>CM032230.1:106142500-106872500 GCA_019009955.1 Riptortus pedestris | reverse complement strand
CTCTCGCCTTATCCAAAGAATGAAAGAGATAGAGCTAATTTGAGATACAAGTATCTATATAGAATGAAGGATAGAGAATTTTGATTTGGCCGGCAGGGCTGAATAGAGTGGAGAGCCGTAGGATAATGATGGCCTTGGAGTGATCCTCTCAGGCCTAAAGCATTGCCTCTCAAAGAGGAACCTTTATGCATTAAGGAGGTCAGGCCATTAAGCTCCTTTACTGATATATTGCCTAGGCTCTTCCTCTTCATGTAACATTTATACAGGCTATTATTTTATCATTAATTCATTAGAATTGTCAAATTTATTTATCTTATCAACTACTTTTATGTTAGGCGTATCTGAAAAAAAAGGCTTTCAAACGTTCTCACTCTATTTTCAATATTTTGTTTTTAAAGAACTGACTAGGCTAGCTGTAACGAGTAAATGAAAATTTATTTGTGGAGCTAAGAGTCCAAGGTAACTATTGACCTTGCATGATATTTATTAACTCTACAATTATCAACAAAGGAACTATAATATCTCTGCAATCATTTATATCTGGTGCAATATCGGTACCTTATAGTAGGCACACTTTGCACATCGCTTTTGGTAGGTATGCAATCACTGCTTGTGTAAATACTCCAGGTATAGCGGGTATTTCATATAGCAGGGTCTACAAGGACAGTGTATGACCTCGGTCGGTATTTAAATATGGGAAAACTCAGTATGTGAGTTTGAACTTATTTAATCTTCAATAGTCCAGCATTTGCCGGATTGTGGCTTTGTCTGAAACGCTTTTTTAAAAAAATAAAATAAAATAAAATAAAATTAAAGCAACGCCGTACACAAAAATCACTCTTTCTTCTCAAGGATAGGATCTTTAGGTTTTAAACAGCTATATTTATTCTCTTTATTATAGAATCGTAGACGTTTCGCCCTTCTGGGCATTAACAATGCTGAAAACATACAGGGTAAACAAATGTTTTATCTCAGAACCATTAAGACATATCATAATTCTCTTTGATACATTGAGTTCTAACAAACCTTATAAAATTATCAGTCACTTTTATACTCACTAATGAGTCCATATCTCCTTAACTTAATGTATCCATACCAAGAGGTAATTTGTCAGTATCTAATATCTGATAATATCTAATTTGTCTCAGTAAGGATTAGATGCAATTACTCTGATTGAATTCATCTGGAGAAAGTTCACCCGTTCGATGCTGCTAATTCTCGAGTAAGCGCAAATACTACATCTTTTCATCTGGTGTTTTACCTCTTCCAAGAGACTGCCTTGCAGCAAAGTGAGGAAGTTCCTCAGGTAACCCATGGCAATGGGGGTGTCCAGTAGAAGGAAGAAAATGTAATCGATACTTCCCGAAATGAATTAATTAATGATTTTTATTCCGGAGCTGCGTGGGTGTGATAATGGACCTCTGGAGTAGGTGTTATTCCCATATCTTTTGGTTACAAACTACTAAAAATTTTGTTAATAATTTTAGTGTCATATATTTTAATTACTAAATGAGTTGAACTTATTAAAACTCAAATCGTTGAAATCGTTTTGGTGAACGATACTGTGGTGTCGTATCTACAACTTTCGCTTTCCTTTATATCAACTAGGTGATTATACGTCGCCTGCAATGAAGCTTCTCAGCTGGAAGGCGGAGTGAAGTAAAAGTAATCACAGCTTGCCAAGGACAGTGTGGTTGGTATCTGCGGATAGGGTAAGTTTTGAGTCGATAAGGACCTGGTGCTCAGCCAACTGGGTCACTACCGTTCTTTTCCCTTCACTGCTTTCTCTGCTTGCAAAGACGCTTCAACGAGGTCGTAGCCATGGACTCGTTACTCTCTACTGGGTTTATTTTCAACTATCCGACATAAGGCTATAGTTTGTTTATTATTTTATTTTAAACTAGTAGCTTTATGAGCCTCCTCCTCCCCTCATCTAGTGCCTCTATCCAACAACTTCTATGTATTTCTGCTCATTAAATTACAGTCAGTATTTCCCTCAAAAGATTTACAGGACACGGAACGATGTTATTTTTTATTCAAATTTGATTTTTATAATCTCTGCACCAATTACCGAGACAAAAGGTAAAGAAATGAGTAGGAGGCAGGAAATGGAACAGATTCAAAGAGGAATTTGGAATCTTACCACTCTTCTAAAATAAACAACTCCACCTTAATCGTCAGAAGGCTGGATTCCCAAAGAGCAGAAGAACAAGTCTTTTCCAACAATTACATAATACGTACAGGAAGCTCGGAAACTGACATTTCTCCGCTAGGGTTCGGTATAGGAATATAGTTGCAACTTATGCCATTGAGGGATACGGATTCCCACAGAACGAGAGATGATCTCTGTGAAAGAGCCGAACAAGAATCGGTGCGCATGAATACACTGAGCTTCAATCATATGCAAACCCCACTCGACCAACTTTCGTGCTGAAATGACGAGTGGAGCAGTGAACCGATCTGCGAGCATCTAGATCGCGAAAACGGAGCCAAATACGAATTATAGTCCACCAAAACCATTTAAATCACACGACGAGCAACAAGGACTTTATTTGATTGCCTCTTACATAAATGTTACCTTACCCAACATTTTAAACATTAATTTTTATGGATAAAGTATGCTTGGGTTCTCACGACATGAAGTGTAAGATGTTGCGACTGGCAGTACTTATTCCTACCTACTGTCTGTGCAAGAAAATGAATAATAATGGAGATGAACCGATTACGAGGCGGACCGAGGATGAGATGGGTTGACAGAGTAATGAAGGCCTCCATGAAATTACACCTAGTGGACTGGAATGTAATTGACAAGGCTTGACATTGGTGGGAAAGGTTCTTAATTGCTGCTAAAGTTCTATATGATCTGCGAAGTTGACCGGAAAAAATAAATTATAAATCCATTTCCATTACTTATCTTTTTCTTGAATCTTATTGCATGAGATGTTTGCACTGTCAATCACGTTTTCTCCTTGTATATATCTTTTTTTGTATCTTTTCTTTATTCCATTGATCTTTCTAGTGCTCCTGGAGTCATTCTTATGAGTTTGCCATGAAAATTCGCCTCATCAGTATTTGTATCTCTAATTCCGAAACTGTTCTTATGCTCCTCTTACCACGTTATGATGTTTACTACAGTTTATTGTGATTAAAATTAATATTCATTATTCTGTAAAAATTATTCTAAAGTAGGCTGCACCGTTGTTATATAACTACATACAAGTTCATGCGTGAAATTTAAGGAATCTCATTTCATTGTAAGTTCATTACCTTTTACAAATTTGTTTGCTTCAAATACGAGGATTATCGTTCCCGTGTTTTGGAGAGATAGATAAGTCTTAATGAACTTTGTTTAGGGATCCTCTGCAAAAATGAAAGCATCACACACCAAGTATCCATTGAAATTATTGTTCATAAATACGCCAGACGTGCAATACATCCTGATGCTTTACTCCGAAAAGAATTACAGCGACCACATTGGCAGTGCTTTATTTTACCTTTAAAAAAAGAAAGTACTTAGTTACTAAATCATTTGTATTTCAACCTGACGACCAAAATTATTAATATTAGGCCGACATTGTTAGACTGTTCTTTATTTTTTCATATTTTCGAATATTTGTCTTGGAGTTTGCATTAAAAGTAATGTGTGTTAATATGGGAGGGGGCATAATCCTCGATATAGCACACTACACTTAGAGGTTCGATTCCAGAGATTGCTCAATAAATTTCAGTTAGAGGTGTGGTTACCGGGCTACGAGCCAAGGCTCTATACCTTACAACAATGCTACTCAACGTATGAGTTAAGTCAGTAGCTACTTGAATACGAATTATTTTTTATTACTTCTTAATTCGGCTAAAAACTCTTTCGTCACTTTCGCCATGCATAGGTGAGACTTATTTATATTCTCAAACTTAGAACTTATAGGTTCTCATACATTATAAGAGGAAAGTGAGCTAAGTCATCAGGAAAATTATGGAGTCCATTAAAATTGACTAGATTAAAGGTGGTACCTATATGCACGCGATCATACAGGTTATTGTAAAATTACTCAATTTGTATTATAAAAAATATATTTCATGGTTAAGCGTCAGTCACATGTAAAAGTACAAGCTTTCTGCATTCTAATATCGTTTGTTAAATGAGTTACCCTGCAGACATTGCATTTTCCTCTTTTTTATTAGAAATATGAGCTTTAGGAGAAAATGGTCTATATGAGTCTTATAAACGAAGTCTCTTGGAATGCATTTTCTATATATTTTATTTGTTCCACTTGTAGGTTAAACTAGTCTAACTTTGATGTTCCTTTGGCTTTTGAATATGTTAATTCACATTTTTTTTGTGTGATACCAAGTTTCATCTTGCATTTTAGTTGTGTCTAAGAGTTTATTCCTATCTGAATTGTTTACGAATGTGCCGAAATAATTCTTGGACCTGACATATACCGTAATATCGTTCTCACTAGGCAGTTCTCTGAAAGCCTCCACTTCGCTTTGAGTTTGAATCTTCATATAGCATGTCCTAAATATTTTAATTCTTACCCAATGGAAATTATATTTGTATATTTTACCAATGAGGACGATACTTTCAGTTACTGAGTACTTCTTTATAATTTCATTTGCTTATTTATTTGATTGTTTAGCACATTTTTATGAATTCTTTAAAAATACTCTTTGCGATTGAATGACAGTTGTTTTTTGCTTGTTTCAGAGGGAAATGAAATGTGGACCACAGTGTTTATAAGGTATGTAGTTTCCTGTTTTTTATTTCTTTTTAACTATGATAATTCAATTTATTTACTTGGGGCGCAGGTTGTTATCAGGAGTTAAATTTAATGCACTTGGTACATCTGGAGTCTCCTGGGTTCTTTTGTCTTGCAGCTAATACGAATTTATTTTGACGAACTTATATATATATATAAAGGCCTAGCGTGCATGTGTCTGCGATTTCCCATGGTAGGGGAACTCACATACGGTTTGATGAGTGCTGGGCATTGATGACCCAGATGTTTTTTGCCCAAAATCCAACAAACATCAAAAATGATGATGGAAACGCAAGGTGGTTCAAGGGCTATAACGCCTAGTGTGTTGTATATTCGGTTTGAACTCCAATGATATAAAAAATGGAACTAATGAAATATTTAAAAAAGAAAGAAATTAAATGGTGCTAAACTACTCTCTTCCTTAAGATTTCATTGCCCTACTTCGATATGAACCTGGGTGTATCCAAAGGCCTAAAGCATGGGACTTAATCAGAGTCGAAAGAAGTGATGCCTTCATATCAGGCTTCCCATTTTATCGACGGAATACTTCCTTATCAAGACTTCTATATATTAAACTGTGCAAAGTTGCACATAACACTAACATATCGACAGTCTCCAGAAGATCAGCATCATGAGTAATAGACCTCAATTTCTGCTTGGGATCTATTGCTGCTCAGTCACTGTGAGAAAGCAATCGTTAGGATAATATATTCCATTGATTCTTTGGGATTTTTATAAACAAAAATAATTAATTGACTTACATCAAATTTAAAGACATTTCTTGACCTTCGTAGTTGACTCTGAATCAAGTTGAGACTATTAGTAAGTCAAGACTCGTAAGTAATTGAACCCTGACAAAAGTAAATTACTAATATAATGGAATTATTATAGTGGGAAGTCTGACTCTCCAATTTCTGGAAATCTCTTTACAGGGGAAAGAAATATCCAACCTTTAAAAAGGATTGTTATTATTATTTAGAGGGAGGGATGTATTCACAATTTCTGAAAAATCGACTAACCGGAGGAATATTTGTTCAATTTATAAAAAGGATTATTTTCTTGGATAGCTATTATAACCCGTTTTTTCAAGTTCGCATTTAGTGGGCAGATAACACGACATGCCTGACTATTTTATGCGTTCTAGCGTATTTCCTTGGTCTATTTTTTCTGACAAGAGTGCGAGGGGAAACATTCTTCTACAAGCGAGAATCAGAGCTTATGTTCATTCAACCATTGTGAGGGCTTTGGAATATAACTGATCTTATGGAGCCATTCTACAGTTGGGCACCGCTCGTCTTGCCCGTTGATGAAGCGTGCTGAGAGATTCGTGTTGTACCACCTCTCACTCCATTGTTCCAAGATTATTATGTTCTTTCGTTTCATCATATTGCTAATGGGTTGCATTTTATACCTAGTGTCAGGTATCCTCCCAGGAAAATCGCCCCTGGAGTGTGTACTGTATGTAACCTTATGACAGTGTATTTTGCGTGTGTGTGCAGTATACTGTAACCTGGATGCGTAGAGCCCCAACAACTCCACGCGTTAGTCACCCCTGCGGCAAGGGCCACCATTAAAAAACATTTTTTCCCCGAACAAACTTTATTGATACTGGCCTACATATTTCGTGCCTTATATGCTATCCATTTCTGAAGTGCTCGTTTTCCTCTTACATTCGTTGCGAATGTCCTTACTTGGGAGGTGGTTCCCGAAGTAGATTAAATGAGCTATAACTACAAATCTATTATTTACACGTCATCCTTGAACTAGATTGTTTCATGCCATAATTTAAAATCGATTAATTTAAGATAAAATGTTTGATTGAGGTATTTAATTTCTATTGTTTGTTTACTGTTTTTTTTATGTGAACATTCTCTTTTTTTTTCGTTTAGTATTATTTCTTTCATTATCAATTATTTGAATTTTTTCAAAATTGAAGGTGTGTTTCTTGGAGATAGCATGATCCGTCAAAGCAGTTTTATTTTCATTATTATAAATACTTTTTACGTGTTGCTTTAACCTTTAATTGGTGACCCTTCCCATGAAAATATGAAGAACACATAAAAGAAATATTTGGCCCAGAATAGGAAAAATTATTATTATTATTATAATTACTCAAACTCAAGAAAATACGTATTCTAAGCAAATGGATGTATTCGTGGGTAGCATTACATTGTGTTATTTTTACCAAAACAAACAGATATTTATATGCCAGGCCCGGCATAATAAAAATATATAGTCACAAAAGAAGAATGTCAGAGAATTGGATAGGCCTCGTAATCTTGGAGAGTTAAGCTTGATTTACTGAGTACAAACACATTTAAAGGAATGATTTCATTTTTGCTTTTTATTAGATTAAAAGGACATCTTCCAAGGCTTGTGCTACATTATATAATTTCTTTTTTAATGAAAATTCTAATCAATCCATAACAATATTTCCGAACATTTGATCGTGACATTTAGATTATAGAAATGAGATTCCTTCAATATTATATCAATTTATTATAAATAAATATATATATATATATATATATATATATATATATATATATATGTTTACTCTCTAATGTTCTGCTATTTTTGTTTCACCATTACAAGAATTGATATTTATAGGTTCATGAAAAATTAGACATTAAGTGTATTAATATATGACCTGGAAATACTTATAACATTGCCATTGTTTTGGGAAAGAATGTTTGAGCACCTAATTTGTTATTTTAGTTATTTCATGAAATTATTGTTTTATATATGTCGTTTGATACTCGAAATCAACAATTAACTGAACCATCTGCATTTTTACCTTATAGTACAAAGTAAAGGGAGCATTATTATATTGAAAATTACGTGTTTTAAATTTCAACAGAATTATCCTTATTGACCATTTTCAACCTTTGAAGAACCACCAACTCCTTTTTACTCTTCGTCCTCTTTATTACTTCTTATTTAATTTTTTTTTATGTTTAGCTTTAAGTCGTTTAAATACCTTCTGAGTATCTAGACTTTCATTTCATGTTTATACTGGGCTTTTATTGCTGGATAGTAGCAGGAATGGAAAAGAGATGTAAAAGGAGTAATTTCTGTGCTATTCTAGGAAATAATATGCATTCGTCATTTTGTGTGTATATATTCAAGCGAGTTAAGCGTTCGTTGAAAAATATAATTTATAGTGATTATTATAAGTAATATCCTTTATTTATGTTTATTTTTTTTCCTCAGTAGATGTAGATATATGTGAATTATAGTGGTAGCTCATTTAGTTTGAAGGAGTGGGGTAGGATGAGGTAGGATTACAAGGGTCGCATACATGGACAACCATGCCAAAAACTGGAACATGGAAATCCTCAAAAGACAGTTTCAGGTAAACCCCGTATTATCCCTCTCCAAGAGTTTAAACGTTTTGTTTAATATTCAGCTAATGTTCCTGTTTCTTAGTCGTTAAAAACAACAATACCCATGCTGTTGTTCATTGATGAACTACAGCATGGGTTGTTGTGTAACAGTTAATTAGAGGCGAGTCAAGGTTCATTTCGCACATTTTCACGTACCAACTGCTGCTAGCACGTAATACTTTGTGAAGGAAAAGTACTATACAGAGCATTATGTTCAACCCTGAGTTAATGTTAAGTAACTGCAGCTCTGGGTAAAATAATTTATTTTACAATTGGGTTCCTAATTTACTAGAGGATTCGTGGTTCAATGGACTCGCGAAAAGATATATCTGGAAAAATGAAATGGTTACATCTATACATTTACTTAATCTCTCAAAAATCTGCAACTGTTTGGAATACATAATATTCCGATAATACCGATTCAAAATATGCGATACTATATATACATAATATTATTGTACTAAAAAGATCTGTGAAATTCGTTTTTGCCAATTGAGGTCGTACTCCATGACGCGGTTTTCGAACGGTTTCTGTTAATACTCTAGTGGTCGCAATTTTTGTTTGATCGTTAACAAACTCGATATTTAAACGTTTTATTTAAAAATAAAGATTAAGTTCGTTAATGGCTGAAATCCGACCAGTGGGAGGGAATTTTGAAAATTCAAAATATCTCTGTTATCATGTGTCGGAACAAAAAAAGTGTATAGAACCAATGTTATTGCAAATGCAATGTTCAATAAATGTTGTTATGTACGTTTTTTTTTTAAAGTCTTCGGCCTTCATTAGACCATCCCCTCCTGTGCCTACTGTGCCATATTAACAATAAGCTGTTATTATTATGAAGCACTCTATTTGGATCCGAAATACCAAATATTGTTCTCATTGAACTTTTACCCTCTGAGATAAATGGAAATTGGACTACTAAAATTTGAGTTATTAAAATATAAATTATTCTTACAATTCAGAAGCCGTTTCAGTTGAGAATTTATTTTAATTAACTGACAGATTTCTCATTACCGTTTGTATTTAATCACGGTGGTGTTTTTACCAGTATGCAGATTTCTCTATTGTAAAACTTCACGAGGGAAATCTGCTTAGTTTACGCAGCTCCTGCGTGACGGACTTTTTTATATTTGTCCTTAGAATGGTCGTTTTAATACTGACATGAGTACTCATGTTAGAGGGAGTTAATTTTCTTTTATAATTATTCACTGGTCATGAACAAAAAGTTCTTTTAAATTATAAATAATATGAACAGATTAATTGTGTAAGAACAAATCTACATTACATGAAAAGGAGGTAGGCATAAAACAGTTCTCATAATTGTTACATTAAAAATTGTTTACTATTATTAAACATTTCATTACGAGTACATTTAATGAAAGGTTCATGAACTAATTCGGCAGAAATTCATTATTGTGAATTGGCAGGTGGCTTAGGTAATTATTGGCCACCGAGATCACCAGATATGATTGATTTTAGAGTTAAAATTTTAGTCGCTTCTCGTAGCGTTTCACCAGATTAAATTAACTATCTAATCCCTTCGTCGATGGCATCTTGGTGATTGGCTCATTGTCTCATTTTTTGTCTATTGTATAGTATTTCATCTATTTGAATTTAGCAAGTGTTTTATTTTAATGTTTATGCGACTATCCACTTGTTTATTCATTTTTAAATTTATATATGTCTTAGTTTTTTGTGAGGCATTATAGAATTGGAACAATAACTTCTTCTCATCATAAACTTTCAAACTATTCAATCCCAGATGCGTTAGGCGTGTTGTGAGTCCTCAAGGATTTATTCTATTCAAATTTACAAAAAAAATAAATAAAAAAAAAACAGGTTAATTATAATCATCTTATACAATACTAATATTCACCTCATAAAAATTTGTGTTACATCCATCACATTTTTTTTAATGAGCGTTCTTTATATTAAAATATATTCCACACCAGAGAGATCCATTACTATTTTACTACTACTAGCATTATAATAAACTAACCTTACCTTAACATTAATTTCACTTAACTACCGGAAATTTCTCTCATTTTATTCATTGCGTGTAAAACATCTTTAAATACTATTATTTTTGATATAAATTAACTTTATTAATTCTGATATTTATAAATTATTAATTATTCAGATATTTTACAATTTTCCAGACCGAATCATTTGTCTATACAGGGTCTTACAAAGATTTTGATAACTATTTTTTTGGTATTTTACTCATTTTTCTTATTTATTATTTTTTCTGACCTATAATGGCTCAACATATTATGATAAATATCAGAAGATCTGTTTCTAAATTTACTGAGAAAAATATATGTACACATTTGTGTGTGTGATTGTGTTGGATTTTTTTTTTTTTGCGGAATATTAACATAAAGACATCATTAAGTGGACGAGGTTTAATCAAAGATATAATATTGCTTGCCATTGTGACTTACTGTAAACCCTCCCTGATTTTGGAGCCTCTGCAAGAAACCCATGCTTTGCAAAAATGAACGAAGTTTGTGCCGCATTTAATCTTCCCGGTAAGATTGGAGTTGATGGGCCACGAGTTATGGGCTTATACGATAGTGGCAAGATACAAGAGATTACTTATTTGATTTACTTGAGGTTCATGTATTATCAGGGAAGGATACAAGCGTGGAAGAGCTGCTTTTAGAATGCGAAAAAAAGAACATTTAAAGAGAAATGTTTGTGGTGACAACTTTTACTTCCATAGAACAAATTTAGAGTTATAATGTTGAATTCTAAGTTCGATTTTAGGCAGGGAAAAAAAGAAATAACATGTCCGAAATTTTGGAAAAACTGATTTTATTTGTCATCACCGGTACAAAATCAGAATAATTTTAAAACGGTGAATACATTCTTTAATAAATTTCCGTAAATGATGTTAATTTCAGGATCAAAATTTGTTCTGTCTATATATTTGAAAGGAAATTTATGTCTTGAAGCCGTCAAAGAGAGCTGTGCCTCTGAACTTGTGCTTTATATAAGAGCTCTCAGTGTACAATTAATGAAAAGTGACGAGATTGAGAGGCTGAGTTATTGTGAGGTTTAATATTGTGGGTTGACTGACTCCTAAGCCCTAGGCCTTAGATCAGCTTAGAGTGGGGGATGTGCCGATCAATGGCGTCCAGCCTCTTCACTCTGTCACAGTCTACCTTCTTCCGATCCTCTCCACACTTACACTAAATTCCATCGAGTCATAACACATCCTTCTCTAGGACTTTACCTTTTTAGCGGCTTATCCTAAACCAAATCAAAGAATTTGTCCTCATAATGCGATTTTTCAAAAAAAAAATTATATGTGCCAATCTCATTCTGCAAAAAAAAAAAAAAAATAACCGTCACCCAAGGGTTGCGTAAACTAAGAAGATTTCCTACTAAGATCTGGTGTGACACACTTGTGTTTTCCTCTCACCACTTATTATTATTATCTATTTCTATATACATATATAAAAAAAAACGATGAATAGAAGATGGGGCTGCTGGGCTTACTGAAAGCTGAAAGCAAGAAAACGTGAATTACTCGCTTAATAGTTGAGTTACGAAAACAATCATAGAACGGAAACTGTAGATCTTCAATCAACCTTTAAGAAGGTTGGTTCTATAATATTTTACGATCCGATTTTTAATAACCGAAATATTTTGAGTTTTGGAATTCCCCCTCCTCTATACCCTCACTATTCCATATCCGATTTCTACCGATAACAATTATGTTCTTTTGACTGAAACGGTTAAATGTCGAGTATGGAATAGTCCAAATACAAATTTTCGAAACAAGAACTTATAATCTTATTTGATGGCGCCATCACATTACGAATTTCCAAGTGTCTCGCATAATAAAGGTCTTCTGAATACAATATTTGGTATTTAATCTTAGAATAATGTGGTGGTATGCTAAGCTTGATAGTGGTAATATCCACAAGTTAACGACTTACCACTTCTCTAAAGGCACATTTCTTCTTTTAACAGGCCAGTGGTAGAGGCTCGTTGAACCCAGGACGAACGTAGGTTCATGGATATAGGAACGTAGGTTGGTGGACGTAGGAATGGGCTTTTATTGATTTTTTAGCAGATTTCCCTTAATGGAAATCAGCTATTGAGGTCGTACTAATGACGCGATTTTCGAAAAATTTCTTCAAATGTCCATCGATCCTACCCAGGAGTGTCGAAAATGAGGTTCGTTCAAAATTACACACACACACACACATATATATATATATATATATATATATATATATATATATATATATGTGTGTGTGTGTGTGTGTGTATATGTATTTATCTGTTAGCGCTCTAGCGGTCGCAATTTTTGTTTTGTTTTGATCGTTACGAAACTCGACGTTTAACCGTTTTTTGTAAAAAGACATATCAAGTTCGTTAATGGCTGAAATCTGACTAGAGGGAGGGGGGGGGGGTTTAAAGAGGGGATTTTCGAAAATTCAAAATATCTTCGTTATTATGCATCGGATCGAAAAAGTTTATATAACCAATCTTATTGGAAATTAAAGTTCCTATAAATATTGTGATATACATTTATTCTCTATCTTGAATATTAACCGAGATATTTGCATTTTTGTCTGGGGTAGGATTTAGTTCGGATTAGGGCGGCCGTTTCCGTAACTACTCGGCTTCTTCTAACCTTACCTTACCTTCGTTACTTTGTGAGATTTATGCAAATACGTTCTGTTCATCCGCCCCCCCCTTCTTTAGTTCTTGGACTACTAAAATTTGAGTTATTAAAATATAAATTATTCTTACAATTCAGAAGCCGTTTCAGTTAGGAATTTATTTTAATTAACTGAAAGATTTCTCATTACCGTTTGTATTTAATCACGGTGGTGTTGTATCAATTTGGATTTCTCTATTGTAAAACTTCACAAGGGAAATCTGCTTAGTTTACGCACCCTCTGCGTGATGGACTTTTTTTTTTTGGTAGGAAGGTCGTTACAAGTTAGTATGACCTAATGATTTAGTTTCTTGCTGGTAGAGTAAAGGAATTTATTTCTTAGCATCGTGAGGTGATTTAAGAACTAATTTAATAAGTAAAGTCACATCATGGTTGTGAAAACCATTCAAATAATATGGACCATCATCCTTTGGACAACACTTCCTCAAACCAAATAAGTATGGCTGAAAATATTAATGTGGTATTAACCCAAAGTCATTCTGACAACATCGAGTAGCAAAATTACCCAGCCTTCTGCGGCAACCTAGTGTAGGCAAACCCGCTTTTCTGAACAGTTGTTCTGGCTTAGTTTCTACCTCTTTGTTTTACAAAATAAGTATGATTGTGTTATGAAGTAAATAGTGGAATATTTAATGACAAAAAAAAATCAATAATAATAAAAATATAGATGAAAAAGATACAGAAAAAATAAATATAATTCCAAAGAGATACCATTCCATGGTGGCATCTATTTACTGAGTTGCCTTCTTGATATCTACCAAAAAAGACAAAGGGGAAAAGAAGGTCACAAGAACGTGCTCTGATTTCCCGTAGCCTTCTGCTTAAGACTCCAACGATAAATGTGCATTAAAAAGTGAAGGAATTTCACTAGAGGTCACAATTTCCAGAGAACCATTCTCCCTTAGCACGTAATCTGCATAAGCTGACTAATGGTAGGCATTAGCCAGCATGAGTATGCATAATATAACATTAATGTACCTCCAGCCTTGCTCTGAAATAGTGTCAGAGAGAATTAAGAAAAGGAGGAATAATTGCAAGTAGTAATTGAAGAAAACATATTAATGCAGGAATTATTATAACGACGCCGTTAACTAGCAGGTCCTTTAGGGATGGCGACTGTGAAGTAAAGAGGTTTCCTCCACCTGTCATGAACAGAACACTTTAACTGGAATTTTCACAATTTAACTTTAATAATTTCCTATTTACAAAAAGTTATAAATTAGGCCGTATATTCTTTTCAGGGAACTCCATTTTTAGGTTTATTTATTTTTATTTGATGTCATTAAAGGGATGAATGAAAAGACATCGTTTATTTCATTACAATTATTGAATTATCTACGAAACCAGGTACTAGCAGGTACGAATCCAGGTACTAAAACAATGCACGCTCTACGACCATAGCCGTCTGAACCTAATGATAGCAGTTTGCAGCTATACCCCAGAACCGTATGAATTGGTCTGCACCGACGATAACTTCCAAGCATTTCGTCGACGAATGAAGGAAGAGCAAAAATAAATAAATATATATAAATAAACATAACAAACCCTTTCTAGTCCTATCCCAATAATAATGGCTTAAAGTGGCATTAGCGTAGAATTTAAATGTATTTGAGGGTATTGTGCAGTATCCATTGAAAGAAGTGTAGAGCGTGTTCTATGTCTGAAGAGTGGATGTCTTGTACATTTAGGTTTTAGCAGATTTCCCTTAAGAGAAATCAGCTATTGAGGTTGTGCACATGACGCGATTTTCGAAATTTTTCTTCAAATGTCCATCGGTCCTACCTAGGAGATGACGAAAATGAGGTCCGTTCAAAGCTGTATATATATATATATATATATATATATATATATATATATATATATATATATATATATATATATGTCTGTTACTGCTCTAGCTGTCGCAATTATTGTTTAATCGTTACCAAACTCAATATTTAGTCGTTTTATGTAAAATGAATGATCAGACGTCCAGCATGATATTTCAAGCGATTAGGATATTAAATTTAATAATATTATGTTTAAAACAAAAGCTACTTTACTATATCTCGATTATACTTTGTTATATGAAAAAAGTGAATATAACAAAATTTACTCTAAATAACATAATAAACAACTTTTATCTGTGCATATTTGGCGAAAAACCAATAGGAAACGAAATATCGCTATTTTTAATTTTAGACCTCCCTTACGATCCCCACTCCTGCTCCATCCGCCGGGCTAAAAATCAAGCTGACTTTTATTTTCATTTAAAAGGAGCCCAAAAAAAAAAACTTATTAAGTTATCTAATTGATAAGTGAGGATTTCATCTATTCATCTTCTGGTTATCCGTTTTACTTAGCTCACATTTATTGTCCATCTTCAAAGGAGCTCATACCTTTTTCTTGTATAACACAAATGAACATAGAAAAGCAAAATTTACCTTATACTCATTTGTATTACTTGTATTCCTTCTTACAATTAATTGCCTTACACATAAATATATATCTTCATTTAAAGGTTGTTCGTAGTGATTTGCAATGATTTTGATATCAATTGGCGAAAGCGGCTTAGCTGTTGAAATAAATGTTGTGAAAATATACTTAGTAATTTCTCTTTTTATACCGTGTTTTCCTTTTACTTAGTTTAGTTTGATGGGGTAATTTTCGTTCGCGAATAAAGTAGGCATTTCCTTTATTTCCTTTAGCTGTCAATCCCCATGTTATGAGAGAATGAATTTCATTCAATGTAGCCATGAATAAACGTAAGGTGACGAGTTCTTGAGCAAGGTAACAAAAAAAAAAGGGAGACGGTTCCTATGAATATTTGATAGGGAGATGCTTGCATTCCATAGAAATGGCTTATATATGCCCAATGCCAACCCATGTTACCTTCCCACCACTAAAAGAACGACCCCTGGCTTCATACATTCCTTTTTCATGGCTACCATCAATATGTCTTTTATTTTTTGTCCTACGTGACCTCTCATAATCTTTCATCATGATAACGGACATACACACAAATAGGAATTTTATAAACATTGCCTTAAAAGTGTATTTATTCATTTATAATTACAGACATTGAAGCATTAACCAGAATATCCGCTTTCTTTTCTGGAAATCATGGAGTGGATCCGACTTCATCCAATTCCAGTTTCCTATCTGGTTTATTGAAAACATATTTGTACTTTCTGCTTAGTAGCTTGCTATATGAGAGTTTAGAAAACAGGTTAGACATTCTTTATAACTTACAGTCTCGTCATACTGTTTTTCGTAGTACATTATGACGAACCTCTGACACAATATTTATCCAGTATTTAAAGTTGAGTATTATAATCATTGAATCGAGGTCCGCGTGGGATACCATATAAAATTTTAGCAGATTTCTTTAAGGGGAAATCAGCTATTGAGGTCGTACTCATGACGTCATTTTCGAAAAGTTTCCTCAAATGTCCATCTATCCCACCCAGGAGATGAAAATGTGGTCCGTTTAAAACTGTGAGTTTGTATATATTTATATTATATTTGTCTGTTAACGCTCAAGCGGTCACAATTTTTTTTTGATCGTTATAGGGGGAAATTTCGACAAATTTTATTATCTCCGTTATTATGCGTCGGATCAAAAAATCAATCTTATTGCAACTGTAATGCTATATAAATGTTGTTATGTACGTTTTTTCACTCTCTTGATTATTAACCGTGATATTTGAATTGTTTAGTTTTTGGCCTTCAGTTAAAAATAAGCTGTTATATTATGAATCAATTTATTTGAAGCCTAAATGCCCAGGATTGTTCTCATTGAACTTTTACGTTTTAAGATAAATGCAAATACGAGACGCACGTGCTTAACTAACGCTAGAAATTGCTTAGCTAACGCAGTCCCTGCGTGACGGGCTTTTATTATTTTCATAACTTTCAATTCATCATTACAAAATATTTTGACATCAGACCCCAGGTTATGCATAAAAAGACTATGAGTTCAGCATTTCTTCTGTCCCTCCATTTGTGTCTGGGCTCCAAGGTTCAAAATGTTTCTCCTGAGGGCACTCCTTTTTTTTCATTGCATGTTCATGTTTCACCCCTATTCAAAGCTGTCGGTCTCGTGACTATTTTGCAAATTTATACCTCTTTCTTCCTGGAGAAACTTTTATAAATCGGAGAAGGTTACGAACGAATAGAAACATCTGATTCCTGCTGCTCTTTATAAGCTATTATTCTTGTTACTAACTCCCTCATTTGCTTAAACACGTTATAACTGTGAAATATGACCTCTCAAAAATTGGTGAGTACACCAGTCTGATTGTTTCGCCTAGAGGTTCTCAAATATTCGATTTCTCATTCATATTTTAGAACTAAATCTTGCAAATTTTTCGGGTACTTATCATCATGGTATTCTACCAGTATTATGAATATTTTCAGCCAGCATCATGTTGGTTGTTAGGTATAGTACTTGCAGCATTTATTTGTATTGCCATGTGCAGAGGGTTGTTTAACAATACAGACGACAATGGGCCTCCTTATCTCCAGCCAGCATTAACCTTAAAGCTACCGGAGACAAAAAGACTTCCAGAGTAATCCTAGTCTATCTGATAAGCTTGCCTTGCCGTATCCAGCGAGAGCACTGACTCCAGGATCTTTAGCCTCTCTACACTGGCATATACCTGTTAATCGGTGAATGCACGTAGCACAAGGCATAACATAACAATAATATTAAAACAGCCTGTCTGAAACACGCTCTTGTATTCTCCCACTATTCTTTAATACTATTAATCAAATAGCCAGGCAAAGTGATCAAGGAACTCTTCAAAGCATCAGAACATTCGTGTGTCTTGGTTTCCTTACCTGGGAACTTTTAAAGGATGCTTGGCATAAACTCCAGAAGTTGAAACTTTTTTCAGTTATTTTTGTTGTTGTTCAGTTAGTGTTGGACAGCTGTTTTAAACTAAACTTGCGATTTGAGGGATATAAAGATAAATCGTATTTAAGTTTTTCGTAGATACAAATGTGTTTAAATATTCCATTTATTTCATTTTCAATGAAACACAGAAAAAACCCGTTTCTCAGTAAATTCTCTTATCTTTCAAGAGGACCTGGTGCTGCCATTTCTGAACCACCAGCAGCAAAGCACCCAGCTGGTAGCATAGAACATATGAGTGCACACACTTCATTCACAACTTAAAGTATTTTTCTTGTATTAACATTTTCCGCCAACATGGGTTATTAACCAGTCGAGTCTAGGCGGGTAGTAGGAGGAGAAGACATGGACGGAGAGAGAAAATATGAAGGGATGAAATAAGGAGAAAAGGAAAAATAAATCAGCTAGCACCTCTTCTATGCGGTAAACAATCTCAGAATTTAAATAATGCATCATGAGCTAGGCGCAATAATCCAAAAAGGTTTTCAATCTTCAGCAGTCATCATTCAAGGTTAATCATAATAGATTATACTTAAATTTAGAAGTAAAATACAATGTTCCCTGATCCGTATGGACTCCACAAGATTGTAATTTCAGTTAAAATATATTCATTATTTAGTATCATTTTTCAATAGACCTACTTATTTTACCATAACACATTTGTACAGTCCAGTGTCATAAAACCAGCATTTGCATAATCCCTCCCTCCCCACCAGTGAAAAGTAATTATCAAGTGAATTACCCTATCACATTTAACACTATTAAATAGCCCCCCCCCTCTGTCAGCTTTGAAATTTTCGGCAAACTCTCACTGATTCTACTCATGGAATAACTTTAAGTGGTTACATTAATTAAGAATTCCTATTGAGTTGGACTCACAAATTTTATGCCCTTCTTATTAGTAAAAGATATTTGTTAGAAATAAAATGGGATGATGGATGTAGTGTGAGTTGCATGAGTAACTATATGCAACATCGAGAGAATGTGTCGGGAAGAAAAGTGGAGTTAAGAAGTGTTGATGAGGAGATTCATGGTTTATATTGCTCGAAAGT
Source organism: Riptortus pedestris (assembly GCA_019009955.1). NCBI lineage: Eukaryota > Metazoa > Arthropoda > Insecta > Hemiptera > Alydidae > Riptortus > Riptortus pedestris. The sequence continues at coordinate 106,853,709 of CM032230.1, read as the reverse complement.
GAACGAAATTGCTGTATAGACTAATACGTATTCCTAGCAGCTGAAAATCATGAATTTTTAAAATCATATCAGGTCTTATTATTTTGAGCAATTTTTTATAAGGTACTAAACCTAGTTTTATATATCTAACTTAAACCGTAAGTATATCATATCTGTTATTGTCAAGAAAAGGATCAGAAGGAGTAAATATTACAAAGAGAAGTAAAGTGTAAAATTATAAATATTTCGTAGTTCTGCTTATGATCGAAATTTATTATATGGCCAATCTTCTTGATGATTAATGTCCTTCAAGTGATGTACAGTATGTTTATTTATTGTGTGTTAGTTATTGTGTGACGTAAGCCCTCTGTGTGTCCCTTTTCAGTGTTGGCATAGAAAATAAATTGGTTAAGCCACCTTATTGTTTTGCCATACGTTAAATTGTCTATTGTCTAGTCCCATTAAATGTTAATATAACATAGCAGGATACGTAAAATGTTTTTAATTTTCTATAAAAAAAGTTATTAATATTATGTATTTAGATGAAATTTAATTGAATTTGTAGCCTCCTGAGGTGTTTCATTATTGTATCAGTATCCATGTGTTTGATAGTTTAACGTGTATTTTGTAGTCTGAATATCGGTGATCCAGTGGTAGTCATGATTTTATTTCTTTTTCTAACTCTGATATTATGTATATTTTCGTTTTCAGCCTTCGGGAGACCCCAAAATCATAACCCTGAGATTTCACATTTTTTAGTTTCACTCCTAAATTTGTATAAATTCAAGTATTGCATGTGCCTTCTATGATTAGAGCCAAATAAGATTCGTTTTCTCTAATGTTTATTCTCCTTTCAATCATTACTGCACACACAATGTAATGTTTGTTGAGCTTTTTTTTGGCAAGGTTTAATCAAGGCTCCACCCTAGGTTCTTTTATTCTGAAAGATACATATATTATATTTCGTTAGATTCTTTAATCACTTTTGGTGTTGCAAGGTTGGTTTTCTATTTCTGTTTTAGCCCTTTTTGAATCCAGATGTGAGGTCTTTGTCGATAGAAGTCCTAAGACGGGAGAGCGAAGTGTTATAGAATAAGGATGAATATTCAATGCGGCAGCTTTTCTGCATAGACCTTGACATAGTAAAAGAAAAAAGAAATGAACAACCGTCTGTTCTTCCTCTTATTAAAAATTGTATAGTGCTCTTCTCTATTTAAATTGTAAGTTTTATTTTTCCATGAGTAGATATTATATCTTGTGCACACACTTATTTTATTGCTGAAAGAACTGTTAGAAGGAATAATCTACTCCATTACTATACAAATTGCATAGACTGTGAAAAAGAACAGACAATCCCTTCGAATTTATTGTCGTTTTTTTTTTTATTTCTAACAAAATCCAATTGTTTCATATATTTACATTTGAGTAAGATAATTGTGTTCTAAAGCGTTTCACACCTTTCCGCTTCCTCAATTCCTATGATTTTCATGAAAAATATTCACCCAAATATCTTAGAATGAAACGAAATGAAATATATTTATTTCCATTAACTGCTTATAAAACATAATAGGATACGTAAAACACTTTTAATTTTCTATAAAAAGAAGTTATTAATATTATATCTTTAGGAGAAATTAAGATGAATCCGATAATACTATAAACATTGCATTAGACCTCGGACGTTCTTTATCTCTTTATATATATATCTGTGTGTGTGTATATATATGTGTGTGTGTGTGTGTGTGTGTGTGTGTGTGTGTGTGTGTGTGTGTGTGTGTGTGTGTGCGTGTGTGTTTTATATTTACATTTTTCTTTCAAAAACATGTCCTTCTTTCATTCGTCCTATTTTTACACGAGTTTCGCCCTTTTAAAATTATAGTTGGGTGTTCTATAAGTTGGAGGAGTAGGTAGGTGATATGTTGTTCCTTGAATTAGGGAGCGGGGACCTGGAATGGCTTTCCTGGCGCCATCTCACGCCAAATGTTATAGATTTCCTTTAGCTCCTTTTCCCCTTGTTTACACTGCCTTCTCTGGATTTCCCCAACTAAATGTTGTCTCTATTCATGAATCCTCCAGCCTAAAACACATTATTCAGTTTTTCTTCGCAATTTTTTTTTTCTTCAGTTCTAGAAGGCAGTATGTGTATGAGATAGCTTTCGTTTAATTTGTGTAAAACTCCTACGAACTATATCTTCTACATTTATTGGTTATTCCTATCGATTGATATTTCACTTACCTTAACAGATCTTGGAACACAAATTTCTCAAGTGTTTATCACAATGTCAGCGTAATAAGGAAATTGTAGATGAGTCCGCCATACTATATCGTGGATATTAAGTAGTACAACTACAGCTGAATCTCTTTGTCTGAACAAGTCATAACCTTATAGCTTTCAGGGAACCAAACTTCGGTTACCACTTTACAAAATGTTTCTTCCATATTCATTCTCCTTAATCTGATTAACTTGATAAATATTCTAACCTCCAGCAATTTTTGCTTATCTTTAACTGGCTTAGGTCTATTGTAAGTCAGTGCATCGAAGGTTATACAGATCATCATTTAACTCATAGGCCTTTTCAAACATTTATCGATTAATGTTTATTCTCTAATCACACACACACACTGATGATTGAGCATGGTCTCTGAAAGTGCAATATGCATTTATTAATGCATTTGTAGATGACATGGTCTTTTTATTGACCCTGATCGATTGAAATAAAGTTTTTTTTCCTTACTGGCATATTTACTCCTCCTTGAGTCCGTTTTTTCCCTCCTAAGTCTTTTTCTTTCCTGTAAGTAGTATTGTTTTAAATATTTAGGTTTAAGTTTAGTTTCCTAAAGACGGAGAAAATAAGAATAGTAGTCTTCCAGGATGCATCTTCATTTCTTTGAATTGCGCTCTTACTCTCTTGCGGTTGAAACTGATGATTGGCATATCATATAATATTTTTACAGGACCTGTTGCATTAATTATACATTTTTGTACGTTAGAACTGATATTATAAACAATTCATCTAAATGTTATTTATATAGCTTAAATCTATGGTATCGTGAAGAGCTTAATTACAAGATTAAGCCAAATTTTATGAGTATGTTGTTTGAGTCAGTATTGAATTAAAAAATATATATATTTTCTGAGGTACAGAATACAATTAATAGGTGAGTTTTTTGGGGATGCTCAAGTTAGCAGTTTGAGTTTAGACGTTTCTGATAATAAACTTAGTAAACCTGGAGTCTTGGGTTCGATTCCCATCTGGATAACAAGAACGTATTAAATAAAATCCTTTCCGCCAACCAGCCTAGAAAAGGATAGTAACATGTGTATAATCATTCCGGATTAATCGTAGTTGGATATAATGGATGTAAATAAATAACAGTTTTAAACTACTTTGTTTAGTTACCGTGTTATCGGGTTCAAATTAAAGTGTAGGAAAATTTATGATGAGATATCATGGGTTAAAAATTTAAATGTTGTTCATTTTATTTCCAATTTTGGAATTTTAAGCTTTTTCCCCCTGTTTTTCTTTTGGTTTTGGTGAGTTTTTGAGAACGTGGAGGCACTTGGAAAGTACCGAGATAAGATTCCATATGTAGAAAAGGGACTTGGGGTAGAGAATATTGAGGAGAGGGGGTTTTGCTGAAGGGGAGGGACTGTCTTAGATAATCCAGTGGTTAAAGTTTGATTAGAGGTGGAGGGCTTAATCATGACTGTGATGTTTACTTGTGAAATAAAGCCGTCAGTTTTGCAGTCGACGGTGAGTAGCTACCATTTTCCAGTTCCCAGAACTTTTATTTGCTGTGCCAGGAACAGTTTCTCCGTGTATTTCCATTGATATAAGGTACTTTATTCATAATCTGGATTGTTTTAATTATTTTCATATGCGTCAACTAATTTTTTTTTCAGCTATATTTCTAAAAACGACAAAACAGACTGCCCTTCATATGGAGGTCTTCCTTCAGGGACAGGATCTTTACCTCCTAATGAGGTATTACTAACAAGTTCTCAATGTCTTGTTATTTAAAACGAGTTACTATAATTAAATTTTCAAGTTGGCCATGTGAAATCGAGGGGAGCTATATGTAGCGTTTTTATTTTTACAATTGATAATTTATAATTCTCGCCGAATGCTTCATTACCAGAGTAGTTTTGTTCTTTCCTACCTTCTGTCTGTTTATGAGCTTTTGTACTTAAGTAAACAAGTTTTAAAATAGTTATAAAATTTAGTTTTAGTTGCTGCACCATTATAATAATATAAGTTGTACAATGTTTAGTTTAATGTTATACTATTTCCAAGTCATAAGTTTCCTTAGTTTATTTTTAACATTCCTTCAAAGTTTGACTGGAATATCCCTCAAGCTAATAGGCGTATAAATAAATGAGTGCATATCGTTCATTCGCACTCACTAGGAATCCGATTTACACATTTTAGGATGTATTTAAAATAATTCTTTATTAATAAATTGAAATACCTATATATTTGATTTGGTTTGAGCAATCTATCGGGTGGTAAGGCTTATGAAGGTTGGCAGGAAGTGTTAGACGGCTTCAACACTTGATTGGTATTGACAGCATGTAGGTGCTCTCCATATGCCATCGACTTTCTTTAAATATTTAATTTTTAATCCATGTTAGCAATATCTATTTATTAAGTGGGAGGCTGTCCATTCATACAGTCGCTCTGCTTTTCTGCTTGGCAAAATATAAAAATATTCCTAAAAGGGTTTGTATAAAGGGTTCTAACACTTTATTTGATTTACCATATAAAAATATGTTAAGTTTAGGGTTTTATGTCGTGTGAAATATGACCTTGTCTAAATTCTCATTTACAACATGTCAATGGGGCAACACTGGAGTACAGATTAAATTAAGTTGTAATCTGCATACTGGCTAATACCTACATTAGTCAGCTAATGCAGGCTGTAGGCTACGGAGGGAGCCATCTAACAACTCTGGCCTTGAATAAAATTTTCTCCGCACATGACTTTACTGCTGGATGGTCTGATGCAGAATACAATGGGAAACCTCAGCATTTCCTTGTGACCCTCGTTTTCACTTGTTTAGAAAATCGGGTTTACCTGTTCACGACAAAAACACCAGGTGAAGCCTGTAAATACTACATTCTGCGAAATAAGGTGCTTAGTTGAGCTGTATATTTACAGAGGAATTTTATAGATTTTGGTGGTATATTTTGAATACTTTTGTGGCTGTGTCGCATGTACTTGTATCAGTATCTTTTTTCTGCACCGAAACCGATGCCACTCTTCGGCTCAAATGGTGTAACTATTTTTTTGATGGGCTTCGTTTAAATTAAATTTCTTTTCCGGTCCATTTTTCTAGAAGAGTCCTGGTAATTTATGTGGAAAATCCATTTCGATGTAAGATGAAATAAACAAAATGCAGGATGTTGTTCAACGGATTTAGGACAGACTCTTATGTGTTGATATACGCGTGCCTTACGTTCGAATGAAGTAATTCGCTGTCATGTGAGTATTTGTGTTATGATTGTCCCACCTTCCCTGAACCAGGATTTAGGCCTTATATCCACTCTTTTGTGTACTATTTCTACTATGCCGGGTCTGGTGCCAGGCTGCCGGGCGCGAGAGTGACGTCAGCAGAGAATCACCCACTCCACGCCTCTCTCATAGTAAACACCTTCCTTTATTCTCTCAGTCTATTTTTTTTTTTGTTATTTTCCACGGTACTCTCTTGAGTAGTTATAATATTTCGAATTCCCTTCAGTAAATATGAAACATTCACTGGAATTAATCCGGTAGTGGGAACGTGAAAAATCCTCAAATCAGTGAGAACGGTGGGTGAAATTGCCCTGCTAGTCATTAAGGGTGTTTTAAAGAACACTTAATTTACATTATTATATTTTTACTAATTAAATGTCTCATTCGATTAATATTGAAATATAAATTGCCTAATAAACATCAATCTTATTTTATTTTAATGTTCAAAAAACTGGTAAAAAAAATTAATAGATATTATTTACAAAATGAAAAAAATATAAATTCATTCTACACAGTAAAGTATTTACAATATAAGTCGGCATGATTCAGACAAATGTAGTTGAAGCATTTCTTACAAAAATGTTTTGATTTATTGTTCTTAGAGTGAAAGCAGCGCCCTCTTTTTGGGGATCCGGTCTGCCTCTTTTTCGAGGCTCGTAATTGACCAATTTTTGTGCTACTAGTAGTGTAATTCAATAGAAAGATCTCTAACTTCATCATCGCTTGATAAACAATCATTTCCTTCTAAAATCGTGTATATTAATTCAATATCTTTCGGATCGTTAACATTATAATACAATTTAGATGTGCTGGTCATGTTTAAAAAATGTCACGTTAGAAGGAACGTTGGGCCAGAAAGGCCCATGAACAATTTTAGGAGAAAATAAGACACCACGTTCCTGTATTAAAAACAACTAAATATTGCCAGCTGACCAGCAGAACTTAGTTTGAAGGTAACTGGTGGACAAGTTCAGAAGTAAAGGAATATCATTTCTAGAGCACTCCAAAAATGTTGCTGGATCAGATTGACCCAACGTTCCTATTCCCGGGTTAAATTTATTTTAAGAGTGGCCAATAATTTAAAACGTTTGCTAACTCGGCGTTCCTTTATTAAAACATTTTAATTTGGAATACTACTTCAAATATATTACGAAATATCTTCTTAATAATTCCTAATGAATTAAAGCATGTATATGAATCTGGCACCTAAACTCTACTAGTTTTTTTAGAGATTATGGCGTTCATTCCCCTCGCTCAACCCTCTTCTTTTTAAAAGAGATGGGGAGATAAGCCCAGGTAAGGCGGCTTAATCACTTTGAGGAGGACTTGCAGAGGATAGGCTGACTAGGACAGGGAATGGTCAAAATGGGGCAGAGCCTCAGGTCCTTCGTCGGCTTGAGCATGTAAGGTAATACATTTAGACGTTTGTTTGCCATAACATTAAATATTTTGGACATGTTGAATTATTGAATCAATTTTAATTTCTCAAAATTTATTTGGAGTTGCTAGATTTCTACTTTTCATTTCCGAGGAAATTCATCTCTCAGAAACCCTGCTGAAACAATGGATTCAATAACTTAAGCAACAATTTATATAGTTACTTCATAACATAAATGTTAACATGAATACCGCCTCATCCATTTAATTTATTTATTAAGGTCCTTTTTCTTTACTAAGATAAATTGGGGCGAGGTAGCCACCCTTTTCTAGCCTGGGTGGGACTACGGGTAAGTATTTTATTTAATATGTTCGTTTTATTTTATTTGCTTTTTATATCCACTCCTGTGATACATTTTATTTCCTTTTTATTTGCAAACTCTCGTTTTTTTAAAAATATATTTCAACGCTTTTAGATGGAATTCTTGAATAATTCATTACTTTAATCAATATGCTCAAAACATTTTATATTATTATAATATTTTATATTATGTTCCCTTTTTACCAAATTTATTCTTTACTTTCTTAAAATAATCAACTATTTATACATTTAAGGTCTAAATTATTAACATAATATTTTCTGTTTGTTGTTCATTTTTATTTTTTGGTTCCTACTTTTTGTGTAAATGTGTATCAGTACTTTTTTGCTCTTAGATCTAATCTTTCCCCATAAAATTAGTTGTTTTCTTTTTACTGTGGAGGTGTTTTGTTATTTTCATTCTTGTATTATATTTTTATTATTTTTGTTCCCTATTATTGTTAATTTTCTTTTTTGTTATAGTTGTTTTTTTCGTTTTTGGTGTTAATGTATTTTTTTTTGTTATTTATGTCCATGTTTATTTTTTTTCTCTTTTGTTGTCTGAGCAACATCGCCTCGTAGCGAATGCTTCAAAATAAATTAGGAAATAATGCAGTTGTCACTAAATAAATTCCTATTGCACACTTTCCCGGTCGTTTTACTTCTCATTTGATGTTGATTTGTCAATACTTGACAGGCGTATTTCATCTGAATTTACAAGTTAAGAAAGATATCGATATAGCTCCCATGATTCGGTGAACTAACTGAATAGTGTTTGCGTATTGTGAGTGTTATAGCGTTGAGAGCTGGGGTAAGCCTTAAGTTGTCCGCCTTCAACTATTCATGGGCCAAACACAAAGCAAAGGATTTGGAGGAGAGTTAGATAAGTAAATATTGACAGCTGAATGATGAATGTCTTCATTCCAATAGATTAAGCAGTTTAGAGCATTTCAGCTCTCGGGAGAAAAACGTTAAGCTCATATAACTGACATTTTGTGGTGAGCGCTATATTATAACCACCTATGCTCCATTATAGTTTATTTATTGATATATGTGTTCTAATATTTAAGATCTTAACCGAATAAATTTGACGTATAATTTATTACTTCTGTAAATGTGTCGCCAGCTTGCTTTGGTTCTTTTATCTCTACTTCAAATTACCAAAGAAATGTTTTTTTTTAATGTAATTTCTTACTGAGAAAATTATGGGAAAAGTAAATCAGGTTTTGAAGTGAAAGACTGAGAAGCATATGAAATAAATGAGTGGGAATCTTGTAGACTTGGTAGAATCCGGGGAACAAAAAAAAAGCAACAATGGGGAAGCTTAGATAGTAGGAGAAGGAGAGAAAACAAGGGGGAGGGGGCATTTGAATATATTCCATGGTTGTGGATTTGAATGTATCACGTGATGGGAATTTTGGATGAGATTTGGACTAAGTCGTTCCATTTCAGTGTAGGCGCACCAATGTTGGGCAACAAACACATTTTTCAATCGTTTATTTTTTTAATCAAATCAATGAAATTCAATAATTTCGGACGATGAATCTCATTCATTCAGGTTTATTATATCATTGAATATTTGTTGCTTTGACATCAATTTCTTCTCACTCATTAATTTTCACTCCCACCCCCAATTTTCTTAGGCCAAAAGTCACCAGGGACTTAGTCGTGAGACTTAAGTTGGAAAGTGTCCCTAGTTTTTGCGATTAATCTTGAGCTCTCAAGCGCATCGTAGACTAAAATGACGACTCTGAGAAAAAATATATAAAAATAAAAATATATGCATATTTATGAATAATAAAAGTCGGTCTAGCATGCGTGTGCCTGGGACTCCCCATGACTGGGGAACTCAAATACGGTCTGAAGAGTGTTGGGCATTGATATACGCGAAGTTTTTTGCCCAAAATCAAACAAACGACTCTGAGATTCATGACTACTGAAATTCCAGTTGTGGGTGAGATTGACACTTTAAATAATGAGACTTGATATTTTTATTAAGGACGGCCGTCAGTGTTTAGCTTTACAGGTAAATGTTAACATGTGGGAGAAAGATGGTCTGTTGGGGAAGCAATGAGCAAACGGAGCCCTGAGTTGGGAGCTTGTACTAAATTTGTGAGCGAATTGAGAATGGGCGGTGCTCAATAGTTAAAGTTTTGTAGCAATATCAGCACTGCAGTTTAAAATAGTTTAGAATTTGATTGGGCCTCAGAGATTTAAGAAGACGTTCTAAATGCTTTCAAAAAAATGTTATGCTCGATGAGTATGTGAACTACTGTATATAATTTTTAATGAACCATATTCACATAATTGGATTTATACTCCATTTAACTATTATTCTAAATATCAAATAATGAAGAATTGCCAGATTATCCAAATTATGTATTTCTTGTTAGATCTCCGTAAAATCACGCTTTGTAAATTCTGAACGCCTATTTTTTTTTTTATTTCTATAGCTTTATGTATAATGGTCTAAGAAAAAAGTTTAAACTTAATTACTTTATTATTATCTTTTTTGGAACACTTATTATTATTATTATTTATTAACGTCCACTTTTTGCAACTCAGGCTAATTGGGATGCACTCCATTATGATTAAATGATTTTGGAACCCTCCATTATTATTTACGTGTTGACTTGAGATCCTTGCGATCAGAGAAATACGCAGCTTGTCACTTAGCCTGTTTTAATTGTCAAGTCCACTTGTGATACCACTGTGAGACTATTTATTCTAGACAGTATTTGTTGCGGTCTAATCGTTAAATTAGTTTTACCATTACCCACAGATCATTGAATCTTTATATTTATTTTACCACAATTTGAGAATCAAATGAATAAATGATATAATAACCACATCCTTCTACCATATAGGAAGACAAGACTGTTGAAACATATTATTTTAGTGGAAATAGAAAGTGGCATTTCCACGTGTCTTATGCGATACCCTGAATGGATATTTCGAATTAGGAAGGAATGATCGTATTTCGGTAGGTCTAAATATCCACTCCACAATTCCATCACTCCAGCCGACCGTATGTGGGGTACCTGATAAATTGGATCGATGGAGTGGCGCAAAGATGCGTCTCTTATACGTGAGGAGGAAATACGGCCTTATTTGAGAAAGTCTACTCACTAAAGTGCACAGTACCGGAAGGTTCCTCATTTTTACTAGTAAAACTCCAACGAGTGCCTGAAATATTTCGTCAGTGGCTATGCATTAATTTTCACGTTTTGGATCGTTCTAAGAACAGTGACATCAAAATTAAAATTCATGTCTCCCCGTTAGACTGCCCATTTGTTACCCTATATGATGTAGAATATGATGTTAGCAACATTTCTATCCAACAAACACTTCAAGTCATGTAGGTTTCTATGAAAGCCATTCATATTCCATTGTTGTTCGGAAAAGATGAGGCTTCCCATGAAAAGGAGTATAAGGAGAGGCCCCTTCGCCCCATTTGTGAAATGAGACTGGACTGTATAGGGTGATAGATTAGCCTATAATTTTGAGGCAAGAGCCAATTTATTTTAAGGTACTGTACAAGGTTATGGGAGTGAGGGCCTATTTCAGGAACATTTTATGGTTAGTTTGTAGCAATACTTGAAGATGATGAGGTTCTTGGTGGAACGTCTCTGTTATATGTAGGGGACTGGTTATGGTTGGATTGAACTCGTGGGGCTTGATTTTGAATGTGAGTACTCAGGTAAGTAATATTCATTTTATCCGTAGTTCTTCTCTCCATCCCCGCTTCTCAGCGACATCGGCCGACGGGCCCTATTGCGCTTACCGCACAATTTGGGATTTGTTTTCACCTGTGACGAGAAACTGTCTTTACTGGCTCTCTCTCTTTGCCGAACTAGGCTTCCATGACGATGAGTGAACTGCGGATGATGGCATCAAGTTGCGCATGCTGACTAAACTCTTCGCGGACTTCATCCTTCCGCGAACAATAGTATTACACATTCCATAATAATATTTATGTTAAGTGTTAAAATGTTTTTGGGATTTTACCTTTTATGTGTTTAGGTTTAACAGAATCCTTAGCAATTTATTGTCTAAATTAGGACTAGGAATACTTGATGTTTCCATACTACTTCATTTTATAGTTTTTGAATGCTTGGCACTTTGTTCATCGTTCTCGAATTATATAGAACGCCTTTTTTGGCTAGACTTAACTTTCGCTCGGGTCAGACGTCTCTTCGTATCCTTGAGATTCTTCATCTTTTCGTGGATGGCTGCAGTCAAGATCTGGGCAAAATACCAATGTAGCTGTAATGGAACTTAGGGCGTTAAACATTTTTCTCTGTTTTTTTTCTTGTTAGAAATCTACGCAGATGAAAAACATTCTGAGTTTTCAATTCTTTCAGGATTTTTTTCTTCCCCAGTTCATTGATTTCAGGACATGCGAAAATCCCTTCACGAAAGTTCAATGATTTGTGTGGAAGAACAACGACTTTACGTTCGCAAAATGTGCTTTGTTTTAGTAGGATATCAGATTTCATTTGTTGAGATTATCAATATAGTTCCTCTATTTATCATTTTCGTTACCATTATATCCTTTCAGAATCAAGCAATTTATCTTTGAATTAGAAAAGGATTTATTCTATCGAATGAAAAATCTTCACTATCAATCTTTATAACAATATGTCGTAGGTTACGTGACGAGAAAGGAGTCTCATTCTATTTGTTGCAATTAAAAGTCATGGAGGGAGTTTCTTTGTTACCCAGGCTGGCTCTTTGTTTCTTCCACTTATTTGACGATGTAATCCTGTATTCTGCTATACTTTTGGACTTTTTGCAATCGACAAATTATTTTACGTGTTTTCTTTACAGTTTCAATCATATATTTTTGATGTGTGATGAGAATGAAGGGATTGGCGCTTAATTACATAATTATATTTCAACGGTGTTTAGCTGATAGCTTCAGACTTCATACTTCTTCGGTATTACAACTGGACGCCTCAACAGTATTCCTTATTTTTTTTCACCATTCCTATAATGTTCCCATGAACGAACATATGGTTGTCGAAACTCGCCCAATAGCCATTTCATTCTTCAGGCATAAAGCATGCTTATTTAATTAAATCACTTAAAGAAAATTAATATTTACAATAAACTACACTTCCTACATTTCACGCATTTTATTATAATTTAACACTAAACTTGGGTGTTTGATTTTGTGTGTGTATTATGCATTTAAACGTGTGCCTTGGATTGCCTCTATGTGTGTCTCTTTCTAACATAAGGAGCTAATCCAAAATTTATGTTACTTAGTCTTATAATTTAATATATTAATTTTATCTTTCTTTTATTTCCTTTTTTTTCATGTAACATTATATTTCTCTATTTGAAACATTTATTTTTAAGAATATAAAAAGTAATGCCTTCGCCAATATCGGTAAACCATTTTATTTCAACCCTCAATTGCCAGTTCTCAGATATTCTAAACATAAATTCGTTCAATCGCCACTTCTTCTTTCAAGGGTGTGACAAGGTATGGAAATGAAGGGAATATTAGAGCATAAACTATTCCAATCTTAATTTATCCTCCATTTAACATTTTCCGCTGAACCCGTCAACAGCTGTACTAGCGCCAGTTTTGAATAGGTCTGCTTGATGAGAGTGTGTAAGCTAACTAGCTACAAGGAAAGGTTTGCTCGTGACAGGTTAGCTAGAAACTGCTTATCCTCAAATAAATCTCTCTTGGATACCTTATTCTCAGGATAATTCACAAATAGCTTTATCCTTAGTTTTTAAGGGCTCTTTTTTTTAAATGATCAACAAACATTTGTCCAAAAAAAAAAAGTAGTTCATTTTTCATATTAATACCGTTTCTTCTGTCATTTTCAACGAGGAAAAGTCAAAATGAATAAGAGCGACCCATCATCCATGAAGAGTCAAAAACAGTTTAGTTGATACTGGAATGAGGGAAATTTAATGGAGTGGAGTTATCGTGAGAGAGACCCTTGAAATTGTTTCCCCTCCAACCACTCGACTCCACCATTCGGTGTGATAGTGAGCAGCGTATTACTAACGGGCAAACAAACATTGTTAACACTTGGACGTTATATTGCCGGCTAGAACAAAAGGACGGTACGCAGCCATGACTCAAGTACGAGTAAGGACTTAATACGAATGTACTCAACATGGTTTAGTTTACATAATTAGCACGGCATTTTGTTTAAAGCTAAGAAGGTGGCTTGGCAAGGACATCTAATTAACTGACTGAATCTCTGTGACTTTTTGTAGAAATGTTTTCTGCGTTTCATTGGGGCTAAATGTGGTCTTCTGTTTTTTTGTTTTGTTTAAACGCCATAAAAATTGTTTATAACAGAAAAAAAGAAAGATAGCAAGCAAGAGGTGGATAAAAAGGAGAATATGCACATCTTAAAAAATAAAAAGAAGGTGAATAATAAGAAAACAGAGATAAAACATGTGAATTTGTATATCTTTTAATTTATTAGAAACTGTAAAGAGATAGTTGATAAATTATAAATTTTTCGTTTAATATTTAGACTACTCTTCATTAGGGATAATCGATATATTTTTATTTCATGACGTATCGATCTAAATCAGCTCACTTGACCCGCCATGGTTTTTAAACTATTCTCTGAATGGCACGGCTAGCGGAAGGTCCTATAGAAAGATGCAGCTATTACGTTTATTAGCCTTTTTATAGTAGAATTTCTCTTGGTGAGGCGTCATATGAACGAAAAACTAGTAGAGAAATAAAAAGGATTTTAAAATGATCATTTGTAGTATTCATCATTTTCTTGACCTTCCACCATTGGTTAGTTATAGTAAAAATTTTCTTTTATATTTTTCTGAGGGAAAAACACTCATTAGAGAGTTACCAGTCAGCAACTAATAAATTCCGAATAAAGGTCTGATTGAAAGTACCTCCTAAGCCTAAGCAATGGACTTAAATAGAGTTCATTTGATCCCCTGAATGAGTTTTATGATATTTTGAGAAGGGCCTAAATGATGGTTTCAATAGGAAATTTATAGTTGTTTATTGTAAAAATGAAGGTTAAGTAGATGAGATAAAGACATGATAACTAATGGTAGGAGGAAGGGAGCCCTTAATTGGGCGAGACCACTCAGCATTCAGCCAGCAAAGTGAAGACCACCGACTCGCTGCTTCTTAAATATTTGAGGCCGGTCTTAGGCCGCTCGACCCAAATAGGCAAATTATTCATTTAAATTCTTCCCATCGCTTCGCTATCTTTCGAATATTTATAAGGTTTTCACAGCTTATTTTAAATTGTATATCAGCTCCTATTCAACCTCAAAGTTGTCCCACCTACAGTCGTACCAGAATACTTAGCCATTTATTACAATGACCTAAGGCATTTATCGGTGGTCAGGTTACTCGTTCCCTTAATATTTAAAAACTTGAGTATATTTTCCTGTGCTCAATTATTTAGTGCTTTATGAGGAAGTATTTTTTTTTTTATTTCGTAGAATATAGGCAATGGAATTTAGGAGTAAAGTGGATGAGCTATCTAAGAAGACTTTCCTCATTCAATTACACCATACATTCAATTTATATATTATGAGATTGAGACATGCTTATTAAGGAGAAAATAAATACTAAAAAGGTTGACGCTATTTGACATTTAGTCTCGTCAATACAATGCAAAACCGAAGATGTCTTGTATTATTTACCTTTATTTTTGTATTAAACTTTTTATTATTAACCCTTAATAACCTAGTGTCCACATACGAGGACATAAATCAAGACAGGCTTTGACAGGTCACTGCAGGTTCTGATTGCAGACCTGAACGTGTTTCTGCTCCTCTCCTCTCATTACATGTCTTGTTCTCCACAGAGAAACATCTATTTCATAGCTTAGCACCCTACAAGTATTTTTAGTTAATTTTTGAAGTATGGAGTATAATGAACATGTTACAAGGTAAGTTTATTTTTTTTTTAATCAATAGTAAACAATCATTCATAATTTCTACCTTTTAAATTACTAAATGTGGATAGTGTTAGAAGTGAATAAAATTTGCTGCATTAAAATTAATAAGTTATCTTGGTCTAAATAAGAGTTTAAAAATAATGTCCTCATATGAGGACGCTAGGATATTTAACTGATTATTTTTTTTCATTTTGTGGGTCGAATTACAGAATTGAAATTCGCAATAAAAAATGGTATTGGCCTATTTTGTCCTGGCTCATAGACGTTTGCATACATAATGCTTGGTCTCTCCACAAGTGGGCATGATGTGTATCAGTTATCTGTAAGGAGAGAGATTGTAATGGCGTATCTGACTCGTTACGGTGTAGAACCCAAAGGAGCAGGCCGCCCTAGAGTGTTCTCGGCTACTTCCTTCAACACTAGAGTTACAGACTCTCTACGACGAGATGGATGCAACCATTTAGTGAAGAAGACTGAAGGAAATAAATCTAGAAGATGCGCAGGTGAAAACTGCTCATCTAAAGTAAGAACCATGTGTTCGAAATGTAATGTCGGCCTCTGCATTGACTGTTTTATTCCTTTCCATAAATAGTTATTTAATATTTATATTGTAAATTTTATATTTGTGAATAAAACCTAATTATTACTGTGTTCAAGTTGTTATAACTCATTTACAAGTAATTTATGATTTATATTTATGAGTAATAAAAAAAGGAGCAGTTAAATATCCTAGCGTCCACATATGAGGACACCCCATTTCTCGTTACGTATAGCTCGATTTTTTTTTTCTTAATTTTTATGGAGTTTATTAAGAGTCTAAGATAACAAATATGCCAAGAAAAGTTAAAATATTTATAAAAAAAATAATTCGGGATATTAAGGGTTAAAGACACCTTCTGAGTACAGTGAATTCCACTTGAGGCAAGAATAATTAGAGAACGATTCTTATGTAGCACATAGCTCATAAACTGATATAAGACAGGTGTTAGTCTGTAAGAATATGCAGACTTAACCTGTCTTTAGTCTTGCACAATGACAACGTGCCAGTAAGAATTAAGATAAGTACTATAGGGTAGTTTAGCTAAATTGGAGTTGCCGTTAATACAAGTTAGCAATAACATTTTTGTGTGTTTGTATGCGTGCGCGTGCTCAAGGATCTCTTTTAATCTCCTAGGTAGAGTCGACGGATATATAAATAAAGTTGAAAAAAAATGACGATGTGGGGATATATACATTACACTACTGAGTGGAGGGGAGTGATATGAAAATATAACATATTCATTTATATGGAATTTTAATTTAAAGGACATTTGTAGAATGTTTTTCCCCCAAGTACATGAATGGCACACTGATATTTTATTATTTATTCACTAACTCTTCTGTTTGAGAAGGCAATTTCAATTGTAAGATGGACAGTTTTGATTGGCCCTTCGTACAAGTTGGTAGCCATGCCTGTGCCTCAGCTTGGGATCGATCGTACGGAAAAAGCGAAAAATGTAAAAAAAAAACTAAATAAAATTAATAATTATTATTATTAATTAACGTCCACATTTTGGTACTATGGCTAATTGGAACGGATTATTTACGGTTTGCCACCCTTTTCTAGTAAGGGTTTCTAAGGATTTTATTTACTCAGTGCGTCACCAAATAAATTCCTATTTGCCAATCGGGAATCGCCACTCTAGGTTTACCAAGTAAGATTAAGCTCAACACTTTAACATACAAAGCTAACGCGTAGAATTCATAATTAGTCGTTCTAAAAGTTAATGTACACTGTTATTGTTTGTAATTATGACTACTAGAGTACTTCTGGAGTGTTTATAAATTTTTTGCATTGCTTCTTGTTGCATTTCTCTCTCTTTTTAATCCATATTCCCCCTCTACCTTAAGGCGCCCTTTTTACAAGTGGTTCTTACCAATTTATTTTTTAGAAATCTTGAACGTCGATTTTTAATTTAATAGCTATAATAAAATAGCTCTTTCTTACTATTCAAGTAGGAGCCGAGGAGTAAGGTCAAGCCTAAGTTCAATAAAATTTGGAGTGGTGAGCAAATATTTAACAACGGCAAAAGTCTTAGGGCGCCCGCAATTGGAATGCCACTGCCTCCTGCGGGACTCCAATAATCTTAGACTTTTCTTAATTTTAGTTTACATTAAGTTCAACGACTTAGTACAGTTCTAATTTATAGAATTTACATTTATATTTAATTTCTTTTACCTATTGTTTTTTATTTTAAACACGTCAGTAGCAAATGACTTAAAGCAAATGACCCGGCGTGGAAAATGTCTTCTGTTTCTACTATTTTATTCAAGCTAGAGGGTGGCTATTCAAGCAAAGAATATTCTCCTGCTATTTTCTTCTCTTGTTATGATAAGAGTCACCAGCATTGCTGAGCTCTTTATAATAAATAAAAATATTCTTTTCTTGATCTTGTTGAGTTATTTATTTAGATCGTCATGTCCGGAAAGAAGCTGAGTTGACCAAAAGTCAGGTTTGAATCAAGTTGAGGTGAGTCTGCTTTCCACTTTGGGGCATAAATGCAGAAGACAGTCGCCCTTTGACCAATTGATCCCACCTTCGTTGCCTCTTTTCAATTGCAGTATTTCGCATTCGGTCGTTTAATAGTATTTATGTACTTGTAAACTACAAGATGTACTAGTCACTTTTTAGCAGATTTCCCTTAAGGCAAATCAGCTATTGAGGTCGTACTCATGACGCGATTATCGAAATTAGTCTTCAAATGTCCATCGATCCTACCTAAGAGATGATGAAAAAGACGTCCGTTCAAAATTATATATATATATATATATATATATATATATATATATATATATATATATATATATATATATATATATATATTTGTCTGTTAACCCCCTAGCGGTCGCATTTTTTGTTTGATCGTTACCAAATTCGATATTTAGTCGTTTTATGTAAAAGAAAGTTCGTTAACGGCTGAAATCGGGCAAGTGGAGGGGGGGGGGTTTAGAGGGGAAGATTTTCGAAAATTCGAAATATCTCCGTTACTATACATCGGATCGAAAAATTGTACAGAATCAATCTTATTGGAAATTAAATTTACTATAAATATTGTTATATACATTTATTCTCTATCTTGAACATTAACCGAGATATTTGCATTTTTATGAAGTCTGTGGTCGGGTATAGTTCGGATTAGGTCGGCCATTTCCGTCATTGCTCGGCTCAGGTGGAAGCTTCTTCTAACCTTACCTATCGTTTCTAACCTTACCTTCGTTACTTTGTGAGATTTATGCAAATACGTTCTGTTCATCCACCCCCCCCCCCTTCTTTAGTTCTTGGACTACTAAAATTTGAGTTATTAAAATATAAATTATTCTTACAAATGAGAAGCCGTTTCAGTTAGGAAATTATTTTAATTAACTGAAAGATTTCTCATTACTGTTTGTATTTAATCACGGTGGTATTGTGTTACCAGTATGCAGATTTCTCTATTGTAAAACTTCACATGGGAAATCTGCTTAGTTTACGCAGCCCCTGCGTGACGGACTTTTTTGTTGTAGCTTAAAGTTTTCAATTCAACTTCTAAATCAATGAGTAATACATCTCCAATGACTTAGAGGGCTTCAGTAGAGACAATTTGGATGCTCTAGTTATTAAGATTAGTGCTCCTCTCTGCATAATGGGCAGAAGACAGCGTTCTTTTTTTGCAGAGATTATTTCCCCAGGCTGGTGAAGCATATGATATTTTAGGGATGAATAGTGCTTTGTACGAGATGGAGCGATTTTTATGGTGTAATCCCCGGGTGGTTCCTGCCAATTTGTGTAAGCATGCGTACCGTAGGGAGTTTACTCTTTAATTTGTTAAAGTGGTTGATGAAAGAGAGGCTTTCTCCGTCAAAACTCCTAAACATTTCACTTCTTGGTAAGGTAGAATAGCTGCACCACACACTTTGACGATTAGAGTATAATTCGATGACTTTTTCCCTTCAACAACAATGTTATTGTTTTGGTGGGATTAAACCTTAATTTTTTTAATTTCACACCATTATAGCAAAATATTTATAACAGGTTTAGCTTTTTCTTCTAGGGAACTTCGAAAGTTCAATATAGGTTAAAGGTGTGACACCTTCTGGTTCTAATTTTACTAACAATGGGATGATGATCATATTCGAAAGCATTGGACAAATGCCTGAACCTTGAGAGCATCCTCGTTGGTTCCGTTTAGCAATCATATGGTTAAATCCTCTTACGTAGGAAATCTTATGGTAGTTCAATAATAATCTCTTTCTCACTTACGCCATCATCCACTAAGAAGCAGCTGAACCAGTCGAATAATAATATATTAAATGATTTTATATTTTTTTATTATTACTCATGTTAAAATTATGAACATTAACAGAGATTGTTTTGGCCTTAGTGAAATATTTGTATTTCAGTTGCTATTAGGATTAGGTTTCGGCTGTGACCTGAATTTGTCTAAGGCAATTAGTGTTGTAGCGGTCCGCTCCTTTCTCAGCCTTAATTTACCTACCATCTTTCTGCCTCCCTCGCAATTTATAGTCTCTTTCGTCTATATCTCACTGATATTTATTTCAGCTATCCTCACCAAACATTTCCCAGGTATATATATTTATGATGTACCAAAAAGCTAGCTCTCTTTTTCTATATTTTCTTTTTCATTTTTTAAACTATTTTTTTTCATATGTCAAAAGGGCATCCGTAAATGCAAGTATGAAATTACTTTTTGACAAAGTTCTTGCTTTAATGCCCAATTTGTTCATTTTCAGTTAAATTAAATTAGGGTTTCTTCAAAACATCATATATATAAAATTGTAACCTCTGTCCGTACATTGATTTTTTTCTCGAAATTTCACGATAACTTTTCGTTTCACATGTCATAGACACCATAACTGCATTTTGTTTCTTTCATGTCTGTTTGTTTGTTACCTTTTCACGCATAAACGGCTGAACCGAATTTTACGAAACTTGGTATGTATATTACTACTAACCCAACTTAGACTTTAGGCTATATTAATATTCTTTGAGGCGAACAGGAGTGGGGGTTATAAGGGAGGCCTGAAATAAAAAATAGTGATATTTCGTTTCGTATTGCTTTTTCGGCAAATATGTACAAAAAAAAATTTTTTATTTTGTTATTTAGAGTAACTTTTAATATATACAATTTTGTCGTATACCGAAGTATAAAAGGGTTATACGCTAAAAACTATACCGGGAGTCCACAATTTTATTTGGCACAAAAGACTCAACCGAACTAAACGAAACTCCGTATGTAGGTTGGTATTAACTCATCCTTGATTATAATCTATAGGAACATTTTTAGTAACGAACAGGAGTAGGGGTTGTAATGGAGGCATGAAATGAAAAATCGCGATATATTATTTCTTATTGGTTTTTCTGCGAACATGCACATAATAAGAGTTGTTCATTTTGTTATTTAGAGTAACTTATTTTATATATATTTTTGTCGTATAAGGAAGCATAAACGACATATACGCTAAAAACTTTAGTTAGGCGCAGTCAACTGAACTTGACTCAGTATGATCTGACAGTAGCACCAACTGCTACTAAATTATAAGCTATATTAACAAAAATGCTCATAATAAAAACTGTTCCATTGTTATTTAGAGTAACTTAATATATAACTTGGTCGTATAAAAATATCAATATTGTAACCTGCAATTCATTCCAATGTTTGAATTAGTTATACCATTCAATCTTTTAATTTAATTTTACCTCACCATGATATATTATGGCGATAAACAAGAACATTTCATTTGTATGAGGCATTTTAAAAACAAGTAACTGTTTCATGAGGAGCAAAGTATATTACCCCCCCCCCTTCCTCTGTCTTTCACTGGACATTAATTAATTGGAAGTAATTTCTTCCTTTAATATGATTAAAAAATCAATTAATTCACAAAAACGTAAGTATTTAAACATACATAATTAGAATTGAAAATAGAATGTGAATATAAGGTAATGTTAGCGGAATTGAGAGTGAGAATTAGTTATGTTCTGTTGGTCTCACTCCCTCTTTCTTTCCTCAGCTGTTATATACACTTTTTTCGTATTCCGAATTATAAAGAAGAAATACGCTAAAACCTATAGCGAATGTGTATTTTGTTATTTAGAGTAACTTTTGTTATATACACTTTTTTCGTATAACGTATTATAAACGAGATATTCGCTAAAACCTATAGTGGGAGTCAACAATTTTATTTGGCACAAAAGACTCAACCGAATTAAACGAAACTCCGTATTTGTATTAACACTAACACCTTTATATAATAAGCCATACCAACTAGAGACGGGCACGATTGGGGGTTGTAAGGGAGGCCTGAAAGTAAAAATAGTCATATTTCGTTTTCTATGGGTTTTTTTTTGCAAATATGCACTTGACAAAAGTTGTTTACTTCGTTATTTAAAGTAACTTTTGTTAAGTCAACTGAACATGACTCAGTATGATCTGACTTTGCACCAACTGCTACTAAATTATAAGCTAAAGTGCATGGATAATATTCATAATTAATAGTAAGATGATAATTGATTATTTTAATACATAAATATAGCTCATAGCATCTAACTTATTTTCTATCGCCTTACCTCTTTGTATATTCAAAATGTTGCGAGCCCATTACAGTCTATTCACGTCGGAAACTATCGTGAAAGGTCTAGAGAGTTAATCAATAATGCTTAGAAGCTCAATGGGTGTGAAGTCAAAGTTGTATGCAATATGTAGCCAACATACCGTAAGGCCTTTGGAAAATACATTTTTACAGCTAGGGTTTACACAAGGTTGTCATATGTGAAAAACCGCTCAGAATAAATATTGTATTTAACCATTAAAAAAACCATACCACACGGGCACTTCTATAAGTTGATTAGAATTCTAACGAGAAGTTAAATTTTGATAGTAAATGGCTTTCTTCTAGGCAACGACAGAAGTGATATTCTTTAACAAGTGAGATTAACAATTTTAAGTTCTCACTGTCACAGAAGATACCATTTATATTATATTTAATTGTTTTCAATTAATAAAAAAGCATTTTAAACCAAAAGGACAAATATATTTATTAGTATGTTTCGAAGTATTAGAAGTAACTGTACTGATCTTATGTGTTAATATGTTACATGTATGTATTTCTTTGCAGAACATAACTGCTTTATTGTGCCTAAATGTAATCTATCAATGGAGGTAATTTAAGTAACTTGCATCAATAATGTTCAATTATCTAATGAGCACATTATGATTCCAACATTTTGTATAAATACTATACCAAAAATAAATAAAATCTTCACTTACTATTTACTTCCTCAGTAGAATATCGATAGGAAGAAAAAGCGTCTAGTTTACCAACAAATTAAAAAATGAAATTGGAATGGAAGAAAACCTAAACAAAACTAATTTTATAAAGAATAATTTTACAGAGGTTTCATTATGTGCTGGCGGGGCATTCGGAAGATGCAAATCATATATAGATAGATCATATATAGATATGGCAAATCATAGATTTACCAAAAATAATAATGATAATAAAATAATATTGTAAAAAATGACTGAACCATGGAGGCATTATATTTTCTTGAGAAATGTAGTCCATGTCATCCAAGCCTTGCTCATACTAGTAAAGAAATCGTATTAAGGCTTTCCGTATTAAATTCAACACGATGCCTCATACACGTTTGCTGAAGAAACTTTTGTCAATTCAGGTTGACAGGAGATCTATAAGAAATCTTGACTGTACGAGTTATTCCATGAACTCATTCATTCTGGTGAACGGGCTGATTCCACCCTTGAATTGTGAGTTATAAAGGCCTAAGCTATTTTTAGCCCTTATCATCATTCCCTCCAACCTACAATTTAACCACATCGCGGGTGAATCCAATTGGCCTAAGACGTCCTTAATGCTTCCAAATATTTGCGTATCTTAGTAGATTTCCCTTAACGATTGTGCTCATGGTGCGATTTTTGAAAAAAAATCATCAAATCGCCATCGGTCCTACCCCAGGAGATGATGAAAAAGTGTACGGAAGCAATCTTATTGACAGTTTAATGTTGTTATACGTTTTTTCACTGTCTTGATTGTTATCCGAGATATTTTCATTTTATAGTTTTCAGCCTTCAGTACATCTTCACTCCTTCTCATGTCATATTTAATAAGCAGTTATATCGTGAAGTACATTATTTGGAGCATTAATATAAAATATTGTCTTCATTGTACACTTCTTGTGCGAGATACAAGTAAATACGTTGTTTGACGTCACCAATTACGATTTCCGGCCTTGATGTACGATATTTTGATGTATACTATGTCCAATATTTAGCCATTTTATTCAACTCTAATGTTCTTCGTATATCCTGTTAAGTAATATCAACTCCTGGATCTGACTATGATCCACATATTCTTATGAATAATGTACTATTTTTCTTGGAAAACTTCCTTATTGAATATCTATAACCCAATATGGAATGACAAATACTTCCCTTATAAGTGGACTAAGGCTAAATTTATCTTAATTTAATATATATATGCTGATCAACCTTAAACACTAGGGAATGCCAAGGTGACTGCATTAACATATTTCACATCTAAATTGATGGAAAAGATTTTTAATCCAAAGATTAACAATAGGCTGGGCGAATTCCCATTTCCATTGAATGAAGTAGTTTTCGTAAAGGTTATTCAAGTATTGATTAATTAATAATCCATGAATCGGAAATACAAAAACCATGCTACAGCTATCTTCTTCCATCTTGAAAAAGCTTATGATATGATTTGGCGACATCGAGTTATAAAACAACTCTACAAACGGAATATTTGTAGGAAACTCTCGGAAACCAACTTTCTTAGCAACCGAACATTCCATGTTAAAGCAAACGGTCTACTATCAAGATTGCATAAACAAGACAATGAATCACACAAAGGTTTTGTATTAAGTGTTACTCTATTTATAATTGCTGTAAACGATATTGTTCAAACGGTGAAAGAAGGTGACAAATATCCGACTTTGTTGTTTGTATAGTCACCCAAACGAATATGAAACTTTGAAAAGCACATTAAATACCCTAATAGAATGTTCTGGAACTAACAGCTTCCTTATTTCTGCTACCAAATCAGAATGTGTCCATTGTTGCAAAAAGAGAAAGTGCGTTGAATATCCAAGCTTGAACTTAGATATTACCTCTCTAAAACATTCGAATCACAAAAAAGTTTCTAGATTTGGCACTTAAGAAAATCTAACTTGGATTCAAACCCTTTCAACCCTCAAAATATCTTAAAGAAAGTTCCAAATATCTTAATATACTTAATATTTAAAAATATCGGTGGCGACAGAAAATTCCCCCAAAACATGTTCAACTTTATAATAAGAAATTGAATATGGATGTCAAGTGTATAACTCAGTATCAAGAATTTCATTCAAATTATGGAATCTAGTTTACGACTATGTTGGTGATCGAAGGCTATCTTCAGCAAGTAGTCTCAGCTGATGTTTCAATCCCGACAGAGATATAAATTAATTTAACATGATTATCATTGTTCATAGTATATAAAATATTAATATTAAAATTGGTTAATAACTCCTTGCTAGATTATTAAATCATTGTCATTGTATATTCTGAGACGATGCTCTTTGAGTTATATAATATATCGTGCGGTGGCACCGGCAGTGTTAACGCTCCTGGCAACGGGACCTGCATAACCTTAAGGTTGCACGCTTTCTACAATATTTTGCATTGTTAAAATTACCCTAACTGATAAATTAATTCATTTGTTTATAAAGACTCATGGCATATTTAAGTGTTGATTATGGAATTGGGAGTTTACTGAAGCTTAAAAACAATAGAAAAACAAATAATTAGCTTGGTCTTCGTTCATTCTTATTTACATGTTTACATCGGCTATAATAACGGATATATTTCGTATTTTATTTTTTAAATTTTACTCCTATAGACCCCATCTTTTCTTGCTACTAATATCTCGAAAATTAAAGGAGTTTTATTATTTTTTTGAACATACAATTCATTAATATCGAGTTTCGTTACAAAAGCGCGGCCTCTAGAGCGTTAATATAGTCTTTAAAATATATACATACATATAAAGCCTACATCGATTTTTGTCGTCTCCTAGCCTAGAATCGAGGGGTATTTTAAATATTTTTGAGCCTAACAACAAAAGCCTTAAGGGAGGAAATCTTCTAAAACAATTGAACCCACCCTATTAACTTTTTTAATTTACGAGTTTACTGTTATATGACCTGTATGTTTTAATTCACACCTCCAGAGGAAGCCGGAGCGGTTTCTACTAGGAAATTTTTGTTTTTCTTTTGACCATGGGAGCACCTCATTTCCTGAAGGGAAATACTTAATAATATCGTGTCTGTGCTAGACGTTTTAATATAATGTATATCAATCTCCTCTTTGCTTGTCTTTTAATAGTAGAAAAAAATATGTACCTATTAAAAAATGGTTGGGAATATACTGGTGTAAGCCTGCATTTCCCTGAACGAGAATACATGGAAAATAGAAAGATTATAATAACATGTTCTTATTTAATATAAAAGGTAAGTTTAGAACGAAAACTGTTAAAAATGGTAATAACGTTTTCATTGATTTTTAAATAGTGCCTAACGCAAAACCTTCATTCCGGAAAAAGGAGCTTTTTCGACTTAAAACAATATGATTCTCAACCGCCGAAAATGTGTTGTAAATGTAACTTTTTCATTAAGCCATATACACGTTTTGCACAAGACACTCACTATGTGAGGTGTTTCACCTTTTGCCATCCCTTTTTTTATGTGGCCAATAAAACCCGTTAATTTAGTCAATCTTTTCTTTCAAATAATTTAATTTATGAAGTTAAAGAATTCCGAATTTGTGTAGTATAAAAATCTAGTCAGAGTTCTTAAAAGCAGCTAATCTTCTTCAAAAAACTTATTTTAAGCTTTTGGTGATTTGGGAAGACATATTTCCACCGGCGATATGTTCTTATATTCCCATGACTACAAAATTTATATCCTGTTCCCATTGTTCAATCTGTAGTTCTATGAGGATCTCCTCGAATTTGATTTGGATTGTTTAGTGTATTCCTTTCTAACTGATGAGTGTTCGGAATGCCTTTAACATATGGCGACTAATGACTTTAGCCGATGATGGTGGATACAAGGAATGGAGTGCTGGGCTTGAGATGGAGGCCATTTGTTAACTGTCACAGGAAACTGTTCCAGGCTCTGACGCACTTAGCTTATGCTCATTTTGTATACATTAGCAGGGAACCACATGCTCACTCCTACAAACTATTATTACACCCCACAATTTGAGTAATATATGAGAATAAGATAGACTTATCTCTCCGGAAGTTCCTCTTAAGTCTGTAAGAAGATTAACTCTTGGTTGCATTTTTATTATAATTAATGATTGCATTGCTACATCGCTCTACATTTTTCCGTTGCTGTTTTCGTTGAATGTAATTTTATATCGAATATAAAGGCATATATTTTTTGACTACGCCACCTCTACTCATCAAAAACCATACTACTATTTGGCAAATAAATTACAAGTTTCGCAACTTTCATCTTTAGAGGCAATTTTCAAATTGACAATATATTACCTATTTATGGTAAAACATAGTTTTAGCAGATTTCCCTTGAGGGAAATCAGCTATTGAGGTTGTACTAATGACGCGATTTTCGAAATTTGTCTTCATATGTCCATCGATCCTACCCAGGAGATGACAAAAATGAGGTCTGTTCAAAACTGTATATATATATATATATATATATATTTGTCTGTTACCGCTCTAGCGGTCGCAATTTTTGTTTTATCGTTACCAAACTTGATATATAATCGTTTTATACAAAAAGAAAGACCAAGTTCGTTAATGACTGAAATCGGACCAGGGGGAGAATTTCGAAAATTCTTAATATCTTCGTTATTATGCGTCGGATAGAAAAATTGTATGGAACCAATCGTATTGAAAATGTAATGTTCTATAAATGTTGTTATGTACATTTTTTTCACTATCTTGATTTTTTACTAAGATAATTGCATTTTTTAGTTTTCGGTCTTCAGTAAAGCCCCACTCCTACTCATCTCATATTTTCAATATTCTATTATGTTATGAAGCACTTTATTTGAAGCTTAAATACCAAATATTGTTCTCATTGAACTTTTAAGTTTTGAGATAAATGCAAATACGTGGCGCACGTGGGAAATCTGACTTTTAATGTAATATTTGCTTCTTTAATTTAATTTTACTATATTTTATTTTATGTTTTAATAATTTTGTAGACATTTTTATTTATTTTGACATTTTAAATTTCTGGATTAAACTAAATCATACGGAGTAACATCGCCTCGTTGCGGAGCTCAAATAAATAAACCGTAGGTTAACTAAAATATAAAAAATAAATATTATTTACAATTATTTAGTTTCCAGGTTTGTATAATTTTATTCAAACATTCTAGACTGAGAACGAGGGTTAGTTGACATAGCCAATGTATTTCTACTTGCCATGTAGGGTTCCGTGGGAAGGAGTGGGCTTATCTCACAGTATTAATTCCACATATTTTTGGAATGTCCTCAGTTTATAACATTTCAATTTAAAATATTATTTTATGTTGTTTTTTCAACGGTTTCTCTAATCGTCGTGTCTTTGGTCCTGAGGGGAAAAGTTCTTTTTACTGTGTATTTATGACCTGGTTAGTGATGGGAATTAGTTTCTAGGTAGCAGTTATTGTGCGTGGGCTTATCTGTCTCAACAAACGCATCTAGTAAATAATATTCTTTTGGGAACAAAATATAGTAAAGTGCTTCTACTCTTTTATCGCCATCACGTAATAATTCTTTACTCAGATTTTTCCTTTTTTCTCTGACCTTCATTAGACTCAGTCTGTGCAATGTATTGATTTGTGTATTAGCTTTTCTGATTTGCGTACCTGTTCTAATCCTCTTTCGTTCTTTCTCATATCAGGTCTGTTTGAAGTTGGTCAATCTAATTCGGTCCTCTATTCCTATAGGATGGATTGTCTGACTATTTTGGAAGCAGAAGAGGTTATACGAGTTCTGAATGAAAGGAGGAAGACTCCGTCGATGGGACAAGACAAGTATACATTCATAATATAGCCAACTGTCCTTATTCTAAGTTGAGGCAGACTTTGGGAAAACCAAACAATTACATGCACTTGCCTTCTATACAGGCAGGGGTAGGTAATTGTTTCCTTTCGAACCGATGTATGTGGTACTTTCCAATTACTTGAAGTTGTTCCAAAACAACACCTATCACTGCATACACAGACAAAGGAAACAAACTTCCTTATCACTCAATCGGGTAACAGATTACAAATCAACAACTCAGTACAACATACGACAGGCTTGAAGATAGTGATTTACCATTGAGAGGTGTATTCCACGATCGCCACAGACCGGCTTCCAAACGTTTATAAGTGTAAAGTTAAGATACGTAGTATAAAACATTCAACCTGTGTTTTTTTTCTGTCTTTTAAGTTCTCCACAAATCCTTAAGGGAAATCAGCTATTGAGTTTGTACTCATGACGCGATTTTCGAAAAGGTTCTTCTAATTTCCATCAATCCTACTCAGGAGATGATAAAAATAAGGTTAGTTCAAAACTATGCATGTATATGTGTGTGTGTGGATATATTTTTCTATTAGCGCTCTGGAGGTCGCCATTTTTGTTTAATCGTTACCAAACTCGATATTTAAACGTTTTTAGAAAAATCAAAGATCAAGTTCGTGAACGACCAGTGGGAGGAACTTCGAAAATTCATAATTTCTCCGTTATTATGCGTCGGTTCGAAAAATTGTATAGAATCATTGTTCTTGCAAAAATAATGTTTTATAAATTTTTCATTTACATGTTGTATTTACGTGTTTTATGTACATGTTTTATCTTTATTGAATATTAACGGAGATATTACCATGTTTTAGTTTTGGGCCATTGTAAACCCCCACTCCTACTCATGTATGTTGTCAGAAAGCTGTTGTATCATGAAACACTTGTTTCCAATAATAAATACCAAATATGATTTTCATTGAACTTTTACTTTGTGAGAAACATGCAAATACGTTACATGATGACGCCCTCATTAAGAGTTCCCTACTTGAAAATGTGTATTTGATCCATACCATACTCGATATTTAACCGTTTCAGTCAACACTTAAGTTATATTGGCTGAAATCGTTCCAGAAATAATGGGGGTGTAGGGGGGAAGGGGTTCGAAAATTGAAAATACCTCCATTATTATTAGTTGTGTCATAAAATGTTATAGAACCATTCTTGTTAGATTATTGTTTTTCTATTAGTTTTTTTCGTAACTCGAGTATTAAGCTAGTTAGTCGTACTTTCTTGTTTTCTTCCTTCAATGACTCATCCCAGTATACCCAGCATTTTGTTTTACGTATAAATAGAAAATATGTGGTGAGATCAGGTGATAGGCCCCTGCGAGTCGGACTTTTTTTTTGGGGTATTTGGCATTTCTACCAAGGAGTGTTCACTTACATCATTGCCAGTTTGGAAGTGCATTAATGCTGTTGTTTGGTATCTCATATACTAGTAAGTATACAGTGGATTTATAAGCTAATATCACTGTCCAACTTGTGAAAGGTCTTAAAGAATTTTAACCTCTAATAGATTTTCGTTACCCTTTCTGATGACTTCATTGAATCCATGATGGTATCCTCTGCCTTCGCTTGTACGCTTCCGTGAATATCAGGCTTTCCCATCTCTCAGATAGAGTTCAGTTTTAGCCCGTAGACCCAAGAGCTTCGCCGTTTTAGCAGATTTCCCTTAAGGGAAATCAGCTATTGAGGTCGTACTCTTGACGCGAGTTTTGAAAAATTTCCTCAAATGTCCATCGATCCTACCCAGGAGATGACGAAAATGAGGTCCGTTCAAAATTATATATATATATATATATATATATATATATATATATATATATATATATATATATATATATATTTGTCTGTTAACGCTCTAGCGGTCGCAAATTTTGTTTGATCGTTACCAAACTTCATATTTAAGCGTTTTATGTAAAAAGAAAGATCAAGTTCATTAATGGCTGAAATCGGACCAGTGGGAGGGTGGGGGTTTAGAGGGAGGGATTTTTGAAATTCCAAATATCTCCGTTATTATACGTCAGATCGAAAAATTGTATAGAATCAATCTTATTGCAAATTAAATGTACTATTAATATTGTTCTTACATTTATTCTGTATCTTGAATATTAACCGAGATATTTTCATTTGTATTGTGTGTGTGGTCGGCAGGAGTCGGCTATGTTCGGGACTATTCGACGAGCGCTAGTGCGGCCGTTTCCGTAACTATTCGTCCCTCGTGAATAGACCTAGAGATACCTTCCTACTACTGTTATTATTAGGCAGATTTCTCTATTGTAAAACTTCACGTGGGAAATCTTCTTAGTTTACGCAGCCCCGTTTACGTGACAGACTTTTTCGAGGATAAAGCTGAGCCTGTTTGTGTTGTGCCCAGGAGGACATACACCAGGTCGATGTGCAGGTTGAAAGCAATTAGGTCCTAATCGAGCCACTCCATCCTCCTCAAATAATGAGCCACCATCCGCAACATTAGCCATTAATCCAATCACTCCAGCTCATCAATCACTCACGCCCAATCCAACCTAATACTTTCAAATATGATTCCCTACATCATGCCTAATCCTAACTTACCCTTTATTTGGCTGTCATTTACCTTAATTGAGGTCGTACTCATGACGTGATTTTGGAAATTTTTCTTCTAATATCCACCGATCCTACCTAGTATCTAGATGACGAAAATGAGGTCCGTTCAAAATTGTTTATATATATATATATATATATATATATATATATAGAGAGAGAGAGAGAGAGAGAGAGAGAGATGTATTTATATATTCGTCTGTTTTATTTAAAAAGAAATATCAAGTTCGTTAACGGCTAAAATCGGACCAAGGGAGGGGGCTTAGAGGGGGAGAATTTCGAAAATGTTTAATACCACCGTTATTATGCGTCAGATCTACAAATTGTATAGAACCAACATATAATGTTGTGTAAATGCATATAATGTTCTATAAATGTTGTTATGTGCATTTTTTCATTATCTTGAATATTGACCGTGATATTTGCATTTTTTAGTTTTCGGTCCACAGTAAACCCCCACTCTTTCTCATTTCATATTACTAATATGCTATTATGTTATGAACCACTTTATTTGAAACCGAAATACCAAATATTGTTCTCATTGGACTTTTACGTTTTGAGATAAATGCAAATACGTAACGCACGTGGAAAATCTGCTTAGTTAACACAGCCCCTGCGTGGCGGACTTTTATGTTTATATAACAAAACGTTCCGTTCGAATGGGGAAACAATTTTTTTTCTCGCTTCTTCTCTAAAATGACACTGTAAAAAATATGAATTTAAAGAAGGGTTCTTTTTGCTGGGGATATCTTTCCTCCAATCCTATTCACTGTACTGCTCTTACGGTCTACGAAATCCTATTTTTTTTACTCCTTTTACTGAAATTATATAATAAAATATTGTAGCCTAAAATTCAGAAGTTTTGGCAGGAATAGCATATGCGTTACTAAGCATATGTGTGACTTTCCAATAAAAGAGAAAAAAGGTCCGTCACGCAGAGGCTGCGTAAAATTAGCAGATTTCCCAAGTGCTGGTGTAACACTTGTGATCTCATATCAACACGTATTCTCTAATTATATGTTATATGATAACTCGCCCTACGCAAAACAAAGAAAAGCTTTTTGCTCTACTGACACAATGCTTTCCAGAACTGGATTGGGCGTTCACTCAAGGACAGTGCTGCTAACTAGCGGGAGTCATGTAAAACTCGAGTTTCATCTTTCCAAAAGTACGTTGTTCACGCACATACCTCAAATAGCAGAATAGTCATTGTTTTAGCAGATTTCCCTTAAGGGATGAGGTCGTGCTCATGACGCGATTTTTGAAAAATTTCTTCAAATGTCCAGCGATCCTACCCAGGAGATGTCGAAAATGAGATACGTTGAAAATTATATGTATTTGGACACATATACATATATGTATATTTGCCTGTTAACGCTCTAGCGGTCGAAATTTTTTTTTGATCGTTACCAAACTTGATATTTAAACGTTTTATGGGGGAAAAAAACAGATCAAGTTCGTTAATGGCTGAAATCAGACAAGTGGGGGGGGGGGGTTAGAGGGGAGATTTCCGAAAATTCAAAATATCTCCATTACTGTTCGTCAGATCGGATAATTGCGAAAAGGACTAATCTTATTGAAATAAATGCCCTATAAATATTGTTAAACACATTTATTCTCGGATATTTGCATTTTTCAGTTTTGAGCCATCTGCAAACCCCCACTTCTACTCATGTCATATTAATAATAAGCAGTTATATCATGGACCACTTCATTACAAGGACAAAATCCAAGTATTGTTTTCATTGAACTTTTACTTTGTGAGATATATGCAAGTACGTTCTGTTGACCCCCCCCCCTCCCCGCCCTTCTTTTGTTCTAGAATTACTAAAATTTGAGTGATTGAGATAAAACTGATTCTGATTCATTACAAACAACAGCGCTAACTGTAGTAAATTGTTTTCAATAAAATTAATATGTTATATTCAGATATATTTCATTAATTGTATATCTTTCCGGTCTATCTATCTATTCAGCGCTACGTGGTTGGATGGCCAGTTTGTTTACAATTCAGCCGCTTTCCGTTGTAGAGATTATTAACTTGTAGTGTAACTTGACTGAAAGATTTCTGATTACTGTTTGTATTTAATCACTTAACATCACGGTAGTTTTGCCTGTATGTATATTTATCTATTATCCTATTATCTAACCTTTATCTAAACCTTCGCGTGGGGAATCTGCTTAGTTTAAGCAGCCCCAGCGTGACGGACTTTTTTTTTAAACCGGATGATTATTTTGATACAAGATATTCATCGTGTATAAGGTAAGATATTTAAATTATAAAATTTTATAAAAGAAAATTGTATTAACTATAATATATGTGTGTTTCAGGAGGAGGTGAAGGCGGGGAGAGATGAGGTGATGCGCCATGTGGACAGGCCTGCTGGCGGCCGCCCTCCTGCTCCTTGCCAGACCCCTCGTAGCCAGGAACGCCAGCATAGACCCTGCGTATGTACTCATACATATACATTAATGTTGCATATTATTATCATTACCATTTACTAACAAGTTGGTGTTAAAATAGTTAATAATAAAATATTGTCAATACTTGAACATCAGGCTAGTCATTATCATAAAATAAGAGGCCTAAATTAGTTCCTATATAATTTTCATTATCAAATAAATCTCTCTCTCCCCCTCTCTCACTTCTCTCTCTCTCTCTCTAATCCTTCAGAGAGAGAGTCGCGTATTTGGGAAGTGTGAAGTAGATCAAAGAAGCCGACGAAGGGTCGAGCTCCTACTAGACCCTTCCAGTCAAGACGTTGAAGAGCCCAGCCAATTCCCCTTTGATGTATGCCGACGACCTATATAAAGAACCGGCCAACCGTGAGCGAGTCAGTTTTCTTCTCAAGTGCTTATATGTGTTTTCGGTGCTACAGTGCGACTTAGTTCATTGTGGTAAAGTGTTTTTATTAGAAGAACAGAGTTGTGCCGTGACTGTAACAGTTTAGTGCCGTGTTTAAGACAGTGCAGTGCCGCGAAGTAAAGGACAGTGCAGTGCCGTCTTTTGTGAATTTCAGTGACCGTGAGTGAATTATTGGACTGTGACTCATTGAAGAACAGTGAAGCTATCAGTGCAGACTGTGAGTAGTAATTAAGAATAATTAACCAAGTGTGTAGTGCATTGTTAAATAAATAGTGCAGGGATAAAAACACTGAAGCTTGTGTGTGTTTAATTTTGCAATCCAAAAGAACTCTTATAAACAACGTTTATTACTGGTTTTAGTAATAAGAACGTAACTATATATATATATATATATATATATATATATATATATATGCACACACACACACACACACACACACACACATTATTATTATTTTAAAATACGGTATAGTAATAACAATAATAATAATGTGCAGTGTATATAATGTAGCATCTGCTTACAGTACTGAAGAAGAGAAAACGAAATTCTGGAAATATTCGCCTATACTAAAGGTGCTTTTATAACATTTAACCAGATGCTTCAAAACATAATCACATCTATGCTGTGATTGATATATTCTAACCTATACGTTTTGTTGGTGGCAATGTTTCACTTCATTTTCTGCATAACAGAACGCTTCGTTTGTTAACACAATTTTTTGTATGCTGTGTCATAATGATGATGATGTTTCATTGGATAGTACATTTTGGAAACCGGACGTGTGTTTGTGTGTGTATAAACTCACGTGTATACACGCATACACACGCACATACACACACACACACACACACACACACACACACACACACACACACACACATATATATATATATATATATATATATATATAGAGAGAGGGAGAGAGAGAGAGAGAGAGATTTTGATTTTATATTAATTCCGTAGAACCACGAATCTTTCTGGTACTTGTAGATTTTATGTGAACTTGCTGACATCGATATTCATACCAATATCTTGAAATGTCCCCACAGTATCAGCGAGTACTTCCAAAATCAGTCATTTCGGAAGTGTTCACTGGTAGATCCAGAGACTTCATTTTTATTTTAAATTCAATTTTATTTTTAAATATAAAATACTTTTTTTCAAAATGATATCATAAAAAAAATTGATCATAAATTTAGAAGTGGAAAGTTGATTGGTATATACATTATTGTCATTAAAAAATAATGAAAGGTATAAACCAATTATATCTACCTAAAATAGTTTCCCAACGAACTACCTTAAAGTGCATGAAGTCATTTTTGAGGTCGACAGTTTTTTTTCGAACTGCAGCGAGCAACTTTTAACGCCCATTATCTATGGGAGCCTTGAGACAATTATGTCTAGAATGATATTGTTAGGCAATCTTTTAGTGTGCAGGAGAGCGTTGGATACTTGTGGTCTAAGTGTTGAGTTAGGACCCTTTCGACCTTCACAATGAAGCTAGGAGAGCGGTACATTTTTGCCGGGAGTTCTTCATACAGCTGGGCTAGCAGCTTTAACGAAGGCTCATTACTTTAAGTACCTTCTCTAATTCTACAAAGCATCCTTCACAGTGAACATCCACACTATTCATATTCTAAAGGGGCCCTTCATTTTTATTTGAATAGTTTTTTCGACAGCAGACTTTATTCCTTGGTTATAACTAATATAACAGTCTGTTCCTTCTGAACCGAATATCTGGGGCACCCAATTAATTGTAGGCAGCCGTATTTATTAATTAGATATGCGATTTACTTAATTTCCCCGTTATGGTAGATTATAAGGTTAGTTAGAGAACATTATACTGGTCAGGTCAGCGGGAAGAAACTTTGCTCAAGGTTGATAACAGATGATCGAAGACAATCTCCTTATCAAAGAAGTAGTTGCTTATCATTTTATCAGATTTCCCGTCAGGTAATTCAACTATCGAGGTTGTACTCATGACGTGATTTTCGAAAAATGTCCTACCTAGGAATTGACCAAAATGTGGTCCATTAACGTTCAAGCGATCGCAATTTTTGTTTGATCGTTACCTAACAACATACATATTTAATCGTTTCATGCAAAACTAGAGACCTCGTTCGTTAGTGACTGAAATTTCGAACCAGTGGGAAGGGAAGAGGGAAATATTTTTTTATATATCTTGAATATGTACCAAGACATTTGCATTTTGTAATTTTAATCTACACTCCTTCTCTTATCATATTAACGATAGGCCGTTATATCATTAACCAATTTATTCGAAGCTTAAACACCGAATATTGTTTTCATTGAACATTTACAGTGTGGGATATTTGCGAATATTTCGGTGTGGCTTCATCTAAACTAAATTATTATTTTTTTTTTTATCGAAACCACATTCGATAAGTAATCATTTCATAGAAAACTAATAAATGTATTAGGCTGAAATTGGCCGGAGGGTAGTTTAAACGGGGTATAATTTAGCTCCGTTACTTTGAGTCCAGTCAAAAACTTTTATATATAAAATAAAATATCATCTCATTGGCTACTCTTGAAGAATACGATAAACAGACGTTCTATTTATCGTGACATAAAGGTCACTGGCTATTTTCCTGCTACTGTTGCGACTTGCAGTTTTAGAGGACTACTCTTTCCTAGAGCTTTACACATGGAGTAGGTCTTGTGAAGGTGCTTCCTCTAACATGTGTTCACAATGAGCTTGATGTGCTTAGTGTACTGGTAACGCACTGTAACGCCACTTGAAAAACAGGTGTCTGCTCCTATAGCTTGCGAAATATAACCAGAAAGCACACCGACTTTTCTGTAATAATCTTCAAAAACTATCAAGTCGGATGTCACTTCATTAGAAACCATTATAATTTCCAAGTAAAGTTATGAATAAAGAAAATGAAATAAACTACTGTAGGAATTAAATTAATCCTGATATGCTTCGTTCTTTTAATTCTAACATATTCAGAAACGCATTTCACGGTTATTTCCACAAGACAAAAAACTAAAATATAGTATGCAACAAGGCATACATGGTTCGATATTAAGTCTCAAACACCTTTTTTTTTGGAAATGTGCGCAAGTATTTATTTTTTTTTCAAAATGGGGAAATTCATCTTATTCTAGGATCTTTAAAACATATCTTCACTTACAGGAAAAAATAGCCTGAAGTCTGAAGCATCCTGTGCGCGTGTTCCTAAACATAAACTGTTCCTATTTAATTACTATTTTATTCAAATAAATGGTGCTGAGCGACATCGCCTAGTTGCAGAGCTCTTCAAATAAATAAATAAATTACTATTTTATCTGGACTTAACTTATATATGCAGGGTTGAGGGGGGGGGGGGGTTGTTACCAAACTTCATCGTACTTTTTGAAACATATCACTTATTTGGTTAATGCTATGCATCAAAAGTAATGGAGACTAGAATCGCTCTAAAAGTTTTATAAATTCCATTTATGCAACAAGACGAGAAAAGTTTTCTCAACTTCTCCATAAATAATAAAATGATTCGAAAATAACTTGAAACTCTGTAATTAATTTATTCATAATACTCCTAATTAAGCGCTCCACGAGAATCCGATTCCATTAAAGACTAAGATTTGTAATGGGATTTAAACTTTTAATAACTCTTTTTAATCGTAGTCCAGAATTAAATTTTAAAGTCAACCTGTATTTTATAATTAACAATTAGTCTGGTTGACGTCCGAATTTGCCAACTGAAATGCTATTTTTTGTCATTATTTTTAAAGAATCGTTTATTTTAGTCTTTATTCCCGTAATAAATTAAAGTAGAAGCCAATAGATCCAATTAGAAAAGATCAACATTATTGATGGTGTTAAAAAAGAGGTTGAAAAACACGCCATTCTTCTCAGTAGGTAAGTAATTTATTTGCGAAAAAATATTTGCAATTTATTAATATAATATATTGATCCAGAAATTCTCAAAAAGTGTTTTAAGTTATTTTTTATTATAGAAAATAATGAATTGATATTATTTTTGAGTGTATTTAGAAGAACCCTGCAATATTCCTCCATTAAAATTAAGATTTTCATCCAAAATATCTGAAGTGGACCTATTTATCGAGTAAGATTTTTTTTTTATAATGTTACTATTAGCTATATTTAAGTAATCTAAACAGTACAAAAAATTTTAATGTTATTTTTATTGTACGAAATTGAGAATGAGGCTCACGTTAGCCTGAGTCTGTGGATGTTCCCTTGATGTACTCTAAAACAATTTACTAATGGGAAAGGAGAATTTATATAGTGTCAGATTCACTAAATGATATCTCTAGTCCAGCTCTAGCTAGAAAAAGGGTGATGACAACTTGTAGACTAACTGTCCCAATTAGCCTTAGTTTTAAAAAGGAGATTATAGACTTTACAAGGAAAATATATTTCCTATGTGAACACATTCTTGGGAGACATGGTACACGTGAATGGTGGGACAAATGTACAGAAGCTTCACTAGAATTCATCAGAACTCAATGACTAGTGCTATACAATTATATCGTTAAAATACATAAAGTATTATTAGAAAAGTAAAATCTTAATTCATCACGTCACACAAAAAATATTTGCATGCGTCGTACATAGTAGTAATGGTTCGTTGAAAACCATGTTTGATAGTTAATCTAGGAAGAAGTCGCGTTTCATGACTTTTGAACTTTTCGTTAATATGAGATGAATAGGAATGGGTGGATTACTGAAGACGGATAACTAAAATAAATGCTTATAACTCTATTAATACTTGACATAGAGAAAAAATGTATATAACAATATTTATAGAAAATTGACTTTGATTGGTTATATACAAGTTCTTTATCTGATACACACACACACACACACACACACACACACACACACACACACACACACACCACACACACACACACACACATATATATATATATATATATATATATATATATATATATATATATATATATATATATATAATCTTGAATGGAACTCATTTTCGTCTTCTACTAGGTAGGATCGATGGATATTTGATGAAATTTTAAGAAAATCAGAGTCTGGAGTTCAACCTCAATACATGGTTTAGGGATAAAGCGTATAATCTCCAAACTCTCCGCAATCCCACTAACGCTGCTTTATTTATCTAATTATTTCATCTTAAATTAAGGTTTCAACTCTTATTTTCATAGACAACTTCGAAATGGTAAAATAGAGATTTTGATGAGCAGATGACAGAGAAATCTACTTCATTTACGCAGCAGAACATATTTAAATTTTATTTTTCCGGATAACCCATTATATCTATGGTAAAACAACTTTTTTGAACTTCATGAAGTATATAATTTTTAAAAACTCAAACCGCACTCAATATGTTCTAGTCTCCTCGAGCATGTTTATGAGTAAATGAGATTATTGAAAAACTTGAATTTCATTATAAGTCTTAACTTTACTTTAAGGTGTTTTGAGTTTTAACAAGAGCCTTGGCCCATAATACAGATTGGCCGTTTTTTATGTTTTGTTTTTTAAACTTCATTGACGTGTTGTATGTACTTTCCCGCTGTTCATCGAGTTTTACGATTTCCCCTGGGACTCGTCCAGTAGTGAATTCTCTCTCTCTCTCTCTCTCTCTCTCTCTCTCTCTCTCTCTCGCCCTCTCTCTCTCTCTCACTCACTCACTCTCACTCTCTCTTTCTCCGTCTTTTCTCTCTCTTTTTTAATCCTTATTCCCGCTTTCCCTTTAGACTGCCCTTTATACAGGCGATTCTTACCATTTTTTTTAGGGAATTTTGAAAGCCGAATTTTAATATAATAGCTATAATAAAATAGCTCTCTCTTACTATTGAAGTAGGAGTCGAGCAGTGAGGTCAAGTCTGACTGCAATAAAAGTTGGAGTGGTGAGCAAATATTTAACAGTAATGATTCTGAACATACGCGATATTATAAATCCATTTCTTTTTATATTTTTGTCTGTTGAAATTCCAGAAATATTTGCTCTTAATTAAATATTTGTTTTAATCGTGGTGTCCTTCTGAAGGGGGTGATAAACTTGCTTTCCTTTATAGGCCATAACTCTCTTCTGAGTTTATAGGATGCTTTTCCAGGATAATGAGCGCTGTTAACAACGAGCCTTAGACTTTCTCATTCATATTGAATCTGGAGAATATTGCAGTCAAGGTAATTGTCACTCGGAATGTTTAATTACTTCTTCCTTTATATTTTTAGTACAACTCCACTCCCTGGTCTGAATTTTATCCTACATTTGTCATAATTATGTCTGTTGTCGGTTCTACTAAAAACACATTTTTTAATAATTATATATTTATTCCTTTTGTTGTAAATAATTTTACTATCAGGGATATTTCTGTAATTACATCCACAAATTACTTATTTAGGACTCCGAAACAAAAGTCAATTTCTTTGGGAACATGCCATGTAAACTAAAACAATAAAATGAAAAAAAACAACGAAATACAATAACGTCGAAAGGCTAATAGATGAAGCTTGGGGCACATATCTGCCAGGCAAAAAATTCGGACGAGGTTTTCCACCAGTTCGTTAAAGATTATTTTTCTTTTGACTTTCTAGGACTCTTTGGTGGCGATCCGTCCCCAGGGAGAGGTGGCAAAGAGAGGGACGGGTAGTCCGAGGTACAGGGAGTCAAAGGAAAAAAGCTGTACCCGACTAAGCCATGTGTGCAAGTCCAGACATGGAGGTGTACTGACGTCGTTAGTGGGGAATGGTCAGAGGAGGGGAATCCATGTGGCCATTGCTTCAGCTTCACCCAATAACATATCAAAGTCGTGTGCTTTCCCAAATGAGCCTGGGACCGTCGGTTTATTGGATAAGTTTTGATCAATGTCGCTGGGAAATCGTTTTTTTTTTCTTTTCTGGATGATAGAGGAAATAAAGCTCTGGCCAAATGTTTCACAAGGATGTTCGCCGTCACAGTTTTGATATAGAGGTCGACATTAATTTTTATTTGCAATTTACACATATGCTATTTAATTCCGCCTAAATACATTCTACAAGAAGAATTGGTATATAAAACTCAGTTATATAATTATAGAAGAGAATAATAATAAATTTGCTAAAATTATTAAAAGAATTTTTATATGCAAATTAATTTTTGTGGACTGTATTCAGACTATAAAAAGAATATAAAGATAAACATTTTATGCTCAATTATACATATTGCTATTGATGAAACCAAGCCTTCAAGGCATCATCAATTTCCCACTTTGAGATCCTTTATTTTCTTTAATATTTTCTAGCATTTTATATTTCTGGGTTTTCTCCTTAAACCTTGGTACATTTTATCTTGAGATGTTAAGCTTAAGTCTGAGGCGTGCAACAGGATTTTAAATGATATGCATTAATTGTGTTAGATGCGTTTGTACACATGCATATGTTTACCCTGAAGGAGGAAATTACCACAATTATTAGCAAAAGTACCATTTTCAGCCATTCGTTTCCTATTGATCATCCACCAACTATGCTCATCACCAATTGTTTTTTTATTTATGTTCACATATAAAATGTTTATCTATTTCACTTTTGTTATTTTTCATTGTTTCTTGATATTTAACTTTGTACAATTTTTCACTTTTCAAAGGGCAAATCACCTTTGATGTGATGTCCATATATAAATAAATATTGTAAATTAAGATGTTAAAAATGCCTATTAAAATTAGAACCAAATTAAGACTTGCAGGTCACACGTGCTACTGAATTTCTACACCTGGTGGGGTGAATCAGACTATTCTCATAACATATGCGTGAGAATAATTAAAAATAAAACTGATCTTTAGTCTTCAGTAGAAGAATGTAAAAAGAATACTTGGTTATACTCCAGTTACTGATCAAGTATCAATTAAGTACCTAGATTCTTTTTCATTTAGCCCAGTATTCTTAAAATTATCTATCTCTATATGTTGGAAATGAAGAGACATGGTCTCCGTCGGTAATAGGGAGGAACTGCTGAAGCTAACTGAGGAGGGCAGGCCCTTACTGGACCCAGCAATAAGTACCCTTAGGGGACCAAATTCAAGTTGAAATAAGACCCAATATTAAACAATACTTCTCTGATACCAGTTACAATAAATGGCTCGGGTTGTAAGTGACCAACGTTTCGTCCAAAAGAGAAGTCATCTTTAGTCGCCAACTTTTTTCTATTTACCATTCGAATGAAGAAACATTTCCACCTTTTAGGACATCAAAATAGAACGTTTAACACATAGTTAATGATGGTTGAGTAAAACAAATAATCAATTCGTCAAATAGGTGAGTGTTTTTTTTAGTGGTCACCATTTTGAACACCGTTCTTCAGAGCAATAATATTGTAGAGGACTAGCAGGGGAATAAACTAACAAACAGATTGGAGATCATATCTGCTCCTCTTCTGCAACATTATCGCTCTGAAGAAGTATAACAACGCTGTCCATCCTCAGGAAAATTCTGTCAAGCCAGTACTCACTTCTTGGCAAAAGGTTGATCTGCCAATGCTGCCATCTTACGGATACTTAATAAAAGCAAAGCTGAAACTTGGGCAACCAAATGTATGCTGTTCGATGCACTTAGTGAAAGTGTACTCCTGTATGTATCAGAAATATGGGGCCCTGGTTATTCGGCTGTGATTGAGAAAGCTCAATTAAACTTCTTTAAATGGCTTATGTGTCTCCCTAAAAACACTCCTAATGCTTACATTAGAGTAGAATTTAACCGCACACACACCCGACTGAAAATTTTCAAGAGGATGTTGAATTGGTGGAAGGCTCTACAAGAGAAGTCGGCAGATGATCTATCAAGACTGTGTTACATGTGCCTAAAGGAATTATCTGCCAATTATTCAATGCCATTTAATTGGCTGAATGAACTGGAAGGGTATCTTGGGTGCATAGGAGGGAGCTTGGAGGAATTGGAAATGGCGGAAAATATTAATGAAAAAATAAAGACATGTTTAGAGGCTCTCGAGAACCATTTAATCTCGGTAGATATAGAAAGAGTCTTAAACAGCACATATAGCCAGCACTTTAGAAGAATTAGCTCTCTTGGCAGAGGCGAGGAGTACCTGTACCAAAATGTGCCATTTTTTATGACCAAATTGATATCTCAAATCCGTTTATTAGGTACAAAAAATCAAAGATTAATAGTTGGTAGGACAATTTACATATTCAACCCAGAAAAGCCATGCCCCCTTTGCGAAGATAGCCAAGACACCGTTTCGCACTTCATCCTTACATGCCCCGTTTTAGCAGAGAGAAGAAACCACCTCCTGAAAAGTTTCAACATTCCACAGCAATCCATGGAAAATTTGTTTGACCTTATGGACAATAATAAAATAAGCTGCTTATATGATTTCATACGTAAAGGTGTTTACCTCAGAGGGAAAAAATACAGACAATATAATAATTAAAATAAAATTAATGTCTTATGTTTTTTTCTATAGTAATTAGTGTATATAGTTTTTGTTTTTTGTTATTATTTAAAAAAAGAATTCTCTGTTTATGTTTATATGAAAAAAGGAAGAGGGTTGAACCCTTGCTATAAAATTGTTAAATTTTTATAAGCAATAAAAATATTCATTCATTCATTCATTCATACCAGTTACAATAAATGGCTCGGGTTGTAAGTTACGATAGGGACTAACGTTTCGTCCAAAAGAGAAGTCATCTTTAGTCGCCAACTTTTTTATATTTAGCTTTCGAATGAAGAAACATTTCCACCTTTTAGGACATCAAAATAGAACGTTTAACACATAGTTAATGATGGTTGAGTAAAACAAATAATCAATTCGTCAAATAGGTGAGTGTTTTTTTTAGTGCTCACCATTTTGAACACCGTTCTTCAGAGCAATAATATTGTAGAGGACTAGCAGGGGAATAAACTAACAAACAGATTGGAGATCATATCTGCTCCTCTTCTGCAACATTATCGCTCTGAAGAAGTATAACAACGGTGTCCAAAACGTCTGCACTAAAAATAAACTCAACTATTTGACATATTGAGTACTTTTGCAGCTGATGTCCATTCATCCTTGACTATCATTCAATAGCCAATTGCTCACCAACAACTGGCAAACTTTTAAAACATAGTATTTCGAACAAGGAGCAATTCAGCAAGAGTTTTGTCCTCTATTTAATATTCACGGGCACCTCACTGTACGTGGTTTTTGCAATTGTATAAGCTGAACTCCCATTGTGATGGCGGGTAGAGGGTCAAAGTGATCCTTTCCTAGTCCAAACCATGTCACCATAGGCTGGTGTGTAGAAAATTAGGAAATAATAAAAATGCCGGATTGTTGATGAAAATGAAATTATATTATACTTCTTTTGACTAATGATAACAATAAATGTACAGACATATGTTTAGGAATAACTGAACTAAATTAAACTCCACTGAGTAATAAGAAAAAATATATAGTTTATAATTAACTGTTAACTAAAAATATTTGAATTATAAGTGAATTAAAATAATTGTTTCCTCTCATTATACACACAATAAATTAAATAAATTTCTTATACGGTCTTGGACCTTGGATAATATTCTTTTTAATGTTATTAGCTCAATTGTGAAAGTATTTTGTAGTCAATTGATTGATTGTGTTTTTGGCTTATGGCATTTTTAAATAAGATACTTTATCCGATATTGCTTTTTACTCGTCATGCTTCTGCCATATTTTTTAACTATATTTCTATATTACATTTCATATATGAGTCCATTTACTCTGTTTTAAGATGACAGACTATTTAAGATTAATGATCTATATTAACTTACATGTATGTTATGGGGACCTAGAATTACCACATGAAGTACTGTAGACGGTGTGCCGATTCGTGGCTGCAGCTGATATGAAGACTAAGGACAAAATGAGCTACTTAACCTGTAGGTGACGGGACCAATCAATCTTGGCCCAAAGTGATGGGTTAAAGTGGAGAGTTACACTCCAGCTGTTACTTGCCGATAACGACCGGGGCCAAACTGCTGCTCTGTTCGCTTCTTAATGTCCTCAATCATCCGACTAGAACTAACACCTTTACAACAACCACACTCACCAACTCTAGAGTAATCAATAATTTGGTTAAGTGGTGCCGATTTTCCTCACCCATCATCAACTCATTATCTCTGATCCTAGGCAGAGTTTGCGAAGTGTGCTTTAAATCAGATTTAGATTCCTTAATGGTATACCATTTTTGTCAGGCCTCGATATCGCTATTCTAAGTTATTTTTTAAAATTAAAACTTATTTTCAATTTTAT
Organism: Riptortus pedestris; assembly: GCA_019009955.1. Lineage (NCBI taxonomy): Eukaryota > Metazoa > Arthropoda > Insecta > Hemiptera > Alydidae > Riptortus > Riptortus pedestris. The sequence continues at coordinate 106,808,724 of CM032230.1, read as the reverse complement.
TATATATTAAACGTTTAATTGTCTTCAACATGCCTTAGTTTTACCTAAAACTGTTGATTACGACTTGTCTGTGCATCACCTCTGTTGATACTTCAAGGCACCTATTAAATAAATAATACAAATAAATAGTACGTTGACAGTATTTATTAATTACATTGCCCAATTGTAATATTATAGTAATATATTACTCCTCTATGATTGTTGAGTATTTCTTTAGTCATTTAATAAAGAATAGCGGTGTATAATCGCCGAAACCTTTGTTCTGATGCGACAAGGGTATTTTATAGGTTACAGATAAATATTTGTACGTTGTTTGGCGAGTTGTAATTTTGTTTTAGGGATATGAGAGTCCCTTCATAATACTTGTGACGTATAAATCGTAGTATCCAGTTATTTATGTTCACGACTTAATTTTTGCAAAGTATTTCTCTTAAGTGAGGTTGATTGTTCCCTCAATATTCATGTTCCAATATTAAATTCTCTATATTTTGTTGTACCACCTTTCGCTATTGTTGCAATAATGTAGCAATATGATCCTATGTAATTCAGGCAGCTCACAACGTTTAATAGATCCTGCGTTTTTGTTTTCAAGTTCAGGCGCATTTTAGCAAATTTCCCCTTAGAAGAATGACTATTGAGGTCGTACTCACAACGAACAAATGTCCATCGTTCTTGCCAAGGAGACGACGTAAATGAGGTCCGTGGAAAATTACGTGTGTGTGTGTTATGTGTCAGTTACTAGCAGCAAATTGGGGGGTGGGGTTGTTACCAAACTCGGTATTTAAGAGTTTCATGTAAAACTAAAGATCAAGCTCTTTTACGTCTGAAATCGGACGAGGGGAAGAGAAATTCGAGACTTCAAAATTTCTTCGTTACTATGTGTCGAATCGAAAAATAGTTCGTAACGAATCATGTTGCAAATGTAATCTTATATAAATGTTATACATTATACTGTATCTATATCTTGAATATCAACCATGATTTTTGCATGCCATAATTTTCAGACTTCAGTAATTCTATTCTTTTAGACATCACACTAACAATAATCGAATTTATCTTGAAAAGTCTTATTCCAAGCTTAAATACCAAATATTGTTTTCAACAGATCTTTACTAGATGAAATAAATACGAATACGTTGTGTGATGACATCAACTAAGATTTTATTTCTTGGCTCAAAAACGTTCATTTTCCACGCTCGATATTTAATAGTTCAATTGAACACTAAAGAAAATATTCCTTATGTAGTGAAATCGGACAAAGAATAGGAGAGAGGATTTAGAGGGGAAAACCGAAAATTTGAAATATTGGCGTTAATATGAGTCATATCGAAAAACGATGAAGAACCAATCTCGCTAAACTATTGATGCTCTACAATTTTCGTTTCATACATTTTTTGTTACTAAAAAATTAAGTAAGTTATTTAGTAATCCTTCTCCTATTTGATAGTGTAAATAGCTAAGTTTCTGTCAAAAGAGTGTCAAGCCCTGTAAAGCCAACTCAAAGCTTTCAGTAGTTAATTCTTGGATTATATGTTGTTTTTGAATCTATAGTTTCATTTTGAAAAAGAGTTTTCTTATAACTTGTGATTATTTTATTTATTACATTTTTATTATTTGTTGAAGTGTGTTTATAAATAAACTTATTTAAATAGAAACATTACTGAATACAATTTTAATTTTAGGATATTTTTTTTCTATTATTTAAATAAGCAACCGAATCACTCAAATATAGATGGTTTCTGTGAATAAGCCGAATATGTGAATTTGGTGAATGGTTTCTGAAGATATGTAGAAATAAATGAAATAGATTATGAGGTGTTTAATGTAATTTTTCTATCGCTTTATCTCGGGCATTGTGATTAAATTTGAATCTTGTTTATTCAAGAGTTATTCCCTATAAGAAACCATTCTAGGCCTGAGAATAGAAGTGGAATACCAAAGGATACGTAAATGAGCGTCAATAAATCTAACTTTATATCAAGTCTGAAATACAAACCACAGTGATCCTCTTCCTTGGGTATATCCTTGCTCTTCTTACCTTATTCGTATTCATAACCGGAAAAAGGACGATAAACCTTCTCCAAGATGTCCCCTTTTATTTCTTGCCCAAAGGTTCATGAATATATTTTAGTTAACGACTTTGGATGTATCTTTATGCGCGTTTGTGTCCATGGTTGAGTGTGTGTTTTTGTATTTAGTATGCGCATTCGAATTGGACAGTTAAAATTTCACTGAATTATTATGTCAGAGAGTAATTTTTTGCAGATTTCCTTTAAGAGAAATCGGCTATTGAGGTGGTACTCGTAATGCGATTTTCGAAAACTTTCTTCAAATGTCCATCGATTCTTCCTAGGAGATGACGAAAATGAGGTTCGTTCAACACTATATATATATATATATATGTATATATATATATATATATATACGTGTATATTGTCTGTTAACGATGTAGCATTCGAAATGTTTGTTTAATCGTTACCAAACTAGGTATTTAATCATTTTATGTAAAAAAAAGGATCAAGTTCGTTAATGGCGGAAATCTGACCACTGTGAGGGCAGGTTTGGAGGGGGAATTTCGAAAATTCGAAATATCTCCGTTACTATATGTTGGATCGAAAAATTGTATAGAACCAATCTTATTCCAAATGTTATACTCATTCCGGTCTTCAATAAATCCCCGCTGCTACTCATGTCATGCTGAGAGTAAGGTGTTATATTATGAAGCACATGATTTGAAGCCTAAATACCAAATATTGTTCTCGTATAACTTTTGTTGTTGAGTTGATTGCAAATACGTGGCGCACCCGGGAAATCTGCTAAGTTAACGCAGCCCCTGCGTGACGGACTTTTATATCTGGTCTGGATTTGTGCTGGCTGGTGGAGGTCCATCATCAACGGAAGGATCAAAAAAGGTCAAACACCTCCACTCTTAATACTTCTTTATTACAGGCAAAGTACTTTCGGGGCGAACCGTCCCATCATCAGTGCTCTGTGACACAACATTATACTTTCAAAAACATGTAATATATATGAATAAATAAATGTAAAAGTCAACAAAGGTAGTCGAATATTAAAAACATTTAAAAAACAAACAAAAAAGGATATAAAACGCAATGCAACACTTATGACTAAAACATTACAAATAAATAAATATTAAAAGCAATAAATAACAAAATAACTAGGAGATGGAGAGGAACTGACCTAGAGTTGGTCCCTATTGAGCCGACATCTCCGGCGAGACTGGGAGCCTACACGGGCCAGGGCAGATACTGCAGAGGACGGAACATGCCTGAGCACGCCACCCTCCCCCCTAATATTAATATTCTTATCCTCCAGCATGTCCATCCTGATCCATAACTGCTCTACTATATCCATTTTCTTCCCTTTGCCAAGGTGGTCGAGCACCTCGAACTCAACGGCATTTGCTTCATGGCTTTCGTTTAAAATATGTTTACGTACCTCCGATGTCTTGGTGGAAAGGTGCTCTTTTAATCTGCTCCTTAGCTTCCTTCCACTTTGCCCCACATATGAGCTTCCGCAAGTCAGGCAAGCAACCCGATACACACCAGACCTATCCAGTGGATCGACCGCATCCTTAATCCTTGGGAGCATATGTTTTAGGGAGCTTAGATTTCGATAGGCAGTACGAAGGCCAGAAATTTCACGCATGCGTCCTATCTTCTCGGAAAAATTCCCTAGGAATGCGAGGCTGAGATCGACCACCAGATTTCGAGTCTCTCTTTCGCCTTGTTTTAACTCATCTTGGACCATCTTTGTGAATCGGCGTTCCATGACTTTATCTACCATTCTCTCATCGTACCCGTTGGCTCTTGCGATTAGTTTTATGTACGTAAACTCGTTTTGAAAATCTTCTTCTGCCAACGGGATACTCAGGAGTCGGTTTATCAAGTACGTGATGCCTGAAGTTTTATATTGAGGATGGTGGTAAGAATCAGAAGATGGTCCAAGATGAGTTAAAACAAGGCGAGAGAGAGACTCGAAATCCGGTGGGCTAACTCAGCATCCCATACCTAGGGATGGGGACGGTTCGCCACAAAAGTACTTTGCCTGTAATAAAGAAGTATTAAGAGTGGAGGTGTTTGACCTTTTTTGATCCTTCCGTGGACTTTTATATGTTTATGTGCTTTAAAAGCCTAAAATGTATAATTCCACATCGCGAAGTACTCACAACCTGTATCCTGTAATCGCAAATAAAATCGGTTTTCAGAATTCAACCTGGTTATCTGTTCTAAGCCAACTTTTCCTGAACCCATTTTAAAAAGATTCAGCGTTGATTTTTATGGGCTATGACCTTTTTAAGATTTTGGAGTGTTTATATAGTGTACGTCTTTTAGATGAAATAATTTAAAATTTTGTACAGCAAAACATTTTCTTTATTTAATTTAATAGGAATTCACGGATGTCATGAGGCCTCATCAAATTGTTTTTTCCCACAAGTGATGATGGAACTTATACTTTGAAAGTGTACTTTGCAGAATGAATATTTTCAGTGATCCTGATCAATATCCTCTTCTGCCGCCTAGCTTTTTTGGCGAAAGGTAACAAATTACTTATTAATTGCCGTTTTGGACAACCTTCACTCCTAGGATATATACATTTTTCTCTGAGATGATCAAGCCACCAGCGCTGATCCACTAGAAAAGTTAATCCCCATTTCACAGGCTACTGTAACCATTGTGGAAACTATTCTGCCATATTATATACTAATTTAATTTATATAAACAATCATGAATTATAAAGCTGTATTATTATTGACAGTATTATTTTGGTGAAAAGGTAATGTGCATTTTAACTCTTCTTAATCCACGGAGTGTTAGGAACTTCTCGGGCTAACTTCCCGAGATATTGTTAGCTTGGAAGCAAAGTTTGCAGGACTTGAGAGACGAATCCTTTTAGCTAATGCAAAACTTTTCTATTTCTTCAAATCTCATTTTACCTCGAAGTTGTTCTTTGGTATATCTAGTTTTTTGAGTGTTGTTATAAGCAATATTTTTATTACAGTAAGATTGATGTGTTCAAAATAGATATATCTCTCTTTTCTTTTTCTTTGAATACCATTTCCATATATAGAAATATATATAAGGAATCTTTCATGCAGCCATGACGAAGTTATATTTTTTGCCTGCTTAAAGACGAAACAATTGTAAAATATACGGTTCTTCTTATTCATATTAAAATACCAAAAAGTCCGTCACGCAGGGGCTGCGTAAACTAAGCAGATTTCCCTCGTGAAGTTCAGTAATAGATAAATATGCATACTGGTAACACAACAACACCGTGAATAAATACAAATGGAAATAAGAAATGTTTCATCCGATTTCAATAACCTGCCGACAGGAAGCGTTAGGTTAGAAATGTAAACAAACGGGTCGGCCCGCCACACAACGGAAAGAAAAACAATTACTGAAATATATCAGAATATAACACACTGATTTTATTGAGAACTATTTACTATATCTAGTACTGTAATTAATAATGAGTCAGAATAATTGTTATCTCAATCAATAAAATTTTAGTAGTCCAAAACTTTAAGATGGGGGGGGGGAGAGTCACCAGGAAATATTTGCATGTATCTCGTATAATAAAGGTCTCTTGAATACAATTTTTGGTATTTAAACTTCCAATAATGTGATTCATTATGTAGCAGAGTATTGTTTACGTAACATGAGTAGAAGTGGCGGTTTGCTGAAAACTGAAAAATGCAAATATCACGGTTAATACCCAAGATAGAGAATAAACGTATATAACAATATTTATAGTAAATTTTATTTGCAATAAGATAGGTTATATACAATTTTTCGATCCGATGCATAATAACGGAGATATTTTGAATTTTTGAAAATCCTCTCCTCTAAACCCCCCTTTCTCTGGTCCGATTTCAGCCGTTAACGGACTTGATCTTCTTTTTTACATAAAACGATTAAATCCCGAGTTGGGTAAAGATCAAACAAAAATTGCGACCGCTAGAGCGGTAACAGACAAATATATATATATATATATATATATATATATATTTATATATATATATATATATATAGTTTTGAACGGACCTCATTTTCGTCATCTAGTAGGTAGGATCAATGGACATTTGAAGAAAAATTTCGAAAATTCCGTCATGAGTGCAACCTCAATAGCTGAGTTCCCTTAAGGGAAATCTGCTAAAACTCATAAATCCCCAGTCTACATTTTTAATTTTTAAATTGGTATATATTATATTTTTACTAATTATAGAACTTGAAAAAGGTTATAAATACTCCGGAAAATTTACAAAGCTACCACATTAATCCTTTTTTCTCCAAAAACGCTTTTTCATAAAGTTTAATTAAAAGTTAAAATGCATGAATAAAGTTTGGGCGCCCAAAAGGCAGAAGTCAATTATCTCAGATTCATAAAAGTAAATGACGTTTTAATACCATAATAAACACAAATTGGACTTTACTTTTTTTCAATAAAACCAATTTTCACGAATATTAGTTTTCACTCACGTCTCCAAGTATCCCCCCACCCCATTGAAAGGTTGAATTCTCCAATGTTACTTGGGATCGTTAGCTTACAAAATATAAAAATCCATAGAAATCTTCGTAGCCGTTTTAGCAGATTTCCCTTTAGGGGTTCGTTCAAAATCATATATATATATATATATATATACGAAACTCGATATTTAACCGTTTTATGTAAAAAGACCGATCAAGTTCGTTAATGGCTGAAATCGGACCAGAGGGAGGGGGGGGGGTTTAGAGGGGGATTTTCGAAAATTCAAAATATCTCCGTTATTATGCATCGGATCGAAAAGGTTTATAGAACCAATCTTATTGCAAATTAAATTTACTATAAATATTGTTATATACATTTATTCTCTATCTTGAATATTAACCGAGATATTTGCATTTTTATGAAATCTGTGTTCGGGTATAGTTCGGATTACGTCGGCCATCTTCCTCATTTCTCGGCTCAGGTGGAAGCTTCTTCTAACCTGTCGTTTCTAACCTTACCTTACCTTCTTTACTTTCTGAGATTTATGCAGATACGTTCTGTTCATCCGCCCCCCCCTTCTTTAGTTCTTGGACTACTAAAATTTGAGTTATTAAAATATAAATTATTCTTACAATTCAGAAGCCGTTTCAGTTGGGAATTTATTTTAATTAACTGAAAGATTTCTCATTATCTAATCACGGTGGTATTGTGTTACCAGTATGCAGATTTCTCTATTGTAAAACTTCACAGGGGAAATCTGCTTAGTTTACGCAGCCCCTGCGTGACGGACTTTTTTAAGATATACAGTACCAAAAGAGGGACGACAGAGAGACAAGATTTTCAATTTTAATACCATTATTCTTATAATAATGGTAATGGTGTGAAACATAAAATAAATTTATCTCCGCCTAATTTCAATAGAAAATCAGAAAAGCTTTAGAGTTTTATTTATATATATTTATTACTGCCACCAAAAGGTTTTACTTAATTAAGAAGGTGCAGATTATACTTATTCTTAACTAATAATGACATTCATCTTGAAATTGAATATTAGCATCAACCAAATTGCTTCTTAAGCACAAATCTAATGACAAAGTAAATAAATGAGGGGCCGAAGGTATTTTGAATGTAATTTAAAAGGATGGGGCGGAGGTGGCGTCCATTTATTTGACTGAGACAGGAAAATCCTTTAGAGAAGATGATACGATAAGGTGGATCCTCAAGGATGATGATAATCTGACTGGGATTAGGCTGTTATCGGCCGTTCAGCTTATCAGACGAATTGCCCCTATCTACAGCCATCCCTGACACTCTTTTTCACTATCTCTTACTCAGGGTAAACACTTCTAATTTTTACCCTCGTCAGTAAATCTTTTACGCCACAAGGCGACGCGAAAATGTCCGTCTCGCAAGGAGTTTCGTAAAATTGGATTTCACATTTCACAAGTGACGGGTGACAGGCATCACACTTCATTCGCTATTTTTCGCTATTCTAGTTAGAACCCTATGTAAACTAAATTAGTAATTTAGTTTAGACATAAGATACCCTGTGATTTAAAAGCCTTGAGTAGAAATATTGCGATTAGGAGGGGGCAGGGTGTATTGAACGCCAAAAAAGATAGCTTCGATATTATTTGACTAAGAGAAAAAATTGTAAAAGATTACATTGTTAACAATACTATCTAGAATTTTAGACCCGATGATTAATAAGAGAAGCATATAATTTTACATTTCCCCTCTTCTCTCGTCCTTCATCCTTCCTGATTCGATTTTAGCCATTAATGAAGTTTACCTTTAGTTTTACACTAAATGTTGAAGTATCTAACCACAATCACTAATAAAAATTACAGTCGCTAAATCGTTAACAGACAAGTATATATTTTTGGAATCAGACAGTGATAATAGTAGACTGCACGGGAGAGTACATAGGCATAAAAGCTCATCCTCAATGTTTCCAAACGAACGGCGACAATCCGCCGGAATTCCGCAAAAAGTGTTCGAAAACATTAATCTTTTCGTGATTAAAATAAATATATATGAAAAATTACTAACGCTTTATAATCCATTTCTCAAATGTGTCACATTGTTATAGAAAAATATTTGCAATAAATGTTATTATAAGTCTGATTTATTGTATCCTGAATTTGAATCTTCAGATCCTGAATCTAAATCTTCAGATCCGGAATCTTCAGATCATGAACCTGAATTTTCAGGTCATGAATCTTCAGATAGGTACGATTCCCACCCCGCTTTGCTTAATGAAGAGTCAGCGACTAATGATTCAGATTCAGGGATAGAAGATTCCAATTTAGGATCCAATAAATCACTATTACAATACAATTTATAGCAATTGTTGTCTTCTTTTAGGTCACGCGTTTTCAGAAATGGATCACAAAGTTTTAGTATCGTTTATGGATATTTCATATATATGTATATATATTTAAGAAAAAATGTTTTTATCAAACTTTTTTATTTTTTATATTCCGAGATATTTAGTGTGCGCTCGAAACCCCATTCTATATCTACTCACGGAATGTCTTAAGATGGTGTCAAACTGCCATGTCGAGCCCGGGAGAATCGGTTGATTAAAATTGGGGTTTAATTAACATTGGCAACAGAGAAGCACAAATAACTGCGTTACCTCTTGAATTAGAGCAAAATATGTAGAACAATTCTTGAAATTGGTGATTCCTTTAACCTACGCTCGTTGTAATTTGGCTATTGTTTTGCCTGAGCATACTCAAACTGTTGCCTTCTATGCTTGAGATCAATCAACATATTCGAAACTGAAGCTTCTTCCCGTTCGGGTTGGGAGAATGTATTCGGAAGGTTAGAAACTGATCAGGACTAGTGCTGCGGAGGCAGACATTTTTGAAAGCTCCCCTGATCAGGTCAGACTAAATTGAATTTATGAATGCCAAGTTAGCTCACTCTCACCAATTATTCATCACTCCCAGCATCAATTCATACCGCAGCTTCGAATCAAGATTACTTATGGACATTTTAGAATTGCATAAAGTTTGCTCATTCAAAATTATGGATTACCTCTCGGGGAGTCAGTTTCAGTTGGTTTAAATTTTTGTGCTTAATTATGTTGTTAGTCATTTTAAATTAAACGACGATTTAAACTTCGTTCTGTAAACTACTTGATTGATAAGTGATTCATACCATGCTAATGTCTAGTATGAAGATCCATATTTGATCACACTGAATGTATATGCATACATTACATGTTCTCTGCTGTTTGGAATTACCGTGGTCCTCGCTTGTTGGATTTGAAAATAATATCAAACCTCTTTAGGTCATATGATTATAAATTTAAAACGTAGCAATGCGGCTGGCTGTGGCCCTACCTTTCACTTTTATGCTGAATCTTTACCTATGTATTTCAATTAATATGGGCTACATTAGCTGGTAATCCTGAATTTATTGAGAATCGTACAATCATATTTAATTTATGAGACGGAAAACCTATTATTTTTCAAATTAGTGCATTGTTGTTTAACTTCCACTTAATGCTGCTATGGCTAATCGGAATGGGTTATCTACAAGTTACCACCCTTTTCTTCCCCGGGATTAGACTAAGGATCTAGCGAGTTAGAGTACTAACGATTTTCTTTTGCCCCCACGGAAGTCAAGTTCACGATTATAGGTTTGTCAAGTGGATTAAGGTCATTAACTTGATTTAAGTGGATAACCTGAGATTTCCTTGTGATTATTAATTGAGGTGATAAAACTTTATTTCAAATAGTAGATTAGTGCCTAATTTATGGTAGACCGGTGGAAATAATGTTTATTTTACCTTGATTACTTATTAGTTAATTTTGTGTTTATTAGCAGATTTCCTCATAAGGGAAATCAGCTATTGCGGTCGTACTCATGACGCGATTTTCGAAATTAAATGTCCATCGATCCTACCCAGGAGATGACGAAAATGAAATACGTTCAAAACTGTGTGTGTGTATATATATATATATATATATATATATATATATATACAGATGATGTACTACAAGTACATTATGAATTCAGCTCTTGTGAGGTTATTTTTTATTATTTTTTTCTTCAGTAGTATATCATATTTTAAGATTTTCATCATTAAGAAGTTTTTAAATTAGTTAATCATTAAACTGAGCTAACAATCCTAATGCCACTCTAAATATATAACATACATTTTTTTAAATTATTGACATGCAAATTTATTAACGGGTGATAAGCTTTATAAATGATGGGAAACTTGTCCCAACTTCTAGAGGCAATGTACCTTGTAACAAATTATTTTAATGGCAAATATATTGTAATTTTATTTAGTAATTCAAAATGTTTGATAGTATTCGTCATGTATAAAACATCCTACAGACATTAGTTTATATTTAAACAAAGAAAATTTTTTAGTGGATTTAATACTTTCGGGCAGACCGTTAAAGAGATTTACAGTCAATCTGTAGTACTTTATGAACTCAGTTTTTGTGAGGTCTTCCAGGAAAGTTTTTTTTTTCCCTCAGTTGTATAACATATTTCCTTATTTTCTTCATGCATTAATTAAACTTTTTGAAATGAAAGGTGTTCATTTCAATTAAATTTTAACATTATGTAATAGGATATGTCAGTTTTGCTTTCCATAAATAATTAATGCAAATGGTTAACTAGGAGTATAAATGATGAGAAACTTATCCCACCTTAAAGAGACAATGTTTTTGACCAATTTTTGTGAAAAATATTTTGTAGTTTTGTTTAACAATTGAACATTTTTGATAATATTCATCGTATGCATAAAAACATCCTTTTAAAATAAAATTTTAATAATTTTAAATAAAAAAATATGTTGTAGCTGATTTAATACATTCGAGCAGAGCGTTAAAGAGTTTTACACTCAATCAGCAGTACATTATGAACACCGTTTTTGTGAGGTCGTCCAAGATATTTTTTTTTTTTTCTCAGTTGTATAACACATTTCATTATTTTCTTCATGTATTAATGAAGATGTCTGAAATGAAATGTGTTTATTACCATTCAATGTTAAATTAACATAATAGGATACGTGAAATAGTTTTGTTTTCCATAAATAATTAATGCAAATTTATTAAAGGATAACAAGGTTTATGAATGATGAGAAAGTTGTCCCACCTTAAAGAGACATTGTCTTTGATTGATTTTTATGAAAAATATTTTGTATTTCGTGGACTACCACAGGAATGACACCACTGGAGATACGCCGCTCCTGACAACTGTAATGAGTTCCCAGCGACGAAGTTTAAAACAATATATTTCGTAGTTTTATTTGACAATTGGACATTTTTTATATTATTCATCTTGTGGTTTCGTTGACTTCTTCGCTGAGCTGTATTTTCTTCTTCTCCGAACTGGCTATCCACTCGAGCGGTCTTCAATATGCAAAATTTCGGTAGCTCTACTGCTGCCTTCCTCGGGCTATACATCACCACTGTTGTTCCGGATTGGTCGAAGTTCAAGGTCTGAATTTTATGTTTGAAGAGTGATGAGAATATCGCTGGGGTCTTTTTTACTTAACACATGCCAGTGATTTAACTCATTATTATATCAATAACAGTGAAGATTTTTTGTTAACAATTGTTTATTTAAATATAACCAAGGTTTCTAGTAAACATGAATATAACCATAAATGAAATTAATAACATTTTTCATTGTGGAGACCAATAGTTTCTCATTGATTCCAATATACATTCAAAAATGTCCCTATTTTCATATCTTCTCCTATATATAAATTCACAATGATATGAATCAAACAAAGTTCTTCTAGTTCCACATTCGTTTTTGTTTCTCTGAGCATATTCTTCCAATCTGTTATTGTTTTTTTAGATATATTCAATTCCTTCTTACAAAATTTTGTAGTTGCGTATCCATTTGCCCATGCGTATATGAATAGTAAACATTTCCTTAATGAAATTTTACAATGTTTAAACCATGTACCATTAAGCGCAGCAACGTATTGCCTACAACTTCTCATATTGCATTGATAAAATGGCGATCTAGTTTTGCTGAAATAAATCTTCATATAATGTCCTTTTTTACACTTTCTCTTTCTGTGAAGTACTCCATACTTCTGTAAATATTGAAAAGCCTTTTCTTCGGAATAGATCAACTTATTAAGTTTTAAAAGATTCATAATAAAAAATAAACACTCCCTAAACTTTTAACCTGAAAGTATACTGAAGATAAATGATCACATGGTAGTAGGCGTATCTAATATCAAATGATATGTTATCGTGATCACCTTTTACTTAGAAAATTAACTGGCATGTATTAAGTAAAAAAGACCCTACCGCTGGAGCAGATAGCCTGTTTTGAGAAGAAGGAAGTATTCATCTTGAGTATAAAAACAATATTCTGACATGTAGTGACAAAGAATATTTTTAGAAGATTTCCCTTAAGCGTAATCAGCTGTTGAGGTAGTACTCATAACGAGATTTTCGAAACATTTATTTACATATATTTGTCTGTTAACGCTCAAGCGGTCGCAATTTTTGTTTGATCGTTACCAAACTCGATATTTAAACGTTTTATTTAAAACTAAAGAACAGAAGAAAATTCTTAATACCACCGTTAATATGCGTCGGATCGAAAAAGTGTATAGAACCATTCTTATTGAAAATGTAATGTTCTATAAATGTCGTTATGAACGTGTTTTCGCTATCTTGATTATTAACCGACATATTTGCATTTCTTAATTTTGGTCTTTAGTAAACCTCCATTCCTACACATGTTATATTTACAATAAGCTGTTGTATTATACAGCACTTGATATGATGGCGAAATACCAAATATTGTTCTCATGAAGTTTTATGTTTGGAGATAAATGCAAATACTTGACGCATGTTATTATTATTTATTTGAGATGCCCCTACAATGGTGATTCATATATTAACATGTTTGAATATAATTTTACAAAATTAAATTATTGTTAACATTTTATCAAAGCTTAATGTTGCAAAAGTACAAAATAAATAGGACCATGCCGCTACAATGGCGATTCATATTTTAAGATGTTAGAATATAGCTTTACGAGATTAAATAAATATTAAAATTTTTACAAAGCTAACTTTTACAAATGTACAGAATAAATAGAATGGACAAAACTAAATATAAATTGTTAGTATATTTACAACATGAGGAAAATATAAGATAAAAATAAAACAACAAAGAAAAAAAAAGATAAATAAAAATAAAAGAAAAACTATAATAGTTAGACTGGAAGGAGGCAAAACTTGTATTCCACAGTGCTTGCTATATTTTACTTTAATAATTGTAGATAATAGATTTTATATTTCATCAAGTGATCCATTATTTCTTAAATACTTAAAAACATCATCTATAAATTGGCTACTGTCGGTAAGTAGTTCGCATACATTTGTGGACCATGGGTACGTTTTCACTAGTGTGCAGTCAGTCAGTATGTGTTTTACAGTAAGTTGACGCACGTTTGACATCTGCTTAGTTAACGAAGCTCGTCCGAGACGGATTTTTTAATAGACTTAACACATTCGGACATAGCGTTAAAGAGTTTTGCTCGTGAAAATGATACGCTTTTCGCCAATTATGTTGTGTTTCTGGTTGGAGGTTTGAAGCATATATAGTGTTGCGACAATTAAATACATGAAGGATTAACAGAGATAGCCGCGTATGCGAGGGAGATGAAAGGTGCCGACCGAGGGACTGTTGGCGCCGGATTTTTCCAGATTAAAGAGACCTTCGTTCTCTGATGTTCCCCCTCCTCTATATAAGCATGTGCAACTCGCCCGACAGTTAGTTTTTTCTCAGCTGTTTTCAAGTAATCATCAGTGCTTCAGTGAGACATAGTGAAGTGCGGTAAAGTGTTTTTATGTGAAGAACAGTGTTATGCCGTGACTCAGTAAAGAACAGCGTCGTGCCGTGTTTAAGACAGTGCAGTGCGTTAACATCGCGAAGTAAAAGACAATGGAGTGCCGTCTTTTGTGAACTTCAGTGATCGTGAGTGAATTATTGGACTGTGTAATAACAAGAACAGTGAAGCAATCAGTGCATACTGTGAGTAGTAGTTATGAATAATTAACAAAGTTTGTAGCGTGTTGTTAAATAAATTATGCAGTGATAAAAACTGTGTAGCTTGTGTGTGTTTAATTTTGCAATCCAAAAGAACTCTTGTAAACGTTTATTACTGATTTTTGTAATAAAACATAACAATATATATAAAATTGTAACCTCTGTCTGTACATTGATTTTTTTCTAGAAATTTTACGATACTTTTTCGTTGCACATGTCATAGACACCATAACTGCATTTTGTTTCTTTCGTGTCTGTTTGTTTGTTTGTTTGTTTGTTTGTTTGTTTGTTTATTTGTTTGTTTGTTTGTTACCTTTTCACGCATAAACGGCTGAACCGAATTTTATGAAACTTGGTATGTATATTACAACTAACCCAACTTAGACTTTAGGCTATATTAATATCCTCTGAGACAAACAGGAGTGGGGGTTATAAGGGAGGCCTGAAATTAAAAATAGCGATATTTCGTTTCCTATTGCTTTTTCAGCAAATATGCCCATAACAAAAGTAGTTTATTTTGTAATTTAGAGTAACTTTTGTTATATGCACTTTTGCCGTATACGGAAGTATAAATGAGTTATACGCTAAAAACTATAGCGGAAGTCCAATATTTTACTTGGCACAAAAGACTCAACCGAACTAAACCAAACTCGGTATGTGAATTAGTATTAACGACTTCCTCATAATAAGCCATACTAACATTTCTAGGTAAGGGCAGGAGTGGGGGTTATAAGGGAGGCCTGAAATTAAAAATAGCGATATTTCGTTACTTATTGGTTTTTGCGGCAAATATGTACATGACAAAAGTTGTTTATTTTGTTATTTAGAGAAACTTTTTTTATATACACTATCGTCGTCTACCGAATTGTAAAGGCGTTATACGCTAAAAATTATAGCGGGAGACAACAATTTTATTTGGCACAAAAGACTCAACTGAACTAAATAAAACACTCGGTATGTGTATTAGCACTAACGCCATCCTTATAATAAGCCCTACTAACATTTCTAGGAACGGGCAAGAGTGGGGGTTATAAGGGAAGCCTGAATTTACAAATTTTTTTATTAACAAATCCACAGAAACGACGGGTATTAGCCCTAAACACTGGGATATTGTGTAAAGGAAAGCCTTGCCAAAAAAATACCATCACCATTCAGCCTCAAATCAATTCCCGGGCGTAGCCGGGTATCTGAGCTAGTATATATATATAAATATATCTTTGTACGTGTTAAGTGACGTATGCAATTTGTTGTTTAGATTGTACGTGGGAGTGGTGTACCCCCGAGGGGAGACGGGCCTTGCCCGGTCTGTGGAGAGATCGCTGGGCGGCGGCCCGCTACGGCCGATCCTGACAGAGCTAGAGGCAGGCCTGACCTCAGCATGTACAGCCTGGGCAGGAAGGAAGCTAGCTGCTCTCCTCCTCTTCGGCCCTGCACCCTCTCTAGCCATCGCCTCTGCTTCCCTCTCCCTACCAACTCTATGGATCGGTGGCCACCAATACCTACAGGTAAACTATTTTTACTATCAATTTAGCCTTTATTATTAAGAGTAAATACCAAATATTGTTCTCATTGAATTTTTACATTTTGAGGTAAATTCAAATTTGTGGCGCACGTGGGAAATCTGCTTAGTTAACGTAGCCACTGCGTGACGGAGTTTTTCTCTAGGTCGGATCGAATAATTGTCTTGAACCAATCTTACTGTAAATGTAATGCTCCATGAATGTTCATATGTACGTTTTTCCACCAGCTTGATGATTAGCCGAGATGTTTACATATTTTAGTTTTCGACCTTAAGTAAACCCTTACTCCTATTCATGTCTTAATATCAATAAGCTGTTATATTATGAAGCACATTATATGAAGCCTAAATACCAAATATTAGTCACATTGAACTTTAACGTTTTGAGGGAAATCTGCTTAATTAACGCAGCCCCTGCGTGATAGACTTTTTTTTATCATTTAATCTTATTAAATTTATTTTACCCTACTATGTTATTTTTTTAAAAATAATTTGTATATATTGTTTCGTTGCACTTTTTTTTCGTATGTTCTTTAGTTTGGTTGTAGTGTTATTTTTGTTCAGTATCTAATCTAGTTTTCTATTTTGTTGTCCTTTCTTAATTTCAATTTTTGTGTGTTTTTGTACATTGTTGTTACTCATTATTTTTTCCCTTTTTTTTCTAGTATTTGTTGTTTTATACTTTTAGTTATATTTGTATTCTATTAGTTGTTTTCAAGTTTTACCTTATGTTTATGATATTTTGTTTTTGTTGTTTATAGAACACTATCGCTCTATTTGCAAAGCTCTAAATTATATATATATATATATATATATATATATATATATACATATATATATATATATACAATCTTCCTATAAACATTTTTAATTAAAAGATACCTAATATTGGAAATATAAACACCATTTCTTATCACTTGAGCCACCTTTGTATCAAATATTTGATGCCGGCCCATAAAGGATCTTTCGGTATAAAAAAGAAATTGGACTAAGCTGATTTCCCAAATGCTGGTGTAACACATTTGTGATCTCACCTCACCACATACGCTCTATATCTTTGTAAAAAAACTGATGAGTAGGGGTCTTTTTATATCGAGTTTGTTAACGATCAAACATAAATTGCGACAGCTAGAGCGGTAACACACACACACACACACACACACACACACACACATATATATATATATATACACATACATACATACATAAATACAAATATAATTTTGACTGATAGGTAATTTCCCTTAAGGGAAGAGATACATGAAAATACGATGTGTAATGACGTCATCGCTTAAGATTTTATTTACTGCATACTTCTTTTCATTGAATTTTTATTAGGAAATAGACAATATTTGGAGAGATGAGATCAGTATGTGGCATGCGAGCACGTGGGAAATCTGATTCGTTTACGCAGCTCCTGCGTGACGGACTGCTTAGCTTTATTCTTATATTTATCTTATAATTTTCTTTTTTTCTACCGCTTCTGTCGGTCAATAACAAGGTAGAATGACCCTTCATCAACTTAAGAAAATTAGTTATGCTCAATAAATTAAGAATAAGCAGTTCTCAAAAAGAGTTTTTAAGCACTTAATATGCCAAGACATATTTTTCATAATTTTCCCACTTCGACAACAATTTTGAAACATGAAAAAAGTGGAATTAAAGAAAGAGTCACGTGTGGTCGATTAGTCCCGGCTTATAAAATAGAAGAAAGAAAGGGGGGGGGACTATATAAAATAAGGGAGCCTGTCCTTGTCACGCTCCGGTGACAGAAAACATTTATTCTGGCAATTTCACTTTCTCGTAGATTGGGTAAATGTCTGATGGAATTTGTGGTTCCTTGTATGCCATATACTCTAAAAACAGAATGACACATAAAGTTCAATTTTGCTTCTTATTCTCTATATGTCCATTCTGTTCAAAAATAAAGGCTCCAAAAGTAATGTTTATGACTAACCTCTTTTAAAGCGTCAAGATTTTTATATTAGTTATTAGTGAGGTGAGTTGTGGTAGAGAGCCTAGGTGATTTTGTAGTTTTTCTGTTATATCAGCTGGTTTCATAAGACCAGATAATGGTTCAAAGGCCCTTGTGGTGGATACAGACTCATGTGTAGAAGAAAGAGAATGGATGAAATAAAGGGATTTAACTGAAAAGAGACCCGCACGTTGGATGCCTAGCTCCGCATTGTATGGAGAAGGAGAAAAATTAATTCTATATAGGCACAATAAGCCAGAAGTGTGTGCTGCGATAACTCTTTGTTATGCAAAATATTTTCGGTAGGCTCGCTGCCATCAAAAGCTGTTAATATAAATCTGATGATAACAGACTTCTGGAACACTCGGAGTAGGGAGTCTCTTACAGTTGACAATATTGAATCTGATGAAGGTAACGACGCTGCCCATACATCCTGAAAAATTCTTATTGTGCATGACATGACTTCCTTGTAATCCTGTTAAACTTAATAAACAGAATGCTTTACTCATTTGGTAGTGGCGTGCAATCGTGTGTCCTAACCATGCGTCTGTTGAAAAAAGTTCCAATTCTCAACTTCTGTATCCCTGATGGGTACTGAGAAATTTATTATTTTGTATTTTCTCCTAAGAGCCAACCCCTCCCGCTTGATCGATTTAAATGAGAATGGGAGGTGCATAATTAGAATCCTAGATTTGAAACATCAACATTCTATGTGTGTGTGTGTGAGAGTGAGAGTGCATATGAGTGTTCAATCATATAAACAAAATATAACCTTTAACAGCTCTTTTTTGTATAGAAACCTTAATTATTTTATTCATTTTAGACGCCTATTTTATTTTTTGTTTATCTTTTTATTCATTATTTAAATATTTTATGAATGATTTCCCTATTGCCCGATATTACTCGATATTTCAGTATTCAGTTTTGTTCCTAGTTTTACATTTTTTCTTTATGTTTGTTCCCTTTTGATGTAGTTTGTTCTTTGTTGTGTTTCATTTTTGTTTTTGAGTTCCATTTCCGATTTTGTTTTCTATTACTGATTTTTCCCACATTCCTGTTTTGTGTTCCGTTTCTATTTGTTTTCCATTTCTGTTGTTGCTTCTTTTTCTTTCTGCTTTTTTTTTTCATTCTGTTTTGTGTTCCTTTTCGGTTTTGGGTGCCACTTCTGTATTTGTTAGTTTCATTTTTTGTTTTCTGTTTTATAAAGCTTTTGTTTAAAGCAACATCGCCATAGGTGCGAAGCTTCAATAAAAAAACATAAATAATTAAACATTCTGAGGAGTAATCGTCAAGAATTTATTCGAGAACACAAAAAAGAGCGTGAAAACAGGTATTTCTGGCCTCATTTAAGAATTTACTCTGTGCGGGCAAGGGAGAAAATATTTAAAAAATAATAATCCTTGCATTTTTTAAACAAGACGCAACTGTAGTCTAATTGTAAAAATATACTTCGTAATTCACAGGTGACGTAACACATTTGTAGACTAAAGGTCAAGTGAAGTATGTAGTTAGGTTTTTAGTGAAAGGAAGAAGAAATACAATGGGGGGGGGGCATAAGGGCTTAGGGCTAACTGCTCAAGGACCAGAGACAATGTAGGCGTGACCGTCACTTAATAGATGAAAAATACATTTTGTAAAATATACTTGTGTTTTAAAAAGACAGCAGTAACTCTTTGTATAAATATGTAAAAGAAGATTTTCTTAAAAAATGAAAAAGGAGAAGAGAACATATTTATTTCACGTGGATTTTATATGACCCTTTCATTTACCAATGAGTTTATTTCGATGATATAATATGAAATTAAATGGTTACACTGTATATTTTTTTCAGGAAGGCCTTGGAGATAGCGTGGTGAGATTGGGGCCAGGAGTGCCCCAGGGACTACGAGCCCTCCGCTCTCTCCTCATCTCTTGGCGGTGGTATAGCTACACCCTCCTCTGGGCAGGTCCGCCTCTAGCTGGCCTAGGGCACCTCAGCAGGCCTCCCTTATCACCCCTTATCTACAGGCTAGCGCCGCCATATGTCAAGTGAGTTATTTATTTTGACTACTCCTGCATCTGTTCTGTTGATATGTAGACCGTACTTACCAACTCTTAATATTTTGCGGAATTATAATAGAAATTCAGTATAATTTTGAGTGATCGATTTTGCAGGATTCAGCAGTTTAGGATTAAAAAAAAAGTAGTCTTCCTGAATTAAATGTGGAGGGAGGAGCGCCCTAGAGCAACAGCTATTGCTTTTTTTTTCTCCTCATAGTAACCCTATAAGAAGTCATTTATTTATTTAGTACATGTTCCACTGCCACATGACATATCAACATTTTCAATTTAATGGATTACTATAATATAATTAAAAAAATGAAATTGTGGAATAATCGAGATAATAAAATAAAATTAATAAATGAAATTGAAAAGAAACTTAAAATAAATTTAAAATCATCCGAAGTTACGGATTTTCTCTTCTTTAATTTGCGAGTCTATACAAAGCCAAATATACTGAATTATAATTCTTATTCCTCATAATCAGCTTTAAATTCTAATATATTTTTGCTACATCCATATCTATACATTTGATAAACTTCATGAGTTCTTAATTATATTCATTAAATAATATATGAGGTGTTTCTGGCCTTTTTACCTCTTTTTAGAATTATTTTCATTATTACATTTGAGCTATTTCGATTAAATGTAGAGCAGTAATAGATTTTATGTGAGTTATATTTGGTATATTGGTGCAAACTGTAAGATTAAATGTCGTCCATTCTCTGCCCCATTTATGTATTGTGTCGGTACGTCTTTTTTAATGGTGAATGGAGTGGTTCGAGTGTGAATTCTGGGACTATTATTATATCTTGAACTACTTCCTTAGCTAATTTAACTCGTTCGTCGTTTCGAATATCTTCTGAATAGGCTTTTTATGTGTAGATTTAATTTTCAAAATAGTTTGGATAATGTTTTCTTTGAGCGGGTCGTGTATAGTAGGGTTACGTATTGAGTAAATGAGAGTCGTGTGTGTATGATCGTATTTTGGTTTAGAGTATATGGTGATTTTATAATAAATTCAGTATCTTTTAAAACAGTATATTTTTCATCTCGATTGTTGAAACAGCAGCATCTAGCATCAAGTCGGCATTTGTATTTTAGAATATGTCCACTTGTAGACGCGACAATTAATGCTGCTCCAGGCGTATTGTTGTCAATTTTGCTTCCATCAGTAAATAAGTTGGATGTCAATGTTTTCAATCCATGCCACTGATGTTGTGAAACCGGTAGTTTAAAGTAATCATTTAATGCAGGAAGACTACACCCTGAACTTAATGGAATTCTGAGATTGTATTCTTCAGTAGAGCTTTTTAAAAACTAGGAGGTTTTGAAAATGAGGTCAGTTCAAATTTAGATGTAATACCAGGATTCAGCCAGAGGGTTACACATGTACTACATTACACACTCCCACTCATGTATGTATATATATATATATATATATATATATATATATATATATATATATATATATATATATATATAGTGAGCAGCCTTAGAAAAGAACAAGAGAAATTAATACTTCTGTCTATCTATATATGCCATTAATGCAACATATGACGTCAAAACAGAACTGCATTAAGAAGGACATTCCAATGAATAGGCCTACACGTATTACCGAGATTTATTGGTGACATTCAGGGCAATAAAACATTCTCGATACTCGGTGGATGGACGACAGCTAACTGCTTTAACAGACCGCAAGCTGTTAATTTATACCACGAAGCAGAGCAAATCTACAGCTGGTCCTAGGAGGCGGGGACAATTATATTACAACTCCCAATTCACCACTAACATTGAATACTGGGCGGTAGAAGTTAACCCCTTGACGTATATACACTTTAGAATTGGAGAGCCTTTTGAACCAGAAAATATCCTACAACATTCATTACGATACAAAGAATTGTATCAAAAACATCATTCAATAACAAAAACCTGCTTCATAGAAACTGGCATCTGTCTATATTGTGATACTAGCATATATACAGCTGAGCTTGAAGCCCTGAAACTTACGATAGACAATATACCTGAAACTACGGACACGGAAGAAGTAGTTTTAACGAGGTTAAGAATTGGCCATTCACGACTGACTCACCCTTACCTACTTACTGGAGAAGACGAACCCTACTGCCACCTACCATACACTTTGTCTGAATTACTACAGGACTGTAGCACGTATATAGACCGAGTATTACACTACTTGAAACATAAGAACAAATTTCAAAAAATTATAATGCATGAAAATACTGAAACTTTTTGCAGAAATGAGCTTACTTTCGTAAATATAATAAAGTGATTACATAAGTTAAATAACTGATTCGTAGCTAAATCGGCCCAGTCACGAAATGCGATTATTGTATGAATAATAAATAAATAATATTGCGATACAGCGAAATAATCCCCAAGAACGTACTTATCGAAGCAATTCATGCTTAGCTCATCTATTTCCGGAACCTACTTGCCCTTATTCTCATGAGCTACTTGGTGAGCACTTTACTGACAAATCTTCTGCTCTGGGTTGAGAGCAGACGTGGATAAATAACACTTGTTTATCCTGGGAAGAATCTAAGGCACACAGACACAGCCACATCACTTGAAACATTTCCCAAAGGTAAAACGCTTGAGCATATAATGTTATATATATATATATATATATATATATATATGTATATATACGGCTAGTAACCCATTCATAAAACAGATACAGATACAGCATATTACATAAAAGAGTATGCTATATATTGTTCGGACCACATGCTATGGTATTCCGTTTCAACCTACAAATGATCTGTGTTGACAATTCCAGTTTTAGTTAATGAAACTATTTCTACTTCTTGGAATCCCAAAAATTCATCCTCTCGCCTGTTTTTAGTTTGTGCTTCTTCCGAAGTAACGTATAACAGAAACAAACGGAACTGCTTATTACAGATTTTATCAAATGCACTGAATAATGTTTTTTACGCGTGTAAGGGCGTGCGGTTAGCTTTTGCGGTAATAATAATGCAATTTGTCGGCACAAAAATGTCGGGGCGGGAAAGCTATTTAATCCCTAGTTTCAGCACCAAAATGTTTTGGCGGGAAGCTTTTTAAAGACGAGAATAAGGGAAGCATTAGACTGAACCATTTTTCTATTTCTATTGGGAAAATGAGGGGAAATAACACAATTAACTATTTGAGTTCTCCTAAGAATCAAGTATATTGAATTGATTAAAACTACATATAATACTCGTTATAAATAGGGGTTGAACAAGAAACAGAAAGAACTTAACTTTATAAACTAATTTAGCGGCAATATAAATATATACATAGAATAAGCGATAGGTCCTATATTGTGTGAGTACTCATTTGATAATTTGCGCAAATAATGCTAGCATTATGAAAATAGGCACCTGCGGGAAACGAAAACGTTCCTAGAAGTGGAGTCCTCCTTCGTTGCTATGTTCTGTGTTCCGTAGACGATCCGATTTCCAGCCGGTTGCGGTGATCCGCACAGGATGGCAGCTTTGCGGGAGAAGAAAAACTGACTGTAACTCTATCACGGGTGAATTCCAACTGCCGCGGCATGCTGGTTGTCTATGAAGCGGTGATCTGTGGCGGAGGGAGAGGGGCAAGGCCCCACTGGCCGTAGAAACGACCCCAAGCGAGCGTCTAAGACCAACTGACTGTATCCTTGTAACTAGCCGATGCCTTCTTGAGCTGCAAAGGAGTTTCCGCTGTAGGCCACAGCCTTGGTGATCTGCATATGTGTGGCGGGTTTGTGAACTCAGCGAGCGCGGGAGATTCAAATTGAAATGACGACTGAACAATGTGTGTGTAACGAAATACCACTATAATACCTTGTAGAAGACAGTTAAAACCACCTACTTCTATACCGAGTCATATCAGGCCATTAAAATCTTTTATCTGAATCCATTGGCCAGAACGATAAAACCTTGAAAATTAATATAGATTACAAAATAGACCGAGTTTCTAAAAACTGAATGAAATGAGTGTTTTGTTCAAGAAGCGGTCATAAGACCAAACATTTGCTGTTGGTTAAAATAAGCGAAAATGCATGTTTTGTTTAGATGAGTATATATGTAAACGTTTTAGCAGATTACCCATTATTGAGGTAGTACCTACGAAATAACAAAAGTGATGTACGTTCAAAGTCACAGGAATCGATGTGTTGTAAAATGAATAATTTTCACTTTATTTGAAATATGTGAGATGGATTTTGGGCTAATGGGATCGGCTCTTCTTATTAGTGATTTGTTTACAATATTCGGATGATGGAGGAAACATTTATTTCTTGGATTTAAAGAATTTCCTGGTAGATAAATTAAGAAAACAATTTTTTTATATGAAAATATATTACAACTAATATCATATCAGATTTAAACTTTTAATCTGAGTTTTTAAATAAAGAATTTTTAATTTAATGTAAATGACGCTTCATTATTGAAGCTGATAACTTTCTTGATGTATTATAGATTAATGCTTCTCCATTCATACGAGAAAGGATTTTAACTCTTCTTGGTTTGAACAGTATAAATGTCGTTTACAGAAAAATAATGTTTGTGATCCATGACCATATAACGACATGTTGACTCGAGGAAAGGCTGATAACACCGTTTTGTCCGGATATTAGATTGATTTGTTGAAGCATTAAAATACGAAATCATTTGCAAAGATCACTGCCATAACTGGAGGCTACATTTTAGTTAGGATTTGATTATATGTTATATGTAAAACGGGGACCTATGTACTGTCCTGAGGGACACTATTTTCCGTCACTTTCTTTATCGGACTGGTTTTCTCCAAACGGAATTTCAAACACTAATGATAACACCCCCGTATTCCCTTAGATTTGCAGATCTCTCAATGTCATTTTAATCACTTCATATTCATTTGAATAAATTCTTTTTACTCAAAAAAAAAAAAAGCTGCTGAAAAAATCTCTCGCTTCGTAAACCTATTGATGTCTATTTCTCTTGTTTATTCTAGAAGCGTATTAAGCCTTCCAACCCCCCTCTTACCACACTGAAGAAAAGTAGGCTGAGTAATTTTCGTAGAATCGTTTAACGTATTTTCGAATTTACTTCTACCATTTTCTAACTGACTGGAAGATATAAATACTGCCCTAGTTTTCACCAATAGAAATACGTTGAGTTTCATTTCTTATTGTTTTTCCTGAATCCGATCTTCTTCTTAGTGAAGTAAAAGCCCTTGAATGATCAAAAGGTCGAAATTAACTTCAGAAAGGAGACTTCAGAAAGTAATGAACTCAGATGACAGGAATGTACTGGACTTATAGAGATCAAAGAGGTAAAGTTAAGCGTTAGAAGAATTTGTAGGAAGGCTTAATAAAAAGAGTTTAAAACTGTTGTTTCCTCCAAGAGCTAGACAACAAGTAACTTTTCACATCAATACAACCAATCGATGAGCGTGATACTTAATGAGATAACTTTCAGCCTTAATTAACATTTTTCCATCAAATATTGCACCACCGTTCCATTTCAGTAACTTGGACTTTTCTCAGCTCAGTAATTAAAATACATTATGGGCTTGTTTTTTTGTCATACTACAGTGATTATCATTTTTCAATTTCTGGCCATAATCGTTGCCAGTGTCTCATAATTCCTTATACATTCTTAACATTTTCTTTTTCAGATCCCTTTCCTATTCGTTATTCGCTTTCCTTAGACTAAGAAAAGGCATTTAAAATTCACAATAGAAAATTATAGTAGTAGTAATAATAATCTTAAAATCCTAATAGCAAGTTACGAAGACAGATAAGTTTATCAATCTTCTGAAATGTGATGTATTTTGAATAATAATAAAGACTTGCTTATTTCTTGGCAATGTTTAGAAATTACCTAGCAGAATTTATGAATGAATCGTACGCCGATGGAATGTGTTTATACTTTGAAGAAGATATGAAAATGCTCCTTGATATCCGAGAGCCTGTCGCAAAAAATATTTCTGCTAAACGCACGTTGAATGAAAAACGAATTAGCTATAAGTGAAGTTCTTCACGTTTAATGGGAAGGGTCTCCAATAAAAAACATTTTTTTCGGTGCAAACTTTATTGAAACTGCCTGGGCAGTTACAATAAAGTTTGTACCGAAAAAAATGTTTTTTTATTGGAGACCCGTGCCATAAAATATGAAGAATATATAAATATTATTGGGTCCAGAATAAGAATAATAATTTAAGTGGTTTCTATTACAACAACTATTAGCTAAAGCAACGTCTTACTACTACTTATACGTACCTCTTTAAAATATTTAAGACGTCTTAAACAGTTGTGGCCGTTGTAATAGGAAAATTGTGTGCGAGTCTGTGATGCTCTATGGATTACACGAAAGGAGTTACGGAGCAATTCTATAGAACAGAAATTGAGGATTATTACATTTAAAAAAAATGTTTTCAATCCAATATTTATATAGTGTCTCAGAATAACCGAGAAACTTAGATTTATTTTTATTTTAACCCCTCTGTGAACCCCCAGTCTTCCTGGTTCTATTTATGTTATGAAAGAGCAAGTTACTTTAATTTTTACACAAAAGAATTACATTTATTGATCAATTAAAAAAATTATGGCATCTAGAATTTTCTCAGGAATCGAATTTATCCATTTGCTTCACATAGTAAAGAACCCATTTATAAACCATATGTCGTATTTAAGCTTGAAATAAGATGATTAAGAAAGATATGTGTTGGAGGTTTACTAAACACCGAAACCTGAAAAAAATACAAATCTCAGCTAATATCGTGATACAGAAAAAATGCATTCCCCGACAATTGTAGGGAATTAAATGTATGACAAGATTGCTTGATTTTCTACCTGACTCTCCGAAGGTATTTAGCAATATTTTCGTTGGTTCCACTTTGATTAGATACTAATACTTAACTAATCCATGTATATGTTTGTGCCTGTGTGTATTTGAAAAAGTCGCGTTCTCTTCATCTCCTTGTTAGAATATTTCAATACATTTTCGAAAATTGTGTCATGAGGTCGAGCTAAATAGCTGATTGCTCTTAATAAAAACCTGCCTTAACTTAAAATAGAAATTTGTATTCTTTGTTATCCACTGTGCATATATCCTCGACTCAATATTTCCTCTAAGGGACCTATATTTTCTCATTGACCTTGTCATCCTGGTTCAAATTCCCATGGATGGGCGTTATTCAAATTATATGCCCATTTTCTCATAGTCCTGAGAGAGCGGTTTGCATGATGGTGACAGCTAACTTATCACCGCCTGGTTTATCCTCTGGACAATTTGTTGACTGAATCCTTCTCTTGACTAATGGTGTTCTTGTTCTAGTTACACTTCAATAACCATCTTGAACCGGTTTCAGACCTAGCGTATAATATCCTCTAGATCCTTGTCTCCTCTCTCCTGAATTATGGTTGGACAGTTTAATGATCTGACTTGACACGGGCTTGAAAACTTTAGACACATGTACGGTTCTATTCGTGATAAATAATGGTCTGGGATCACTTAACGTATAATGTCAAGGCAGAATTTTAAAGTACATAACACCATCTAGTGCGTGAGCTATTTATTAGACGCTACAGACCTGGTCCATTCATATTTTATCTGTAAGATGAAGATAGTTAGCTAAGTACGTCAAGTAATCCATAAGCACTTTCACATAAAGCTGAGACTCCTTCTTGGATCATTTGTTGGTGGTTAGCTGTCCATTTTAACAGATTCAGCTATTGAGGTTGTACTCTTGATGTGATTTTCAAATTTTTTTCTAAACCCCCCCTCCTACTCATATCAGAATAGCATTAGGCTGTTATGTCATGAATCACTTTATTTTAAGCTTAAATACCAAATATTGTTTTAAAGAGACCTTTATTATAGGACATGGACCTACGAACAGACATATGACCACATCTTATATGACTTTACATTACTTGATGGACCAAGAACAAAACTCATCAAGTATATTACTTTACAAAACGGAACTTGTCCGACGGACAAACCGAAATTTTTACTCAAATTCAACAAGGGATTTAATGCATCTATTCAAGAATTGGACACCATTTTGTAGATCTACACCTACTGTTATACACATATGTAATGTTTATATATGTTTTATTTTATTTCTTTTTTTTTAATTTATTTATTTTTATTGTTTTATAATTATTATATAAGAAATATTATAATGTAATTACTAAAATGTGTGTAGTGTTCAAAGGATAGATCACACAACATTTAAATAAATTCCCGCGTTAGAGGAGTACTCTGCGGAGAAAACAGGAGGAGACCTTTATTATGCGAAATAAACACAAATTCGTTGTGATGACGTCATTATATAAGATTTTAAGACCTTGTTTTGGAAAATGTTTATTTGAGCTATACGATACTCGACATTTAACCGCTTTAGTCAGTAATCAAGATCATATTTGTTATTGGAAGAAATCGAGCTTGGGATAGTGGGGGTAAAGAGGAGAAACTCGAAAATTCAAAATATTTCTTTTATCATGAGTGGGATTGTAAAATGATAACTAATGAGATGAAAAATGAAATGAGAAATGAGAACTAATTTTGTTAAACAAGAGTTTTCTTAAGCACGAGTTCGTGCTCTCTTGTTTTCAGAGCCTTCAATACCGCCCCCGCCCCCTCTTTCAATTCATTGATTTTTCTGCATAGAAATAGGGAATATATGGTGTGCTATACATGATGCACATGGGAAATCTGCTTAGTTCACGCAGCCCTTACTTGACGGACTTTTTTTGTGATGTTGTTGCATATGAAGAAAGTATTAATGGCTCAAATTCAATTTTTGTGACTGAGGACCGAGTAAATTCGGATCAGTTTTTAGCATCATAGTTATTCAAGTAAGAGCTGTAAGAAATACAAATTCGTAGGTGGTGTTTAAAACCATTGGATCATGCTGAATTATAGTGGAGGACATTTTTTATATTATATGACCACAAATCACACACACACACACACACAAAACTAATAACTCACAGCAGTGACTGCAAAAGTAATTTCTTAAAATAGATCAGAGTTCTATAGTGTCAAAGGGGTGCCAAAGTGTCCTAGTCTTCTTTCCTGAACTGATCAAATTTAAACCGTTAAACAGATATTTTAGGATGGAATCCCACGATATAATTTAACCATTCTTAAATTCACAGTACTATGAGAATTATATAAATTCATATTTAAATCTGGTTTATTCTTGCATATTTTTTAATGATACATACATGTTTATTTTTCAGAATTTTAAACGCAGTCTCGCACAGCCGACGAGGCGTTATAGCTCTCGTGGGGGACCGAAAAACTGCCAAAGCACTTCTGACGGAGGCGACTCAGCTTGGTATGACAGACGGCCAGTATGTCTGGGTCTGGCTAGACACGGCAGGATCCGGTCGGCTAGACACCAGCCAGATTCGTAGGCCTAGGTCTTCTCTTCTCAGGTACAATGAGAGGTAAGAAACTCATATATACTTCTCTCTCCTATTTACAGCTTATTCAGTGTGGAGTCATTCTAGTCAGGAACCTTCCAAGGTTGTTTGATATTTACCTTATAAGAGCTTTTGCACATCCGTAAATAATTTTGCCTTACTTATTTCACAATTGTCGGCTATCTTTCACAAAGCTGCACTATTGGTTTTGGAGAAGAGCATATATGAGGCCCAAAATCTATTCTACTACACCGGGTTTGGAAAAATATTCCCGATTTAAGAGCTAGAACCTATCTCACTTCTCTTCATTCATGTTTTTGGAAACTATTGCTTTACCATTTGCTTTCTAAACCATCTTGATATATTTCAAGTAGTTTGTTTGGAATTGATAATATATCGGCGTTCTTTCCCAATAATTTGGCTCCAAGCATGTCCTGCATTAGCCCCAAGTGGGCAACATGCAGTTCTAAAGAAGGCTCTCGATTCTAATATCCTTGAAAGTACGTATATCAAAATGGACGAGGATCAGACTTCTCTTTCCGACCTATTGATGCGAAGGTAAATATTCTGAATGTACAGACTGCTCGAGAATAGCTTAAGGAAGTTACGTTTGGTTTGCTCGACTATAAAAATGAAGTCGCATTAACCCTGGGATAATATCATTGATAAGGTCTATAAGTAAATGTCCGGTTCTTCGTTAGGAGAATGATTTCGCAACAGCCTTCTATTTCGGACAAAATGAATAATTAAATAAAAACATAAATGCTTACTCTCAGAGAACAAAATAATTACTGAGGAAACGATTGTCTATTTTTCGTTTTATTTTAGGCCCACTTTGGTTTAATTCCAACGGATAAAATTCTGTGCATGATTAAATCTCTGTGCACACACACATTTTTTTACATGAATCCTCTTGTATGTGAGTTTGCCTCATGGTTAATTTTCATTACTTTATAATAAGAATATATATATATATATATATATATATATATATATATATTTTTTATGTCACAATATATTATCCAGATTTATAAGTTATGAATTATTTTATGTTTTTAAAATAATAATGATAACTATGAAAACAAGAGTTCTTAGAACACCGTATCAGTGTATAATTGAGTATTTATATATTTTAAATTTTCTTATATGTGATGATTTTTTTGTTACGTATATGACAAGTAAAATAAAAATACTTTCAATAAACATAATTTATTCTTATAAGTTGAACCTATATTGTATTAATAACTTCATAAAGAAATAATACAGACTGATTTTGAGCCGACACTTTATTTACTACTCGTAAAAACATCGAGACATAATTTAAAACTAATATAATGTAACATTAAAGCGCGGCGCATTTTGCTATACTTGACTATTTTATAATAGAAGTTTACCAAACAACACTCTTCTCTGCTTATTGTTTTAGATTACCAGTTGGGCTTCTTCGACTGCGAGCTGGACTCCCTCCTCCCGACAGACACCTGGTGAGGGCCGCCACTAAGCTCCTCCTGGAGGCTATCCGAAGGACATCCCTGAGGACGGAAGTAGCTGCGAGCCCAGTCTCCTGCTGGGGTCCCTCCCCAGCCACCAACTTCAGTATACTCCTTTCAAGGTATTCATTAAAGAAATAAACATAAAAGCGAATCAAAGCTCTACATTTCTTAATATATGTGGAACACTTTTTAGAATTTAGTCAACACAATAATCTCTTGGGGCGACGGTGGCCATGTGGGTTAGGCGTGTGTACATCACCACTACCGTCAGTACATTGAAGGTACAAATTAGTGCAGGTTTAATCCCCGCCAAGGGTGGACTAATATGAGTTCGCTGCCAGAGCACGCTAGTTTCGCAGAGCTTAGCGATCAGCGGGAGTCTACGAGCATATCAGTCCATAGGAGTGACAAAAGATTATAAATATCCTAGATCCCGACTATGGACAGGCTGACAGCGTGAACTGGCCACAGACATCCTGGAACAATGGGACCCATCAGCCTTCTGGAGACAACCAGGTTCTCTTTGGTTAGCGGGGTTGCACGCGTTGATCACTGAATGAATAATACTCTTCATGAATCCTTGGAGGCTAGCACTGGGCGGTTAATGATCTTAAACGTCTATAATACCAACTATACAATTTTTTGATTCAACGTATAATAACGGTTATATTTCGAAATTTCCCCCTCTAACCCCTCCTCTCTCACTGGTTCGATTTCAGCCATTATAGAACTAGACCTTTAGTTTTGTATGAAACGCTTATATATCGATCAAATAAGAATGAGGAGTGCTAGAGTGGTAACAACCAAGTGTGTATGTATGTATGTATATATATATATATATATATATATATATATATATGTGTGTGTGTGTGTGTTTGTGTGTGTGTGTGTAATTTTGAGCGGACCTCATTTTCGTCATCTACTTGGTAGGGTCAATGGACATTTGAGGACATTTTTCGAAAATAGCGTCATGAGTACGACGTCAATAGCTGATTGACCTCAACAGCCCCTCAAGGGAAATCTACTAAAACAATAGTTGTTATTGTTAAAATGTTAAAGCTACCGGGTAGCTACTGAGAGGGCTTAAAAGATATTTTAGAAGCAATTATTTAATATAGCTCACACTGGTTTTTGATATTTGATACGTGCTTTAATATATAGAAAAATGTAGGCCGAACCGATATCTATATGGCCGACAATCAGACCGAGATCACGGAGCTTTTGTCAATGGGTTTTACAGAGATGCAAAGATTCTGACTCAAGTTTTCTCGGGATCCTTGGTGTTTTCAGAAACATTTCCTATTTTTAACTTATCACTCTGAAAGATCCGAGCTTCTCCAGGGATTTTATATATTGAATCATTTCTCCCGTAATAACTCGAAAGAGTTTTGACAAATCTGTTCATAAGAATAAGAAATATATAAATGATTTATAATATTGTTACTCATAATAGAATTAAACGTATGATTTTACATATATCTTATTGATTATTATTCTCATTTATCTATCTGTAAGTTGTATTTCGCGTTGCTCCCTCTTTCCGTTTGGCAAAAGTTTTCAAATTCGAAAACTTTTTCAGATACATGGAGTGGATCCTTGTCATAGAGAGGGCGAGGGGTGGAGAATATACCATATATAAATCCATATTTACGGCCCTAATAGAATCATAAATAGAATTTATTTGAATCTACTTACTACATTTAAGGATTTTTTTTGTTTTAAGTAGGGTTTTTATAGGAAACAGATAAACGATTAGAAAAGCACACTTATTTTCAAGTTTGTTTATGGGCTCTGCATTAAATGCATTTTCTCCTGCTAAAGGTGTGTGTGGAGTCCTGAGGATTGACTTAAGGAAATTATAAACTGACGTAACTCGTAAAATTTATTTATTTGGATACTAACCGTTGGACATTCTGATGACAAAATTATTCTTCTTCTAATACTCCTGTTTTGGGTTTCTTTCATGTATCTCGTACTTCCACCTGCCTTCGTGATTAATCTGTAATTCAACACTTAGAAATTCATTTATTCTATTATATACTGGCTACTAAATTAGTATTAGAAGGTCAAGTAGATGAACCTCTTGGCGTACGGGGGAGATTGTTTCCCCTAGATATTACCGTTCAAGAGCACTTCTGAGAAAGAAGATATAAAAGTCAATATGATCACTGCTGAAGTCTCTCCACTTTAGGAGTCTTTTCTTCAATGTCCCAAGCGCAAAAATAAAAAAGTAAACTAATCAGTTTTCCCACGTGCTGGTGTATCATACTGGTCCTCTCATGTTTCCATCTAGTAGTAACTTCTACCGCTCTGTTTACCCCTTAGTAACCCATACATATTATATTTATCCCGTAGTAACCCATGCTTACTATATTTATCCCGTAGTAACCAATAGTTACTCTATTTCTACCGTAGTAACAAGGGATATGTTACCAGAAATCGAAATGTATGCTGGAAATGTGCCTTTTTCTGACTCTGATGCATAAAGCAAAAGCACGCGGGTATTTACTGAAGGACGAATTTCCGAATTTCTCCTCCCTCTCAACCCCCTCTATTCCTTGTGACCATTTCAGCCAATAACGAACATGATTTTAGTGTTGAATGAAACTGTTAAATATCGAGCAGGGTATACTTGACATAATGATTTTCGAGTAAAGAAATTAAATCTTAATTACGTTACATCATGCAACGCCTTATTGTTATCGCCGGGTGACAAAAAGTAGGGATTTACTGTTGGCTTAAAATTATTAAATGTAAATACCTTGGTTAATATTCGAGCTTGAGAAAACGTGAATTGAAGAAGATTAATAGAAAATTAAATTTTCATCAAGATTGTTTATTTACAATTTTTTGAGCTGAACAATAGAGAGATTTGAGTGAGCCGGTAATAGCCGGTCGGGGGAGGTGACTGAACTTTGTCGTAGTCTTCCTTGCTGCATTATGGAATTGCTGGAAACAGGCCACAGTTCCTTGGGATGTACCTTCTGGGAGCCCTGACAAGACAGATCAATGTCAATGTTTTGTACTATTTTGGAAGATAAAGGTAACGTGGAGATAGTAGGACAACTGCTAGCTGAAGGCGGTCTCCGAGGGAGGGCAATGTAGACGAGTTAGAGAGAGCCTAGTTTATGGACTGCCCTACGCAATGTAATACGGTGATCATTTAGAGTGGCAATTCTTATAATATGCCAGGATATAGTGACACGATCCGTGTCCAACTTCCTAATTTCTGGGGAGCTGGTTGGATCAGTCAGTAGAACTAAACATCTGATTTCAAAGGTGTTTTGGGCAATGGCTACCGCTTTGGTTTCTTCTACGGGGAGTGAAGGTACTCTGTATGCCACCTTTACGAAAAGTGTTTACGAAAGGTGTTTACGAAAGGTGTTTTTAGAACCATGTACAGGATAGATGGATTTTTGTGATGTGTGAGATTTCTTTGTTGCAAGGCGATGACAAGAATTGAAGGCTTCCTATCAAGAAGTGTCCCAGAGTGAAAAAGCATTCTTTTGAAGTGTCATTTGTAAGAGGACAAAGGCCACGTGTTCAGGAAAGTTTTTATTCTGGCGTAGAATATTGTCAATTCATCAAAGGTTAGTGTCTGAGTGCTTATTATTCTGCCCCTAACCTCCTCAAATGGTAAGTATTTTACCGACTTTACAGCAGCTTCCCGCAGCCAACCAAAATGAGAAGGATATGGGGGTATGATACTCAAATTGTCCTCTTTTCTAGGAAACGTCTAAACTATGTCGTTTGTTTGTTCATTCTTTAGCAACATAAACAGTTCTCTTAATCTTCGTGCGATTCCACCGATTTTTTTTTAACACAGTCTAAAATTCACTTTGACTCAGCTGACCTTGTTGTGAGGACTTTGGCTGCTAAAAATACCAGTATTTATTATCATGCAGGTCTCCAGATGAACGCCCTATAGTTTCAAAACTAACGAATATACAATAAAGGTAGGTCTTTCTAGTTTGCTTCGACGAGTATCAAAATTAAAGAGAAAGAACATCAAAGTCAAGCCCTAATGTCGTGATTCCTTGTTTGACATCAATGGCGAAAGTGGTTGAGCCTTAAGTGGATAAAAAGAACGAAGGTCGGCTGCGAATAGTTTGCCGTAGTATGAAAACGGAGTATTTCCTGCGAAAGAATGGAATGAGGCCTTGAAGCTCTAGCATAAGTGGTAAAGTGTCTGTTGGCAGAAATCAATCATGGAATTGACCTGGTGAATTATTCATAAACATTGGTATGTTTGATCTCATGAGAGAGTTCCTTATTACGAAATCGCCCAACAAATCTCATGGCTTCTTCGGCATAAAGCTATGCTGCAATGGAATGATCGGGGACTGTTATTCTCCCAATCAAATTCCTTAGCGAATGTTGGTCGTTGAATTTCCCGGATGCAGATCTATAGTGTACTTTGTATTTTATTTAGATGCCAAGGACCAATAATTCGGGCCTTGAAGAAACAGCTGCCCATTGCGTAGAAATTGAATATATAAGCGAAAATGCAGGTGTGTGTTCTTTGAGCTTGGAAGTTGTTGATATGATTGACGTTTTTCAATTACAAGCGAGACACCTGAGCATAGTTCAAGATCATGTGAAGGTGGGGGTGGGTGCTGATCATCAGGAAACTTTATTAGAAAGAGGCAAAGCCAAGATGGAACCACCCGCCATGAAGTGTTTGTACTAGGTATACACCGCGAGAAGATACTTCGGTTGGGTTGTCTGCAGATGCGAGACCAGTGATTTAGCTTCGTATAGGTCATTGTACACTCAACCCTATTGGCTTCAAAAGATTCTAATGGATGAGAAGAGATTTTCAGCCAGTGCGGAAAAATCGTAGAAGTGATGAAGAAAAATATAGCCTGACACTTGGGCTAGCTTATGATTAGTCGGATCGAAAAGAGGTTTTTAGCAGTTTTGTTGAATGTGTAATATTCTACTATCTTTTTCTCCCGAGATGTTCGACGTAAGAGGAACCAGTTAACCAGGCCCAATAATAAGCCTCGTCTCTTACAAGTACTTATCTCCGATTGTTATTCTTCACATTTTAACCTCCGCTTCTGAGATTTTCAGTTTAAGCTACTGTGTCAGTAAACTTCTCATTTCCAGCTTAAATTTCAAGTTTTCTTTAAATGGGCTTCTCATTGCGAAGAAATGGAGAATATAATCATTTGATTATAATGGATGGTGAATGCTTATTTTCAGGAAGGCGTTTTCGGCTAAAGTGCATTTTAGTTCCCCCCTAGCCGTCATCTTGTTACGTCACTGTCCGACATCTCGTTTCTTGCTACCGTCCGACATATTGTTTTTGCTAGTGTTTACTATTAATACCGCATCCGTTTTAGCTATGGCTCAAAGTGAGTGCACGACTAAGTTTTTCACACAATTGGAAGTACAGAGAAAGCGTGCCCTTATTGAATAGTGTATAAAAGTAGGATTCTTATCGCCTATATACGGATGCCCAAAATGTGGGAAGAACATGCGCCTAGTAAATTAGGTGAGTTAACAAAATTTAAGTTAAAATTACCCCCCTCCCCCTTCCCCCCCCCCTGGTTTTAACCGCCGATGGCGTATTTTGGAAATTTTAAAGTGTTAAAAAAGATAAAGTAAAAACAAAACCCCCACCCTCGGTGTTCGAAAAACAAGATGGCCGCCGTCATCATCGTGCGCCATCAAGGGGGGAACTAAAATGCACATTCACCGGCATTTTCATTAAAAGGACAACAATTGCTGGTATTATTTATTTTGTCTACGGCAGGGCAGACTTCCGAGGGAATTCACTCATCTTTAGTGCTTTGTGAGCCGTGAGCTTAATTTACAATCATCTTCCAAACCAAGGACGGTGTCCGACCCGATAGGATGGGATGTGAGATGACTTCCTCAGCTTGGCATTGCTATAGGTGGGAAATTTTCTTAACGTTCAGGGACAGAAATTAATCTAGTGCTTTTACACAATAAATACCGCGGAGTCATCTGATAATGACTTTTTCAGACAGTTTATTATGTAGAGGAGAGTAGGGTAAAACCGGGTACCTCCTCTTAGCCGTTGTATGTACTGCAGTCGGGCTGATAACGGGGGAACTACAATCCACCTTTGAAGAAGAAGCAGCTGCCATTACGCCAAATCGTTAGTCGTGCTTTTTTTGTGTCAGTGGCAATAATTCAATTTTCGTGGCTTATGATTTTAGTCGAAAAGGTTTTTGATTGTACTGCGCTCCTATTCCAATTAGAATGCAGCCATGTAGTTGCCTTAGTACAAGATTTAATTACCTTTATTTTAGCACTAAGTAATTGTCTTTAGCGTTTGGTATGCCCGAATGACGCAATGTTTTATTTAAACTTTACGCGCGGGGTAAAACCGGGTAGCAGCTTTGCCACGATTCTCGAAACATGAAAAGTATTATAATTTTACCTAATTTTGTTTACTTATTTCACTCTAAAAGCATGTATGACGACAAAAAATGAAATATACAACTGTTTGAAATAGCTAAAAAGATTAATGTTGTTATTTGTTTACTTTATTTTTTTGTATTGTTCCCAAAAGGGGGGTTTGTTTTAATGTATCAAACAACATTTTTTATTAACAAAAAAAACATTAATTTGATTAAGAATCTTTACATTTTTATTTCCCCCACAAGAAAAACATATGTACCCGGTTTTACCCTACTAGTGGGGTTGAACCAGGCAAAATGACTTTTTACAAAAAAAGTAGGGTAAAACTTCTTTAAAAATTTAGATTTTGTTTTTGAAACTGTAGTTACGTTATCAGATAAGTAGACTTTATTTCAACAAAACTTTACTTATTTGTGGTAAAAATTGTGATTTCTGGAAGCCTTCAAACCTTAGCTACCCGGTTTCACCCCACTTTCCCCTACAACAGCTATTAAAGCCTTTTATTTTTTTGCCATAGTTTTCAAATGCTCGTGAAGTTGTTTTAAATATATTACAGAAAAGACCAGAGAGAAAAAAATGGATTCACTGGAACATTTTTCATACTCCATAACAAACAATGAATTGTATGTTCCTTTTTTACTTTTGGCTCCAAATTTGCTCCGATTAGAGATATGTGTTTTCAAAATTAGAATAATTGCGGTATGATACAGATGAAATCTATATCATCTTAAGGAAATCATAATGGCTAAATAACAGTGCATTGTTGTTGTCTGAACAAATCGCTTGCTGGATTTATCTTTATTAATTATATTGCGGTTCTAGTTGAGTTTCTAAGATTGATGAATAAACCAGATGTATGTAGGAAGTTGTATCTCTATGTGCTAAATCTAGGCCGTTCACCCTCAGATAGTCTAGGGAGCATCATAAACTCATTAACCCACCCTCTCACTCTGACCCAAGATGGCGGCTTCTCTTGCCCTTTTAATGAAACTTTTAATCCGGGCTTACATTTTTATTCCGCTTCGTCAGCCAGTTTTTGTGACACTCTAATGCGAGCATGAACTTTTATGTGGCGGGTTTCTAATCTATTTTCATCCCTTGAACGTTATACCCTCCATTAACTCTCTTGAAGAAATAATCCTTCCCCCTTTTTTTTATAGACTGACAGAACATGAAGAAAGGAGTAATTGGTCATCAGTTGTGAATGAAACCAGCTTTTTCATAAATTTGTTTTTAAGCATTCACTGAATCTTTATTCATGCTCACGTTTGAGTCGTTTTAAATATTTAATTAAGTTGAACAATTGTTTGCCGTTTCATTTGTTATATTCAACGGAGTATGTCAAGATTTTTAACCAAAACTAGAAACGTCATAAAATGCATGAATCAAATAAAGCAATAGATAGATGTTAGCATGGAGAGCAAATCCTGATTTTCACCGAAACTAAATAAGGAAGTAAAGAGATTCACATGAAACAGGCAATGGTTTCTTACTATTTGATACTAAAGACATCAATAAGAGTGGTAATGTGCTTTGGACAGTGAGATTTCAAGAAGAGCTTTGTCATTTGAAACAGAAATTAAACATTGATGGGGATGCATGAATTCCATTACTTGGAAATTACTAAGAGTGACATATTTTAAATATAAGTGAGCTCTGGGTAAGGCAAACCTGTATATTAAAATCTTTACCTCAGAGTTCCATGAAGGATACAAGAAGAGGGCTCAATGATATTCCTTGCCGTACATGTAGTATTAGAAACGAAAGAGTCCTATTTCTTTATTCAAATAGAAAATAGGCGATCCTTAAAATCCCGTAGAACCGATGGGCAATGGACTAATTAAGGCAAACGTGAACAAAGTATTAGACTGTTCCATATTTTAGCAGATTTCCCTTAAGGGAAATCAGCTATTGAGGTCGTACTCATGACGCGATTTTCGAAAAATTTCTTCAAATTTCCATCGATCCTACCCAGGAGATGACGAAAATGAGGTCCGTTCAAAATTATATATATAATTATATATAATATATAAATTGCGACCGCTAGAGCGTTAACAGACATATATATATAAAACGCTCTAGCGGTCGCAATTTTTGTTTGATCGTTACGAAACTCGATATTTAACCGTTTTATGTAAAAAGACAGATCAAGTTCGTTAATGGCTGAAATCGCACCAGAGGGAGGGGGGTTTAGAGGGGGATTTTCGAAAATTCCAAATATCTCCGTTATTATGCACCGGATCGAAAAAGTGTATATAACCAATCTTATTTCAAATTAAATTTACTATAAATATTGTTATATACGTTTATTCTCTATCTTGAATATTAAGCGAGATATTTGCATTTTTCAGTTTTCAGCAAACCGCCACTTCTACTCATATTACGTAAACAATACTCTGCTACATAATAAATCACATTATTGGAAGTATAATACCAAAAATTGTATTCAAGAGACCTTTATTATACGAGATACATGCAAATAAGGCCTGGTGACCCCCCCCCCCCATCTTAAAATTTTGGACTACTAAACTTTTATTGATTGAGATAACAATTATTCTGACTCATTATTATTTACAGTACTAGATATAGTAAATAGTTCTCAATAAAATTAATGTGTTATATTCTGATATATTTCAGTAATTGTTTTTCTTTCCGGTGTGAGGCGGGCCGACCCGTTTGATTACATATCTAACCTAACGCTTCCTGTCGGCAGGTTATTGAAATTGGATGAAACATTTCTTATTTCCGTTTGTATTTATTCAAGAGGGAAATCTGCTTAGTTTAAGCAGCCCCTGCGTGACAGTCTTTTTTTTTTTGTACCTTTGCTGTTATATTATTAGAATCCATGATTGCTGTATTGGGCTTCTGTTGATGTTCTTTAAGGTAAAAATAGATTGTCACTATCAATGAATCTTCTTCACCTTAACAGTTTTATGAAACTAACTACACAATCACTAATTAAAAAGGATTTATCGAACAAAATGATAAATAGTCACCCTTGTAATTTATGAACATAATTAACGTCTGGATATAATTCTTGCTCGGTCGTGTTATGTCTATGTATTAAATATTTTGCCTCCCCACATTTTTAATCCATCGTTTCTATACATTTAGAAATTAAATCAATAGAAATCTATAGAGAAGATTCTTCTTTATTGGTCCTTTCTCTTTCCTCATCACATACATTGATTTATATGTACTCTGTTTCACTCAATACATTTTCATTCACTAAATAAATAGAAATTTAATTTGGAAGCTCTCCGTTGTCTATTCTTATCCGCTCTCCGCTATATAAACATAAATCTAATCTCAAGGCTTTTGTTGTCCTATCTCATACTTCTTGTCACAAAATAAATACTCTCTATAATTGAAAGTTCATCTAGTTCATCATTTTGAATTACTAAAACTCCCCGGTTCGCATAGTAATTCGTTTTATTCACTATTAATACTAAATTGAAGAAACTGAAATGTGCACTCCAAATAACATTAATGGCTAATTACATTCAATTTAGTCTATACCAATTTTGTTCTTCCATGTACAAAGTAAAGGGGAAGTGTTGTAATTGCGAATATTTTCAGTTTTCTTATTTTAACTGAATTATTCGCCTTGACCCTTCCATAGCCTATTTTGACATATTTAGCATAACCAAAAAAGCGGCTCGCCTTAAAATGTCGAAATTTCACATTTCGGATTGTAACGCCTAGGTGTGCACCTTTCCCTTTGATCAAACACGACTAAGGAGGTGGGGAAATTTAGAGCAGAATTAAATTTAAAAAATGCCAACTTCTCCTTACGTATTTGAGATGCATTATTTTTGCGAATCATAAAAAGATCTATAAATTATGTTCTATGGAATTTTCGATCCGATGCACTGAAAAGGAGATATCTCAACTGACTTCCAAATGAAATAATTGTAAATGAACTGTAACATTTGAAAACTAAATGAAACCTAACATTTTTTTTAATAAAAGAAAAGGAGTCATGTGGTGTGCAAATCAGAGTTACAACTCAGTATTCATTTTTGGGACAAACTTCTTAAGTTTCATCTATTCCGCTACACAGCTATGTTTTTGTGTGTGTGTGTGTGTGTGTTTATGTACATAAATACGGCATAAAAATGTATACTGGAATTCTATAATATAAATGATTAATAAGCGATGTCATGTTCATTTTCTTGGGGCATTCAAGTAGTTATGTAACACATTATATGTCGCATTAGAAACCCAATTTCAATAATATAATAGAAATACATTTCGTGTAAACAATGAATGAACTGTTTTCTTTAATGTTTAACGACTTTTGAGTACTAGCCAAGTTTTTGCCGGTTACATATAATACATGTCTTAGTATATATTTTATTTTAGACGGACTGACTCGCCACATAGGAACAGGATTAGTCTGTTTGTTTTACCACTCGTGACACATTTACTCACTGCGTTTTCAAGCTGAAATCTACTTATTTATTATTGTTAACGGAATACAAAATTTAATCCATGCTTTTTGGCATGCGTTATGTCACAGATTGGATCCTTCAAATTCGACTATAGCTTAAGCTATTTCAAAACTTTATATATATATATATATATATATATATATATATATATATATATATAAATATAAAAGTTCGAGCACACACACACACACTTGAATGACCCTTATTTTCGTCATCTTGTAAATAGCATCGCTGACTATTTGAAGGCCTATTCCGAAATACAGTTCATGAGTACAGCCTCCATAACCAATTTTTTGCACTGGTGTTACCTTAATCTGCTAAAATATAAAAAAAAGAAATATATTAATTTCTTACAGGTAATTTTAGAACTCGGGATTTGGCGTCATTAATTCTTTTCCGAAACTGGAGAAGAATCTTAATTTATTCAATAATAGATCTCAACATAATTAGCATCTACTTAAATCTCATTAATGAAAAAAGTTTTCTAAAAGTGAGAATCTTTAGACCTTGGAGGCTCAATGATTTTGCGATGAACAGAACTTCTGGTAATTTAGGTGCTTGAACCCCCACTTCAAGTGATTTTAAACTTTCAATAGTATTTTTAGATGCTGCAATTGGAAACTACCTGATTAAACGTTTAGCTGCATGTTTACAGCAACGTTTAGTTTAAAAAACTTTAAAACGTTGAAAATAGAAAAATTTAAGCTTACTGGTAATTTGTTTGGCATTAACGGAATTTCATATTAACGTTTCTGTTGCATTCGAGGTATCCAATCACATTCTTAATTTTTGAATACCATTTACTTTAAATCCTCTTTTTTTATTTGTCTTTTAACTGTTTCGCAGGCTCAATTAGTGGCTGAAACCGAGCGAGGAATGGAGGGGGGGGGATTCCAAAAGTCAAAATATCTCTGTTATTTTAATTCGGATGAAAAAATGTTATAAAATCAATCTTATTGAGCTATTGATGCACTTCAATTGTTGTATTATACATTTTTTCGTAGCTCAAATATTATTTTAATTATTTGAACTTTCTTGTATTTAGCCTTTAGTGTACTTGTAGTGTTCGAATTTTTAGTTTGAAATGGATAATATATGGTGAAATGAGATCACCAACCTCAATCATTTCAGAACGTTGGAAGTCTGCTTAGATTAAGTAGCACCTGCTTAACGGACTTTTATTTGATCTTAACGTAACTTTTTAATCAAAGGTTTCAAATCAATATAAAGAACAAGTTCGTTAATGGCTGAATTCTTACAAAGATATAATAAAATGGTTGCACCCGAAATTGGTAAATAATGACGTGTTGTTGATATAGGGGTGTA
The DNA here is from genome assembly GCA_019009955.1 of Riptortus pedestris. Classification (NCBI taxonomy): domain Eukaryota; kingdom Metazoa; phylum Arthropoda; class Insecta; order Hemiptera; family Alydidae; genus Riptortus; species Riptortus pedestris. The sequence goes on along the minus strand of CM032230.1, from coordinate 106,765,556 downwards.
GAGTGTGGAGGGAAATCCAAAAATTCAAAATATTTCCGTTATTATGAGTGGAATTGCAAATTGTTATAGATCAACTCTTGTATATCTATTGATGATGTACAATTCTTATTCTTTGATTTTTTTTTCGTTAGCCAAGTACTAAGCAAGTTGTACGTGATTTTTTGATATAGTAACCCCACTCCCTTCTGGGGGTTGGTGGCATAGAAATAGGGAATATGTTATGAGACTTGCCGGTCTGTGTACGTAAAACCACACAGTATGTGAGAGCACTTCAATTTTTCGACGAAAAGTAAAATTGAGTAAGCCCTACTGATTATAAAAAAATGAAGCCTCTTTCACTAATGTATTAAATCCCATTCGACGTGTTTCTCTTCTTATAAGTCGCCTCTTCAAGAGTTACACGTAATATAGACAGATTTAGGACCATGATTGAGGCGGCAATCTGCCTTCATGCATATGAAGAATGGGTGATCTGTTAGAAAAATCGATTACCAAAGATGGACAGTTTAGGATAGAATGTTATTTTTTTCAACATTAATAAGTATAAGAAATTTCACAGTTTTATTGTCTTTCGACCGAGAACCATTTTGTTTTCAACGAAATGTTATTGTGTTTACTGTAATTTTTATAGCCGAGCTATGTATTTGTTTTTTTCGTACTCAGCCTTCAGAGAGAATCGAATGCAATTCGATGGATCGGACACCATGGGTGGAGTGAGATCTGCTTAGTTTGCGCAGCTCTAGCGTGTGGGGCTATCAATGTAACGAGCTTCAATTTAACCACCCAGTTATTACTTTGAGCCTCTGATGGTTTGGTTGAACACTGATGAGATTTATATGAAACCAAACTATAATTTCAATAATTAAGTATTGTGTGAGATGGGAATTCTGGCCCTCTGCTTAAAATATTCTCCGTTTAATCCCCCTTGCCTTTGAGTCGAGGTTTAATTATTCTGTTCTTTCTTTCAATTAACTGCTCCCTCCCATTGTCTAGCCGAAGCCTTCAATGGTCTTCGATAGTCAAATAGAATATTGCACAGCTAGGGCCAATATCCCTAGATCTCTGGCAAGTGCAGCCAATAGTATCGCCTTTATTGTCTACTCTAATTTAAACTGCTATTACTGTTCCTATTTGGTGTAATTGAACGTCACAGTTCCATATATTAACTCAATTTGAGTGTGTGTTCTCCTGGTTCACTGCCTTCATGAATGCTTGATATTACTCCAGTATTAACTAATAATAAATGGACGAGTATAGATATAACAAGGTTTAAAATTCTTATACCCTTTTGACTATGATTGCCACACCTCCTGATGGTATTCTCAAAGAAAAAAAAGTCTGTCACGTTAACAAGGCAGATTTCCCACGTGCTGATATTAGACGCTTGTGATCTCATTCTCTGTTTATATGTAAAAAAACTGACGAATAAAAGGGTTATGGGGAGGGGTGGGTTAATGAAGACTGAAAACAAGAAAGTGCATATAATTCACATAATACTGGAGCCACGAAAAAAAATATATAGAACAACAATTGTAGAGCATCAATAGCTAAACAAGATTGGTTCCATTACATCTTGCGATACGACTTTGAGTGGCCATATTTTGAATTTACAAAATTCCTCCTCTAAACCCGCCTCTCTATTCCACCACCCTATTTCAGCCATAACTAATACGACCTTAAGTGTGCAATGAAACTGTTATATACCAAGTATGGTAATAGAAAAAAAATGTTTTCGATTCATGACCTCGAAATCTTAATGATGACGTCATTGTTCTACGTATTTGCATTTATCTCACTCAGTAAACGTTTAACGACAACAGTATTGGTATTTAAGCTAGGACTAAAGTGGTTTATTATATAACAGCTTATTGCCAATATGACATGAGTCGGAGTAGGGATACGGAAGGCAGAAAACTATAAAAATACAAATATCTCCGTTAATACTAAGATAGAAAATAACTGCATATAAAATATTTATAGTAAATTATTTTCATTAAGATTAGTTTTATACAATTTTTCGAATCAAGTAACGGAGATATCTCGAAATTCTCTCTTTTAACCCTTCCCCCCACTAATTCAATTTCAGCCATTAACAAACTCGGCCTTTAGTTTTGCGTGAAACGCTTATATATAGAGTTTGGTTACTATCAAATAAGAATTGCAACCTCTAGAGTGGTAATAGACAAGTACATGTGCTTATAATGTTGAACGGTCTCATTTTCGTCATCTCCTAGGTAGCATCAATGGACATTTGAGGAAATTTTTCGAAGAACAATATTTTTCACATTGTGGACATTCATAAATCAGATATTTTATAAACTGTATGGAATTTAATTATTTTCAAAAGAAAAGTTTGTTTTAATTCTGTACATTACTAATTCATCTGGTTCATGATTGATATCGGTCTCCATATTAGCAGCTGAACGTAACAATGTATTTAGGTATTTGCTATTTAATCCACTGTAGGAAATAATAAGGCATAGTAGATCTAGGAGGCCGAAAGCTAAGCCGGCAGAGTACACACTGCCTTAATTAACTCAAGGACAAGATTAGTGGGATACCATGCGAGATAAAGCCTGCGCAGAACCTGCAATATAACCTCCACGGCTCTCAAACCTTCTCTCTATTTCCCTTCAACCTTCGCCCTTTGAGCCAATTCCTCGCCTTCAGCCAGATTAGTGTTACTCGGTTTCCTGATTGCTTTAATTATTTAATCATACGGCTAGACCCACTCTATTGCTTACGTACAATTAGCAAACAGTGCAACGCAAAACATGGTTTTGGGCTCCCTTATATTGTATCATTCTCTGAAACAGACGTAGAAACATATTTATTGTCCATTTATTTTTATACTTGGTATCAGTTACTTTGAATTTCTCCTGTACCAGTTTAATGATAAAAATAGGTTTAGATTCCAAATAATTATTTTTACTTCATTCTTTATACTTTCTACGGGAATGAGATACTTCAAAGGATCGAGGAAGCGTTGGGATTTCTTACTAGGAGGAATTCGTGGATCTTCTGTGAGGTTTGGCTCATCAACGGGGATGTGGCCTTAAGTAGTACAAAGCCGGTATTTCTCTAATGGGGAGGTCATACTCATGACGCGATTTTTAAAAAAAATCCTCAAATGTCCATCAGTAGATACCTATTAGATAGTACTAAATACCTAGTAGATGACGAAAATGTGGTTCGTTAAAAAAAAAAAAATAAATATATATATATATATATATATATATATATATATATACATATATTTTATATCTTATAAGATCTATAAGATGCCTACAATGTCTATATATTATAACTTTTCATCTACTGTTTTATCTTTTCTAACTACCGACTTGACCCAAGTTCCGATGTTGACTTTACTGCAAGGTATTCTCATGATGACGACCGGAGAAACCTCGCCACTCCTCCTTGGTATCCGAATACCATGGTCGAATTTTTATTATTATTATTTATAACTTTCGTGGTTCTAACAAGGCAGTAAATTTAGACAGTGGTTTCCCGTTGCCTATTGTCCTAGTAAGTGCTTTTGATATACAGTACATAGAATTCATGCTTTCTTGTTTTCAGCCTTTATTAACCCCCGTCCCCTATTACTCAAAGGTTTTTTTCATAGAAATAGAGAATATGTGGTGAAATGATATTACAAGTGAGTTTTTGATATCAACCTGACGGTTTTTTTTTGTTTGATCGTTACCAAACTTGGTGATTAAACCAATTACTGAACTTCATTCATTAAAGATATAAAGAGGGGCTCAGAGATGAAGTTGCATAAAAATTCTTAGAAATCTCGTTATATTGAGTTGGATAGAGAAATCTTATGTCTTGTTGCAAATGAAATATTTTATAATTCTTGTTTCACATTATTTTTCTCTACTATTAAGCCATTTAACCTTGTAAAACTAAATATTAAGATAGTTAATAGCTAAATCGGACCAGCGAAATCGGAGCTCAAGCATATCTCTGTTATTATTTGTCGATTGAAAAAAAGTTTTCTTAACCTAATTTATCAAATTAAAATGTATTCAAATTTTAGCAGATTTCCCTTAAGGGAAATCAGCTATTGAGGTTGTACTTATGACGGAATTTTCGAAATTTTTGAAGAAAAAAAAAGAAATGTCCATCGATCCTACCTAGTAGATGACGAAAATGAGGTCCGTTCAAAACTGTATATATATATATATATATATATATATATATATATATATATATATATATATATATATATATATATATATATATATATATATATATATATATATATATATATAAATTTTTGTTTTATAATAACCAAACTCGATATTTAGTCGTTTAATGTAAAAAGAAAGATCAAGGTCGTTAACGGCTGAAATCGGACCACGGGGAGGGGGGGTTTAGAGGGGAGGATTTTCGAAAATTCGCTATATCTCCGTTACTATTCGTTGAATCAAAAAATTGCACAGAATCAATCTTATTACAAATTAAATTTACTATAAATATTGTTATATACATTTATTCTCTACCTTGAATATTAACCGAGATATTTGCATTTTTATTAAATCTGGGCGGCTAACGGACGAGTGACTTTCCCGCCAAAAGCTAGTTCGGCCGTTTCCTTAAGTGCTCGGCTCTCGTGAAATTTCTCTATTGTAAAACTTCACGTGGGAAATCTGCTTAGTTTACGCAGCCCCTCCGTGACGGACTATTTCTTCTGCACATTTCTCTCGAACTAGAATATTAACCGAGTTATATCTATCTATTACCTTATGTCTATTACCCCTTCCACTCACGCGATTTACACTTAATTCATCAGTTTAACGGTGCCTAATTTACAGCTTAAATGTTAATTAGAGACAGGCTTAAAGAAATTATTGAGAATAAGATGTGAGATGATATTAGCGTGTCATTCGAGTAGGTGGAAGAAATGTACTTTTTCCCTGCAACCTGTGTCCCGAGTTTTTCTGACACAAACACTCAATCTTACACACACAGATATTGGAAATTTATTCGCTCTTCGTCAGGGTTCTTGATTGAAAGCGATAGGTTTAATTGTATTTCCGCTAAGGTCTTATTTCCATTTTTATACTTCAGAAAACCGAAGAACTACGGTGTTAGCAAACTGGTATGGATGTGTGTTATTCTAGAAATGGGTCTTAATAGAAATTATGAAGAAAGGCTTTTAGATAACATTAAGTTCAGCTTAGGAAAGAGTAGAATAAAGAAATGTAGAAATTAGAATAGTGAGGAATTATTTTTCTCAAATATATAAAAACATTTAATAATCATAATTTTACCAACAGGCAATTTATTATGAATTAAATTTTAAGATGTTATCAAGACTTTACTTTATGTGTTTCAATAATATAATTGATTACGTTATCCTTCAAATAAATTAAAAGCTATATAACGGCGAAGTGTATTATGATTAGACTACTGAATCCATTAAATGCTTTTTTAGAAATATATTTATTCTATAAACAAAGAAGAGAAAAAGAAAGAAAAAAAGAGGCCCTCGTGGAGAATAAAAAAAAAACTGTGACGGTGATAAATTTCGTGAAGCGCCAGCCTTAAGCAGATTAGGGTCCCTTCTGGAGGTCGTGGTCTCTGGGGTCTGGTGTGGGTAGGGGGATATGCTAAAAGCACTTAAACTGGAGAACGAGGCCAGTCCTGCTTTGATGTTCACTTAGCCTAGGACTGCTTGCCTCGGTTCTAACTTACCAAAACACCACTCATTCCTTGGCCACCTCCACAAAGCGGCCTGCTTTCCCTACGTTTCGATTAAGTTATTCCAGGAAGTGTTGCGTTAGCCCCTACGGCGCTTGTTACAATGACTCTGCGAGGACTCCAGGTAGAATGAGGGAGCACGGTACCTTGCTAGCCTCCGTTCGAATATAAACATTTCACCAAGTTTCCATAAAAAAATAACGTTTGAATTCGTCTAACATTTATGAGGATTATGGGCAGAATATCAATAAAAGAACGTAATTTTACTAGATTTCTTTTCTTGCTCGTCCATGTTCATATACTCGAGTTACTCATCAGGAGCATTTTTTCATTTATCAACTAACTCATATTCATTCTAGTGCCCCTTGCTATCAAAGCCATGTCTTGACTATGTTTGGTACTTGCACTTCTGATATTAGGATTTTAAGAGCCTCTTTGGACGAAGTGGCGCTCCTTCAGGAGAAGTCGCCTTACTCCTCATTCGCGCTCCATGGATCACGTAGAGTAGACGGATTTCGTAATAATAAATCCTACTATATGAGATAAACTACGTACACGGTTCCGAATCCTGGGTGGAGAATAAGCCAACGAGAATCGCCTTTGACGTGGGTTCGAGGGTTAACTTGTCGCAGACAACATATGACAATTAAAATTGTGAGTACTCTTATTTTCCATTACCAAGGATGTGCAAGAAATTAATCTATATCGGAATCAGCCTTAATTTTGTAATGCAGCCCACTAAGTTTTACATACAACTAATAAAAGAATTATTAATAATTTGCCTATAGAAAATAATTAGTATTAACTCCGTGTGGACCGGATCTCTCCTATGGTTCTCCATTTGCCAAGCGCTACACTATCATACACACACACACACACACACACACACACACACACATATATATATATATATATATATATATATATATATTTATATATATTTATATATATATATATATATATATATGTTTATCCGTTAACTCTCTTGCAGCTGTAATTTTAAATTGAATGTTAGTGTTGGCTTCTTAATAAATTTGTTTAAAAATATTTATTTGACTACTGGCCACCCACGGCAGTAACAAGGCCTCTACAGTACGGACCTTTCCTATCTCTGGGTTCAACAAAGAACGTTTTCCAAATTTGCTTGTTAGGCCCAGCTCGGTGCAAGGTATGAAACTATTGTCATGTTTCATCACACTACCTATTCTGTTATGTCTAAATGTTGTATAACCGTCTGGTCTCATCCAATTTCATTCGTCAAGGACGTGTGCAAACTGAATTTCAAGTAGTTTTTGTCTTGTTCCACTTCTTGGCGAGTCACAATAACCAGTGTAAAGTTTTACTCTTCCATTGATACAATTAAAAAAACGTATTTCAATTACCTCCCTCCTGAATGTTGAACTCACTTTGATAAGGTGGAATTGTCCAAGACAGAGGGAGCGTCATGTTTTTCCGACGTCTAGAAAGTATCTAACCGGCAAGCATTTTATCTCACATGAATAAAGAAAAATTCTTACACGCTACGTCTGCATAAACTAAGCAGATTAGACAATCGCTGGAAAGTCACACAGGTAAAGTTATCCCACTAACGTCACCTAGACATATTTTATCGTACTTCTTACTCAATAAAAACCTTATGTAAACATGACTCGACAGCTAAGGTCTACATTAAATAGTCATTTTCTTAGCTGTAAACATCATGGTTAGGAGTAAAGGTATTCGGCAATGGGTAGAACATAACTTGTGTGAAATAACTCTATTTCTTGACGCGCCCCATGATAAAGATATTCACAATATTTTTTTGTTTCATTTCAAACTTTCTAGCTGGTCCCAATTTCAGCCATTCACGGAAATGACCTTTACAATTATAAACTTTTTAATTTTTAAATTCTCCCCCCCCCTCACTCTCTCTCTCTCTCTCTCTCTCTCTCTCTCTCTCTCCTCTCTCTCTCTCCCTCCTCTCCCCCCTATGTGTGTTTGTGAGTTCGGTGTATATTTCTGACGACCACTAGGTAGACTCGGTGGACCTTTAATGTCTGTTTGAAAAATAGCAACAGTACTGCCTCAGTAGTTAATTTTCTGGTGGGAAATTTGCTAAAAACAACTTAGTCTAGCAAATAAGTTTCACTAATCTGTTGTGATTACATAAACGTGAGGAAACTAGCCAATGGGGTAGTAGTTAACTAAGGACATAAGGCAAAGAGAGATTACGGGGCTGCTAAAAGCACTTAGACAGCCTGATGAAGTAGGTATCACTTTGATGTCCACTTAGCTAGCCCTGATAGTAGCTGATACTGGGGAAAGCACTAACTCCTCACTGATTGCACCCCTATATCCAGTAGCAGCGAATCATCACGGATATCGATCGCCTCTACTCATTTACCATATTCCACGGTCAGACGACTTTTATTAAAACCCCTTTTATCCGTCAAAGTTAGATTGTTTAGTGATAGTTCCGAGTATAATAAACCGGCACTCTCTCAACACTTTCTTTCCTCAACTTGGTTTTTCACACCCCTAAGTATCTTAATAATTTAAGTGCTCACTCTAGGAAGGTTCTGACGTTTTGAAAACTTTTCAGGAAGGAGAAAATCAAAATAAGCCAATTTCTTATTCGGTTTAAACCTTTTTCTATTATTAACTCTCGCTATGACAACCGACAATAACAATCTACAAGAGTTTGGGTTAGCCAAGTAAATCGGCTTAGATCACCTCACCATTGCTAATCACAGCACGATTCATCTATACACTAATACTTATTAAATCATTGTGCACAACAAAAAATTAGTTTACTAGTTATATACGTTACGGTTATAACCATCAGTCAGAACAGGTTTATGTTGAAATAACGATTGCTGCATATATTTTCAAAAAGATATAACATTTTTCTGTAATCGTTGAATAATGGTAACATTACTAAACTGAAATGAGTGAAGAAAGTGAAACATTTTGCAATAGAGTGAAGAAAGTGAATTGCCTTCTTAATTAGTAATAAGTATAAATTAAAAAATAATTTGAAGTTGGAAATTAAATGCTTTTAAATGTTTCTTAACATTGTAAGAATTTATTTTAACAAAATAAATTGAAATGTGAATGAATTATTGGTGGAAATAATCAATATATTTTAAAATTTAAATATAATAATAATTACCTTCCTTGTTTATAACCTGCACTTGTTTATAACTGCACTACTTCACAATCATCACTAGTTGTTTTATAACTATGCTTATAACCTTTCACAACCATGCTTATAACCTACCAACAACATACCATAATCTTCACAACATCCTAATTTTGTTCATATTCTGGTTAGATCTGATCATGTATTACACGATTACAGAACAAATTTCGTGACGAAAGTAGAATTTACAACTCTCATGAAATTACCACACTCGCTTCGCTCGTGTGGGTAAACGTTTCACTCGAGTTGTAAAATGATCTTTCGTCACTTGTATAATAAATAACTATTTTGATCTAGTAACAAACATATTTTGATTTATTTTATTTTAGTAGGTGATAGGAATTATCTCTTGAGGATCTCAGTAATTGAAATCATAAGTCCTTCGTTGGTTAGAAGCAATTGTTAACCTGTATATGAACCGTCCCGAATAGTTAGATGCTACTAGGAAGTAGCATTAAGTGAACGATAATAATATATGTATGCAGTATAAGTAAGCGTACTTCTGCCAAAAAATGTATTCCTTTTGTACCGTTTTTAAAGTGATTCGTGTAGCGCGAAGAGAGTGCAATGTAATGGTTATATTAAGGTGGCCTTTGCTGTAAGTACTTCTTGATCACTTGAATCTCCTGGCTGGTGGGGTTGATGTATAAATCTATGGTTGAAAAAAGAGTCATCGCCTCCGCTAGGTTTCCTAGTGAAAGTATTGACCCTTTTTTCAACTATGGATGTATACATTAGTACTTGGCCCATATTGTTTTTTAACTGATTTCCTCCAGATATGTAGTATTACCCATCGACCCTACCCAGGAGATGACGAAAATGAGGCCCATCAAACTTTTATATATACATGTCTGTTACGCTTTAGCGGTCGCAATTATTGTATGATCGTTACCAAAATCAATATTTAAACGTTTTAGCAGATTTTCCTTAAGGGAAATCAGCTATTGAGGTCGTACTCATGACGCGAGTTTCGAAAAATTTCTTCAAATGTCCATCGATCCTACCCAGGAGATGACGAAAATGAGGTCCGTTCAAAATTATATATATATATATATATATATATATATATATATATAGATATATATATATATATATATATGTGTGTCTGTTAATGCTCTAGCGGTCGCAATTTTTGTTTGATCGTAACCAAACTCGGAATTTAATTGTTTTATGTAAAAAGGAAGATCAAGTTTGTTAATGGGTGAAATCGGACCAGTGGGAGGGGGAATTTAGAGGGGGATTTTTGAAAATTCGAAATATCTCCGTTATTATGCGTGGGATCGAAAAAGTGTATAGAATCAATCTTATTGCAAATCAAAGTTACTATAAATATTGTTCCTCCATCTTGAATATTAACCGAGATATTTGCATTTGTATTGTGTGTGTAGTCGGCAGAAGTCGGAAATGTTGGTACGTTCTGCCGAGAGCTCTGGCGGCCGTTTCCGTAACTGTTCGGCCATCGTGAATAGGTTTTGAGATCCCTTACTACTACAGTTGTAATTGGGCAGATTTCTCTACTGTAAAACTTCACGTGGCAAATCTGCTTAGTTTACGCAGCCCCTGCGTGACGAACTTTTATGTAAAAAGGAAGACAAAGATCGTTAAAAAATAAAATCGGACCAGTGGGAGGGGAGGTTTAAAGGGGATAATTCGATTCGATAATTTTAAATATCTCTGTTGTTATGCGCTGTATCGAAAAATTGTATAGAATAAATCTTATTGCAAATATAATGTTCTGTTGTCTGTTCCAAATTTGTTTTCTATTTCTGTTTTGTGTTACATTTCTATTTTTGTGTTCCATTTCTGTTTTTCATGTTCAATTTCTGTTTCGTGTTGCTTTTCTATTTTTCGTGTTACATTTCTGTTATGTTGTTTTTATGTTCATTTAAATTAATTTGGTTTCGCCACTGTTGCGAAGCTCGAAATAAATAAATAAGCATAAATATTGTTATATACATATTTTCTCTATATTGAATATTAGTCGAGATATTTCCATATTTTATTTCGGCCAAAACTAAACGCCCACTCCTACTCATGTCATATTAATCAAATTTTATATTTAATGATCTTCTTACGTTCTTATAAAAAGAGAGAAGTGACCACCATTTATAATGACTATAGCTTGCCACGTGTCTGTCGTGAGTTCTATTAGAATCCAGAATAAATTCCATTGATCCAAATGCAAATTGTTTTGCAGTTATTGTATATTTTAATGAATTGTGAAAGTATAATCTTGTTTAATTTAATTTGTACTATTTTATAAAGACTGTGGACTGCCAAATGTGTTCCTAATATTCACTTTGTAGGGGATGAAAACACATTAATAATTTCGGAATACAGAGCTGCTTTAAAGTTTGCTTTGTTGAGTATTTCCACCCCACTGGTCAATAACGTGTTTCAGACACAAATTCGAATGGTGAGTGCAATACTTTTAGCTAAATCAAATTATCGATCAATCTTTTTAATAAATTCATTCGATGTTCGAGAAACATGGTCGAATTGTCATACGGAGTATTGACGTTTAGTAAAACAGAAAGTGGAACAGCTGAAGATAAAATGTTCCCAGAACTTGGGCCGTTCCTAATTCGAAAAGTGCAGTCAGTAGGTCGGAAGATGGCAGACCATTGTCTCCAATGTCTAGCAGACTTGAAACTCACGGTACAAGAACCATCACTGCTTTACTATTAAATTCATTACAATCTATAGAAACTTTGCTATTCCTTCACAAAAATATAATCATTCTTTCCTTTCTTTATAAATAACAAAGAGACTTACTTATCAAGTTAGCCTAATGACAACCAATCATATTGTTTTCTATCACATAACGAAAATACATGCTTATAAAGTTTGTCATTTATAAAACGTTTTCTTTTTGTTTCGTGTTATATTCATAAATTAAAATATTTGAAGTCCTCAGCAGAATATATATTAGCTTCATGAGTTTAACCTCTTACATATAATATATGAATTTTACATAAACAGAACATATGAAAACTGAATATTTACAAAAAAATATATGTACTATAACTTTACTCTTTTTGTAACACAAATATGAAAGTGTTTGAAACTTGACAAATTTATGAAAATTTTTACCAAAGAGCTTGTGTCATTTTTTTTTTGTAGCTTTAAAACTATGTTACATACATTCTTTCGTTAATTTCTTTTTATGAACATCAGGAAGTTATTTGAATTTTATTGATGTCTAGTGTTATTTTATTTAAATGTATTATTTCTTTCATCAATAGTTCCGTATATTCCCCTATATACCGTTTATTATATAAGTTTTCATCTATTTTATAAATATTGGTTACTTCTTATCAACCTGTCTATTAGTCTATATCTTCTTTCGACTATTGTAATTGTACTGTCAAGCTTAACGTGCTTGTATCCATTTCAAATGTTGGCTTACTTTTTTTTCCTGCTTCCGTTGCATTTGTGCACAAAGTTCTTTGTATTCTCAAATCCCTAGTTCTTTTCTTCTGTTCTCAGCTAACCCTACTACCAGCCAATCAATATTTTTCAGATCATCAATAAACTCTATGAGTCTCTCTTTTGATGATAATGATCTATCTGTTGTACCAGTGAATAAGTGGTTAAGTCCACTTACTCACTGGTGGACTTAACTACTTATTCACTGGGTTACAGCTATAATTATAAGTTATTAGTCCCCATTTTGGTTTGCTTTTTCCTGCCGATTTCCGTTGTCCTGAAGTATCTTCTCTTAATGTGTTAATAGTCATGTGTTCTACGTTCTTATGCCATCGCCTTTGTTGAATGAACCTGTGTTTCCCTTAAGGGAAATCAGCTATTGAGGTTGTACTCATGACGGAATTTTCGAACTTTTTCTCCAAATGTCCATAGATACCTAGTAGATGACGAAAATGAGGTCCGTTAAAAACTGTGTATATATATATATATATATATATATATATATATATATATATATATATATATATGTATATTTGTCTGTTACCGCTCTAGCGGTCGCTATTTTTGTCTGATCCTTATCAAACTCGATATTTAGTCGTTTTATGTAAAAAGAAAGATCAAGTTCGTTAACGGCTGAAATCGGACCAGTGGGAGGGGGGTGTTTAGAGGTGAGGATTTTCGAAAATTCGAATACGCCGGATCGAAAAATTGTACATAATCAATCTTATTACAAATTAAATTTACTATAAATATTGTTATATACATTTATTCTCTATCTTGAATATTAACCGAGATATTTGCATTTTTATTAAATCTGGCCGGCTAACGGACTAAGTGGCTTTCCCGCCAAAAGCTAGTTCGGCCGTTTCATTAACTGCTCAGCTCTCGTGAAATTTCTCTATAGTAAAACTTCACGTGGGAAATCTGCTTAGTTTACGCAGCCCCTGAGTGACGGACTTTTTTCATTTGTCCCAAAGCATCGGAATGAGCTAATTCAAAGAGATCCTCCATAATATCCATAAAAAAGAACTTTTTTTATTTTTCCTAACCTGCAGCTCCAGTCAAATTTTTCTGTAAACCTTTCCAATCATAATAGAGTATGAGGAACTTATCAACGTAGTGGTCAGTTCTTCTAATAGGAATACGTGCTTTTTGCCCAAAAAAAAAATGGAAACTTCTTCAAGCACCATTGCTACACTCTCCTTTGTTGCACGATTTACAACTCTTAAATGTAGAAAAAAATATTTTAGAACTTGCCGGTTCAAAGGTAGCTTGGCTCCGACGACTTGGTTGGAAATATGGCCAACTAGTGAGGCATGATAATCTTTTCTTATCTTTTGTGACGAAATACCGGAAGAAGTTTGATGCCATTTTACAAGTCTAGGAAGAAAGAACAGGTCACAAAAATCACTTGACACCAGCAGGACCACTAAAATGCCAATGCAACTGTTCTAACATAAATGGAACACTGAACTGAATGAGAAAATGAACTGCAATATTTGTTATTATGTATCTCATACTGACAGGCTCAGACTTGCATTAACGAGTGTGCTCATAGGAACCAGGAACAGACTTGATTGTTTGTCTTTTTATGCAAAATTAACCAGGGAGGTAATGAAATTAATTTCCATTAATAATGCTTACCTGCAGACAAGTGATTACAAATAAAATAATTTTTAAAAAACATATCTGAAAAAGTTACTTTGGTGGGGAAATGTTCTTGACTTTAAGGTCAATGAGGGTCGCCAAGCTGTTGTTTGATTCAACAACAATTTTGCACACATCGTTATTTCGTTCATTGGAAGTAGATAGGGGGGGGGGTGGTATTAAGCTTTTAGAAAGTTGAAAAATTAGAGCCACCCTAGTGTCACTGTTATGACAGCTGAGGATGCGCAATGAAATTAGCAAGATTTCTAATTACACTTACCTATCTCTCAAGACCGTTCCTTTAGAAGGATCTGTTTCACCTTTATCAATCTTCACCACTTTACTTTAAAGATGTGTAACGTACTTGAGGATACAAATTATTTTTCTGTTTCTGCATGTTGTACGATTAAAACGGAATCTCCTGACAGAGCCGATGGGCACAAGTCGCCAGTCAAGGCCCAACTATTGTCGCTAATATTAACGACATAAAATCCCTAAGATTCAGGATAAAGAAATTATTCTATGAATTGCATTCTTGAAAATGGAGAAAGAGAACAAAGAGCTGAAAGTATGCTTTCCAGGAGTGCGCCAAACAAAATGCTCTGCCCCACAACAAAAGGCATTCATTATTCAACTTAACCTTAGCTGCAAAATTCATCCTACACAAGAACTCCATCAGAGGAAAAGAAGAAAACGGATACCGCTTAACGGGTCACGATGGTATGAGCTGATTCAACCTATTATTCGTTTCTAAAAACGGAATAAATGTCATTCAAATAATAATACAGTAGAAACCAGGAGACAAAAGCCATGAAAGGAAGGGGACAATTTCTGAAATTAACAGCACACTAAAACAATGCTAGTAAACTCGATAATTAAGCTTATAACATTCGATAATTACATTTAACTCAACAATTCTAGATGAACTATTCTGTCTCCACATTTAACAACACCATGAATTATTTTAATGTGCTTGGACTAATGGTTAAAAGCAATTAAATATAGAAATGCATATCGTACGAATTGTCACTGCAGTTATGACACTTTTCTTAGCTTCATTTCTTTCTTTTTTTTTTTTAAATCTTGTTTAAACGTCTTTAACATCCGGATCAAATGTCTATTTAAGTACACAAATATAAATTTATGCTCTTTCGTTTGATGTCAATAATTTCCACAGCATAATTCACGCGATTGTGGCAATTTATTTTGTATACGTTCCATAACTTTGGAATATATCATCAATTCCACCATCAATGAAAACATGCCAGCTTAATAATTGATTATTAATTTACAATACAATAAATTTATTATATAAAAAATGAAAAAAATAAACTAAAAATAAAAATAAATTAGAAAATAAGTGAAAAAAAATAGAAATTAAGATATAAGTAAAATAAAATTAAATCGTATAAATAAAATGGACAGAGACGCCTTGCTTCTAATCTTCCAGAAGTCTTTCATCTTAATTATATATATATATATATATATATATATATATATATATATATATATATATATATATATATAAGCACACATAACAGAGAATATGATACGTTATGAATACATAGTTTCTTCGTCGGGCATTCAATAGAACATTTTTATGAATGGTTATTAAATATACAGAATAGGTACATTTATTGCTTTGGGGAATAGAAACTGTGAATATTTCTTTTCTAAAATAAAAAATGCTATCCTCTAATATATTTGTGACCATTAATTTTATGAATAACGAAATGGGATTGAATAGTAACCACTAAACGTTTCGTCTGAAAAACTCAGCAATATGGATTGTCCTGAAAGCTGTAAAATTTAAGAAAAGTAAAAACTCAGACAGCCTTGCATTGAATAACATTCACACTCATTATTCAGCCTAAATATTTCCCTAGGAGAGCTACCTCAGCAATATGGTTCTTAATAACTATGAATGAATGCAATCCATAATTATGATTAATATTGTCCACGATATTTTACACAGTGCAGACGCGTTGATCAGACATTTTTTTTCCCTTTTTAACCTTCAGGACTAAACAATTCTATAAGTTCGCTTTATTTTCGAAATATTCAGGTATATGACTTAAATATGGAGACGGTGAAATGTAAAAATATTGTGTATACAAAAGCCTTATCAAAAACAAATACTATCATCATTCTGCCACTAATGATTTAAACAGCGGTAGTATATATATATATATAAGATAAGATTAATAATTATGAAAGAAACAGTCAGTTGCTCCTTTATTCTTTAAAATACCTGAATTACTTGGAAATGGCGAGAAATGTCTCTTGTTTAATTAGCGAATTGAATCATTTAAATAGTATTCATATTAATAAGAGAATTTATGATTAATATTATTATAAGTAGCCATGAACCAATGTCTATGTTTAGAGTAATACTCTGAAATAAGCTCTCTACGCTTCCCTTCTTTCGTTCAATTGCTCTGTTTTGATGAGGACTTACAAAGGGAGTTACGGCCTTCCCTCCACAGATTTGAACGATTTTTTTTTAGTGTTTAGTACCTGATGAAAAACCAATTCTGTTAAAACGAGAGAACGCACTTCTCAAGCGTTCGTCTAAAAAGACCTGTTAATGTTTGTCTGAACGCCTTGAGTTGCTCCCAAGGTATCTTTTTCAAGGCGTCCCCCGTGGCTCAGATAATCCAGAAAAAAAAGTCGCTCCCGGCGAGTTTCGATCTCCAGATTTCCGGTTACAAAAAGAGCTATTCCCTGAGCCCGGGGGACGCCTTGTAATGGATACATTGGGAACAACTCAAGACGTTCAGGCAAACTTTAACAATTTTATTTAGACGAACGCTTGAAAAGTCTCTCGCATTAACAGAATTGGTCCTTCATCAGGTGCTAAACTCTAAAAAAGTTTCGTTCGAATCGGTGAGGGGAAGGCCGTGCACTCCCTTTGTTAGCCAAACATTGATCAAATAATAATGCCATACTGACAATACAAAAAGGACACATAATTGCTATTCTCCCACTAAATGTGTTCTCTTTCTACGATAAACATTATCCCATTGGCATATAATGAAAAATAAACGTGCTGTGTTTTATTCAGTTAATTTCGTAATACCTAGTACATACGCCACGGTTAATTGGCAATGTGAAATTGCATTTTGTCCCGTTGGAATGTATTGCCGGCCATCCTGGGGGAGGTTATTAATTTCCAAGGATCTGTATCGGGATGGCTTTAATAGCATTAGCCCTAATGAGCCTTGATGAGCATTATCTGCGTTCAGACTGCACCAATGCACATCCTACACCTGCCACTATTAGCTCTTAATTTGCTCATCGTACAATAGCAACTGATTTATCAAAACAATATTATAGGCAGTGTTATACACTTTTTTAGAACATTCCCTTGAGGGAAAACAGCTATTGAGGTTGTACTTATGACGCAATTTTCGAGAAATGTCCATCGATCCTACCCAGTAGATGACGAGAATGAGGCTTTTTCAAAATTATATATATATATATATATATATATATATATATATATATATATATATATATATTATTAATTTATAACACATCAGTTTAAAGGATAAACCCATACTGATGGGGTGTCGGTTACATAATGCATTACAAAATATGATCCAATTACTTGGGGTACAAACAAAACACATTAGAAATAATACAGAAATAGTAGCAATAAAATAAGATATAAATCAAGAATAAAGTAAAATTAATTGTTTTACAAAACCAGAAAAAGTCGTTTTATTATCTTTATGATCAACGTATGCTTCTTCTTTTGAGCAATTGCGATAATTCATATGTATAACTTTTATTGCAATCCATACAGTTTATTTTGTATGCATTATGTTTGGTATCTGTTGATTTTAATTTATCTTTTATATGGCTCAAACTATTTTTTACTGTTTGGGTATTTCAAAGTGATTTGTCCAATATCTTTACATATCTTCTTTCTGGCTACTGTGGGGTTGAAATTCAATGCACAGAACATTTTTCTTTTACTATTTTTTTTTATACTTAACAGTATTCTATAATGTAAAATTCTTCAAAATAAAATACTAATACAATTATTTAGAGGGATGTCTATTTAATAAAATTGCTTAAATAATTTCTTCAAACTTTCACAATTAGTAATTATTAAAAGGCATTATCTCTTCTTGGATGGCTGTTTATGGTCAGCAAACAGGATACACTTTACTTGACTTTCAAAAAATTTAAATACCAAATTTTGATTTATGTAAATCCAACTTTTAAAGTATTGTAGTGTTATATCCAATTTTGTCCCGCATATTGAAACACCGAAGACAACGAAATTATTTTGCTGCAATGAAAGTATATTCATGAGGTCAAACTATTAGAATTTTTCTTCGAATTCTTAACAAAAAAAATGTTGCATACGATAAAAGCTTTTAAAATATTTCAAATGGTAAACATTTTTACTTGAATGTTTATAAGTCATGACATTCATTTTTGTTTTCTTTAAAAGAAAATTAAGAGTTCCCAATGCCAAATTAAGGTGCTTAATTTTATGTCAGATGTAAATAACAATAAAAAGCGTATTCTATGTACAATAAATAATGATAACTTACTTGGCACGTTTTGTATTCATTCACAAAACCGAATGTTCTTTCTCGCCGAAAAACCCTGAATGACAGTTCATTGAGTACCTTGTCTTCAAACCGTATTCAATCTATGATTCTATTTTTTACCGAAAATATTGAACTGATTTATTTTTAGCGATAGCCCTGTGTTAATGGTGTAATCAAACAACTTGTCAAGATTGAAATAGAGGAGGGAGATGCAAGAGATGTGAAAAGTCAACATGTAGTGAGTGTGTCAATGGGTGTGTATTCAGACAATGAGCTGACTCCTGTTAGTGGCAGTGGTTTGCTCTGTCATTGACAGCCTTCATAATAGCAGCCAATGCCGTCAATATCTCTTTATGTAATTTCTCTTGTAACGCCCATTAATTTTCTTTAATCAACATATGATTAGAATTATTTTTAAAACGGGTAAATATTTAGTAAAACGTAAATGAGTTTTATTATAAACGCTCTTTAAAATTGATACAACTTTTTCATCTTCTATTAATCCTTTCCCCCTTTAATAAATTTAAGACTACGCAACTTATATATAAAATAAATAAATAAATAACCATACTTTTACCTACCTCTGTAGATTTTTTTAATTTTTTTTATTGGTTTTTATAAGGTGGTTTTACCTTTACTATTTTAGTATCATAACAAGAAAATGTGTGAATCGCTTAAATTGCGACACACCTAAATAAATAAAAGTTATATATAATATTTAAACTGCTAATTGAACTTTTAATAAGATTGTTAACAAAATTAATTTATTATATCTAACTGTTAACTTTACTTTTAGAGAGTGTATTCATAAAATTTAAAATATTTTTTACCACGGGCGTATTATATAAATTTTATATTTATTAATAGGTAAATAAATTGAGTAGAAACCCAAAAACATTTTAAATATCTTGCTCCATGAAAAAAACAAAACAAACATTTCATTTCAAAAATTGTCAACAAGGAGAGTGTGATACTACAATTATGCAAAGTATGGAGTCCACACGTCCAGGAGTAAAGTTCCCTACATATTTAGGGTTTGAAGGTAGTGGCATGAACCACTGAAAGTACCTGGCATTTACAAAGAAACTTTTGAAGAATTTAGCAGTTGTCCTTCAGATCTCTATTGACTGTCCTTCAGGCACATTATAAGCATTTGATCATGGTTATTCGTTATTCACAATAATTAGTTTATTGTTTCAAATATAGGGAAAAGATCTTTCATAATGAATAGCATAATTTCTCTATTTTAAATGAACATAAAGATGAATCAATATTTTTTAACAGCAAAAAGAATACTCCATTTCATTGCTAAAGGGAAATTGGGAACAACATACGTACCACCTGCAATACGAACCAATTCATGAAAGCTTATAATGAAATAATTTTAAATTAATAATATCATCCGTAACCTTACAAAAAACAAAATAATTTCCATAAATGAACACAATTGTAAAATGGTAAAATAACAACTCATACAAATAGACATTGACTAATTTTCCAATAGAAATAGAAGACGAACAACTTCAAGGAGGGCCTTTGCAAATGTAAATATCTGGCTGAGAAAGGTTCTTGGCCAAATTGCAGGGAACTTTATTCGGCCATTTGGCTGAAAATGATTCTCGGCCAATATGCTGAGCAAGGTTTTCGACCATCCGGCTAGACAGGATACCGGCCAAATAGCAGCGAAAGGATCGTTGCCAAAAAGCTCAGAAAGGTTTTCGGCCAACTTGATGAGTGAAGTTCTCTGTCAGAGGCTGAGAATTGTTCTCGACCAGCTAGCAAGAATGGTTTTTGGCCTACTAGATAAAAAAGGTTTTCGGACAACTTTCTGAAAAAGTTTCCCAACTACCAGGCAAAGAAGGGTTCTCGACAGGCTAAGAATGGTTCGCGGAGAACTGGCTGAGATAGGTTCTCGGTCAAATGTCTGCGAAAGGATCTCAACTGACATTCAAAGAAAGGTTCTCGCCGAAACTAGCTAGAAAGGTTTTCGGTCGACAGGCTAAGAATGGTTCGCGGAGAACTGGCTGAGATAGGTTCTCGGTCAAATGTCTGCGAAAGGATCTCAACCAACAGGTAAATAAGGTTTATCGACAAAACGAGCTAGAAAGGTTCTCGGTCGACAGGCTAAAAAGGGTTCGCGGTGAACTGGCTGAGATAGGTTCTCGGTCATATGTCTGCGAAAGGATCTCAACCAACAGGCAAATAAAGTTTATCGACAAAACTAGCTAGAAAGGTTTTCGGCCATCTTGATGAGTGAAGTTCTCAGTCAGAGGCCGAGAATTGTTCTAGACCAGCTAGCAAGAATGGTTCTTGGCCAACAAGCGAAGAAAGGTTTTCGGACAACTTTCTGAAAACGTTTCCCAACCAACAGGCTAAAAAGGGTTCTCGGAGAACTGGCTGAGATAGGTTCTCGGTCAAATGTCTGCGAAAGGATCTCAACCCACAGGCTAAGAAGGGTTCTCGGAGAACTGGCTGAGATAGGTTCTCGGTCAAATGTCTGCTAAAGGAACTCAACCAACAGGCAAAGAAAGGTTCTCGACAAAACTAGCTGGAAAGGTTCTCGGTCAACAAGCTGTGAAAGATATCGGCCAACAGGCTGAGAATGGTTCGAAGATATTATGGAATTTTACTCCTATAAACGATTTAACCCCTCAAAATTGTCGTGGTAGAATGCGGATCCCGTACGATTAAAGAGTTTTAGATGTTTCTGTTCAAAAGCTCAATCTGTTCAATTGCCGTCAGTAAACCGGATTGATCGAATGGTCCGAACGCTTGAAAAACCCGACGCTTTTGAGATCCCACCAAACCGAGCTCATCATTTTCTTTTGATGAATATTTGCTCTCGATCAACTAATATATGCTTTACCGTGGTATGAAATTTCAATGAATCAACCACTAATACTTACCAAATAAATCATCACTATATCAAAAAATGCGTGGTCTTTTCCGAAACCTCAATAATATAAGAATATACGTATTCAGCAAGCAAATTGTAACCTTTCTATTTGTTTGCTGAATACCACCAATAACCACCAACCAATGGATTTCACGATAGTCGTCAGTGACAATAAACATTCAGAGATGACTGAAATATAAATTATAGCATTAACATTGTATAGATATAATGTCACCTAAAGGCAATCGGTCAGATTTTATGAAACCAACATTTTCCTCAATTCACTTTACTAACGTACTACATGTTTCACTTTTCTAGTTAAATATTACTTAGAAAACGTAAAATTTCTAGAGGATTAATAAAGTGAATAGACGAGTGGTGTTGGTTTTATAAATTCTGGCGATTGCTTGTTGTGTAATTAATGCATCATTATATAACTGTACTGGAAATTTCTTAAATATGTACCGAACAGGTACGAGTCTTCGACTAGATCAAACATATGCACCATATTTGCTGGAGTACCGTAAAATAGAAATGAAATAAAATAATAACCAATTCTGAAGTTCGACAGATATTTATTTGTTGTAAGATCATGTTCATAATTAGAAGTTAATATGAAGTTCCTGATCCTTTTCTTGAAGGCACATCGCTGGGAATGGTTCAAATCTTCTTTCTCCCAGCTATCTCCTCCAGTGGTTGAGGCGTTTTCGCTCCTCCCGTGAAGTTGCTAACCCTCTTCAGGCATCTTTACCAGGCAAATTAAAATTTGTTATTCGGTTCTTACTTAAATAACCAAAAATATACTTTCACTTCCCCGATGAAAATGACCGTAGACCTGTCGAACATTCGCATGCGGCGTAAAGAAACTTGGAGGAGATTACCGGGAGCAGAAGATTTAAATGTTTTCCAAATGTATTGTCATCGCTATTGATTTGATGTTATTTTCATTTAAAAATCAGGACCTTTAATGATTTTGACATATTTATTACGGAGCGAGTAGGTAATAACTTTGAAAATATACAGACAATGGAAATGGCGTGGAGCTGTCGACGTGACCACTTTTAGGGATGCTTTTCGATGATCTTCACCAATTTAATTACTTCTGAACGATTGTTAACATACAAACACTTTTGAAATAAGGTGTGGCAGATGAGAATAGGCACGTTAGACTCGTGAGCCGCATGGATTAAAAACGTTTATATATACTTACAACTCTTAGTATGAAAAATATATCATTAATATATTAACATTTTTATATTTATTTGAACTGAAAGCATTCAATAGCTGCTTTTCACCCCTGAGAATCAGTATGGTGTGGAAAGTATTCTTGTTCTGATGTGAACTCTCGTCGGTCCATATTTCCTGGAGTACTGGGACTTGCCATATTGAATGGTAGAGGGAACAGGTGAGCCCAGTATTATACAATGAAGAGCCAGGACCTATAGAACAATGAGCTGGGCTCTCTGAGAGCGACTTGTATGCCCTGCGATTGACAGCCCTATTATTTATCATCATATACATCGCCCTGTGGTGAAACTCTTAGAATTTCATCTCTTATGCTATTTTTGTGCTATCATAAGCATAGTCGTCAGAGTTGGGGCATTGAGAAGTGTGTGACGAAAATAACCCACAATTGACGGGAAAAAATATACCTGGAAATGAGAATACATACATTTCCATGGTAAATAACAATTCAAACGATTTATAAGAGTCATTTTATTGGGCGACTAGCTTTGTGTGCACTTAATGCCTCATCAGGAGCACGTGTTCAGGAACTTAAAAATTTGAGTGGCTACTGAATAAAGTCCACTACTTCTACCACAAACTACTTGCATGTATCTCACATAATAACGTTCCGTTGGAAGACGTATCATGATACATTGTCTTATGTTTAAAGTGCGATAAACTCGTGTGGGGGTTCAACTGAAGACAGAAATCTCGGTTGAAATAGAAGGTATAGAAAACATCTATATAAAAAAAAAAAATATTTATAGAACATTAAATTTGCTACAAGATTGGTTCTAAGCTCTTTTAGCAGATTTCCCTGAAGGGAAATCAGCTATTGAGGTCGTACTCATGACGCGAGTTTCGAAAAATTTCTTCAAATGTCCATCGATCCTACCCAGGAGATGACGAAAATGAGGTCCGTTCAAAATTATTTATATATATATATATATATATATATATATATATATATATATATATATATTTGTCTGTTAACGCTCTAGCGGTCGCATTTTTTGTTTGATCGTTACCAAACTCGGAATTTAATCGTTTTATGTAAAAAGGAAGATCAAGTTCGTTAATGGCTGAAATCGGACCAGTGGGAGGGGGGATTTTTGAAAATACAAAATATCTCAGTTATTATGCGTTGGATCGAAAAATTGTATAGAATAAATCTTATTGCAAATTAAATTTACTATAAATATTGTTTTATACATTTATTCTGTATCTTGAATATTAACCGAGATATTTGCATTTGTATTCTGCGTGTACACCAGTAGGCTATGTTCAGACTTTCCTCCGAGTGCTCTGGCGGGCGTTTCCTTAACTATTCGTCCCTCGTGAATAGGTTTAGAGGTTAGGTTAACTGTTTTTTGGGGCTAGAAACTACTGGGTTATTACGCCCTAAATAATGTTTTAGGTTTAGAGGTTTCTTACTACTACAGTTGTTATTAGGCAGATTTCTCTATTGTAAAATTTCACGTGGGAAATCTGTTTAGTTTACGTAGTCCCTGCGTGACGGACTTTTAGCAGATTTTTTGATTCGACGTATAATAATAGAGATATTTCGAATTTCTGGAATTCTACCTCTTAACCCCCTCACCCACAGGTCCGATTTCTGCCGTTAACAAACTTGTTCTTTAGGTTTACATAAAACGTTGATATATCGTGTTTGGTAATGATCAAACAAAAATTTCGACCTATGTTTTTTATATATATATATATATATATATATATATATATATATATATAGTTTTGAACGAGGCTTATTGTCTTCATCTCCTGGGTACGATTGATGGGCATTTGAGGACATTTTTTGAAAATCGCGTCATGAGTGCAACCTCAATAGCTGATTTCCTTTATGCGTGGTAACTTATATGACAACTAGTCCCAATTTGTCTTAGAAGCACAAAGAGAAAGTTAATAAATAACAAATATTTAATATTGTGGCAATGAATAACTTTTTTTTTATTTTCTATTTGGTTATATATATGCTTATTTATATTTTCTTTTATAAATTCCTTTTCCGCAAAATAATTTTAAAAGAAATTACCAATTGCAGTTTGTAATGATTTAATTTTGAACGTTTTGAGTCAACATTCTTTAAATTATGCTCATTCCTTTTTCTTTTCTACCTATAGTATTTTAAAAAAAATTATCAGGAATATTAAAAACCTCTGGGTCGAAAACAGTGCTGTCATCTTTTCTATCACTCTTCACAAATTGCTTCTTCTTTTTATAGTAAACCGATTTCTCCACATTCTTTGATCTCTTTCTCAAAACCAGTTCTTCAGAATTGCTATTTCTCAGAAATAACTGTCGTGATTTATTCTTTATTTCATTATAGTGCTTTGAGGCGGTTCTCAGCAGAGCTGTTATATTGTATACTACCTTCTATTATATATTCAATTTTTCTCCTGGTTTCACGGATGGGTTGAAAAGTAATTAATCATTATTTCAGAAAATGTTTACTTTACTTTCCACATGAATTTCCATTTCTTGTCTTCATTTTTGATAATCTCAACATTAAAAAAACTAACTTTTCGTCAACTCTTATGATATTAGTGAATTTACATTGCATTTATTGTTGAAAATTTGGAACAAATGGTCAGTATCTTTATATTTCAAGTAACAACTTATTTATAAAAAAATTATTTATATAAAAACTGTACGTGGATGACGCATTCGTTTATAATTCCTTCGAGTATGCAGTTGATTACAATAATACTTGTAGAAATTGAATTATTGATGCCCATTTGAACTACGAATTGTCTAATCTTCTATTATTGAATCTGAAATTACTATCCGTCCTACACGGTTGTATTCCTTCTATAAAAACATTCTTATTTTTTATTGTGGAATGGTTTAAAATCTCTTCCCAAGTATTATTGATCATTTTTATCACATTGGCTATTGAGATGCTGGGAAACATACTTTATTCCATCAAAAGAAATTAGTTTTTAACCAAGGAAATATTGTTTTTTTTAGCTCTGTATCGTTCTTTATATCAAATGGATTGTCATTAAAAAAAATTCAAGTCCGCATCAAAAATCGTTAACGTTTATGTGGAAGAAACTACACTCACAGTAGGTCGAAGTGGATAACTATCTTAGTGGAACAAGAGGAATATTATTATTGTATAGATCATAACCTTTTTCCTGACGTTCCTCTTTATTATTTTGCTTCATACGGCAAGTTTCTCACCTGGAGCTGCTAGCATGCTCTTTTAAAGTACAATTTGCAAAATAAATGCTTGTAGAGGACAATTGATCAATTGGTTCCTCTACCGTTTAGCATTTCAGGAAAAAGCCTAATTTATAATTAATTGATTTGAAAGTCCCAAAGCAATAACTTAGCTCTTCTGTTTGACTGAAATTAGTGCCGTTCCTGCCAAAAAAAGGGAATAGCAATGGCAGTCAACTGACTAAAATATTAGACAAAAATCTACAATGTTGAAAATGATTTATTCACAAAATTTAAAAAAAAACTCCAAAGACAGCTTGAGTTACTTGCAGTTCTAGAAGGATAATGGACAACGTAATAGGATGGCTAGGAGAATGGTGTGCAACGCAATCTTAAGAAAGAATATTTACTTACATAATGAAGAATAAGCGAAACGTATTCAGAGTGTTCCATTACATACATAAAGAGATGCTCCAACGAATATTGAACCTGGGAGATTGATTTGATCAAACCTATATGAAGGTAATTATGACTTATAACCAATCTGACACTTCTGAAATATTTTCCTCAATTTGCATTACTTATTTTAATTTAGTGGTGCATTTTCTATTTGCAGTTCCTATTTGCCATTTTACAATATATATTTGACGATATTGTAAAAGTATTATCCTAGCGATTCACCATTATTTCAGTTTGTCTTTAATAAATGTACATTAAAGTTAGCTGTTACATTATTGTTCCTATTGGACACTTAAATGGTACTTTATCTAATTATTCGATTAACTTTTCAATAATTACAGAGAAACTTATTATTCTGCAAACTACTTCAGTATTATATTTACAATGCCTGTAATGTACGTCAGATAAGACCCGCTTTAAGATTTGTCGTGTTACAAGGCTATCTACATCGCACTCTTTAGAAACCTTGATTTTGTTTTTCGGATTAAAACTTTCATTGGAGTAAACTACTCTTAGAAGCAGAATTTATGCATGAATCTGTCATGAAAATATATCATTCTATAAGAAATCCCAAAGGTAAGTGGCTGGAAAAGTTTACGGAAAAAGTAATATCAGAAAAAGATAGATCATACTTTATAACAATGGGCCTCCGACTTCCATGCTTTTATTCCAAAAATTATGGAATCTACTGGAGGTGATGTATGACCGATGAGGCAGCCTGTACAATCTTTTTAGAGCACTAAAATATATGAGGTTTGCTGACCTTACCTTAAATAACAAGGATAGTATATTGCACTCTTTAATGAAATCTGTATTGTATGCTGTACGTTGTAGACAGCAGTTTCCTTTACTACAACTTGATCGTCAAGAATACGATCTTCACAAAAGACCTAAAATATAAGTACACAGTGGAAGTATTATTTTGTCAGACGTTATTTTTTTATTATGTTGTCAGTCTTGTATTCTTATAGAAATATAAAAATAAAATAATTTAACTTCTTCAATTTAGGTTTGCAAAAAAGGTATTACAATGAAATATTAGGCTGTAGAAAGCAAAAAGTTGGAAAATCATTAATATTCATCTGATACAGTTATAATTCCTCTTTTAACGAAGTTCACTCGAATTATACAGCTATAGAAAATCTTTTTTTTTTAATATAACTTATGAATGGATGGTTAAAATCTTGGAACAATACTTGCATCAGAAGTTTGTGAATGAAGATAGTCTCTATTTTGAGTGATATGGCTGGAGTGTTTTTATCATTCTTCCAAGCTTTAATTCCAATGTCTGTGAGTTAGAGTTGGATGTACACTGGAAACAGATTAATGTTTATGACTCGTGACCTATGCAGAGAAAAGGGAGTGGAGGGATGAATCTTGAAGAATTTTGATCTGGATTGGAATTAAAAACCACTCTTCCTAATGCTCTATGTTTTGAAATTTTCAACGAGAAGGTAATGATCAACCTCTGCATGTTCTTGGAAGCCTCTTGTCGTCCTTGTCCATTTTCATGGATAATAGGACTTCCTGTTCAAGGAAACAGCTACTCAAGCGTAAATTTAAAGAAAACAAGAAAGAGTTTGCCAATCAGACATTTGAATTAAATGTGTAACTCGTACTACTCCACATATGCAAATCGAAGAAAGGTAAACGCTTTAGCTGTTGTTTTTGCTTTTACGAAAGAATTTCCTTCTTAGTTTACTTTTTATTTAACAGAACTGGCCACCTTCAGCATCCTTACCTTTGGTAGGATGTATAAGTAATAAATACCTTTGACTTCATCTAGAATCGCACCTACAACTCAAATTAATCCACGCGAATTATGGTCAACGCCTGAACACAGATGACTAACCTAAGCCTTAAAATATGAAATAAATGTTGAATTAATTTTATAAAGATTCATGTCACTGGAGACTAAAGGATACTGCTAATTGTTAACAAAAATTTGAAAGTAAAAAACCCACGATTTTTGTTGGGTTTGTTCACTTGGATTTTTAATATATTTCAGTGGTGTACACAATTTCGGAGGAAATAACATTACACAATTGTTTTTGAGTAAGTGTTGGAGTTAAGCGTAACTGCATTTAAATAAAATCTCTGAGAACATTTTCCTTCAATGAAATAATCAATTGCAGCTAATTATTGGTAAACTGCATTTTGTATTGAGATCCATTGTTATATAGACGACATCTCTACACTCCCTGTTGGGTTATTTTGGAAATATCGATGAGTGACAACTAATTGACTGTAAACTTGAATTTTCACATTTCTTCGCCGAAGGAAGAATTAGGATATTTAAGCAAAACCACTAGGTACTTGCGGATTATCCTTTTAAACAGTCCATCAAGATATTTGTTCCGAATTTATTTATTTCAACTCGACATCACTTACTGTCATCGTTACTTAATCTTCAAATGTTCAAAGCAATCAAAGTCGAAGTCTTGAATTTTTGTATCCATCCTTAACCCAACATTGTATTTATATATTGTATATCCTACCTATAAAGTAACATATTCAACTTACAAATTTGTTGAATACATTTTTTTAATCATATTGATTAATTTTTATAAAACCATTTAATTTGCTATCCTTATCAGTCGTAAACCATAATGAATCAGTAGTAATGATGCCGCAAGAGTGCGCTTCAAGGTGTTGAGTAGAGATGTTTATGAGTGTGAGAGCCTCGTTGGCCTTCCTATCAGAAGGTCCTATAAGGACCCTCGCCCATTGAATTGGGGTCTTTACGGCCCCTCTGCTCCCCCCTGTCCGCTAGATACTTCTA
This sequence comes from Riptortus pedestris, assembly GCA_019009955.1. Classification (NCBI taxonomy): domain Eukaryota; kingdom Metazoa; phylum Arthropoda; class Insecta; order Hemiptera; family Alydidae; genus Riptortus; species Riptortus pedestris. The sequence continues at coordinate 106,736,475 of CM032230.1, read as the reverse complement.
TCTCCCTATGGACCACCGCCAACAGCTGGGCCCGTCCCTGTATATTCCTTCTACATCTCAACTCGACCTTAGATGTGATTCGGCTCTCACTTGGCAGCTCATTCCTTTTAAGCAGTCATTATTTCTTAAACTTACATCTTGTGAGAATGGAAATAAAATCATTTATTATGTCTGTAATGGCGGGAAGCTTTTTGAAGTTCCCGGTTTCGGCACAAAAAAAATGTTAGGTCGTACGGCTAGCTTTTGCGGTAATAATAAGAGAGCATTAGACTGAAAGAAAATTAATAAAAGAGAGATAATTACCTCACCTTGAATATACCGAAGCGTTTAGACTGAAGTATTTACTATTTTATGGAAAGATGAGGGTGAATAATACAAGCCACTATTTGAGTTCTCCAAAGAATCAAAATATATTAAATAAAGAGTAGCATATAAATATAACCTTATAGTAATGAACCTTTTGTGCGGTTATAACAGAATGAGACTAATTTGATACACTTTAAACCTGAAAAGAATACTACTTTATGGGCTAACCTTAAATCTAAGGAAATAAACATTAAATTGTTGATAAAGAAGTGTTAAAAACAAAGAATCTTTAACTTTATGAAATATGACTGTACAACATAGACAGAACAAAATGACTACCCTTTGTTTGGAATATGAACTTTAGCGGCAAGCCAATAATATAAACACTAAATAATGATTGAAATGTCCTATATCATGAGTACTCATTTAATACGTTGATAATGCTAGCATTATAATAGAGAAAGAGGTACCTTTTAGAAAACTATACTTTCCATGCGGTGGGTTTTCTTTCACGTGTTAATTGTGTTCCACAGAAGATTTCTTCTTCTCGCTGGTGCAAAATAATAGCGTATCTTCGATGCGGGGATTCTTTCTGAATACAGGAGCGGCGGGAGCAGAACAGTGTTCACCTTTTATTATGCGGAGTAATCCAACCATGTGCTTTTCACTCCAGCTTTGGAATCCTACTAATGGCCGCTCAGATCAAGCGGGCGCTTCCTCCTGTAGGCCAGCACTCCAGTTTCCGCTATTGCCCTCAGCCTTGGTGACCCTGCCAGGCCGTACGGCCGGCTAGTGAACTAAGAAACGCGGGAGATACGACAGAACATCGTCGTTGGAGCTTATCCTTCCTTGCGTCATCCTCACAAGTCGTAATTAACTTGTTTCCTATTTACTATACCTACTTAAAAATGATAATTTTAACGCTCAGTCTTAGTTTATGAAAAATGAGGCTCTTAATTACGAGCGTTAACTTTTTTTTATATAGAGTGACAAGTTCGATTCTCGCCTGGGCAATAGGAATTTATTTAGTTTCGGAATTCATTAAATGAAATCCTTAGTCCCATCCTGCCTAGAAAAGCTTGATAACCTGTAGATAACCCTTCCCAATTAGCCTTAGTTGCAATAACTGTACGTTAATAAATAACAATAACTTTTTTATACACTTTACATATATAAAATATTAGAAATTGAAAAGAAAAATCAATTTTTGAAAATTTTACATATTCTGACTGTTAAGCTAAACTTATCATAAAAGAATGACATTCACAATTAAAGGTTATTATAACTAGTAGATGAGATTTCATTTAATTTGTTCAAATATATTTACACTAAATAAATATTTTTGATTCTGCCAGGTAAGCTGGGTAGAGGAATGTATCAATCTGGATGTGCACAGTGGGCCAGTATTCCTCTACTATGCGTTTTATTTAGACAAAGTGCATTTTCAGAGCAACAGTTGCATCTTCAAAGGCACTCAAGAGTAAAACTGGCCTACTGTGTACATGCTAATTAAATATTTTGGAATCAGATTAAATATTGTATTGTCAAATAGTAATACCAGCACTGTAATACAGTACATAAATATTGCTGGAAGTTTATACCTATGGTACTGTTTTTTTTTTTGTTTTTTTTTATTACACATTATCTGTTGCTTCTATTTATCACAAAAATACCATAATTCCTGCCAAACTGTTTTTTGGAATGTCTCTGCCTTGTATATTTTATTCTCCGAGCGGGCAGTATTGTATATAAAATATATTTTATTTATGTGGGTGGACAACTGTGGAGTACAGGTTCTCTGAATAGGCCTAGCGAAACAAGTATCAATTTATCACAAAGAAAGTGGGACACATAAGGGCAAAGAGGATAGTTGAGAGGAGGACAAAGGACTGACAGCAAGACCGTAATTCAGAGGCAAATAAAAGGTGTTCCTTCTATACGTTCAACTGTAACACGAGGCGAGCCTTAACCTTCCCAAGGTTTATATCGCCATATTTATAATATCCCTGGCTCGCTCTGGCGGGGCTTATTTGCACTTAGCGAGTCTCAGAGATGGCTCTCATTTGTTTAATATAAACTCAGTCTTCCGAGAACGGCAAGAGTAATTTAGTTTCTACGTTGAATTAATTTTTCAATGTTTGTGTACATCTATTTTAAGTATTTACGTAGCCTTTGACGTGGGACTTCTCTCTCGGTTGTCACTACCAACGGCAAGATACAGCCTCTAATGAAATAGAATTAACTAGCGTTTGCACTAGGAAATTAAAAGAAAAATTGTTATTAAAAAGTTTGTAAGAACGAAGTACACCCTCCTTGAGCTATGGGTGTGGGAAAATCTCAGTCTTAATTTATGTTCAGTTATTTTCCTTTCTGCTTTTCTTTCTGAACCATTATAACACTTTTCTTAACGTTAAAAGTGCTTACTTATTTTTATTTGTTTCCCTACATTTATTTATGGCCTCTTGGCCAATGACAACGAATAGAGCTTATTGTCCTTTAAAAACAACTTCAATTCCTTGTGTTAATGTGACAAGAATATAAAATATATATATTTTTTTATAACATTTAACTGTATGTAGAAATCTGAATAGACTGCGTTAAAACTCTTTTCAGAACAGGCTCAGCTTTTCCACCGTTGTAATTTTATAAAACAGATAATTTATACATAATTGACATAAATGGAAAGAAGGAATAAAAATAAAATAAACTTTAAATAAATAAATGATTATTCAAGAATGGCGAAAGCAGGTGTTCCCCACTACACACGACATCCATGATATTATGAATAAGGTGCAGGAACTCCTTAAGAAATCAATTTCACAAAGAACACTTTGTTCAAGATAACTTCTTGGATGAGCCTCCAACAGACAGATGGGCCTTTTAGCCTACCACACGACATACGTGAGGTGAAAAGATGGCGGGTATTTTTATATAGCTGGACCGGAAATCATCCAGAACTTGCTTATACACCTAGGATGGTTAGATGGCCCATTCCTGTCTGGAGAGCTACCACACTTCCTTTAAGTTAGTACTTGCCTACCGTCTATGGATATGGGCACCGTTTATTATAGCAGCCAGCAGTTTTCTTTAATATAATCTCTCTCTCTCTCCCTCTCTCTCTCTATATATATATATGTATAGTTACGTTTATTACAAAAATAATAAACGTTGTTTAATAGAGTTCTTTTGGATTGCAAAATAAAACACACAAGCTTTATCACTGCACAATTTATTTTACAATGAACTACACACTTGTAAATAATTCTTACCTATTACTCATAGTATGCTCTAATAACTTCACTTCTTATTACACACCACACATTAACTCGCGATCACCGAAGTTCACAAAAACACGTCACTGCACTGGTCTTTACAAAGAACACGGCACTTCACTGTTCTTTACATAAAGACAGCACTACACTGTTCTTTACATAAACACTGTGCCGAAACTAAAAGAACTGTTCACTAAATCTGCACTGAACGCACTGTTATTCATTTGACGAGAACTGAGAACAAACTGAATGTTGGGCCGCTTTTTATAGACTGGCGGCAGGATCAAAAGAGAATGGCCCAGAACAGCCTAGATCTAGACGGGCGTCCGGCTCTAACTGTCCTTCTATCGGTCGGCTCCTTTTATGTCCTTCGCACTTCTTAAATATGGATTAACTCTGAATAATTTTTCATGTACGTAGTTTATGCCACTATATATATAATATTATATTAAAGGTTGTTGGTGGCCATGAGGGATAAGGCGTGGGTACATCTACTATTACCAGTAAGCTGAATATAAAAATAGAGGCAGGTTCGATTTCCCCTCAAGAGAACATTTGTTCACGAGTTCGCTACCCGTCCGCGCTAGTGTTGTAGTCCTTGTGGACAGCACTAGGAAGTATAAACTTTATTGCCTGCTAATTAACCTTCAGAGTAGTCATAAATAAATAAAATATAGAAGTTATAAACAAAGATCAACATCATTTTTTTGCCCCTTTCAGTCCTTTTTGTTTTCTTGTACGAAGTAAATAAAGTATTGTAAAAGCTAAACTTTTTTCATTTTTCATTTTTTTTACGAAAATATCCGTTTAAACCCCTTTTTTCACCCTGAACTCATTGACTGTTTCTGCTTAGTATAACTCAAAAACGACAAGCCTCAGAATGTAGAAATTTCAAGTTTGTGAGTGTATCGATCAACTATCCTCTAGTTGTAGACTTCTCCTTTTGATCAAAATAAACTAAGAGGGAGGGGGTTTAGTGTAAGGTGAAAACAAAATCTAATTTCTCTCTGTACTTATTAGAGATACAAAACTTTTCTATAGGATCTTTTTTATTTATCATATAAAGGTTTATAAATTATTTTCTATGAAATATTTCGATGCTATGCGTTGGAACGGATATATCATATATCAGTTTCAAATAATAAAAAAAAAAATAAGTGAAACACAACCGAACATTTTGATTGTTTAATTTCATTGGAGTACATGGGAGCCATGGTGATATTTTTTTTAATTAGAGTATGCCGTGTTGAGGCTACAAGGCTTACTTTTGAAGGTCTGAGGTAAATTCCTCCAGGCTACAACATACCTGCACGAGGGAGATACGACATTCTTGGAATAGAGGCTTGATTGAAACGCCTTGTCCACTCCGCTGCTCAGATTCTCTTACACACAGTCGAAGGGCCGACTTAGCAACTGCCGACACCTTCTGCAAAAATAGCAACAAAACGATATGATGAGAATGATTTCCACAGACTTCATCGCAATGAAGCCTGTGGAAATTAATTTGATCTACTTCAACACATATTTAATGCAATTTCACGTTTGGCCTTCTTCAGAATAATATGACACGTAAACTTTACTTAATTTTGAAGTTAACATATTATTCTGTTTTATTATTGAATACTATCTACGACAATAATTTGTCACTTCATTTTCACCTATTTTACATACGGTAAGAACAAGGCTGCTTCCACCCCAATTATTGTCGACTGACTTACTCTACTTCAACACATATCTAATATAATTTCACTTTAGGCCTCCTTCCGAATAATATGACACGTAAAATTTACTTAATTTTGAAGTTAACATATTATTCTTTTTTATTATTGAATACTATCTACGGCAATAATTTGTCACTTCATTTTCACCTACTTTACATAAGGTAAGAACAAGGCTGCTTCCTTCCCAATTATTGTCGTCGACTGACTTACTCTACTTCAACACGTATCTAATATAATTTCACTTTAGGCCTCGTTCCGAATAATATGGCACGTAAAATTTACTTAATTTTGAAGTGAACAGATTATTTTGTCTTACTATTGAATACTATCTACGGCAATAATTTGTCACTTCATTTTCACCTATTTTACATAAGGTAAGAACAAGGCTGCTTCCTTCCCAATTATTGTCGACTAACTTACTCTACTTCAACACATATTTAAGGCAATTTCACGTTAGGCCTTCTTCAGAATAATATGACACCTTAACTTTACTTAATTTTGAAGTTAACATATTATTCTGTTTTATTATTGAATACTATCTACGGCAATAATTTGTCACTTCATTATCACCTAATTTACATAAGGTAAGAACAAGGCTGCTTCCTCCCCAATTATTGTCGAAACTTACTCTACTCTACTTCAACACATATTTAATGCAATTTCACGTTTGGCCTTCTTCAGAATAATATGACACGTAAACTTTACTTAATTTTGAAGTGAACATATTATTCTGTTTTATTATTGAATACTATCTACGGCAATAATTTGTCACTTCATTTTCACCTAATTTACATAGGTAAGAACAAGGCTGCTTCCTTCCCAATTATTGTCGAAACTTACTCTACTTCATCACATATCTAATATAATTTCACTTTAGGCCTCCTTCCGAATAATATGGCACGTAAAATTTACTTAATTTTGAAGTGAACAGATTATTGTGTCTTATTATTGTATACTATCTACGGCAATAATTTGTCACTTCATTTTCACCTATTTTACATACGGTAAGAACAAAGCTGCTTCCACCCCAATTATTTGTCGACTGACTTACTCTACTTCATCACATATCTAATATAATTTCACTTTAGGCCTCGTTCCGAATAATATGGCACGTAAAATTTACTTAATTTTGAAGTGAACAGATTATTTTGTCTTACTATTGAATACTATCTACGGCAATAATTTGTCACTTCATTATCACCTAATTTACATAAGGTAAGAACAAGGCTGCTTCCTTCCCAATTATTGTCGTCGACTGACTTACTCTACTTCAACACGTATTTAAGGCAATTTCACGTTAGGCCTTCTTCAGAATAATATGTCACGTAAACTTTACTTAATTTTGAAGTGAACATATTATTCTGTTTTATTATTGAATACTATCTACGGCAATAATTTGTCACTTCATTTTCGTCTAATTTACATAAGGTAAGAACAAGGCTGCTTCCTTCCCAATTATTGTCGACTAACTTACTCTACTTCAACACATATTTAAGGAAATTTCACGTTAGGCCTTCTTCAGAATAATATGTCACGTAAACTTTACTTAATTTTGAAGTGAACATATTATTCTGTTTTATTATTGAATACTATCTACGGCAATAATTTGTCACTTCATTTTTACCTAATTTACATAAGGTAAGAACAAGGCTGCTTCCTCCCCAATTATTGTCGACTGACTTACTCTACTTCATCACATATCTAATATAATTTCACTTTAGGCCTCGTTCCGAATAATATGACACCTAAACTTTACTTAATTTTGAAGTGAACATATTATTCTGTTTTATTATTGGATACTATACATGGCAATAATTTGTCACTTCATTTTCACCTAATTTACATAAGGTAAGAACAAGGCTGCTTCCTTCCCAATTATTGTCGAAACTTACTCTACTTCATCACATATCTAATATAATTTCACTTTAGGCCTCCTTCCGAATAATATGGCACGTAAAATTTACTTAATTTTGAAGTGAACAGATTATTTTGTCTTACTATTGAATACTATCTACGGCAATAATTTGTCACTTCATTTTCACCTAATTTACATAAGTTAGGAACAAGGCTGCTTCCTCCCCAATGACATTTCGGAGTTATTCTCGTCTGACATGCAATCATTCACCAGAAGAAGAAGATATCGTCTCTTCCAGTGATTAATAATTTTAAAAAATGGGGAAAAAAAAGTTTACTTTATTTCTTCTAAATTCTTTATTTTTCATCACCTGGAATGTATTATTTTAATTATATTCAAATACTTGACATTCGGTTAATGTTTTCTGTTTAATTGCCCCATAGATGCTAGTAAGTTTGGTTTTGCTCTAACTGTCTCCTTGTTTTCACATGTCATAATTCCCTTATAAACATTACAATTTTATAGGGGGGGGGGGAATTTACCAATTTTAAAGTAAAAAAAAAACGTATTCATTCTCTATGAAAATAAAGCTAATACTGTTTCCCTATTTTTACTACACAACCGCAATTTAGTTTGACAACTTAACTAACTCAGCCTCGTAAAACTCCCGACCATTACTTGGTGGGAACCAGATATGAAATTAAAAGTTAAATTATTTCTTTTTGAGACCTACATTGTTATTATTGCTTATTGATTCTTGAATTTGTATTAATCAGATAAAATCACTCACTTCCTATAATAAAGGGCGCGATTTACATATTGTTTTACAAATAAAGGCCTCTTCTTATATTCATTTGCATAAAGATTTTTTGGTGTTTATTTTCGTCATATATTTTGGCTTGTAATGTAATTATTATGCTGCTTTGTAGTTGGTGTCAACTACATACAAAACTAATTCTACTAATTTTAAGACCCATCATATTTTGTAATATAAATATGAGCTATTCCATTAAAATTCTCAAATTTATTATAGATTTTTCTTATATTGCAGAATGGTTAATGCTGGTGATATAAAATCTTCCGAAGATAATGCTTTGGCTTGAGTCTTATCTTGCCATTAACGTCTAGGACTCATTGATAAAAAGATAATGCATTGGGCTGGATTTATCTTGCCGTAAACGACTAGGAGTCATTGATAAAAAGATAATGCTTTGGTCAGAATCTATCTTGCCGTAAACGACTGGGAGTCATTGATAAAAAGATAATGCTTTGGTCAGAATCTATCTTGCCGTAAACGACTGGGAGTCATTGATAAAAAGATAATGCTTTGGTCAGAATCTATCTTGCCGTAAACGATTAGGAGTCATTGATAAAAAAATAATGCTTTGGTCAGAATATATCTTGCCGTAAACGACTAGGAGTCATTGATAAAAATATAATGCTTTGGTCAGAATATATCTTGCCGTAAACGACTGGGAGTCATTGATAAAAAGATAATACTTTGGTCAGAATATATCTTGCCGTAAACAACTGGGAGTCATTGATAAAAAGATAATGCATTGGACTGAATTTATCTTGCTGTAAACGACTAGGAGTCATTGATAAAAATATAATGCTTTGGTCAAAATCTATCTTGCCGTAAACGACTGGGAGTCATTGATAAAAAGATAATGCTTTGGTCAGAATATATCTTGCCGTAAACGACTAGGAGTCATTGATAAAAATATAATGCTTTGGTCAGAATATATCTTGCCGTAAACGACTGAGAGTCATTGATAAAAAGATAATGCTTTGGCCAGAATATATCTTGCTGTAAACGACTAGGAGTCATTGATAAAAATATAATGCTTTGGTCAAAATCTATCTTGCCGTAAACGACTGGGAGTCATTGATAAAAAGATAATGCTTTGGTCAGAATCTATCTTGCCGTAAACGACTGGGAGTCATTGATAAAAAGATAATACTTTGGTCTGAATCTATCTTGCTCTTGGCGTCTAGGAGATCTTGATAAAATGGTAAATGCTTTCTTCTGAATCTATTCTGCCGTAAACGACTATGAGTCATTGATAAAAAGAATCTACCTCGAAACATTAATGTATGAAACAAATGAAAATTGCTTAAAAATTCTATATTGTTTTTAATATAAATATTTTAAAATCCCTTTTTCATCATGAATCTTTTCGTTTCTGAATATTGCTGAATATTAGAAGAGCTCACTTCATTTTCGTTGTTAGGAACGACCTCCACCCTCTCGCTTTAGTACTTGGGGACAATGACAGCGCAGATTTGTACTCATGAAATATTAAGTATCCTTCTTTAATTCTCTTAAATTCATATTTATTAAATTTAATATTAGTGGTACGCAATTTTTTAAAGGACATTTTTATTTTGACATTTACCTTGAAATGTATAAGACTTTTAGTTAAATGGCAACTCTTTCTAATGAAGTCCACAAAACGTTATCCAGATATAATGTTAATAGTTCTCATTAAGAGAGAGGGGAGGAGGTATTCTGATGAACCATTAATAAGAGTAAACGCAATGCTTTTTTATATAACAGTTAAAATATTTAGTATTTATGAGAAATTGAATGCCAATTAATTGTACTTATTTAGTATTTTTGAGACACCAAATACAAATAAAAATTATATTGATAGTATTTCTGCCATAGCAAATGTCTTCATTGAAAACATTTAGAATCCGTAAATACTAAGTTGTGTATGAAATATTTACTTGACTAAGGGCTGTAAACATTTTTGTGTTTATTCTGTCAAATAACTCTCAATTTGGGGTAAGTTGCTCGTAATAAAGGGATTATAGGAAGGAAAGTGTTTGACCTTTTAATCATTCAGATAAATAGGTTTTTTTTTTTGTTTCATAATACTAAATACATTTTTTAAATTTAATAAGTATATGGTCATTACAGCACATATTTTAACGGAATTAATGAATTTTATTCATGTTCTTTGTCTTGTCTTCTTACTTATAACTTGTCAAATTTTCATTGTATATTTTTCAAAGTATTCATTGTAATAGCCTGACTGTCTTGAAATATTCTATATAATGCCTTTCGATGGAGAGTGTATTGTTGTGCACTATCTTCGTTGTGTTGGTCGTTTGGCCCTTTAGTCTTCTTCAGCGTCATTTAAAATTCTAATATGATGTAAAGTCCATAGAAATTTTAGGTTAAATTATTATTTTGGTTCTGATTTCTGTTTCAGAGAACTGAAGCGAGCAGGAGATGAGGCGATAAACGGAAGAGCAGCAGGGAACGATAGTGCAGGCCGTGCCTTGGCATCTAGGTTCCAAATCCTTAACCTAGTGCCCCGGCCTGAGCTGCACAACTCTACTCCACAGGTCCTCACCTCTCAACCCAGTTAGTATTTAATTAGACTAATTAACTAGTTAGCCCATTGAGAGTTACATAATTTCTGGAAAGGACCATAACATTAAGTCCGTCACGCAGGGGCTGCGCATACTAAGCAGATTTCCTTCCTTGAAGTTTTACAATAGATAAATCTACATACTTGGTAACCATCATGGAAATCATTCAGTCAATTTTAATAACCTTCCAATGGAATGGTCTACCAACTACTCAGAACTGAACAGATAGCAAAACATTCTTCACCGGAAAGAGAAAAAATTACTGAAATATATCTGAAACATAAAATGTTTTATTGATAACTATTTACAATATCTAGTACTGTAATTTATAATGAATTCTCAATCATTTTCATCTCAGTCACTCAAATTTTAGTAGTCTAAGAACAGAAGAAGGGGGCGTCAACAGAACGTATTTGTTTGAATGTCACAAAGCAGAAGTTCAATGAAAACAATATTTGGCATGATTCTTGGAATTAAGTGGTTCATGATATTACAGCTTATTATTAATATGACATGAGAAGGAGTGGGGGTTTACTGATGGCCGAAAATTAAAATATGTTAATATCTCCATTAATATTTAATAAAGAGGGATTATGTATACAACAACGTGTATATGTAATTTTGAACGGAGCTAATTTTCGTCATCTCCTGCGTGGGGTCGGCGGACAATTGAAATTTTTCATTAACCGCGTCATAAGTACGTCCTCAATAGCTGATTTTCCCTAAGGGAAATATGCTAAAATGAACTCAAGAGTGTGGAAGGAGAGCAAAACGAGAAAAGTTAAATAAAGCTCTGGTAGGCTCAAGAGAGCGAGCCTTATTGGTCGTCTAGTTACTAGGGTTAATGGAAAAGGGAACGGGTCTATTGCCTTAAATATGTTAGTGTATGAAGAGTAACCTTGAAATAAGGTGGTTTGTAAACGCTAATATGTAACGGGGAAGAAATAAAAGCTGAAACTAGTTTCGTAAAACTATTCTTCATTTCCTTTCAACTATAGTAGAAGACTAAGGACCCAACTTCCCAGAAGCTAAGAAAGACCTATTTGCGCCTGCCAACCAGGGTTTCATAGGTGCGAAAGCTTTGCCGGTCCTAGCCTAACCTTAGGAAATTTATGATACAGTTCTGTAGAAAGAAAGTTTTTATTACTGTGTTTCATCACTAGCGCGGATTAAGCTAGAGCAATACATAACAAGCAAACCAATTTAACAAGAATTATTTTCTTACGTTTTTCTGACAATTTTTCTTATAAAATTAATAAGTAGTATTATTTTTTGCAATTAAAATTATATTTTCAATTTGGAGAAATCGGACCAGGAATAGAGGGGGAGGGGTTAGAGAGGGAGGGAAATTCGAAAATCCAAAATATTTCCCTTATTGCGAGGTGAATCGTAAAATGTTATAGACCCACGCTACTTAAGCATTGATGCTCTAAAATGTCTGTTCTATGAATTTTTTCTAAGCTAGTTATTAGTAGTTTCCTGTTTTCAGCCGTTAGTAACCCCCCAACCCCATGCTACTAGTCGGCTTTTAAGATAAAAATATGAATTTAAAGTATGTGGTGAGATGGCCACCAGTAGTATACCAGCACATGGGAAATAGTTTTCGCAGTCTCTGCGTGAGGGACTTTAATAGTTTCTTTTCTTCAGTTCTTGATGGTAAAACGTTTTAATTTTCACTCTTCAGTAAACCCCCCACTCCTACTCATTTTTTTTTTTTTTTAGCAATAAGCCAATAATATCACTAAGTGTCCCATTTCAATATTAAATACGTTTTTTACTCGTGTCCAATTTAAATTTCAACGACTGAATACTGTAGTCTTCGTATCATATAATAATGAATATGTGGTGGCAGACCAGTTTGAAGATTAGCTCGTGAGAAGTCTGCTTAGTTCACGCAGACCCTGCGTGTCGAATTTTTCTCGTCAATAGTACTACGATAGCTTTGATTCATTGCTGCTTTAACGTGATAGATATTTTTTCCTCTTCTGTAAGTGGATAATATCTTCCTTAAATAAATAATCGAAATCAATAGCCATTCTCAAGTATCGGTGACGTATCTGTTTACGGAAAAGTTATGATTGCTATCATTTTTATCAAATAATTAGCATGCTCTTAATTTTGAGCTTGTTCCTTGAGTATAATTTTTATATCGTTATCATGTCTGGCTTTATAGACAGTGGCAATTATCGAGGACTCTTTAAGGCTGTCAATTGATTCAATAGCATGTTTACGGCTGCATGATTTATCGATGACACCTTTATCTTGTATAATGTGTTTCCTACAATTATGTCTTCTCATAGTCTATAGTGTAATGCAACGGTTCCAGAATGTAAATCGCTAAAAAAGATATAATAGTTTAAACTTGTTCAACATATTTTTCGTTGAGACTTTAGTAATGTTTGCCGTGCATTTCTTAATTCATTGAGCTAAATTTTAAGTATAATTTAGTTTATAAATTATTTCTGGGTGAATTTAAAACTGCAAACTTCAACAATAGTCTATATTCAGCATTTTGAGTCTCTGGAATATGAAGAATATTAGAACATACTTCGGCATGGCCAGGTGCTAATTTTCCTCAAATCTAAAAGGGCATGTACTCCTTGCTTTTGAGATAGTGTCTCTATTACTGCGTCCATCATGATGAAACACCTAAGTAAATTAGGGGGTCATTAGTAACAGATTTACAAGATGGACCACATTATTCATACCCTACAGCACCTTTCTCCAGCTTTCCATTCGTCAGGATCAAATTCCATTCTAATTGAATCAGAATTTCTTTTGCAATATTATACTGTATGTGATCTTTGTTTTCCTCATAAATTGTCAAATCTTCTGAGTAATGTAGTTGATATGTGGGAAAAAGCCATTAACCACTGAATGTGAACCAGGAAATCCTGTAATCGCCGCTAAACTCACTGCTAAATAAAATTTAGTAAGGCACCACATACCCTTCTATAATTTTTATTTTTTCAAAACATACTTCATAACATCTCATTTAAAAATGTATGCATTTTCTTTGCAACGCTGATTAATTTTTTGTTATTCATGTCTTTTCAGATACTGTGGTGTTTTCTGACAACTGGAAGCAGGTGGGGGAGATCATTGGTTGCTGTGACGTGAGGCTAGAACGAATAATATGGCCTGGCGGTAACGTTGGTAAGTTCCATTTTTACATCAATGGCCATAAATAGAAATCATCGGAGGAACACTTGAAATGTAGACTCTTAAAGCTCAGTTTGATATTATGATTTATAATTATACACTATAGGAATTTATTTAGTGACAGACTCATTAAATAAAATACTTAGTCCCACCCTGGCTAGAAAAGGGTGGTAACCTGTAGATAACCCGTCCCAATTAGCCATAGTTGCATTAATTTGACGTTAAAAAATAAATAATTATACATTATTTTGTAATAATTAGTTAAGAAAGAACGCCTAGTTTTTGATATCCTATATTTTTATTTGTCCAGTGAAATGTAATTAATTTGAATCCAATGGAATATAAAAATAGAGGTTCTTCCACTCAAAAATTATTCATAAGGCCGAGCGTTGATTCAGCAGTCCCACTGAATGCATGAAATTTTGGAAAGCCAAGTTCATTTTGGCGCGCTTGGACTTTCATTTTACTGAGCTTTAACTATTATAGGTATGCCTTTTAGGTTTCATGACTCTGTAGATGGCACCAAGAGCTGTCGAAAGTATTATTGTTATTTATTAACATACACTTTTCGCTACGATGGCTAATTGGGACGGGTTATCTCAAGTCACCATCCTTTTCTAGCCAGGGTGTCACTACGGATTTATTATCCAATGAGTTCGTCACTAAATAAAATCCTATTGCCCAGGCGGGAATCGAACTCGCCACTCTTGGTTTACCATGTGAGATCAAACGTTCTAACGCACATGGTTCAAAAGAATTCGACGAAATTAATCTTGTACAAAGAAGAACGTTTATTTCTCTGGATTGGACTATCATAGCTTCCAGTAATAAGTAGGCAGGAAATGATTAGAAGTTTAGAGAGACTCTTTCAGTATTATTAAAAATAAATCATATTATTGAAAATTAGATTCCGTTTCCAATTTAAAACGAAGAATCAAAAATGATAAGTAAAAGCCTTGAATTAATCCCTCATTTAGCTTTACTTCCACTTACACTATTCTTGTAGGTCAGGGAAGAGCATTGAGCACCTGCGTTATGCTGTTCTACTGTAACCTTCAAATTATTCTATTTCCTTGGTTTGTAGTTTCGTTGCTTTGCCTCATCCTCAGTGTAATGTTACACTTTGGTCTCTGCGGGTGATGATCTGTTCCTGTTGACAAGCTCAGCCTCGCGTATCCTGAGCACTGACGTATAATTTTTCTAAAAATAGTATAATTAAATGTTCCAGATCTTCTACTCCTTGTTTCAAGGCGATTTTTGTTCGGTAGAATTATTGTATTAATTTCTTCTCACTTCCTGAGTTTTTGTGTGGAGGTATACAAACCTATTTTTATTTTCGTATTGTATGATAGATGAACGTACACCTCCCCATTCCTCAGTCCGATGGTCAATAGGCTAAGGTAAATGTAATTTCATAATAATAGTGAGGCTGAACAGATTTCCATGTAAAATAGATTCCCTGTTGTTAGTTTTATATGAAACTCCCAGTGTGTTGCTCACCTTTACCGTATCGATCGCCATTAAAGTATCCAACTTCTTAATAAGGTAAAGAGGCGTGGAAAATAGGAACTATTGTAACACAGACAGTTC
Organism: Riptortus pedestris; assembly: GCA_019009955.1. Classification (NCBI taxonomy): domain Eukaryota; kingdom Metazoa; phylum Arthropoda; class Insecta; order Hemiptera; family Alydidae; genus Riptortus; species Riptortus pedestris. The sequence goes on along the minus strand of CM032230.1, from coordinate 106,721,185 downwards.
AGGAAATAGGGGTTGTTAGGTGGAAGTTTAAACCACTCCACTAATGACTTTATTGCGTCTAGCAATCAGAGATCTTTACGATAAAGACGCTTCCATCCAGAATCTACATCTGTAATTTTACTCTGCTATCTCTTATTCGGGGGCTTTATAATCAAATTGCCTTCGTTTTGGCTCCACTAACTTGCTGCCTAACCTAATGAACAAAGTTTTTCTGTAATGAAGATTAATACAGTTGTTTTCTTAGTTTTTGTCTTCATTGTTATATGTTTCCATTTTATCTTATAACTGTTAATGCATTCAACTCTTTTCTTACAAAACTCAGCAGATGAACAAAAGGTCAACAAATTCGTCTTGATATCTATCAGTAATTGACAATCTAATTTGTTCGTTTTCTGTTTCGACCCTTTATTTATTGACAAATTGGGACAATTACTTTTAAAATCTAAATTGAAGCTTTTTTTAACATCAATATTCGCCTCATATTTTGTTTATTAGTCTTTGACCACCTCGAAATTATGCGAAAGTTTGTTTCATTGAGTTTTCTTGTTCCAATACATCAAAGGAAACTGTAGTTCTACTAGGCCGTTGTACAATTCTATAGTGAACCAGTGTGGTTATGAATAGTACTCTTGCAGAAGGAGTTGCGTTACGGCTACCCATGGTAGGTATTTTTAGCTAATCATTTGTCCTGGTAGACCAAATATCAATTGAGGATGTCTTTGTAAAAAGGGCGTATGGCGGTAAAGGCCATTTTTGCGGAGATGTCATTTTTAGATTCCTTGTGGTCTCTTTTATGTCTGTACGAAATTGCTTGTTTATATCTCTTTAATTCACCTTGTATTCTATATTTAGTGCAGTGTAAATTGTAAGGTTGTATTTTGCTAGTTTTGTTTGCTGCACTGCTTTTTAAGAATGAGCAATTTGGAAGAAGTTATTAGTGATGAACGTATTTTCAAAACTTCGAAGAAAAAAGGAAAAATGAATCTCTTCAAGATCCCCAAAACAATAAGAATAAACGATATTCGGGTGAATTGTATACTTCAACAAAAGGAAGGATGAATAGTAATTACTTTTTTCGATATTATACTGTTGTAACAAAAAAAAATGTGCAATAAAAGCTACTGTAAATGACCAAGAGAATACCCTATAGTGCTTCCACTCACTGTGCACCAGCACAAAAACATAGACAGTAATATGTAGCCGTACTCCTAATAATGCTTGTCGCAAATTTTTACTCAGCCTTTACCAAATTTCTGAAAAACGCCTTCGTGTCATTCAGGGAAAGGTACTTTCTGGTAGTAATTTCACTGAGAAAAGAGGATCCCATACAGTGTCGTTTTTTATACAAACTATTTTATGAAAAAACTAACTTTCTACTTATAGCTGTAAATGTGTTCTTATTTTAGTTCTTTTTCAATATTATCAGATCTTACTTGGCAATGTCTATGCAAAAAAGGCGTATGAAAACATGATCAATGTAAAATGGGCTTATGAAAAACATGGCTGCCAGCCATCTCCGGAAAAAGGGCGTATGTAAGGTTTTATTTAAAAGGAGTTTATTTAATATTTTAAACGAATTAGATTTCTGCACAAATTAGATCACCAAAAATTGAACATAATTTCATTACTAGAAGTTCAAATTGCACAAGTTTCAGGTTAAACGATATATACAAGTGAAATTTTGCACTCACAATATCTGAATACCAAGTTTTCAGTTATCAGCCCTTTTTACATAGACCTCCTCAATTGTTAATATCTTGCCCACTTATCTGGTCTATGTTAATAACTGATTAGCTAAAGAAGGCTGTCTTACAATAAGCAATTTTCTTTCTGCAAGTGCCCTTTGTTCATCGTATACCCGATTCCCAACATATCATCCACCTTGTAGATCATTCTTGGCTAACTATCTTTATGATCTTGTTCGTGTTTCTTGGATGAACTAAATAGATTAACAATGATTACTTGACAGCTTTTAAGATATAATTGATAATATTATGTTTTGCAGGAGGTCCTTGCGGCGGGTCCCGTACGGTCCTCAAAGTTGTGACTGCTATTGCCGCTCCGTTCGTGATGGTCTCCGAGAGTGCCCGAGGGCTGGAGGGGGCCTGTCTTCGGGGATTTCCGTGTCACATCGTCCACGATAATGGAGGAGTCAGGTCAGTTGTAACACCTATATTTGTGTTTATATATACATATATATATATATATATATATATATATATATATATATATATATATTATTATTATTAGGTATAATTGATTATGATGGCCGGGAATCAAATATCATGCCTATCTAGGTAGAAGAGACTGTCTGATTCTGACCAATAAGCTACGGATTCCTGTGAATTCTGATTAAAACATTCTTGTTTTTAAACGCACTTCTCATAATGCTCTTCATGTCAGTGTTTTGAGAGTTAGTTGTATTAATTTTCTTAAAGTAGATTATTCGTACTAAGTCTAAAGACACTATTTTTGCAATCAGTCGGGACTTTTTGAAAATGTTGAAAATAAGGTCCGTTCAAAATTATATATATATATATACATTGTACGTGTGTGTGTGTGTGTGTGTGTGTGTCTGTGTGTGTGTGTTTGTGATGCTCTATAAATATTGTTATTTACATTTTGTCATTATCATGTATAATAACCTAAATATTTTGGGGATTTAGCATTTTATAGTTTTCGGCCTTTAGTAAAAACCCCAGTCCTACTAATGTCCTATTAACAAAAACCTGTAACAATAACCATCAACCATCTTATTCGAAGCTTGAATACCAAATTTTATTTTCAACAGATCACACATTCTTATCAGACATTTAGTTAGAAATAGAAAATATGTAGTGAGAAGAGATCAATAGTATGCCATACTCCTGCGTGACGGACTTTTTAATAGTTTTACACGCTAAATACTACAATTAAAAATCCTCAATATTGTTATCCAATACTAAAATCTGCTACTACTAATAGAAATGGCCTAAAAGCCAGGGCACCGGTATGATGTATGCTCCCCCTACAAACATGATTTTGATAACTGCTGAGTTTCTCATCAAGGTAAACGTCCATCAATCTTCCAGTTAATGCTATGTGGGTTCTTAATTACATATTGATATCATCAATCCTTCACCGTTAATCAATAACTAAATGAAACCTACTTAGTACTAATAATTACCCCATTGTTCTTTACAGAATAAGCAATATTTAAAGTTGTTTTTTAATTAAAATTAAATCGAATATATTATTAATAATGAATCAATAAAGCAGGTATGAAGGATTAGTTTGCTACATCCAGGAAAAATAGATAGATCGAGTTAAACAGATAAAGCGTGAATACATTTATTAAATCTGTGCGACTTGAAACACTCTTCCGTTTTATATAAAAATAAACAACAAAAAATCACAAGTGAGGAATGGATTTGAATTTTGATAAGCCTGGAAAGTAAATATTTGCAAAGATGCTCGCACATTGGAATATGTCATTGAAAGAACGATGTTTGAATAATTCCATATTTATGAACCTAAAATCTTGTTATGAGTTCCAGTCAGTCGATGATAGAATGTTTCATAGAAATGTTCTGTTAATGCATACCAAAACACATGATCTAGTGAAGAGGGGTAAGTATTAATCACTTAAGTAGGTTTTATAAACATTTTGTGAAGTATGAACAAATAAATTTGCTCCAATCTTTTTGGTAGTCTTCATTTGCTCACCAATCACTAAATCATTTCGGAACGGACTTCGGGAGCACTACTCCAACATAACATTGACATTCTACGTGTCGGCTGCTGGGCTTTTTACGAGGGGGAAACCTAGTAAATCTAAGATCAGAATACAATTTCTGTCTTGTAATTTTACAATAAAGTCCTTCACGCAGGGGCTGCGTAAACTAAGCAGATTTCCCATGTGTAGTTTAACAATAGAGAAATCTGCCTACTGGTAACACAATACCACCCTGATTAAATACAAACGGTAATGAGAAATCTTTCAGTTAATTAAAATAAATTCCAACTGAAACGGCTTCTGAATTGTAAGAATAATTTATATATTAATAACTCAAATTTTAGTAGTCCAAGAACTAAAGAAGGGGGAGGGGCGGATGAACAGAACGTATTAAATCTCACAAAGTAACGAAGGTAAAGTAAGGTTAGAAACGAGAGGTAAGGTTAGAAGAAGCTTCCACCAGAGCCGAGAAATGACGGAAATGGCCGACATAATCGGAACTATACCCGACCACAGACTTCATAAAAATGCAAATATCTCGGTTAATATTCAAGATAGAGAATAAATGTATATAACAGCAATTATAGTAAATTTAATAAGTAGTAAATTGGTTCGATACAAATTTTCGATCTTCGATTCGATGCATAATAACTTTTGGAATTTTCGAAAATCCCCCCTCTAAACCCTCCCTCTCTCTAGTCCGATTTCAGCCATTAATGAACTTGATCTGTCTTTTTACATAAAACGGTTAAATATCGAGTTTCGTAACGATCAAACAAAAATTGCGACCGCTAGAGCGTTAACAGACAAATATATCTATCTCTCTCTCTCTCTCTCTCTCTCTCTCTCTCTCTCTCTCTCTCTCTCTATATATATATATATATATATATATATATATATATATATATATAATTTTGAACGGACCTCATTTTCGTCATCTCCTGGGTAGGATCGATGGACATTTGAAGAAATTTAACGAAAATCGCGTCATGAGTACGACCTCAATAGCTGATTTCCCTGAGGGGAAATCTGCTAAAATGCTTATATATGGACTTCTGAAGAGGCATCAACATCAAGGGTAACATGGTCATATTATTTTTGTTATATACATTTATTCTGTATCTTGAAAAAGTTGATTCATTAAATTAATTTGATTTTAGCAGATTTCCCTTTAGGGAAATCAGCTCTTGAGGTCGTACTCATGACGTGATTTTCGAAAAATTTCCTCAAATGTCCATCGATAGATCCTACCCAGGCGATGACGAAAGTGAGGTGCGTTCAAAGTTTTATATATATATATATATATATATATATATATATATATATATATATATATATATATATTTGTCTGTTGACGCTCTAGCGGTCGCAATTTTTGTTTGATCGCTACCAAACTCGGTATTTAATCGTTTTATCTAAAAAGAAAGATCAAGTTCGTTAATGGCTGAAATCGGACAAACGGGAGGGGGGGAGTTTAGAGGGGGGAATTTTGAAAATTCGAAATATCTCCTTTGGATCGAAAAATTGTATAGAACCAATCTTATTGCAAATTAAATTATCTATAAATATTGTTCTATACATATTTTCTGCAATATGAATATTAACCGAGATATGTGGATTGTATAGTTTTCCGCTTTCAGTAAACTCCCACTCCCACTTCATTACAACGTTAAATAAGGAATTGTGTTTTCATTGAACTTTTACTTTGTGAGATATATGCAAATACGTACTGCTGACCTCCCCCTCCCCCTTCGTTTGTTCTTGGATTACTAAAATTTAAGTAATTGAGATTAAAATTATTTTGATTCATTAAAAATTACAGCACTAGCCATAATAAAAGCTTTCAATAAAATTAATATGTTATATACAGATATATTTCATTAATGGTTTTTCTTTCCCGTGTAAAATTCAGGTTGACTGGCCTATCAATCCAGACGCTTTCCATTGGAGACTTATTAACTTTTAACTGAAAAATTTCTCATTACAGTTTGTAATTATTCGTGGTGGTATATGTATATTTATCTATAAATATCTATATATGTATATTTATCTATTGTGAACCTTCCCGTGGGAAATCGGTTAGTTTACTCAGCCCCAGCGTGACGAACTTTTTTGTTTTGATGCATTATATATTCAAAATAATCTGCCATAGTCCTAAGGGTGATAGTTAACTTATGTCTCATAACATTTATTAAATGCTTGGGGCATAATCTGATAAGTACTTCATTTATTTTATGATAAAATAATGTTACTCTTTATTTTATATTACATTGCCTAATCCAATAAACTTTTGTTATCTCGTATAGTTCATCCTACGAGGGTATTTTTGAATTTGTAATATTTTTAAAGCATTAAAAGAAATTAAAATGTACTCTAGAAAATTGTGCTAAAATTAAGTGGTTATTTATAGGTCAAAAAATATTTCAGAAGTTAATTAGAAATTAATATTCTCCGTATTATGAGATATTTAAATTAAACAAAGCATATCCTTAAAATCAGAGGATTTATAAAATACATTTTGTTCATAGCAGCCATTAATCACTTAAATATCTGGTTAAACTAAAATAAATTTGAATAAATAATGTTATTTTATTAGTATTAAAGTTGTTATAGAGCCTCCATTGCCTTTATTGCAAGGCTTAACGTTTTGTTGTGAATGAAGATGTAGTCTTATAAGCAATAATCCTTTTAGGCTTTTAGGAATTCCATAATCATACATGATCTTTTATTCTGGAGTTCTCCAGTTGTATCTTTGTCCGAATCCTGTGTACATGGTATAAATATGGCCTTAAATGGGAGCAGGTGCACGCATTTTCCTCATTTCCCATCCATGAACTCGGATACAACCGCTGTTGGGGCAATATCCTACGATGTCTGTACTTCTTCTTTTCTTCGAAATGTACATTCGTTGCTCGTGAGTTTGCTTTCCAATTTTTTCGTGTTATTTGTATTTTTCAGTATCTCTTACTTGCGTTCAAATACATCGAATATGGCATTTTATGCAAGTTTCACAATACTTTTCTCGTACCATTGAAGTGTTTTTGAGCAGATCAATCAAGAATTAAAATATTTACACTTTAAGTCTCACTTTAAAAAGAAGTGAAAGAACACTGCAGAGGAAGGTAAAGAGCCTTTAATTAACACTGTAAATTCTTATTAAGTGTCTGAAATTTAAATCATTGAGAAACAGAATAGCGTGACAAACGAAATATAAGTAAAAGCTCTACCCAAGCTTCATCCATAATATTAGACAGTTCACAGTTATCGACATCTAGGTTCATTCAACGGCGGATCCAAATATATTTAAACGTTTTATACAAAAATGAAGATGAATTTCGTTAGTCTAAAATCGGACCGGTTGGAGGGGAGGGGATTTAGAGGGTGAATATAGACGATTCGAAATATCTTCCTTATGCGTCAGATCGAAAATTTGTATAGAATTAATCTTATTGTAAATTGAATGTTCTATTAACGTTGGTATGTACATTTTTTTTTATTATCTTGATTTTTTAACCGAAATATTTGCATTTGTATAGTTTTTGGGCCTCAGTAAACTCCCACTCCTACTCATGCCATATTAACAGTAAACTGTTTTACTATGAAGCACATTATTTGAAGCCTAAATACCTAATATTTTTCTCATTGAATTTTTAAATTTTGGGATAAATGCAATCACGTGAGGCACGTGGGAAATCTGCTTAGTAAATGCAGCCCCTTCAGAACGGACTTTTAGTAGTTTTAATAGTATCCGATTCGTGATACACAGTATTAATTCCAAACTCCATCAAGTTAACAAATAGTTTGAACTTGTCTCCTGCTGGACGTGAGGCTTCTTCTATTTTCCTAGGAAAGAGTTATTTTAAACTTCAATAAATACCTGTTAAACGCGTAAATCTTAAAAAAAAAAAAAAAAAAAAGATTATTTAATAACCGTTTACTTCGTTATATTAGAATTGATAATGGTGAGTTATCAGTATTATATAGGGGAAAAGGTGATAAAAGCATTTCTTTTTCTAATAATAGTATCAACGGCGCGTTACAATTATTGGATGATTATTGGACTATTAATTGTGAAAATCGATGAAAAATAAATTAGTTGTGTAAACCTTGGTAATTCTCATTGCACCATACCTATTATGTAATTGTCAGACCTTTAATCTGTAATTATTTCAGTCCTGTGAGAGCAAACCTGTGTTTAACGCCCAACCCTACGATAAAAATTGTTTATTAAGAGAACGATGAGAAAATAATGAAAATACATATCGCAGGAGCCGCGAAAACTAAGCATATTTCCCAAGTTCCATTTACCAATAGGCATTTTTGTTTCCTAGTAATTAACGTATCGTGAGGAACATAATTTCTACTTTCTATGCTTATATCCTTTAAGGGAAACCAGTAAGAAATAATACTGACGATGGAGAGTGCAAGTGTTTCAACAGCCCAATAAAAGAACTCCAAAAAAGTCAACAGAGAGAGAGCAACAGTTAGAACTTTACTCAGGGTCTTTCACTATTCAAATATTAAGTCTGACTTCAAAAGAAGCTGTTATTTCTGAGAAATTCCGTATCCCTAAGTCAAGAAAGCTTCCCTCTTCAACGTATAATCAAATCATCTAGCTTGACTGAAAAAAATGCTTGTATATTTACATTATGTTATATATATTGTTCATTTAGCATGATATGGTTGTGAGCAGTTTCATTTTAAAATGTTAGTAGTACTTTTATAAATTTTAGACGTGTTTACAACAATCATAAAGACGGTGATATGCATTGAAGTGGTTTTATACATACGTTTTTCTAATTTAATTTCTTAGATAATGGGCGAATTCGAGGACCCTATTTCATGGCCCATCACGCATGCGCAGCCTACACTAAGCATATTTCCCACAAGCTGGAATCTTACGCTTATTATGTCTCATGCACTCTCTATTTATAGTGTATTGACTCAGTTGCTAAGAAAATGCTGGAAACAAAATTCAAACAACTCGGCTGTAGTTCATGGTGGAGAAAAATGTGTAGATAAGCCATTGTTTCATAACTTTGTTAATACGTTTGGCTATGTGACATTTTACGACCCGAAACCAAATAATGGATTCTTTAGTTTGGCATTAACCTATTAAAAATCGAGTATGGTATCGATCTAATAGAAATTGAGGGTTTTTAGGAATAAAATGCTGGTAGTTGAAGTCAGTTCGAACATTTTCGAATGTAACTCACACAACTAAAGTCCGATGCAGACAATAATGGTATTTGAGCTTTGAAGAAGACGTTTAATGATATATCCGCTTATTTTTGAGCTTGCGATTAATATTCAAATATTGCAAATATGTTAATTACCTTTTAGGGAACCACTACTACTAAATTTTAAACATTCATATTCTTCAACATTTCGCATGTTCAGCCTGTATTTATTATAATTATTTCTATATTCAGTAGTATTAATATTAAGGAAGGATTCCTGAGTTATAATGCCATTCGATTAATTCTCCTCACTTTGACAGTGTCTCTTCTATTACTGCAACAATTTACGTCCATTCGAAGGGTACCTGAAGTCCGTGATCTCGTTTACCATGTCCCATTATTCGTGTATTTAGGACTTTCCTACAATCTAGTTGTCGCCTTTTGTCGAAATCAACTAAAGGAAAGGGAAATTTTTGGGAGGGGTAAAATAAAAAATTCAAATTTTTCCGTGCCTTTCAGAAATGCATATTTGTTTAAAACCTAATTTTTTTACAATAAAAAGGTCTATAAATTATGTTCAATTACATTCCTTGATCTCATAGTTTGGAAAGGAGATTCAATACATTACTTTCAAATGAAATAAATTTATTTGAAGTATAGGATAACCTTTTCATTCAATGGCCGTAAAAGGAAGTCAATGTGGTGTTCAATTCATAATTTCTTTTATATGTCTCAAAGAAACTCATAAAGGTATTTGCTCGTATGTGTTACAAGAACAATTACTCTAATATCCGTTTTATGACTTTTTTGAAAGTAATATTTATTGACAACATTTAGGATATTATAGTATTTCCTGTTTAAAAATTTTTTTTTGAACAGGCGTGGAAATTAATTAGGAACTTATTAATATTCGTATTTACTGCAGCTATGGAAATAGGACCCTAGGTACCCATTATCTTTGTTCAATAGGAATTTATTCAATGTAACTTTTTAAATAGTTCCACTGAAACTTCATATCGTTTATCAGTAAAAGTATAATGTGGTTGTTAATTTTTTATTTCAAATAGTATTGTTGGAGATGGGTATGTATGGTGGTCTGATAAATGTACTGTTTTAAGAGGACTCTTCTTGAAAACGTGTCTCTTATGGGCCAAGCCGTTCCTGGCCCTTTTCATCAAAGATCAATCACTAAGTGTAAGGACTGAAATTTATTTCTGGCATTTTCAGGAATTATCTTGGAACAATATGGTTCTGACTGAGTAAGGGGGTACTGTATGTACTGACTACGCAGGATCGATGACTCGGTTCCCCACTCTAAATTTAGAGGAGGTGATTTATTGCCAGTTGCTTTCCTAAATCTCCATTTATCGTCTGAACCTTTGGTCCTATTTCCCAGGACTCGGGAAATATATAAGCACTCTCACATAATATATTTAGCTCTTCTCCATGTCAGAATTAAGAAACGAGGACATTTGTAGACCATATCTATAAAAAAAATATGAAAAGTTAATTTCACCAAATTTTTAAAAATAATTTTGCTTAAAATACCATTTGTAAAAATAAATAATTAATGATTGTACACTAGAGACCCAATAATACAACCTTATTTCAATAGATCCGAAATAATCTTTTTTATTTACTTCACTTTATTATAATTACAATTTACAAGATTTACTTTTTATTTATAAGCAATAGAAAATTTTCAAGAGAGTCTTTTAGAGAAGGCATGCGTTCCTTTCTTTTCATATCTAGCCCTTAGTCCCAATCTGGTAAGAAAAGGGTGACAACCTGTAGATAACCTGCCCTGATTAGCCATAATAGCACAAAGTGTGCGTCAATAAATAACAACAATAACCCAGTCATCGCTAATAAAATCAGAAAGAATTATACAGGAAATATAGCTTGGACTTATAGTGATGAAATATGGAATGGTTTCGGTAATTGATTGTAACAATCTATCCATCTTATGGTGCTATGTGGTGACAGGTTGTCTTTTCATTACTATCCAGGAAGCTGACCTACATTTCTCCCTCAACCGTCACCCTCAGTTAGATTAGTTTTATCTAGTATTAACTAATTGAGCTCCTTAAGAAGCATTGAATGGAAAATTAATGACGTAAGGCCAAAAAATTAGGATTTTTGGTTCATTGTCTCGTAGCAATATAAAAATATATAATTAAGTAATACATATGCCTTGACTGTATAACATATTACGTAAAGAAATCACCTCAAACTACAAATATTTCCCATAAACACTTTATAGGCTTTTTTGACACTGTTTTATAGACTTTTTTAGGTTAGAGTACACCGGCCCTGAAACCTTATTAATATAATTATTGCCATATTGTTCATAATATATAACCAATTTTGTTACCAATTTAAGTTTCTGCGGTTGTCGTTCCTGTATAATTTGGTCTCTCTTGAAATCTAACAATTAAACTTCCTGGCTTGTATCTTCAAACTCTGCAGCAACCTAATATGTAAATAAGACCAATAAATACGACATTAAAAATAACAACCTAATAAATGATAATCATTTTTTCGACACAACAATGTTTCAGTGAATAATATTTACAATTAACATGCTTTTAAAGAAAACATAGACACTAATAATACCTAAAAGCCATACTGTAAACTGGTCTTTGATTAACCAATTGTTCTTCGGTACATTTGCATCTCTACTAGATTTTTAGCCGACTTGTTGGCAGCCTTCAGTAAACCCCTTACTCCTAACCAACCACATTAGCCAGAATACCATGATATTATTTCAAGCTTAAATACAGCATATGGTTTTTCATAGCCCTTATTGTCTTTTTTTAATCACACTACCCGCCTTTTTTTTCATATTTAACCGCTTAAAAATATAAAAATTAAAAGTTGTTTCAGGCAATCCCTACTTATTACCGTTCGAATTTCACTAAATGTGTTGTATCAAGAAACATCTCAAATTTAACTTAAAGTCCTGTTACCATATGCTACTTACTGTTAGAGAGATTGAGAATAAAATTTGTAATAGGTCATCATTAAAAACTACTGCTTCACGGACATTTTAATATTGAGAGATATTTCTGCTTCTTCTGACAGTCGCACCCTGGATATCTCGTCGATTATTTTACCAACAGGGACAATCAAAACTATCACTCAGAACCAACTTTCTCTCCATGACAACTCACTATATTATCAATCGTCGTTCCGATTATAAAAACCTGTTTACGTTATTCTAATCATAGATTAATGAATAAATAAATTTGCTAAAGTTACATGAATGATTATAAATTGGTGTGTCTGTGTACATAGGGATCCAGAGTATACTAACTTGTGTGGGATATGTGGTCCTGTTTATGGAAGCGCTTGTTCATGTATGAGCTTTTGATATTTGAAATAAAGCTCAACTGTATATTATAGTCAACAGCTTCAGAGTGCTGGAGACTCAGCCGTTTAAAATCTAAAAATTCGGATTAACAGCATTACGTTAATGGCGTATTCCAACTTTGGATTATCAAGACCAATTTCAGTCTGCATTGTTCATTCTTGTAGTAAGACACATAGTATTAATGTTGGTTTTGTGAATGTAGATAACCAAGATAGCTGGGATGGTCTGCCTCGCAATGTTATTGAAATAAACATAATTTTCAACATCAATTTGTAAATGGTGTTACACGTTGCTTCAGAACTCTTAGCGGTCTTCCTAACTTATAACCACACCATTATAGAACAACTTCCAAACTACAGGGCAAACTTTAACTTGTCGCTGAACAAAACCAATCTCCTATTGGTGACTATCGAATCTGATGCAGCCGTGAAAATTTAAGTTTCGGTTCTCGACGATGCCAGGTGTTCACAGGATTAGGGGTCGTCGACTTACTAGCAGATTTCTCTGTGAAATTATTTTCCGTTGGGAAATCACCACAGTGCTAGTTGAAAAAAAGTTGATTTCGAAGATGAAGGATGGGTTGATTGGACTCGCTACTTCTGAATGCCTGGCTGGATCTTCGGCTGTGGTAGATCTTGAACGGTCCGTCCCGGGTTCTTGGAGAGTATCATTATTCCTAGGTCGACTGTCCATATCTTATTCTGCGGACAGCCTCTCACGCCCTCCCCTCCCAAACTGTGTTAGTTTTCTAAATACGATTGCTCCAACTCAAAATAAACGAAAAAAAAAATCTAAATCAAAATAAACGAAAAAAAATGAAAACATTAATACAGTAATAACTTTAACAAGAATTGTTAGAAAAAGGCGATGTCTGAAGCTTGACTCTCACGGGCCCAATCATAATATAATCCAGTTCATTTTTAAGTCTAATGAAGTGTTAACAAACAAACGCGAAGTTCAAAGATATGCTCTCGTTTTCCCGATGTGTGTGTGTGTGTGTGTGTGTGTGTATATATATATATATATATATATATATATATATATATATATATATATATATATTTCGAAAATGTAGCAATATTTGGTCAATGAATAAATAGCCCTTTTCTTCCAAAAAACCATAAGCTTATATAATCCCTCAACACGTTATAAGCTCTGTAGCTCGTTATCAAGGGGCTCATTCTTATCTAAAATTACAATTTCCAATTTTCTTTTGGTTAAATTTTCAACATTATATTTACACATATTTCTTATTACTATTTTCATAGCTGGCTTTTATATCCACCATCTACTTGCTAAACCAGCATTGTGAATTTTGTCCTCCACATAGAATGTTCAAAATTTTCCAAAACAAATTGGAAATTACAATTTTAGATAAGAAGGAAACCCTTGAAGAGGAGCTGTAGAGCTTGAACCGCGTTGGGTACTTAAATAAAACTGATGTTTTAACGAAGAAAAGCAGTGTTTATTCATTGATCCAATATGGCTGTATTTCCGAACAATTTAAGAAGCGGGTCATCTACAGTTAAGAAGGTATATATATATATATATATATATATATATATATATATATATATATATATATATGCAAACACACATTAGATCAAACATGAAATATACCATTGAAATAAAGCTATATGTGTTGAACCAATTGATAACTGTCTTCATCGTAGTATAGTTTCACTCTCAGTGACAGTGACATACCCATAAACCATTTGTTTGTGTATGTGTGTCTGTGCGTATATATATATATATATATATATATATATATATATATATATATAGGTGTGTATAAAGTATCTATACAAGAGTGTTTTGCTGTGTGAAAAAAAGAGATAACACATGGGGATGGGGAACTGAATCCTATCTCTCGGCTTTTATTTTTAGGTTCTTAAATCCTTGGAATGGGATTGCTTTCCCAGCACGATTCGCCTCTGCTGAAATTGAAATACATAAAACTATTGTTCACATTTTTTAAACAATTCTCCTAAATGTTGAGTGCATATCTTTCCACAGATGTATCGATAAAAGTGCTTATTGTGCTTATTAATAATGATTTTGAATTTCTGAATAATTGGATAATTATTTATGATTAAGTTTAATAGTTATTTAATTTCTATATGTACTTGTAAAAGTTTGCAGAATTGCTAACTTAATATTAATTTTCGTTCGGTTGAGCGTTGTAGCGTCTGGAGAACACTGCACAAGGAAAGTTAAACAAGTTTTAGGTCTGGGGAATAAGGATGATGAGGACGTTAGGTAGTTCACTTATCTTGATGCCGGCGGCAGTCTTATCTCGAGCAAAGTTACCCTGGCGTTTCCTTAAACTGTGTGTAACTGCTTTAGAACAAACTCCATTAACCTTTTAAAGACCCCAAGGATGGATTTAAGAAGAGAAAGCTTGGTAGTTGAAACTGAAATCTGATACACACTTGTCTAGCGTCAAACTATCAAGAAAATGACCTGTCACAAGCAACTATTTCCTATACTACCTTCTCTTTATTATTGGCACATTCACAATTGTTTCAAGCAAAGTGTTTGAATAATACCTTTTACAATAATAATAAATCTTTGCTTCAATATTTCTCATTTGGCCCTCCTTTCATAATCAAATGGTCCAATTGCCGTTTATTTGGGACTTCAATTTCAATAAATGGAATAAGCAATCATAATCATTTTCTCAGGGAAGTGCATAATTTTGAAATCCCCATCTTAAGTACTCTATTTCCGCAATGCCCAACCCCGGAACGAACATACTTTTAGCAGATTTCCCTTAAGGTAAATCAGCTATTGAGGTCGTACTCTTGACGCGATTTTCGATTTTTTTTCAAATGTCCAGCGATCCTACATAGGAGATGACGAAAATGAGGTCCGTTCAAAACTGTATGTATGTATATGTATATATATATATATGTCTGTTACCGCTTTAACGGTTGCAATTATTCGTTAATCGTTACCAAAACTCGACATTTAGTCGTTTTATGTAAAAAGAAAGATCATGTTCGTTAACGGCTTAAATCAGACCAAGGGGGAGTTTGAAATTTCTATATATCTCCGTTACTCTACGTCGGATCGAAAAAAATGTATAGAAGCAATCTTATAGCAAATTACATTTACTATATATATTGTTATATACATGTATTCCCTATTTTGAATATTAACCAAGATATTTGCATTTTTCAGCCTTCTGCAAACGCCCCCACTTATACTCATGTTACATAAACAATACTCCGTTTTGTTATTAACCATATCATTCAAAACTTAAATACCAAATATTGTTTTCAAGAAACATTTTGTATACGAGATACATGTAAATATGTTCTGGTGCCCCCCCCCCTTCTTAAGTTTTTCTTCTACTTTAATTTGATTGATTGAAATAATAATTATTCTGATTCGTTATAAATTTCAGTATTGGATATAGTAAATAGTTTTCAATCAAATTAATACGTTTTTTCAGATATATTACATTAATTGTTTTTCTTTCTGGTAAGAAGTTGGCAGAACTGTTTGTTTTCATTTCAGATGCTTTTCGTCAGGAGGTTTCTTATTATCTTTTGTATTTATTCACTTAATATTCACTGTGGTGTTGTGTTACCAGTATGTAGTTTATCATTATCTATTTTTAAACTTCATGCGGGAAATCTGCTTACATTACGCAGCCCCTGCGTGACGGATTTTTATTTATTTTGATAATTCACATATATGAAAATAATGTCATTCGTACTTTCAAATTAGTGTGAGTAAAGGTGTATGAGGTAGACCATAGTTTTAGCCCCCGTTGGCAGTAGCTTGGGACCTTAAAGGACTACCATAACCCCTTCCCCTATCCCCTTAACACGTAAACCATGTAGACAATTCTCATACTCCAGATTTCTCGCATATTTGTTTTTATCCTCTGTTATTTTGAATTCACCTACAGCGCCAGCCGTGTTACATTTCTATCACAGTTAAATAAATTCTCAACATACTTCATTGGAGGTCTATTCTATCAGGTACTACCAGGATTTGTATAAGCACAGAACAACATCATCAAAAAACTCTTATCAACTAACTAACAACTTAAAAATTGTAATGAATTTACAAACTTGTTTTTTTTAATGTTAATAATTTTGTCTTATTGTTCCTAAAGTACCACCAATTACAGACAAAAAATATTTCGTATTAACTAAATAATCCAATTTTAAGTTACAACTGCTCAATATCAGGACATTTGCTGTTTTTTCTTCTATTTTGTATTTCACTAAGATTTTATAAATATTCTGTTCTAAGCGTTTTGCGTTTTCTTTTACGAATCCGAACTAGAAGAACAATGTCTCCCTCAGGAATTTGCCCATAGGGAAGTTCTGTGTGTGTATTATTTTAAATTGAAGTAGGTACTCATTTTATCTTCAATTATTCAAACTTAATAGGGTGGACAGCTTTAGTGCAAACTTAATTTTGTTTTTAAACATATTGACATTATATATATAATTTTGAACAGACCTCAATGTGCATTTGAACGCATTATGAGTACTACTTCAATAGCTCATCTGATAAAAATGCCGGTTTATTTATGAGAACTTAGCATCATATTTCAAAGAAGTATAAACCTAGGTCAAAATTAATTTTTCATTTGACAATTTTATGACCCCCTTTTTTTTCCCTTCTAGGTACACTGTAAAGGTTTCCTGCTGCTATGGCCTCGCAATGGACCTTCTGGAGGCTGTGTCGCAAGAATTAGAATTCGATTTTTACCTTTACATGGTGCCAGATACCATGTTCGGATCGAAGAAAGTCAACCCGGACGACAAATCAGAAGTGAAGTAAGTCTTATCAAATTATTATAAGAGGTATCAATTATTGACCTATGAAAGTTTTAAATGATTCTAATGGTTATTTGAAATGTATTCATTACATTCTGGTGTACTTCTTATCCAGGAGCTCCCACAACTAGGCGATTTGGCTCAAAGTGTAACTGTAAAATAAAAACAAAATTACAGAAAAATATCAAAAACTGAACTCAACAAATAAAACAACTAATAAACAAAACAAATAAAATTAAATACAATAATGACAACGAATACGAACTTTCTATGATGGTATGGAGAGTTGTCTCTGTAGTTTAATGGGAGAGTCAATATTTTCATTGTATTGTGAAAATCAAGGAGTGTCTATTTATTTGTATTTTTGCGAATCTGGAAGTTTGGGTTGTTTAAAAAAGTATTTTCTCAGGGAATGTTCAAAGATTTGGACCTTGTGAGAAATTTTATACACATCTTACGCCTGTAATCCAGTGGATGCTCTGTCCGCCTTCTACATAAATGCTATTGTCGTGACTTGTTCAAAGCCCCTGCTGATATTTAAATTTCAGCGTTGTGATCCAGCGCTTTGAACATGCTACAACTGGCAGATGAATAGGCTATGCAGTCGTAGTCCAGTATAGATTTGGTCCTATAGAAGCGTGGCATTGTATACCTGCCAGATCCCTATTTCGTATTATTTAGAATCCGTAATAAATTCAATCATTTCTTGCATTTTTTAACGAGATCTTTGATATTGAGTGCCTATCTCAAGTTCTTATCAAACGACGAAGCTAAACATTTTTTTGTTGTACTATAAGATATTTTGGTGGAAACCAGCAATAAATTTAGTGCAGTAATGTTATGTTTTCTGGAGAATATTACACATTTTGTTTTTTTCATTTGATAATTGAAATCCAGTTCTATAGCACTCAATTTGTAAGGAATTTTTACGGTATTCATGTTTTTGGACGAAAAAAAGTAAGAGGTCGTCAGCATAAAGCCACTAGGATATATTTCGTCTAAAGAAACCAACAAGTGTTAATCCTGACGTTGAAGAGTGTGGTACTTAATACACCACCCTGAGGCACTCTGTTTTCTTTCAGAAATTAATTAGAAAGCACATCTCCAATCAGCCGGTTTCTTAGATATTGGGAGACGTACCTAAGAATGTTTCCTCAAATATTCCAGTCATACAATTGTGACAGAATGAGTCTCCTCCAGAATCTATCAAATGCCTTTTCTAGTGAAGGGATACAGGTATCATGGACTCCTTTAAAACAAAGGTATTGACATAATCACCTTCTAGTCTTACAATATGATGCAAAGTATTGTGTTTTGACCTAAACCCACATTGGAAAGGTGAAATTAGTTTATTAGTTTCTAAACACCACGGAAGTCGTTTATTTACTATTCTTTCCTGGAGTTAAGACATACAGCATGTCAGTGAGATTGGTCTGCAGCTGGAGGGGCATTTCTTATCTTTTCCTGGCTTTAGAATAGGGACATCAATTGATTCGTTCCAACTTTGAGGATATGCTCGTAAATTGAAAATGTTGTCGAACAGTTTGACCAGAATGGTTAGGAATGCAGTGGGTAATTGTTTAATCATAAGATAAGAAATGTTGTCAGGTCCTGGAGACGTGTTTTAGCACTTAAAAGAGTATTACGGAGTTCTTGTGGAGTAATTGGTTTAGGGGATGATCAAAGTCATCGTTTATTGTACGAAGAAACACTTTCTTTTCGATTTTTATGCATGCGGAAACCATTTAGAAAGATGGAAGTGCTTGGAACTTGAATGATTTCCTAATATGTTGCTAATAGAAAATAAATCAGTATTTATATTCTGATTATGCATCATCCTGAGATTGGAGGTTCATATTTTTTGTGCTCACTTTGACTAATCTTTTGCCATATAATGTTTGGAGGAGTGTTATGGTTTATGCTTGCCTAGGATTCTCATTCAAAACGTTTTTTTTTTTTGTTTAAATACCCACTGGGTTTTTGATTTTTTCCTTTTATAAGCCTCTAAGAATATTTGTAATGGATATCTGTGGAAAAACGGAGTGCTTTCTTGCGATCTCTGACTGCGCACCAAGGTACCGGAAGTTTTTTGTAACTGTTTTTGGTTAGAGGTATGCTCTGCTTATCTTCTTCGAGGATCAATGATTTATGTCAGCCATTGAGGTTATCTATTTCCCAATCTAATTTATTTATATTAAAACGCAAAGACGATTTAAACAAGTTCAAGTTTCAACGAAAGTTTCAATAGAATTGAGAAATGACTGTTATCTACGACCTCCCATTTAAAGCGAGTATGTGTTGAAGGTGAGCAAGCTGATATGTCAATACTCCAGTGTGTGCCAGTCCTGGTGCATAAGTGAGTCGGTTCGTTGGTGTTGAGAGGAACTAAAACCAAGTTTTCTAGTATGGTATGTATTTGTTGCCCTCTTGTGTTGGTAGTGCCCAAATTCCAGAAGGCACTAAGTGCGCTCGCGTCTGTCAGTAAGAGTAAGGGCGTCGGATGTTGTGTCAATAAATTTTCAGTGCTTTGTACGTCAATTGGTTTCCGTGGTGGAAGATAAAGAGAGCATTCAGTAAGGCGGCGAGGAAGATGAATGAAACCGCGGATGCTTGCAATGTCGTCAATATCCGAATAGGCTCACTATAAACGTGATCATTCAGCGACTCCATCATGGCTATATATTGTATAACCTTTTATGTTGACATCTTATCATATTATAGGTGCTTCAAGTCGCTGACGTGTTTCTGTAGGCCGTTAACATTACATTCGCCATAATACAAAATAATAAACAATGAAAATTTCATATAATATAAAAAGTCCGTCACGCAGGGGCTGCGTAAACTAAGCAGATTTCCCACGTGAAGTTTTACAATGGAGAAATCTGCTTAATAACAACTGTAGTAGTAAGAAACCTCGAAACCTAAAAAACATTATTTAGGGCGTAATAACCCAGTAGTTTCTAAGTTAACATAACCTCTAAACCGATTCACGAGGGACGATAGTTATGGAAACGGCCGCCAGAGCTCTCGTCGGAAAATCCGAACATAGCCTATTGGTGACACGCAGAATACAAATGCAAATATCTCGGTTAATATTCAAGATAGAGAATTAATATATAGAACAATATTTATAGTAAATTTAATTTTCAATAAGATTGGTTCTATACAATCTTTTGATCCGACGTATAGTAACGGAGATATTTCGAATTTTCGAAAATCCTCCCCTCTAAACCCCCCCTCCCACTGGTCCGATTTCAGCCGTTAACGAACTTGATCTTTCTTTTTACATAAAACGCTTAAATATGAAGTTTGGTAAGGATCAAACAAAAATTGCGACCGCTAGAGCGGTAACAGACAAATATATAGATAGATATATATATATATATATATATATAGATATATATATACAGTTTTGAACGGACCTCATTTTCGTCATCTACTAGGTAGGATCGATGGACATTTGAAGAAAAAAGTCGAAAATTCCGTCATGAGTACAACCTCAATAGCTGATTTCCCTTAAGGGAAATCTGCTAATAAAATTGTAGCAATATACATACAATTAGACACCAGAAACATGAGAACAGAAGGAGTAATAATATTAACCATGTTCTAAAGCTATGGCTTTATGAAAATTAAAATTACTTATTTCTTTTCTTTTTTTTTTGTATGTTTCTCACTGTTTTTGTTTGGTGTGATAGTTGAGTTACAGGTAACAATTTCCTAAATGGGAGGAACCTTCGATTACTGTCTTCATTTTTGGGGCGTTAAGTCCGAAAAAAAAATATGAAGGCTATTGGTAGAATTGTCGTTCTTTTCTGCTTCGTTCAGATTGACAGAAGAATGTTAACTTGGATTCCAATGATTCTCTTTAATTCTTGGTTTGTCATAGTTATCTGTGGAGAGTGAGTCCCAATTCTCCCTACCGTTATTCATAATGCCTATTTTCAAAGCAATTCATTCTGACTGGACAATTTTCTCGGTTAGCTCTTGAATCAGCGTCATCAATAGACGAGTAATATAATTTCTTCCTTGAATATATGGTAGTGCTAGAGTAAGATCCTTTATATGACTTTTTTTTTTCTTTGATTCAAAATATTAATTTCATTGTTATAGCTTTAATTATCTCAGCTTCTTTGGTATAAACAGGGCATGTTTTATCTTATGAATAGTGAACAAATCTATACAGGCAACATTTGAGTTCACTGATTTTCTTCATGCCTTTCAAATGGACATTTGCAACAAGTAGGAAATGTTTTGCTTGGTTGGGAAATGGTTTAGGCCATAGTATTGCCTGCACCTTAGAGGTTGTGGCTTATATGTATCAATTTTGGGGCTCTAATATCCTATGTGTATTCTTTCGGGAGGGTGAGACAATTAAATGTACAACTATAAGTGACTTATTCTGTGAATTGTTTCTCGGATAATCTGTCTGATAACTATCACACGTTGGCTTTCTCAGCCACAGTTTGTTTAAAATTCAGAAGCCCTTTGCGTTGGGAGCTTATTAAAATTAACTGAAAGATTTCTCATTACTGTTTTTATTTACTCACGGTGGTGTTAAATGTTACTCTAACTAGTATGCAGATTTCCCTATTGTAAAACTTCACGTGGGATATCTGCTTAGTTTACGTAGCCCCAGTGTGACGAACTTTTTATATTTGATATTGCAATTGACACCATTTGTGATTAAATTTCTATTGACGTGCAACACTGCCTATTATTTGATGACCTTCCACCCCCCCCCCCCAAAAAAATAAAAATAATAAAGCTAAAACTAATTGACTCTTCTAAAAGTTTTGGCGAACACACATTGGGATGCAGATAGAAAGTCTGTGCCTATAATTTATTATACTATCACAAATAGGCTATGGGAGCGTCGTATTTTCCCCTCCGCTCGCCCTAACATTTTGAAAATATTACAAACCTTAGAATACCAAAACCAACGAATTTCAATCTGAACATTTCAGCCCACACCATTTGCAGCCCTAAATACCGATACGGGAGTAATACCAGTATCTCACAGACTCTGCAACATTACAAAACATGGACTCAAAATGCAACTTCTCAATAATAAATCACCTTGCTATCATTTAATGTCCAACAATGATAACATAAACAGGTATATCAATGGGAAGTTGAAGTGGCCTTTATTATCAAACACTATGATATATAACAGAGGTACAAACTAACCCAATGCAATATCTTTCCAATTAACTTTATTTATTGGAGCTTCGCAGCTTCGGCGATGTTGCTCTAAACAAAAGCATTTGTAACTTAAAAACAAAACAATACAAAGAAAAAAAATTAACAAAATTAACCCTTAATTGGCCAGGAACTTAAGAAATGACTTGAAATGAAAATTTTTCTTAAAAACACATTATTTGCGTTCCTAATAAATAGAATATATAAGGCTTTACTTAATTTTTTTCTGAACAAAAATATTACATGGTGTCTTTAAGTACACCTTGGCCAGTTACCCTAAAACCTTAGTGGTGTCTTTAAGTACACTCTGGCCAATCACCGTAAATCAATGGTGGTGTCTGTAAGTTATGTTAATAAACTGAAATAGTTTCTAAAAATGTAATTAAATAATTTATTATGTAATAAAAGAAACGTGTTGTAAATAAAAAATAAGTACATTGTAAACAAAATATAAATCCATCAAAAATATCACTAAACCTTCTATTCATTCAAGAAAACAGGGCCTTTAACGGGTGTTACAAAGTTTCACATTACATTTTCAGCATAAAACAACTGTCCTTTTGTAGTGAACACTTGTCAATGGTGCATCCCATCAAGTCTTGCTGCATTGGCTATGAGAGCTGCAGCAGTTCTTGGCTGCAATTGGTGGTGTCCCTTTTAGCTCGCCGGTCCAGCAGAATATCCTCTGCAATGTGTATTCGAAATTGTTTTAAATTCATTTTTTTTTAGGGTGTTCCTTTTGTGCAATAGCAATACGTTATTAACCAACAAATCCAATTATTAGCTGAAAATGTTCATGTAATACTTGTGGGAGCGGTAACCTGTTCTATTAAGTGCAACGAACATGTCACTAAGGTCAACACTTTGTTGTCGTACCATTTAATAATGCTGATACACTTTTTGTTATCAACGTATTCTTCATAACATCCTCTTCCCTCTTTCACCCTCAATATTGAAATGTTCCAATATTTCATTCATTTCAATTTGAAAATTTCCTTCATCCATTTTGGGGCATCCGTCTGCATTTTCTCCTTCATTGTTGCTTTCTTCTTCATCAGAGGTTATACTAAATTTTGGTAGCAAAGAGAAAAATGGTTTCACCTCGACTTTTATACGTATCTGTTAATTAAAATGGTAAAAGTAAGAAATAAAATAAAATCATGCCCCTTGAGCAAATTTGTTGGTATTTGGCCAGGGTGAACTTAAGTACACCATCCTTAAAATCCATGCTAAAACTCTATTTCTCTCCTGAATGGAAAATGAAACACATAGGAACTTAAATACAATCCTTTACAACTAATTCACCCATTTTGGGTCATATTTTAATTGAATAGCGTATATTTTAATGAATTAGAAACTTCGCTGGCAACTAGTATGAAGTAGGGTGGTAAACAATGATGATTTTCTTCTGTATATAGCTAGTAATTAGCTCCAATAACAATAAATGGACTTGTCTCGCATATGTCCATGCTTGGGTGGTTACAGGGGTGTGGACTGTGGCCTAAAAGGGGTAAGAATAGAATCAGTTGCTCTCTGAAAGGGTTAATATGAATGGTGTCTTTAAAGACACCTTGGCCAGTTAAGGGTTAAACAGAACAGAAATGGAAAAAAGCACAAAAGAAAACAAAATAGAGAAGGAACACAAAACGCGAAAGGAACACAAACCAGAAAAGGAACACAGAACACAAAAGGAACACAAAACATAAAAGGATTACAAAACATAAAAGGATCACAACACAGAGAGAAAACACGAACAACAGAGATGAAATTAAAACAGAAATGGGAAAGAAATAGAAACGCAACTCAAAACAGAACTGGAATAAAAAAAATAGAACACAAAAGGCGAAATTAAACACAAAAGCTGAATGAAACACAAAAACAGAACTAGAACTCAAAAATGGAAATGGAACTCAAAAACAAAATGGAACTCAAAAAGCATGAATGGAAATCAAGAAACAAATATTGAACACAGCAAAGAAAAAAAAATAAATGAACAAGAGAACAAATAAAGACAAAATTCAAAGCTAGGTGCAAAACTATTGATATTGGACAATAGAGAAATCATTAATAAAATATTTAAATATTAAATAAATAAATCAATAATTAAAATAAAATTGGTGTATAAAATGAATAAAAGAAATTTAAAATGATTAAGGTTTACATAAAATATAAGTTTTTACTGGTGACTATTTACATAAAACTCTGTACCTTCCTAAAACACACTGGAGTGAGTGAAAATTCATACACCCACACACACACACACACACACACACTTTAGTAAAATTCCTCCATGGAGAATAAACAATTTCCAGCTTTTAAAAAATTTAATAAAAAGGATCCTCTTGCATCAACGTTTTACGGGTATAATAAGGGTTATAAACAGTTTATTACAGACTACCAACCACACTTATTTTATACACTGATGTTTCTAAATATGCTAAAAAATGTGGTTCAGCCGCCATTCTTGGAAACGTTGTTCATAGGCTTTGTCTCCCAACATCTCAAGTAACTATACTGCTGAACTAGAAGCGATACTCTTGTGACTCAATTTTAAATGTGCATTTCTTTTTCAGTTTTTGTTCCTAATACAAAATAAACTGATAATAAAAATAAATTATTGTTCTTCCTGCGAAAGCGTTACAGAATTTATGCATTGTTTCCTTGGTTTTTAATATGTCACACGAATCCTTTGTAGAAGTTATACTTTTCTGAGATGATTATTAAATCAAATAATTGGGTACGGTATCTTTTAAAATGTAATTATCAACAAATTAGCATTACTAAACAATGAATTTCATTTAGATAGTCTGTATACAAATTATTGCAGAGTCTCTTGTGGGATTGTAAGCCAAGCTCCATGTTTACAATAGTCTTAATGCCCAATAACACTCATGCAACAATGGCGTGTAGCTAACACTTTATTAAAAGGCAGCCGCCTATAGCGTGACTACGTCCATTCAACACACTATAACATTTACTCACTTTGCGGTTCCAGCTAAAGTTGTTTCTTTATTTTTCAGAGTAAATGCTATTGAAAACAGTCATTCACAACAATCAGCAATAAGCCTAACGTCTATGTATTGAACTCATCGAAAGTTCCGATGAATTATGCCCTTTTTTTGGGGGGAGGGGGTTAGTACATATACGCTGGAAGAAAGTATTTGTTTTTTTTTCTTCTCAAAAGATCGTAATATCATTTCAAAAGGGACAATGTACAACCATGTCACAATGTTTGCCGCATTATTATTCAAGTTACTTCTCATTTGCCCTACTCTGGTCAATGAGGACCGCAAAGAGGATAGAAAAGGAAGGCAGGTGAGTGTTCTAAACTAAAACATTCAGAGAACGCCCGGAATTCAGCACAGGCACTGTGCAAATGGTATTTGTTTTCTTTATATTGAACTACGGTTTTCAATAGCAAAATAATAAAAACTATTTCTTCGAATTCAAATACTACTTTAATATTTCTTCTGATGCACAAATACATCTTTTCTTTTCATTGGTGTGTTTCGTTCCTGCTTTATGGAGCATTATTCTTCCATAACTAATAACATGAAATAAATATTTTTTGTGTTATATCAATTGGACATTTTGAATCTGACTCTTTGATAGAATTTTGTGCCAGGTAAAGGTTGAGTAAATTTGAGTTGATTCGTGTGTTAGTTTGTAATTTTTATTTTAATTCTCTGGGGTTGTTTGTAAAAGAATGATGGAGAGTTAGGATGTACAGCAGCGATAAGTGGGGTTGATAGAAGACTTGGTTTATTTTTTTTTTGGACTTGCTCATTTGGACCTCCCGGAAAGGGAAAGTACATACTATTTTTCGACTCAATGGTCATGATGAAGTTATAGATCTCTATCGACAAGTTCATCCTTCAATAGTTCAACTTAATGAATTGAATTGTTCACATAAGAGAAAGTTTTCCCTTCGTGTGAGTACAATAACTCAGTTAACACTTTGGTGCTTTGTACGTGGGAGAGCGCTCATAGGAACAATAGGTGTGGGATGTATCTTTCTTGTGTGGCAACGGTAACGGACCATGTGATGCACTTAACTATCATAATTCGATATTCTTCTAACACATATCCTTGTATATTCAATAGATCATTTTAGGTCCAGGAGCCATTCCTCCTGTCTGTCCGGGCGATTCAAATATTATCATTGTTTCAGAGAGATGACAAATTCTTCTCGCGGTTTTTTTTTCAAATTTGGGCGAGGTCATTAACATGTGGGCCATTTATTAATCGCCCTGCAATTATACCTTGTTCTGGTATCAGTTGGGGTCGCCCATAAATTTGTGGTAGTGCGTCCGACTTAAGATCACCTCAGTCATGCAACATCCAGTTAGGTCAGTACTGGAATGGGTGACTGCGGTATTAGTACACCGGTTCGCTACCAGGCCGCGCTAGTGCCGCGGCGGTAGTGGAATGGTGAGAGTTTAATGAGTAAATATAGACACCCCGTCGTCGGTTTGACGAAGGATATTGGCTGACTTAGACCCCATTGACTAGCGAATTGGTCGGGTATAGGACTACTCCTCGGGTATATTGGTGCCCCTCAGTGTACTGGAGATAACTCATTCCAGGTTCTTTTTGGTTAACGGGGGTTGTACGTCGAGTTGAACACTCACTATATGAAACTCTGATCGCGAATGCCTCTAGTCCAACTCGGGGGTTGCTCAAGATCTTGTAATGGCAACCGAAAAAAAAGAATGGTATCCGTTGATGCAAAGTTAGCCATTTCTCCAGGGTCTCTAGTGAGAGCGACTTTGTGCTAATTTGTTAATGTTGGTCGTTTTTTTTTTCTGGGAGTGCTATTAGTTGTTTTCTTTTTTATAATGTGCTTCCTCCGTTTCTAAGTCTTGGGGATCCCTACTTAGGCATATTTCAAGGACCCATCATTTGTCGGTGTGTTTGTTTTCCCCATTTCATCCGGTTTGAGTCCTTAATGTGCATGGGGAAGAGAGATGGGAGAGAGCGGTAAGTGGAAGTTAATAGGGCTTATCCGATGGCAGGTCTCCCAGTTTATTATAGCACCTGGTCGGTCTATAGCTCCGTGGTCTTGTTTGGTTGAATCCATTCCGCTCGCTCGATCCTCTATAGGGTCATCTTGAAGTAGAGATGCCCTGCGGCTCCACGCGCCCTTCTGTTTCTCTTCCTGGCAGGCGTGGGTTCACTCCGTGCTTGCAGTATGACATTTCCTTCCTCTGTTTTATGAACACTAACGTCTTCAGATGCGCTATGCATATCCTTTTTTGAAGATAATTCTCAACTGACATGGTGCCCAGTCTCTTCAGTTGTAGTGAATCTATTCATAGACAATTTTAAACCAAGGCATTAAAATGATTAAAAGTCCATATTACGCCTGAATTGGGTTGTGGTTTACTCTTTTTACGTTTGCCTTTTACATTTTAGTATATATTAACAAACAAAATATAAATAATTATTACAACAAGTTTTTTTTGACCAGTTTCTGAAGCCACCAAGATTTTTTAAATCTTTGGTATAAGGAACATTGATTTCCCGTTGGACTATTGGCATATGGTAACACCTGTGGTTTTGAAGATTATGGTCAAAAACCTGGCTGAAATAATCCATCTCATAAGCCTTAGGATTGCATAATAATGCGAAATAGTGGTTTATTGAGCCCAAATGGCTCTTGATAATTTATTTTGAAAAGCCTTGCTCATATTTTTCTAATGTAAAAACTAATTATTACCGTATTAGTCTCTGAAAACGTGATTATTTATTTTATTTAATCCATAAATACCCCTATTATTTGGAATGAACGTCTTCGATGTATTTAAACTAATTGAACTATTTTTTTTTTGTATTGTTGAAATAGTTGAAATATATATTTTCGTTTTTAGTTATAACTTTATAGTAACAGCTCCCAAAGTCATTTTATTCTATATTTTTCCTTAAAGATAAAAGTTTGAGGATAATTTAATTCATTGATGTTCTAATAATTTCAAATTTATCCTGTCTCTGTGCCATCAATTTTAAACGCAAATTGAGACTTTGAGATTTAATGATCAGGTATAATAGTTTGAATTAGATCTTATCCTCTGTAGGGCCTTATGATAGAACAAACGCACGGTCAGTGTGACGAATTTTATTTCCTGTCATGAAAGGGATATCTGACACATTATTATCATGGATTGATAAGAAGCATTCATAGTGCGTTTTGATTGGAAAAAAAAATGATTAATCACTTGGTCCTTGATGTACTTAGTGTACTAAACTAAAAAAGATATTTCTTAATGTCCTGACCTCTGCCTTCTTACACCAGTGTATTTCATTATTATCTTTACGTCGACTGCTGTCATAGATAAAATAATGAAAATAAAAATAAATCATAAACATCCGTACTTTTATCTAATTCTTCAGACGTAAGAAGATATAGATAGTGATGCAGCTCCATGTGTCAATCATCAAAACAATCCGTTTAATTTTAAATACTCGTTACAAGGGAGCTGTTCTTATCAGAGAGACCCTTGATTGATTTAGAGTTATCAGTTGACCGATAGCTGCTGTCAGAGATGTCTGTTCTCCTCATCGTCCAATTTGGTCTCACCGTGATACTCGGCATGGCGAGGTTTATAGTGCATTCCATTGTGGAAATGCCAAGAGTGAATCTTTTGTACTTGTTAGTTACCATTTACTTGTTTTGGTGCGTCTTTTCAGCTACGTCAATGCTCGTTAGAAGCCTCCAAGAAATTCTAGTTCCCAAAGATGTCAACGAAGCAGGCTGGAGAACGGGTCTTGCTTACACCATTGTTGTCTACATAGCCTATAAGATAGCGGCATGAAAGACCTGGTACTTTTCAGAAACTTAAGAATCAAGATGGTTTCGGAATTTGTACTTATTGGTACGTGAAACATCACTTTCTGTTCTGCACTATTTTGATGGGACAATGAAAGGGAAGTATATAATCCTGTTTTAAATAAATCTCTACCAATATGCTTAGTGGGGGCATATTTTTTTTTATAAAAGGTTATTTCCCATAACGAACTTCTTCGATTATGTGCTGCAGTGGACCTGTGAACTATATTGTACCAGAGAATTAGAACAGTTTCGCTCAGGAATGTTTAATTCAATAAATTTAATTTAAATTGCTCTAAAGTAATTTTTTTCTCGAAATAACAGAATACAGTAGTTACCATTTCATGTACATTCAAATAAATTACTTTTTGCCAGTGTTCTTTTTTTATTTACCTGTATATTTTTCACTATTTCACACTTACATAATATTACGGCTGGAGTCCGCAATCATTCTTTTCCAATTAAAATACAACATCAGTGTTTTAGTTTAAGTCAGCAAATCCTTGCTTTATGGAATCATTATACTAACGATATTGATAGTATTTAATGCCTTATCAGAGGGGGGGGGCAGCTATTAGGCTGTACTCACAACTTTCCTCAAATGACCTTCGATCCTACCTAGGAGATGTTAAAATTGATCGATTTTTATCTTATCATTACCAAACTCGATATATAAGCGTTTTATGTAAAACCAGAGATCAAGTTCTTTAAAGTCTGAAATTGGACTGGGGAGAGGGGGGGGGTCAGTGGAGGGGGGATTTCGAAATACCTTAGTTATTGCACGTTGGATCAAAACATTATATAGAAATAAACTTATTGCTATTTTAACTGCCTACAAATATTTTTATATGCGTATTTCAATGAATTCACATGGTCTATGATTAAAACTGAAACACTGATAACACCTGATTTAGGTATAAATAGGTCTAAATTCATTTGAAGATGTTCTTTTCTAACTTGAATGGGTAGAACGGCCCCTTTAAAAGTTACTATAAAAACACTCTTCATTTTCTGGTGTTATTATTCCTAGGTTTTCTAGGAATTTAGAAATTGAATCTACACACACGAATCCGTTTGAAAAATTATGGGTGAAAACTTTAATGGAAATATCTATCATTGTGACGTACTAGTTGAATAGGGATTTTAATTTTTCTCTTTTGAAAAGTGTAATCAGATGCTTCCAAACTTGTTGGTTGTCCCAGCAAATATATTTTATAATTTAATTGTGCCACTTAAATTATTGTGGTTTTAGATCAGCTCTGATAGAAGGAATGAATTGAATCAAACCATTCACATACAAACACACACACACACACACACACGCACGGATTATATGTAAATTGTGGTTTAGCGGGTATCTCTTGGGTTAAACCTCTGGACATAATTAGAAAGGTTTGTTAACTTTAATGTATTATTTACATATAGAGAGTCTTTCCTGTATATTCCAACCGTACTCATTCCTGTCAGAATATCAAAAACTGCTGATCTTTCCCCAGCACTTTCTGCTATAAGTTCGCTTCCGACTGACCCGGTGTTTATTTTGGATATGTGGGCACAATGCCTACATAGACCGATAAACCAATTAACTCATGGACCAGTTAGGCTTTAGGAAACACATTGTGGGAGTTTATTTACTCAAATCAGGGAAACCTATGCTTTACTGAAGGAAACCCTACTAACAGAGAATTTTCGAAGAGGGCTAGAATGGCGGAAGCGGCCATTGGGTTTCAGAGGCAGAGAAGCAGAACAAAAAATATTACAAAATGTTGTGAAAAGTGTGGGATAGTTCTTTATGATGTTGGTTTCAAAGAATACTGTATACCTGGTTAATAAATGATTTTAAAAAATAGTGCACTTTCTTAATTACAAATATTAAAAGGCTCTGCTACATTTTTTCTTAACATTTTGTCATTCTGCATTGAAAATTATTTATATGTATATGATATTAAACATGTACTACTCACAGACAACAAATGGCAAAGGCAAAATAACATCTAAAGGTCAACATTTAAAGACTTTCATTCCCGACACTTGCAGAACATTTGAACCTTAGAGAGACAAATTCTGACTTTTACACAACGCAATTATTAACTGGACATGCCTCAATTAAAGTGTATCTAATCAGATTTAAACTGACTAATAACTCTTTATGCTCATGTGATTATAATACTGAGCAGACTTAAGCCCATCTCATTCATGATACTGTTGTCATACCTGTCGGTGGAGAGCGTCGTCATTGGCTGATGATCGAGTACAGCTGGCATTGTGCTATCGATGCGATGGCAACATCTTCAAGCCCGTCAAAAGTTGTACTCTTGATGTTGTAGTACAACTCTGCATTATGCAAATTGTTTAAAAATAATATTCAATTACTACCTAAATTCTTGAAAGTATGTTAAAAAGTTAATTGCATCACTAATAGCATCCGGAGGAAAAATTAGATTAAATTTTGTTCAAGCATTCTTCTGTAATATAATATAAGGTAAATATGAATGTATGGCGTAGTTTAAGCCGGATGTAATTAGTTGACTTCGCTCTCTTAAGTTTTGAATTGAAATTAGAATGGCTTCCCTTGAAAATATAATTAAAGTAATTTCTCCTGTCAATATAGCCTATGTTGGGATAGTTGACTCAGAAATATAAACGTTCACAGACCGTTCTTGAGTGATGGAGTAACAAACGGTTTGACATGTAGACCGACAAGATTTTTCTTTGAATCGTCTGAACCGTGAAAAAAAATTTCTAATTAAAATAGAAAATCTGACAAATCCTAGAGTTTTATTTATGTTGATATATACATGTACATATATATGTTTACATATGAAGTGATATAGTGATTCTGTTTTTATTACAGTATTAAATGTTAAAAGTAAGCAACTCAGAATTGCATACCAATCATTGAAATTGGTGAGAGCTTAATATAAATAAAAATGGATGTAAAATTCATAAGCAGTTGATCCAGTCAGTTCATTTCAAGAAGTTCGTTTCTCTTTTACGTAAACAAATACACGATTGAAAAGCATACTGCAGCCCAGTGTTATACGTGGGAACTGAATTAAATTACCTAAGCCCCTGTTAAATATGTATGTGAGGAAGTACTGAGAGTATGGGAAACTTGGGCACTCTGTGAATATTTACTTATGATATCCTTTTAACCTTTAAAATATATTCAACAAAATATGCGATTTAATGATATTGAAATAAACGAAATGACATGAAAGAATAATTTAGGTCTTAGTCCATTTTTAGCCCATACCTTAAAGACGTTTTAGCCTTATATAATATTCGTGTTTAAATTTTTCATGAATTAACTGTAATGCCTGTCTGAAGTTATTTTCCTATTGCCTAAGTCCTCGAACACTTATGGATCGTTCGGGTGGTATGTGGGGCTGGACTATGTCAGAGTTGAACACAAAAAAGTCCGTCACGCAGGGGCTGCGTAAACTAAGCAGATTTCCCACGTGAAGTTATACAATAGAGAAATCTAATCGGCAAAGGGCCGAACTAGCTTTTGGCGGGGAACTCAGGCGTCCGCTACGGCCCAAATTTAATAAAAATGCAAATATCTCGGTTAATATTCAAGATAGAGAAGACATGTATAAAACAATATTTATAGTTAATTTAATTTACAATAAGATTGGTTCTATACATTTTTTTGATCCGACTATGGTAACGGAGATATTTCGAACTTTTGAAAATCCCCTCTAAACCCCCCCTCCCACTGGTCCGATTTCAGCCATTAACGAACTTGATCTGTCTTTTTACATAAAACGTTTAAATATCGAGTTTGGTAACGATCAAACAAAAATTGCGACCTCTAGAGCGTTAACAGACAAAGATATATATATATATATCTATATATATATATATATATTATTTTGAACGGACCTCATTTTTTTCATCTCCTGGGTAGGATCGATGGACATTTGAAGAGAATTTTCGAAAATCGCGTCATGAGTACGACCTCAATAGCTGATTTCCCTTAAGGGAAATCTGCTAAAACCGACTTCCGAACAGGATAAGTTTGAAGTTTGGAGAATTTGAAAGGCTGGTACTTGCTGACTTCACAGCCACAGATAAGAGAATAGGTCGTTTCTTTATATAGACTATGTTTTAGCAGATTTCGCTTATTAAGAAGACTTTAATCTATTGAGGTTGTACTCTAGACGGTATTTTCGAAAAGAAAATCCATTGATCCTACTTAAGGGATGATGAAAATGAATATGAAAAATATTTTCGTTGTAAAAAACAATTTCTAAAGTCGTTCTAGCTGTCAAAATTTTCATTTAATCGTCACCAAACTTGATATATAAGGACTTCATTTAAAACTAAACATCAAATTTGTTAACGGCTGAAGTCAGGCCAAATGGAGTAGAGTTATAGAGGGAGACATCGAATATTCAAAGTATCTGCTTTATTATGAGTCGAGTAGAAAAATTTTATAGAAACAATCTCATTAAACTATTGATGCTCTATAATTATTATTCTTAACATTTTATTTTAACTCAAATATTAAGCGGGTCATTCGTACTTTCTTGTTTTTAAATTTCAGTAAACCCTCACTTCTACTCCACATACTTTTACTTGAAAATAGAAAATATAAGGTGAGATGAGATCACGAGTATGTCATCCAGAGAGTGGGAAATCTGCTTAGTTTGCACAGCATCTGCGAGATGAACATTTATTCAGGGTTTTGGTCGTCTACCTGCCTGTTTGGCGTTTACATCACTATTTCCTGGCCCTTTGGGCACTAATTATAGACCTAGCAATTGAGACTAATTTTTAGTTCCTTTTATAAAGTAATTGTGAAAATGTTCAATTGAATTATTCGTTTTCACTTCCTTTAACCTATTTTGAACTTGGCGCCTATACATATGAATGTTGAAATTTCATATTTAGTATTGATGGACAGTTTAGAAATGCCCCTTTTGTTCGAAACTAATATGGGAGAGAGAGAGTTATACGGGTAACGAAAATTTAATAAGAAATACATTTTTATCATTTAAAAATCTGTAAGTAGCGTTCGGTGCATTGGAAGAGAGATGTAGTGTACAACATAATAAATAAATTCCAACGAAGTACTGCCAAACATTTTACTTAGTTTAAAAAAAGTTCTAAGGAAGGCATGTGTTGTCCTCATCAGATATTTACCTTAAAATCTGAAATAATTTGTATGCTTCCAGACTGTGCCCAAACTGCTATCTGCCAACGCATAAGACCATATAAGACCTTACATAATGAAAAAAATACAGTTGAGTGGTAGCCCGGGAGTTGCAGGAGGAGTGGGAGGTGGGGGGGGGAGGGGTGTTCATTGCTCAGTATAGCAACTAGTCAGGTTCACAGTGGGTAGAGACAGAGGGATTCAAGTTACTCCACTAGCTCACTCTGGTAAAGAACTGTTGAACTATCCTACACCTATTCCTACGTATCCTCTTCTATAGGTGTTTCATATGACCAAGCCTTACTTTAGTCACGTCAAACGAATGATCCTAGATTTCTATCGGAGTCTATTCAAAGAAGCAAGATAGAATCATGATTATATTTGAGCTGTTAACATGCAGAATTAAATTTGAATACTACATATAGAGTAAGTATACTTATTTATGTCTCATTCCTAACTGTTACGGCAGCCTCCGACTGTCTTGAGACTCCCTTTCCTAGACCTTGATAAAGCTGGATAATGGCGAACTGGCTCCCACCGTCTATAGGAAGCCTACCGCCACAGGACGCTATCTCCATGCCCCGGCCAAAAGAAAGCGGTCATAAGAACACTAGCCCATAGGCCGTTCAGGCTCTGTAGCCGCCCGGAAATATGAAGGAGTCGAAGCTGCTCACCGATGAATTAGTAGTATCCGGCTACAGGCGCTGGGAGATCAAGAAAACATTCAATGAACTCAAGGCCAGCCTTGGACGGAACCGAGAAACTGCGGAAGAGGCACAGCTAAAAAGGAGGGTAGCAATGACTTACGTAATTGGCGTAAATGAGATGATAGGGAAATGGTTCCGAAAACATGGTCTAGACGTCGCCCACAAACCGATGGACCGGGTTGATGGGCACGGCCAAAGTTAGACAATATCTGCAGGACAAGGGGGTCTATCTACCTGCTGTCGTGCGCGTGTGGCTCGGTTTATGTCAACCGAACCGGAAAGAAGATGGCAACAAGAATTGGACAACACACGGCCGACTATAAATACGGCAGGATCAAGACATCGGCCGTGTCTACTCACGGCAATTCATGTGGAGACCAAATGCTCTTTGACCAAGTCCAAATACTGTCTAGAGAGGGACACAAGGCAAGGAGACTAGTACGGGAGGCAGTGGAGATCTTCAAAATACCGCGGAACTTTAATAAAGATGTGTTCTTCCGGCCCGCAGACTGGAGGCATCTTCTAACTCCAACAATGCGCACTGGCAACCCGCAACAACATGGCGAGTTAATCTAACCAATGGTTGAAGGCCCCCCCCCCCCCAGGGGGAAAAAAACTTATAAGGACCGCGACTCGGCAGGCCCGTCACCCCGGGACGTCCAGGTGCCTGTTAACCCACAACCTTCAGTTCTATTAAACCCATAGCAGCTCACAACACCCCCTTAAAATAGAACTTACTGTCGGGTCAACGAAGGCAGGTCAGGCTCTGTCTCCCAACCGTCATCCAATTCTGTCGCTGGATAAAAAAAAAAAAAAAACCCTATCATTAGGAGCTTTCACAAGCGGACACCCAACATGGCCACCAGAAGAAGCCGATTAGTAAATCGGCGAAATATTGTGGACCACCACATCAACGACACCTCTGGAGATATGCCACTCAATGACAACTATAATAAGTTCCCAGTGACGAAGCTTAAAACAACGTATCAAATTCCTTAACGGCTGAAATCAGAAGGCAGATGAGTGGGAAGGGGGAGGTTTAGAGGGGTGAATTCCGAACGATTAAAAAATATTCTTAATCTGAATATGAAACAGTGTATAGAGCAGATCTTATTTTAAAATTTAACTTCCCATAAATGGTATAATATATATTTATTGTTCTAGTATAATATATATTTAGTTGTTGTTGTTGTTGTGAATACTAAAGGAGATATTTTCAGTGTTAATTTTTATCCTCCACTAAACCCCCACTCCTACTCATATCATATTAACAATAAGCCATTATATCATAATCCACTTTATTGTAAGCCTTAATACGAAATATTGACTTTATTGGACTTTTACAGTGTGGTATACTTATAAATGTTGTCTGACGACGTCGAGATTGGAGATTTTATGTTCTTAACTGGAAATTGTTTGTTTGTTCGACACTATAACCACAAGCAACATTGTTAACCAATTGATGTTTTAAAATTGTTGTTCTATACATTTTCTATTAACGCATATATTAAGTGAGCTATTAGCACTTTCTGGTTTTGAGCTTGAAGTAAACCCGCCCACTACTGCACGTGGAAAATCTGCTTATTTTACGCAGCCCCTGCGCGATGGACTTTTTAGTATGTGTGTTACTAAAAAAACCTCGATTAAACAAATCTTCTGCCACTTTTGATTTAACTTTATTCATTTTGGATCTTGATTATATTCAATATAGTTGAGTCGCGTCCATATGCAGATTTGCATTTTATTACTACACATATAGCGGGAATATTTTCTTTTCATCTCATTCACATTTGTTACTTTCTTTGGACTCTGCCAACACTTGTACTCGACCCCTTTCGGACTGGAGTGAACGTTTATTATTACCATATTTTCATATAGTAATCTCTTTTTAAAAAGAGTAGCTTATTTACGTTTTTACACTATGACTTAATTATTGATATATTCTTTTTCAGGTGGACGGGAGTGGTCGCTGAGCTGCTCAACGGGAATGCTCACATGGCTTTCACTGCCCTGAGCATCACTCGTCCTAGGCAAGTAGTATGTTCTTTTTTTTAATAGATGTTTTATCCTATAAATGTGACACTATTCTGATTGGTTTCAAATAACTATAATTTTATTTCCATTTTTCTCTTTTAAAGAATATAATTGATGATCGGTTACAGAACTAAGCCAATTAAAATTAAAAACACAATTGTTCTACCCTCAAAGAGAAAGTTCAAACTCAAAACGATGAGAACTCAATGCAAAATAATGAGATAAATAAATGACACTCCGTTTTGCTTGATCTGCGTAAATGAAGCAGATCCACTCAATCTTTATTCTCTAATGCTTATAATACGAAGCTTATGTTAATAGGACTTGATATTTAAGCTAGGGGAAACCCCCAGAGGCTGCGTAAACTAAGCAGATTTCGCTCGTAAAATTTTACAATAGATAAATCTCCATACTGGTAACATTAAATACCACCATGAATATTAAGTGAATAAATACAAAAGGTAATGAAAAATCTTTCAATCAATTTTAATAACCTCCCAACGGAAATCGTCTGAAGTGTAAACAAACAGGTCTTCCAACATCTCAGAGCTGAACAGATAGAAATATTCTTCACCGGAAAGAAAACTATTAATGAAATATATCTGAATATAAAATATTAAATTCATTGAAAACTATTTACTACATCTAGTACTGTAGTTTATAATGAATCAGAGTAATTGTAAACTCAAATTTTAGTAGACGAGGAGGGAAGGGTCAACAGAACATATTTGCATGTATCTCGTAAATTAAATGTCTCTTGAACACAATATTTGGTATTTCAACTTTGAATAAAGTGGTTTATTATATAATAGAGTATTGTTTGTGACATGGGTAGAAGTGGGGGTTTGCTGAAGGCTGAATACTTAAAAATGCAAATATCTCAGTTAATATTCAAGATAGAGAATAAATGTATATAACAATATTTATAGTACATTAAATTTGCAATAATATTGGTTCTTATTTTATTTATTTATTGTGGAGCATTCGCTACGAGGCGATTTTGCTCATCAAAGAACAATGAAAATAAACAAAATAAAAAATGAAAACAGTAACAGAAAAAATTAAAGAATTCAATTAATACAGAACAAACTAAGAACGGAACCAAATAACAAAACGCAACAAAAGAGGCGATTTCCGTTGGGAGGTTATTAAAATTGATTGAAAGATTTTGCATTACCTTTTGTATTTGTTCACTTAATATTCATGGTGGTGTTTAGTGTTACCAGTATGAAGATTTATCTATTGTAAAATTTTACGAGCGAAATCTGCTTAGTTTACACAGCCTCTGGGGGTTTCTTTTTAATATTGTTGAAGTGCCTGATAGGGTATAAAATTGATGGGACGAGCTGATTTTGAGTAGCTGTTATTGCATCTTTAAGCAGACAGGATTGATGTGTTTAGCCCGCGGTAACCCATCAAACATCGCGGTCTGTAGGCTCTTGTACAGGGTGACAATAGTGGTGCCTGTTGTCACTGTCCACTAGCTGCTCACTGTAAATATCTCTAGTGTTGCAGGACTTATCCCCGTCCCAACCATCTCTAGGGTGCTCTCTAAAACCAAACAGTTTGTTTCGTGGCCACTGGAGCGAGCATCTCTGTTGGGTTTTAGCAGATTTCCTTTCACATGTCCATTGCCGCACCCAGATGATAAGGAAATGTGTTATGTTCAAAACTATAAATATTTTTCCTGTTAACGCTCCAGCGGTCGTGATTTAAAACTCGATATTTAAACGATCTGTATAATAATAGATGATGTTCGTTAATGGCTGAAATCGGACCCCTGGGAGTGGGAGAGGTTAGAGGAGGCAATTTCGAAAATTCAAATAATCTCCATTATTATACGTCTGGAGGAAAAATTGTATATAACCAATTTGTATTGTAAATGTAACGTTCTGTAAATGTTGTTTTATACAGTTTTTCCCTCTTGAATTATAATCGAGATATTTGCATTTTTTTTAGTTTTCAGCCTTCAGTAACCCGCCCCCCCCCTCCAACTCATGCCATGTTAACAAGAATCATTTATAGGTGTAAAATAAATTGTCCATATGATTTATGTCAACGTAGAAGTATAGCAATAGCAAATATAACTTATAGCAATGGAGAAAAATTGATTTTTGTGGTTTTTCATTGTACCTATTGTTACGTTTTGTTATTAATACCAGTAATAAACGTTGTTAATAAGAGTTCATTTGGATTGCAAAATTAAAAACTCACAAGTTTCACAGTTTTTATCACTGCACAATTTATTTCACAATGCACAATACACTTGGTAACTATCATTAAACTCACAGTATACACTGATAGCGTCACTGTTCTTCAGATTACACAGTCTAATAATTCTCTCACGGACACTGAAGTACACCAAAAGACGGCACTGCACTGTCCTTTACTTCGTGGCACTGCACTGCCTGAAACACGGCACTAAACTGTTACAGTCACGGCACAAGAGTGTTCTTCTTATAAAAACACTTTACCGCACTGCACTAACCCCCACTGTAGCACCGAACGCACATATGAGCACTTGAGAAGAAAACTGATTAGAGTCGGAGAGAGTGTCTTATATAGATTGGCGGAAAAACATCAAAGGGACGGCCCAGGCCCTTCCAGAACAGGACTCGATC
Source organism: Riptortus pedestris (assembly GCA_019009955.1). Lineage (NCBI taxonomy): Eukaryota > Metazoa > Arthropoda > Insecta > Hemiptera > Alydidae > Riptortus > Riptortus pedestris. Next base: position 106,681,564 of record CM032230.1, on the reverse strand, counting down.
CTCTGTCGGCTTCTTTGATCCACCTCGCACTTCCCAAATACGCGACTCTTTCTGCTAATCCTTCATGTATTTAATTTTAGGAACAGTATATTTTATTACATAACTTCAGCTGCAGCCGATAACGTGTTGCTATAAATATTTCCTGGCTATGTAATTTTGAAGGGCGTTAAATTCTGTTTGATAATCGCTCATTTTTATTTGCAATTTCGCTTTAAAAAATAGTCTTAACAGAATCTGGATATTATAAAATTGTAATTAACCTTGATTTTGAAACCTTAGAAACCATTCTCTGATTCCACTTAGAGTTTTTATGATTTAAAGAAAACCTCTTTGGATAATATCCTTTCTGACCATATAATCCTATTCTGACGGGACTTTAACAATTGTTGGGAAGCAGCAAATATGTTTTGAAACAACTGCCGTTTTACGGTTCAGGAAATTTTTTGTAAATTGCGTCATGAGTACAACCTCAAAAGCAGATTTTTCTTCAAGGAAATCAACTAAAACCCCGACAATTAACAATCATCTTCTATTGTCAATGTAACCTTATTCGTCTCGAATCTTGATTATAGTATATATTGGAGCTGTTAAACTGTATCACTTTGGAGGTAGCTAATAGGATATACAATTGGAGGTAGCTGGAGATGATATGGAGGGGTTGATATTGCTGTAGCTAAGTAGGCCTGGGAGATGAGGAAGGCTGTGGTAACACCTCGCGGTCTATGGTTCCCTCTTAATTGAGGGCCTAATCAATAGGTGACATCTTCTCTAAATGATTCAAGCAATGGTTCCTCGCCGGCAGGAAACCGCCTCAATCTAACTGATTGCCTGCTTTGTAGCTCAATATCAATATCTAGTCTTAATCTCGGACAAACCTACAGCTCTAAATATAATAACTCAAAACCAAATGATAATTAAGTGAATGAGGATTAATTAGGTGGTTCTGAAGCTGATAACATTAGAAATGAAATAACCTAACCAAAGTCTTTTACGATAAAATACATCTGGTTTCTCAAGAATGAAAAAAATCCGCCACGCTGAGTGATTCCCCACGTGAAGTTATGCAATAGAGAAATCTCCATGCGAGAGTTGAACAGTTACGGAAACGGCCGAACTAGCTTTCGGCGGAAACGGATAGAACCAACCTTAGCCTCATCTCCGCACACACTTCATAAAAATGCAAATACCTCGGTTAATATTCAAGATAGAGAATAAATGTATATAACAATATTTATAGTAAATAAATAAGATTGGTTCTATACAATTTTTCGGTCCGACGTATAGTAACGGAGATATTTGGAATTTTCGAAATCCCCCCCCTCCTGGTCCGATTTCAGCCGTTAACAAACTTGGTCTTTCTTTTTACAATACATTAAATACCGAGTTTGGTGATGATTAAACAAAAATTGCGACCGGTAGAGTGTTAACAGCCAAATATTATATATATAGTTTTGAACGGACCTCATTTTCGTCATCTCCTGGGTAGGATCGATGGATATTTGAAGAAATATTTGGAAAATCACCCCTGAGGGAAATCTGCTAAAATATTTATTAACGTCCACTTATTGAAACTAAGGCTAGTGAGGACGGGTTATCTACAGGTAACAACCCTTTTCTAGCCAAGGTGGGACTAATGATTTTATTTAATTAATTCCGTCACTAAATAAATTCCTATTGCCCAGGCGAGATCGAACTCGTCACTCTAGGTTTACCATGTGAGATTAAGGTCAACGCTTTGACTCACATGGCTAACCTGAGCCCTCTCTCAGGAATGAAATATTAGGACGAATACAGACTTCTAATTAAAAATATAACTGAAAAGAGGCACTTATAGATTTTCCAATAAACCGTATTAAAATGTTTACAGCACTCAAATTCTATTCAACAAACTGCTTAGCTGAGAAAGGTCAACATTTAATTTCCCGGGTGTTGTCTTCCCAAGAGGTCGTGTCTCCTCTTTCAAGGTCTTGGAAACACGAGAGGTAGTGCATATGAACTGTTTTTTTGCGCAGTGCTGCACTCACAGTTTTCTCGGTATTTGGGAAGCTTCAAATCCCTCTTTGGACAGTTTTATCTAACAAAACTCAAAATATGCATTGTTGCATGCCAATAATGAGTAAAAACAATTTTTCATATTTTCAACACTCAAACGTGCTCATTTATTAAATTTTGTTAAATAATGAATTTGATAGCAAGTTCTTTGTTACGAATATAAAACTCATTGTAATCGAGTTCCTACTACCAGAAGCCATTCTATGTACATGGAATTGTAGATTTGTTTACCCTTTTTTTTGTTATTCATTTCGGAGTTTATATTTATATTTTTAGATCATTTTATTAAATCTTTCGAGCAAGATTAGATTTTTAACTTGTTTTTTTGAAAGAGAGAGAGAGAGAGAGAGAGAGAGAGAGAGAGAGAGAGAGAGAGAGAGAGAGAGAGAGAGGGAGTAAAGAGGGTGGAGAGAAAAACGCGTTTACGCACTGTTGAATGAAGTCTCTCCTTAACCTTACAGCCAATTGCTACCTACCACGCATTTCCTTAACCCTTTCCACTCCAAGGCTGTTTTTGTTTTTGTTCCACCAGCTCCATGATAAAATTACGTTTTTTTACTTTTAGTGTTTTCCCTAAATCCCTCCTGTTTTAAATTTTTCCGCATAAAGAGGTATTACACCATGTCGAGTATCACTCGACTGTGGAGCTAGTGGTACAAAATCAGTGTCGAGTGACACTCGACATTGGAGTGGAAAGGGTTAAATAAAGTAGAATATGTCTTGTGATTTGTTTGTATGAGCTGCAATAGGAACTGAGGTAAATAGTTAGAAAGAATGACGTTTGCTAGTCGAAATTTCTTTGTTTCGGGACATCTTTATCTACTCTGTAAGGAAAACCTCTACTCTTTTTCAGGGTTTATTCACGTTTTCTAAAAATAATTGTATTTGTTCATTTTTATAGTTGTTTAAAAAAATGACTAGATATATTGTCAATAAACCAATTAATTATTAACCCAAATAGATATATTGTGCTCAAAAAGTGTTTTAAATACCTGAAAAGACGTCTGTTTTATACATAATACCGTGTTCTGTGTTTTAAGACTAATTGTTGAATTATTTTCCACTGACTTGAATAGACTCCTTCCTTAGCGACTTAAAACAGCTGTTCAACTAAGAATCATAGCGCGTCTTGATTTCATAACCTTCTTATTACGGGAGACATAGAGAATGAAATCGAGTTTAAGTGAATTCGCTTCTAAGTATTGTTACGAACTGTCTCTATTATTTTAATAACTTACTAATAAACTACTTAAACGTAACAAACGAACTCTTTCCTTGTGTTTCAAAAGAAAGAATAGTACGATTATTTTACAAAGAAGTAAAAGAGTTGCACTTCTATTTTGACAATATAGGAGGAAATGTCCGGAGATAAACGATTATTCCCTGCGATCGGGAACCGAGAGATTGATAGGTATATTACGGCCCCTCTTATTTCCTTTTTTATCTTTGTCAATTCCTTGTTCGGCGGTTTCCGGCCTATCTCTTATTTCATGGATCACTGCATACCGTAACTTAGCGAAGTACCATTGCCTTCTATAATTGTCTCGTATAATTTGGAAAGGCCACATAGTATTATTATCATCAATCACCTAATTCTTAAGACAAAAATGTGTTTCAATCATTTATTTATTTATTATTCTCTCTTCCCTTTTCAATGGCAGGGCATAACATTTAAAGGTAAAATTCGGTTAGTTCTAAGGGTAAACGTGATTGCTCCCCACAATTATAACTCAGTATTCTCCCACTATTTCTCGTTGGATTTTTACTTAGAGATTGAAAATATGTGGTGAGAAGAGATCAGTATTGTGCTACATCAGTATGAGGGAAACCTGCTTAGTTCTCGCAGTGCACTCATTTAATGTTAAGGCTAACGTAAAATGCAACTCCTCTTATAATATTAAAAAACCTTCGGTAAATCGTACACATTTTTTAATATGTGAATTCTACTAGATATCTCTTCCGGTAAATCAGCTATTGAATTTATTGTTTTTGAGCGAAGAACTATTAGGTTACTCTCGTGTTTGTTAAGTTCCTGAATTTTGTGAGTAAATTGTGTTTATGTAAGTTAGAGGTGGTTGGGGTTTATTAACCATCTGGTAATTCTTACACCTATTCTTAGATAATCTTATGATATTAAAAATATTTTTACTTATTTAAATATATATTTATCTATAGTTCATCCATTATACATACATGAACTTAAACTATTATATACCATCTTACATTTACTTATATACATAATATTTTACGTCGTATATTGACTTATATTTATTTATGCAAATAATTAATTTTCATAAAATTAAATCCCCAAGGGCAACTACTATATTATTGGGCATATATTGCATTCTTTTCGAATATTTTTATACGTATGACATTCCATTAATATATAGTTAGATTTGTGTTACACTTCTCACATATCGGGCGTTGACCTTTTGTCATAAGATAACTATGCGTAAATCATGTGTGGCTAATTCGGAGTCTACCTAGTACGAATTTATCTCTTTTGTTGTCTCTTGTCAAATATTTGATGAATGAAGGTTTTAATAGATATAGTTTATTATTCTGGATTTAGTAACACATTTGTTGCCAGTTTTTATCAATATCTTCTTTGAGTGGTTGATAGAGCTCTTTAGATTTAATTGTTGTCGGGTTGATGGAGTCGAGTTGGCTGCTACATCTGCTTTTTCATTTCACTTGAAGTAGACGACCCTTTTTATTTCTTTGAGCATTTGTATATAATTATGAACTCTTTGTACTACATTGTGTTGTTCATAAATTTGTCTAATACTGAATAGAGCACTCAACGAGTCGATGCATATCAGGACTTTTTTTGTGTTCAGTGTTTGCAAATGCGGTGATAAATGCTTTCTAAATTGCGAATAGTTCGGTCGAACAGATTGTTGGTTAATTAGTTGAGCTTGAATTTTTGGCAGACATTTTCTTCGTTGTAAGCGCAGGAGAAAGGCCCAGCAATTTTCGAGCGATCAGTGTATGATCTTTGAGTGTTGATATTTTTCCATTGTATTAATTAATGTTTCCTTCATTTTCCAGTAGTTAGTCTCTTGGGGTGATTTGTTTATGAGTTTGGTGATTTATGTATCTATAGATAATTCTTGAATTCTCCAAGGCGGCATTGAGTTGAATTCGTCAATACTGTTTGACCTTCATAAGAGTCTTTGTGTTAAATAATTTAACTTAATTCCAATAGGTTTTGGTCATATAGCAGTAGAGTAGAGAGGGTGAAATATACTCTGAAATGTCGGGTGGACCCTCTGGGTCACTAGTTTGGCTAGGTATTTAGCTAGCAGTTTTTACCTTCTTTCTAATGTCAATGGTGGGGTTTCTGTTTCAGCACAATGCTTATTACTGGGCTAGAGTGGAAGGCTCCTACAGATAATCATAATCCAGCATTTTGAATTGCATCTAGTATGCATAATTCATTGAAGTTCTCAGAACCATATACAAAACTGCCCTAATCCAATTTAGGTAATACCAGAGCTTTGTATGTTGTTAGCGTAATACACTTATCTTCTCATGATGGGTTAGAAAGTAATTTAAGAATTTTAATTCTTTATGATGAGGGTTTTTTAAGGTTGTCGACATGTATATTTCATTTCAGTTTACTGTAGAGTGGCATACCTAGAAATTTAGTACGGTTGACATATTCAATTGGGAAGGCATTGAGAGAGAGTTGTGGTAAATCATTTAAATGTCTTTGCTTTGAAAATATTATGCATTTTTTTTTCGAGGGAAACAAAAAACCTCGTTTTTTTCGATCATTCCATTAATTATAATAGACGCAGCCTGTAATTGTCTTTTAATATTTGCTAGGCTTTGCGCTCTGCAATTAAGGGCAATGTCATCTACGAATAGGCTTTTTCATTGTTGGCCAGACAATCCGTTATCTCGTTCACTGCAATCAAAAAAATGATTGTACTTAAAATACTTCCCTGTGGGACACCTGTTTTAAGTATTCTTTGTTTAGACAGTGTATTTCCAACTGCCACTTGGAAATACTTTTCTTTTAGAAATTTCTGGATGAGAATGGGCACGTTGCCTCAATAACCCCGTTCATATAGATGGTTCAAGACAAGGAAGTGTCATGCTCTGTTAAACGCTTTATGAATATCAAAAAATATCCCACTTGAGTGTTCTTTGTAGTAAATGCATTCAGGATTTCAACTTTTAATCTGGTTAGGTTATCTACTGTAGACCGCTTTTTCTGAAACTCCCCACTGCGAGTTATTTAGTAGACTTAAATGATCTAGTGTCCACATGAGGCGTCTATTTACCATGTTTTCAAGAATCTTGCATAAACAATTTGTGAGAGATACAGGGCGACAGTAGATATATATTTTCTCGAAGCAGAAAGCAAAACTCCATTTTTCTAAATAATATTGTACAGGTGTAAGAGGTTGTCCAGCATCTTGTCATATGGCATATGTTATTTCATCAGGTCCTGGAGATTTTCCTTTTGTGCATTTCAGTGCCGATCTCAGTTCAATCATTGTTAATAATAAGTAGTCACAGAAGTAGTCTAGTGTTTGATTTTCTTTCACATTGCATCGTAGCAATTCCTGATCAAACTGAAAATCATCAAGACTGAAGACCCTTACAAATTGTTCAATCATTTTGGATTCTTTAAGCAGAGTTTATTTTGATTGTTGATAAAAATAGGTTGAGATTTGTTTTTCTCACTCATTCCACGGATTTTTCTCCAAACTTCAACTGCTGGTGTGTTTTGGGTTACACTGGAGACATTATATTTCCAAGACGTTTTTTGTTTCTATTGAAGTTTATACTCATGGTGCAATGTTTAAAATTTTCCTCAAATGTCCGTTGATCCTACTCAGGAGATGCCGAAAATGAGGTCCGTTCAAAGCTATATATACACTCTCTCTACTAAACCTCCAGCTGTCGCATTTTTTGTTGTTGAGTGGTAGAGTGGGTATTTCGAAAATTATCTCAGTTATTATATGGCTGTTCGAAAAATTGTATATAAATTTTGTTATATTTGTTTTTTCACTATCTTTATAATTAACGGAGACATTTTCGTTTTCAGTCTTCAGATATTCATTCTATTCTATACATTGAATTTTTACTTAGAAATAGAAAATATATGGTGAGATGGAATTAGTAGTGTGTCATTCCACCAGGTGGTAAATGTGCTTACTTTACACTCCCCCTGCGTGGCGGACTTTTAATTCTAAATACATGTTTGTCTATTGCAGATCTGAAGTGATAGACTTCTCAGCTCCGTATTACTTCAGCGGGGTGTCGTTCCTGTCTGCCCCGAGCCAGCGCACTGATATCCCCCTTCTAGCCTTCCTCCTCCCCTTCTCACCGGAGCTGTGGGTCGCTATATTCACCTCTCTCAACGTCACTGCTGTAGCTGTCGCTATATATGAGTGGCTGTCACCTTTCGGCCTCAATCCATGGGGGAGGCAGAGGACAAAAAACTTCAGGTACGCAACTTTATATTTTATCTTTTATACGTTTATTTTATCAATTAAACAATGTTTCAGAACAAAAGACAAACCGGACGTGATTCCGATATACTTGTTTATACTTTTATTGAATTAAATAAACAAAATGCATTTTTCACCCTTTGCCTTACTGAGACTACTAAAAGTAATTCAAAGCACCAGAAAATTATATTTTGGTCTTACCAAAAATCTTTATTATTTTAAACCTAACGTTTCGCCCTTCTAATCATTTGCGATGCTATGTTCAAAATTATTCTCCTAAGTTAATATAAAACATTTTGCAGGAAATTAAAATCTTTAATTATTAGCCTGAACCAATGTGGTAATCTATAATGCTTCATGTCAACTACTGACATATTACCACATGGATTAAAGCCTCTAATTGAAGTTTTCATTTTCCAGCAAATTTTTATATTTATTATCATTTAAAATAAGGAAAATGTTTTGCTGCAGTTAATTTATAATTATTTCATTTGACGTAATATAAGAAATATCTAATCTATCGGATCTGATCAAACAGTCCAGATTTGATAATATAATATCAAATTGATAACGAGGAATTTCTAGTTTCTTATTTTTGCCCTCCTTTGAACAACGCCCCACTCCTTTTTCCCTTAACTGACCTCACCAAAAGGGGGGTTGCAAAACTAGATATTGCTACAACACTAAACGTATATATGCTGAGTGGAAACTAGTCAAGATCAATGGTTGGTTAAAATTAATAACGCCCTTGAAGTTTGTAAACCGAAGTAAAATAAAATTACTTCCATCCTTATCTGATGTTGCTGACGGTCATTTAGGTATAAATAAAACTACATATGCTTGCTGACACCGGCAAAATGTTTGTTGCATACAAGGCATGCAACATATTACATATATATTAATAACCAATAGGATGCCCGCAATAATTCTAATTAAGCCTGATTTTCTTCATGTCTCCCTCCCGAAAGCTTTAATATTTTGGATATATTTATAACATTTGAATTAATTGCAATAATCTTGTACACCATTCATTTCGTAAGTTATGTTATGTAATGACTTGACTATAGTATAACAATTATTAGCTATAGTATAATATTTACATGTACATTCATTAATATATTATAATCAATTATCACTAAAAAATATTAATTTATCAAGTAACCCTATTTGTTATTAATATATATGTAACATTGTAGACCTTGACAAAGGTAATAAATTTTACCGAAACGTGGACAATTGGCTGTAGTTTTATTTCAACTTAAGTGACCGTCAACTACATAAATTAGGATAATTCCAACAACGGTCATCACTGAGGTATATTCTTCGAAAATTACCTCCTTTATTTCTAGAAAAGAAGTAAAAATTCATAATGAAATCATCAGTCCACGTAATAGACGGTCAACTATCCAGTAAATTCCCAGCGGGGAGTGAATTAATTTTTAATTAAATTTAGATCTGAAGAACACAAATGCTAAGAGTATGGTTTCAATTGGAATCAGAATAGAAAGCGTTTTGTTAATATAGAAAATATTTGGAGGATTTTAGTTCATCTATCTCAAATTTTAGACACTAATTTTAGTTTGTTTATGTTTAATTGGACTTTTTACTGTCCTTTAATAGGGACATAGTCTCCAATCGTATAATTTCTGCGATCGATCTAGGAGAATTTCTCCGAGGGCATTCTATAAACTGGAACTTAACATTACTCTCAACAGAGATCTAACTGAAATGAAGAATTCCGTCAGGGCGTAGTGTAACCCGTGTATTGGAAAGAATTTCATGACCGTGGTATTTATCTTTGTGAAGAATTCCATGAGGGTGTTGTTTTAACCCTATGAGATGAAATATCCTATGTGAAGAATTCCATCAGAGCTATTTTTAAATCCCAAGCGAGTATTCCAATAAGGGCGTTATTTAAACCCTGTGTGGCAATTAAGGGAGTATAAGTCTTCCTCGTCATTTTTTCATTTCTTATTCACTTCCTCGCATTCATTAAACCCCTATGTTCAGGCTATGCTACAGTGATTTATTTGTATCGGTAGCAGTGAAATGTACACAGGAAGAAAATCACTGTATAGTTATTTTAGCCTAAGGAAAGTAACCTATAATATCTCCAGAGCCTTCGTCTTTTTGAAAATTTTCCTTAGGGGAGAGGTGGAATGTTAATTAAAATTAGGTAGCAAAAATTAGCAAACTCCTGGCCTTGAGGTTCTGTAGCGTAACTAACAGGCTAGACACTGAAGAAAGCATTCGTGAAATACTTCTCATTGGAATTCTTGAACTCTAAAGGGCAGTGAAAGATCTATTGACCATAAAACCCACAGAAATTGGAAATAAGATACATGGCCTTGGAGATGCATTCTACTTCACATTTGAAAAACTCGTGAAGTAGAAAGTTGACCTCAGATTGGTTTATTAAAAGATTACTTCACAGCGAAGAATTGAATTGGTAGATTTATGGAGGCTGAATGTAAATTCCAATTATAAATGCCTGTAAGAATAGTGAATTAAACCTGACAAACGAAAAACTTTAGAAAATTGACTGATCATGATTTATTTATGGTAAATGAGTAATTATAATAATTGAAAAGATGTATATTTGATTATTGAGGTATTGTGAGTAAACTTATATTCCAAAGAAATTTATATTCGCACAAATTAAGGGGTTTATACTTGTGACGATTTGCCCAAATTATGGGTTTTATACTTGTGATGATTCACTCAAATTAAGGGTTTTATACTTGTGACGATTTGCCCAAATTAAGGGTTTTATACTTGTGACGATTTGCCCAAATTAAGGGTTTTATACTTGTGATGATTCGCTTAAATAAAGGGTTTTATACTTGTGACGATTTGCCCAAATTAAGGGTTTTATACTTGTGATGATTCGCCCAAATTAAGGGTTTTTATACTTGTGATGATTCGCCCAAATTAAGGGTTTTATACTTGTGATGATTCGCTTAAACGAAGGGTTTTACACTTGAGATGATTCGTCCACATTATGGGTTTTACAATAGTGATGATTCGCTCAAATTAAGGGTTTTATACTTGTAATAGGAAAATTTGTTCAAAAATAGGTTGCCTTAAGTGTGTAATTTGAAATTTGTTTGGGGTTTCCAAGTTATATCAATCTATGGTAGAGGTTATTATGCTTTTGGCGGCGGGTATTATCATTATGTGTATAAACGAGATACATTAGGTGGGCAAAAATAGGCTAGTGGGTTGGCTTAAATCTGCAGGTAGGCTTGAATGAGTATTATAAAGCCATGCCAAGGCAAGTTGTTTAAAATTTGGCTTTCAAATTGAAGCCCAAGGAACATGGAAAACTCCCCTCCAGTTATGCCACTCCCACTCTCCTGGAATTTCTTTCTCCTGCATGGTTAGTGAAGTTTTTGGTCTACTTTTTTCCCTCTTTAAGGTAGACATAAAGAATACCATAACTATAATTGTCTACCGGAATGTTTGAATAGCCTTTCTAATCTGAAAATGCGTGATATAGCCTATAGAATCCGTTAACCTTACTGTTTAGATTGTAAGTATACTCATAACTCATAACTCATTAGTTTTGTCCTAGTTACAAGAAGCTAATCACTCTAGTTAACTGTAAAGTCTGCCTAGATACAATTGATCTCAATCAGTTTCAATAGTAGAAAATAAAATTATTAATAAAAGTGCATGAAATAGTCATAAATTTAAAAATCCATAAGATTAATGGATAATATTATTTTTAAGCAAGTTTCATTTTAAATTTAATGGGATTCTCCGTGAGTAAAGAGAGTCTACATTTACAAACAATTAGAAAAGCCTGCTCTGTTGAATTTTAAATCGCCTTCCGATTACTACATTTCCATTAAAAGTCCGTCACGCAGGGGCTGCATTAACTAAACAGAATTCCCAAGTGTGCCTCGTATTTACATTTATCTCAAAATGCAAAATTTGGTATTTACGCTTTAAATAATGTGCATCATAATTAACATCTTTTTGTTGACATGATATAAAGTAGTAGAGGGGGTTTACTGATGACTGAAAACTAAAATATGGAAATATTTCGGTTAATATTCAATATTGAAAAAACCTGTAAATTTTGTAGGCCGTTACATTTGCAATAAGATTGATTCTATAGAATGTTTCGATCCGACGCGAATATATTTCACCCTGGTTTGATTTCAGCCGTTAATGAACTTGACCTTTATTTTTACTTAAAAAGCTTAAATATCGAGTGCCCTTACGATGAAATAAAAATTGTGACCGCTAAAGCACTAATATATATATACATACATAGTTTTGACCAGACCTCATTTTCGTTATCTCCTTGGTAGAATAGATAGACGTTTGAGAGAATTTTTCGAAAATCGTGTAATGAGTACTACAACCTCATCAGTTGATTACCATTAAGGGAAATCTGCTACAATTAAAGTCTGTGGATATTTCGAATAGTAATTACCTACTATAGTTTCACTAACAGTATATTTCCAAAACAATACAGACATTATTCTTGAATAGCAAAGAAAACCATATTAATTGGTATAACTACCTGGGACAATAAATCACGGAGCTTAAATTCCAGTTTTTATCCTAGATAAGAGAACATGGCCGTGGACCCGTATTACATTAATTTTTGAATATTCATGAATGTCGAACACCTTGAGAAAATCTGAGATATTTTCGGCATTTAACGCTATACATATTAAAAGGAGACCTAGAGGTAGAAGAGAATCTGGCTGAGTAATCGGCTTAGCAAGAAAGTGGATGGGAGTTAAGCTTCAAGGCATTATAGCCTCTAATACTCCTTATTTATGAATACCAGCTCTCAGATAGACTATTTCTCTGCATTTGACACCGCCACTTAAATTTTTAATATCCTATCCCATAACAACTTTAAGATTAGCATTCATCGCAGCTATTAAATACCATTAAATAGCTTTATTATGTTTTTGTATTTGAGGTGAATTAAACTCTTGTCTTTTCTGTTTTATTCAAAGACTGTTGAATGAATAAAATCCCCTTGTACTGTGAATGGATGGTTTGAGTTTAATTCTCTGTACCATTTATTCAACACTTAAAGAGGAAAGTACCCATTTGTTCATTTCAAACATTCATTTTCATTCTAGAGCTATTAATTTCATAAGTCGAAATATTGTACAGGTGGGTGCCCACAAACGTACTGCTCTGAAAGAAAAAAGTCCGTCACGCAGGGGCAGCGTAAACTAAGCAGATTTCCCACGTGAAGTTATACAATAGAGAAATCTCCATACGAGAGCCCAACAGTTACGGCCGAACTAGCTTTGGAATATTTAATGCAAATATCTCGGTTAATATTCAAGATAGAGAATAAATGTATATAACAATATTTATAGTAAGGTTAATTTTCAATAAGATTGGTTCTATACAATTGTTTGATCCGATGCATAATAACGGAGATATTTTGAATTTTCGCAAATATCCCCTCTAAACCCCCCCCCTCCCTCTAGTCCGATTTCAGCGATTAACGAACTTGATCTGTCTTTTTACATAAAACGGTTAAATATCGAGTTTCGTAACGATCAAACAAAAATTGCGACCGCTAGAGCGTTAACAGACATATATATATATATATATATATATATATATATATATATATATATATATAATTTTGAACGGACCTCATTTTCGTCATCTTCTGGGTAGGATCGATGGACATTTGAAGAAATTTTTCGAAAATCGCGTCATGAGTACGACCTCAATAGCTGATTTGCCTTAAGGGAAATCTGCTAAAATGTCTTTAACACCTTTCGAAATAACGAGGCTCAATAGAAGTCCACAAATTCCATAAGAAAGGAACCAAGTCCCACCCATTCGATAACTACTAAAAAATATAGCGTATTGACTGTCAGTTAAAAATATAATATATTGAAAATCATATATAAAAGAGACATTTAATTCTGCACAGTGTACGAAAAATAGCATGAAGTATCATGAAGCATATCAGAAAATAGTTGAGGAGTAATATTGATCTTTTTACATTCATTACCCTAGATTGGTTCAGCGAAGTAAAGGTATGTGAAATGGGGGTTAATAATATGAACAAACCAACTAGTCTTCTTTCCATGGTTTATTTAATAAGTGACAAAGCCCTTTCACAGCAAAAAAAAAAAACTGTACTGTATAAGGTAGCAATGAAAATGTTCACATCCATGTAAATATGTTTTGCATGGCAATATTTTTAATAAAACAGGCAAAGTTTCTTAAAGATTGGTACATGCCGTTATGAGAATATTGCAATTTTTTTTCTGAAATGGTGAACCCAATAAGAATCTGAGAGAATACACATTAATTTTAGTACCATTTAGTTCTTCCTATAGGTTGAACTTAATTTAGAGATGACTAATGGAAAGATAAAATAAGCACAGCAAATCTCCAGGCCGAGACCGCTTTGAAATAGTTAAAGAATTCTGCATTGTTTTAAAACCATGTTTGAGTGAAGAATATTATTTTCACATTTGGAAGGAAGTGGAGATTGTGGCAAATCCAAAACCATGAGTAAGGGACACACCATCAGTAACCTACAGTGAACGAATAACCTTCCATCAGTTCAGGAGCACTTTGTTAAACTCGTTGGATCACTATGGTTCAACAAGTCGCTGGAACAACAGTGATACTGAGAGATAGATCCACTACTGGCGCAAGTTTAGTATTGAAAGAGGTCATTTGAAAGATCGTCCATTAATATATTAAGGATGCATAAGCCGATGCAAGAGGATTTTGACAATCAATGGTGAATGTGTAATCTGAAGTGCATCAATTGCCCTAGTAACATTTATAAATTGATGACCAGACATTTAGAAACGTAATAGGAACGTTTTTTCATTACCGCTAAACAAGAATTACATTATTGTGAACACAGATTGTGCTCTGAGTTCTATTATAATAACAATTTTAATGGAATTTATTGTTATTTCGCTCCTCATGCTCATACTTAATTCCTTCGTAACCTATCATTGACTGTTAGAAATTAACAGAACAGCAGATGAACGTCGTTATGAGCATAGTTAAAATACGTATTGAGTGGACGTTGAGTCTGGAATCTTTGAAGGGGAACTTACTCATGAACTCATTAGTTACTTCTGAGGATACAAATGTCCTAAAGGCACTTAATATTACTTCCGCGGGCATAGTTATTAGACTTAAAATATCTTGGTAGTACATTGAGAGAAAGTATACATATGGTAGCAATAATGGACGGTTCTCCTTATAACGTAGCAAAGTATAAATGGGCTACACAGTTTAAAGAAATCTTCAGAGAGCTAAGTCCGTAGAAGCAGAAGTAAAATCCTGGTCGACCTATACAGACAAAAACAATACAGTTGGACATTATAAGTCAACAAAACTAATCTTACTCTTCTATTTATGGAAGCATAGATGTCTTACAGGGCACAGAATTTTAATACAATCTTCTCTAGATGGTATTTTGAGATTCTTTTCAATCAAATACGAGCAGTTTTAGAGACACGATAAAAATTTGAGCTAATTTTTGACAGAAAGTATTTGAATTTTCTTTAAATATGTGGAACTTGCTAAAAATTAAATGCCAATATTAAAAAAAAACAAAAAAAAACATTTTATTTATTCATATCAGATAAATACCGTAGAAACAAAAAAATTAAAATATTCCAGAAAAAAAATAGTCGCTCCCAGTGAGACGGCATATAGAATAATTTTTTTAATAATAAAGCTATACAGCAGTTAATTTTATTTACATGCATGTATTTGGTCCTAATTTCAACCACCATTAGCCGAGATGTAAAGAAGATAAAATTACATATAACATTTAACTTTATCATCAATATTAAAATTCTGAACCAGGAGATTTCACGATTATGTAGATATGTTGTTTGGGATGTGAATTTAGTGGTATGGCGCTGAACAGAAGCAGTGGGATCCCAATTGTGCTTGGAATATTTTGACCAAACGAGAGACAGTTGGGATAGGAAGTCTAGAGTGCGTGCTAGAACTCAAATTATTACAGCTTTTACACGCATTGGACACATGGCTACCCACATCTAATTTAAATGGCTATAAATTGGGGACAGACGATTCTGTTAACTGGGAGGGAAATGTCACTTTTCGGGTTACCAATATATTTATCGTGATGAGTTGTTTTAAGTTCGTATCAGTGTCTCAGGGCTCTTCAAGGTTTGCTAGTTTTGAGTGATTTTATTACTTATGATAGCTTTAATTATATTTAGGTTAATTGCATGTACCATAAGCGTCAATATTATCGGTTCTACCTTGGATCGCGGAGTGAGATCATCAAGACAATAAAATAATTAATAAAAAATAATTTAAAATAAAATAAAAAAGAAATCTTCAGTTATTATTATACCTAAATAATTAATTTAAATAATTTAAAATAAAAAAGTCCGTCACGCAGGGGCTGCGTAAACTAAGCAGATTTCCCATGTGAAATTTTACAATTGAGAAATCTGCATACTGGTAACACAACACCACCGTGATTAAATACAAACGTTAATGAGAAATATTTCAGTTAATTAAAATAAATTCCCAACTGAAACGGCTTCTGAATTGTAAGAATAATTTATATTTTAATAACTCAAATTTTAGTAGTCCAAGAACTAAAGAAGGGGGGGGGGCGGATGAACAGAACGTATTTGCATAAATCTCACAAAGTAACGAAGTTAAGGTAAGGTTAGAAGAAGCTTCCACCTGAGCCGAACAGTTACGGAAACGGCCGACCTAATCCGAACTATACCCGACCACAGACTTCATAAAAATGCAAATATCTCGGTTAATATTCAAGATAGAGAATAAATGTATATAACAATATTTATAGTAAATTTAATTTTCAATAAGATTGGTTCTATACAATTTTTTGAGCATAATAACGGAGATATTTTGAATTTTCGAAAATCCCCCCTCTAAACCCCCCCTCCCTCTAGTCCGATTTCAGTGATTAACGAACTAGAGCTGTCTTTTTACATAAAACTGTTAAATATCGAGTTTTATAACGATCACACAAAAATTACGATCCCGAGAGAGTTAACAGACACACACACACACATATATATATATATATATATATATATATATATATATATAATTTTGAACGGACCTCATTTTCGTCATCTCCTGGGTAGGATCGATGGACATTTGAAGACATTTTTCGAAAATCGCGTCATGAGTACGACCTCAATAGCTGATTTCCCTTAAGGGAAATCTGATAATAAAAAAAGAAATCGTCAGTTATTATTAGATACCTAACTAATTAATTTAGTGAATAATAAATTTAACATTTTCTTAAATTTGAACCGAAGTTACATCAGGCCCTAAAACAAGGCTTGTGGTGCCTGTTATGCATGGGTGCTCTTTGTTTGTGTTTATTATCTCTTGTAACACCGACATTTGTGAGGGTGCATTGTGTGGGTGGGTTTAGGTTACGATTTATCACTTTCCTCCAGTGAGGCACTCATCCTAATAACCTTGCACTCAGTGTAGGTCCTCTTCCATGATTATGGTCTCCGTGTATAATCTATTAAAGTATCTTATAAAATATGAATAAATATCTGTTGGGGAATAAAGAAAATAATTAAAGTCTGGTAGATCTCGTAACAATCGAATATAAGAAATATATAAAAAAAAGTAAACATTGCTTGCATACAGCTCTTGGTGAAAACTGTTGATAAATGACCAAGGAAGGAAATAAGGTGGTTGGAAGGAGTATAGAAAACTTTGTAAACATGGCCTACATACTTGATACATGCACACGCAAAGAACGCTCACGAGTGAGGGAAAACTAGTGGAAATGTGACCTTAGAACTATACATCGAGGCCATACTGAGAAAGTAGGGGATTCGAATCGAGAACCTGAGTAGTTGTCCCAAAGAGAATGCAATCACGGCTGAGAAGCGAATCTCACACAGTCCAGAGAGTGATTTCGTGGAAATTGTTCTCTAGGGGGAGTATCTCTGAACTAATTTTGACAAGACATCATTGGGAGTTTGCATTTGGCAGGACGAAATAAATTTCAAAATATTGTACTTAAAGGTTTGCTGAAATAAATATACAGCGTATATAATATCCTAGGCATAGAAGGAGTAAGGGATTTAATTAACGAATTTCAACTTAAATCATTTATTCGAATTCCTATTATAATTCCTCACTTGAAAAAAAAATGATGATCACTAAAATATTATACACTTGTATAGATGCATCATCCGGTCTTTAAAAAATCAATTCGTTTCTGGATTAAGACTAACACTCTTAGCTAATTAACTCAATATCTGATATTGACTGGAACTCCAGAGTACCTTGTAAAATTACAGAAACATTTTGAACGGCCAACTTTTCCTGCCTATTTTGTACTATTTTTAATATTTATTTTTATAGTCCATAATAAAACAGTGATCGGACATATTTACATTGAGATATTAATTTAATACATATTTTAATTCACGACTCCAATAAATATTGTGCCAAATAAATATCTCTATTAAATTTATGTTTTGAATTTGGTGCATGAATTTCAGACCAGCTACTTGAGTGAGACTTTGGTCTTATTCTAACTTGGGTTATATTGAGTCGAGGGTTCAATTCCCGCGTGAACAAGGGAATCATTAGTTATTGGCCTCAAAAAGTAGTTCCGCAATCCCACCCTGATTAATTAGAATGATAATCTACCTTGATAACTTTAATTGGCCTTACTACAAATAATAATTTCTTGTAGGTACGTGGTTATGAAATTAATTAAAAAAAAAAATCTTTTTACATTATTTGGACCAGGAATTTTATGAAAAATATTAATTATGTTAGGTTGATATGAGCTGTATCAAGCAAATCATAATAAATACATTATTTGTCTAAAAATACGATTATTAATTAATAGATCTGTTATATTTGATGGATTACCTAAATAATAATGTTAATACGCCAGAAAAAAATGTAGCCCGTAGAGGAATTAAAGTCAACACTATAAATTCAGTGATTCAATGCTATTGGCACACATCCAAATTACTTTGCTTAGAATAAGGTGAACTTTGAATTTATATTTTATGCTTAGTGCTTATTTGTAGGTGGGTGCGATTTTTTATTCATTTGAAGAAATACGACATTAAAATACAAATAGTTTTGAGACCATCCTGAACATTTCTCATTATTGGGCCTGTTTGCAGCATGTCGTCTGCTCTTTGGGTTTGCTGGGGCCTGCTCTGTGGACACCTTGTAGCCTTCAAAGCACCCAAGTCTTGGCCTAACAAGTTCCTCATCAACGTCTGGGGCGGCTTCTCTGTCATCTTCGTCGCCTCGTACACTGCCAACATTGCAGCTCTCATCGCTGGCCTCTTCTTCCACTCAGCCATCGCAACTCCCAACGATAATAGTGTAAGTAATTCCATTTTATTATAAACGTTTTGATTAGTAACAGTTATTTAATTTGTTAAGTGCAACGATTAAAAAAAATAGACATTTTTACATAAAAACTCAGTAAATATTCCATTCAGCCAACGACACTCAAAACCATGATTATGTAAGTGGTCCCACTACTTTCTACAGTAGATTACAATGATTAAATATTATAAGTCCAAGAATTCTAAAAACATATTGGGCGTATATCTAAAACTTCATTAGTGGAAAGGACAATATTTAATCCGCCCTTCTATAAAACGGCTATCATAAATGAGATTAAGCCCCTGTTACTGGTTAGTGATTAATATTAAATCATTCTTAATCCACGTAACCCCTGAATTCAGGGGAAAAAAATACAAGCCGGGTACTGTTGTATATGACATGTATTGAGTATCATACAAGAGGAATCTGTATATATGGAAAGTAACGTGGAAGGTAACTAAACAAAAAAGAACAAATTAGTAGTTCTAAACCTAGAGCTGAATTAATTAAAAAATATAATTCTTTCCTGATAATGGAACGAAACAAACTCTTATATTAAGTAAATAATTAACATACCCGAATAATTTGATTTTATAAAATAATAATTTATTGTCTTTTCAAATAACCTTTAAATCAAATTATTTCAATTTCACAGGAAAATGAGTTATTCATATAACATTACTAAATTAGGAAGGTGCTTCCAAATAATTTTTGGAATACTCTGACCATAATAGGTTAAATGCACTCCGAGCATACAATTTTGCTACACCAAACTGAAATATTGTCAAATCTTTTACCTTTGACTGTATCGCGTTCAATGATGGTTTGCGTACCTTTAGGCTGTTGTTCTTCAGAGTGTTTCTACTTATTTAACTCTCTTTTTGGAATATGAAAAGCAAGATTACGTATATATATATATATTCACTTTTCTCAACTTTCTTTTCTGATCCTGCTATTTCTATAATTCAGTTTTCCTTCTAAGGCCGTGGTGGCCAAATTGTTGTCTTTTAAGTATCTAAAGTTCCTTTCTAACGAGTTCATCAAATCAGTTGCTTCCAACAGCCGTAGCTCTCAACACCTCATCTTCCATTTTGTCATTGTTAATAATTTATGTGAATTGTACTAGGTATAAAACTCTATTTCAACCCTTACAGGCGCCTTATATTTTTGTAATACACACGTCGCTATCTAACTGAATTGAAACCTATTATTAAGGGGTTAGCTAGGGGTAGCATACATTTCAAAATAAAAATAAAGGATTAAATTGAGATGTTGATGCAAATACTAAAGATTATACGAGTACGGGTAGTGAAAAATATTTACTTGGCCAATTAGGACGATTTATTAACCAAACAATTTGATTTTTCTTTGCTTAACCTCTAGTACATATTACTACTCATTATACATATATCTCTCTTTACGACTTCCTATTACAGAAACCTAAAATTATTTCTTTCTTCGTTACACAGTTGCCAGAAGTATTTGAAAGTCTAATGAAGGATATCAGATATTTAGGTAATACCATACAAAAATCTGTCACACAGGTCCTGCATAAATTAAGCAGATTGTGGTAGAATGCCAAGCTAAATAGGACTTGAAATATAAGCTGGGGTAGTACAGTTGTTCTATGTGAAAAACACGTGATTAGGAGTGGGGGAGGGGGTTAGGAAAGTCATTGAACAAAGAAGTCCATCACGCAGGGACTGCGTAAACTAAGTATATTTCCCGCGTGAAGATTAACAATAGATAAATCTACAAACCGGTAACGCAACATCACCGTGAATATTAAGTGAATAAATACAAACGATAATAAGAAACCTCCCGACGGAAAGTATCTGAAATGCAAACAAACAGTTCTGACAACTTCTTACCGGAAAAAAAAATTACTCTAATATATCTGAATATAACGTGTTAATTGAAAACTACTATATCTAGTAATGTAATTTATAATGAATCAGAATAATTTTTATCTCAATGAATCTAATAAAGTAGTCCAAAAACCTAAGAAGGGGGGGGGGTCACCAGAACATATTTGTATGTATCTCGTATAATAAATGTCTCTTGAAAACAATATTTGGTATTTAAGATTCGAAGGATGTGGTTTATTACATAACCGAGTATTGTTTATGTAACATGAGTAAAAGTTGGGCTTTGCTGAAGCTGAAAACTGAAAAATACAATATCTCGGTTAATATTCAAAATAGAGAATAAATGTATACATCATTATTTATAGTACATTTAATTTTCTATAAGAATAATTCAATGCAGTTTTGCGATCCGACTTATAGTAACGGAGATATTTCGAATTTTCAAAATTCTTCTCCTCTAAACCCCCCCTCCCCTTAGTCCGATTTCAGCCGTTAACGAACTTGATCTTTCTTTTTACATAAAATGACTGAATATCGAGTTTGGTTGCGATAAAACAATAATTGCGACCGCTAGGGCAGTAACAGACAAAAGTATATTAAAATATATATATGAATACAGTTTTGAATGGACCTCATTTTCGTCATCTCCTAGGTAGGATCGATGGACGTTTGTAGAAAAATTTCAATAATCACGTCACAAGTACGACCTCAATGGCTGATTTCCCCTAAGGGAAATCTGCTAAAAAAAACTATGTTAGCATTCGAATTTTTAGCATATAACATTTGTCGAACCGGAATGGAGATATTCACAACTAGGTAGTTAGTTTACTCCTTTCCTAAATCCCCACACCTCCTGCATTATAAAGCCCGATTATATCTTCATTATTGCTAGCAGCGCTCTGTACTTCACTTATATCAATAGTCTATTTGTATCACAGTCGCGTCTCATGCAGTTTCATGTACCACAAACGTGAGAATATTTCCAAATTTGTCTAGTGAGACAACCTCTTGTTTCCTGGTGTTTCCCTTGTGAAATCTGACAGCTAAGCGTCGGAGTGTTTTCCAAATGAGGCATATAGAAAATTAAACATAATTAAATAAATTTTATCTGACTGTTAATGAAATAAAAATATATGTAAAAGATAATGGCCTATTGTATCAAAACAAGTTAAAAAAAAAATTCTTTTACAAATTTCATAAGTGTATTCTTTCTCAGAACACTGGCATTATTTATTAGAATTAAACTAGTGTATTCTGAAAATAACATTTCGTCTTGACAGTGCTTGAATAAATACGTAAATTTTATTCGTGATTAGTACGCTATAAGATTTGAAATATTGATTTTAATTAAACATAATTTTCTGAAATAATAATAAATAGAGATTTGTTATATATTATAGCTTTATAAAGTTATTAAAACTATTATGAAGTTGCCATTGCACTATATTTAGTTATTAAGCTATGATAATTTAGTTAACTTATTTCCAGTTAATTTTCACAGTCTCAATATTTACACACGGAGTAATCTATGGCAAAAGGTCTTTATTTAGCTCAGAGCTGAATACTAATGGAGGTTAACGTTATTGGTTTCTTCTGTGGAGCATTTAAATGTAACGTTCTCTAGACTGGGCAAAGAAACGTTAGATGGGTTATTATTGCCTTGTGGCTTCTACTCGTGGGGCTTGATTTGTTTCTTTGGGAAATAACAGTATTTGGAAACAAACAGTTAAGGGATGTAACTTTATTTCGTCTACATTTAATACCGGAGCTGTATCCCGCTTAAAAATCCGTTCAATACTTGGCCCACAATCTTTTGTGGAGTCAAAGCGGCCGAGATCAAAAGGAGCGGACCTCCGCCTCTTGCTTCCCCTTCGGGCTCAACAATCCTTTTGAGATCGTTCTACTACAGATTACCATCGATCTAGAGACATGTTTTTAAAGTATCATCTTCAACAACTTCCTAAAAATACGCACTTTTAGACTTTTTTTTTTTTTATAAATTACTGATGGCTGAAAACAAGTTAGCACGAATATCTCGCTGAATACTTGATCTACGAAAAAAAATGCATTGAACAGCAATTGTACACCATAAATATTTTGAATTCGAACCCCCCCCTATTATTCCAAGGTCGATTTCAGTCAAAAACAAATAAGATTTTTATTGTCGACTGAAACAGTTAATTATCGGGTATGGCATAGATCAAGTTAACATTTTCTGAACAAGCACATGAAATCTAATGATGTAACCACGCACCGAATAAGCATAACAAACGTTTCTTGAAAACAATATTTGGTATTTAAGTTTAGAATAAAGTGGTTCATGGTTTAACAGCATATTGTTAGTGTGGCATGAGTAGGTGTGGAGGGTTTACTGAATGCAGAAAATCCTTCTGTTCGGTTAATATTCATGATTCAGGAAATATGTATAGAAAAACATTTATAGACAATTACATTTGGAATAAGATTGGTTTTATACAATTTTTCGATCCGACGTATAATAACAAAGATATATAGAATTTTCGAAATTCCTCCCGTCATAAAAATTGAAAACATGTAAACTCGTTAATATGCTCGTTATGACTAGTTTATATGTCCGTTATTTATGTAATTATACATTTGACATTTCAGGAAGATTGAGCTAAACTGAATTAATAGATTCACACTACCGAACTTAATTTTTATTAACGAATATTATTATTTACATAGTAAATTCACAAATGTGTGCGTGGTAGCTAAACTAATTCATGAATAAATTGAAGCACATGCCAGTATAATATATACTCAAAATCGGGATAGCTATTGTATTGAATAAATACAAACAGTAATGAGAAATCTTATCAGTCAATTTACAACACAAGTTAATAATCTCTACTGAACTCGGCTGAATTGTAAACAAACAGGCCAGTCAATCTCGTAGCACTGAATGAATAGATAGATAGACCGGAAAGACAAACAATTAATGAAATATATCTGAATATAACATATTTATTTTATTGAAAAAAATTTACTAAAGTTAGTGCTGTAATTTCCTACAGTTTTCTTGCCTTTCCAAGACCCCAACTGGATCTAACCTACCTCTAGATTGTACCATTTAATTCTCCTCCAATTTATGGAGGGATCACTGAGTTTTGAATGACCTCATCCGAACCCAGTACAAAGAAATATCCAATATCCTCAATAATGTATAATGCATCTTAAACTTTAAAAGTTGCAAATAAAAAACAATAATAATAATTTTGATTGAATATTAATAAGTTGTATACCTTCTTCATGATAATTTAAGCCAACTTTATTACATTGTGAAAGTTATTAAGAAAAAAAAATCATTTTTCAGTTCTTCCCGTCACTTAGCTTCTTTGGATGTGGACAATAGGTTTCCTAAAATGAACTGCAGCAGGTTGGACAACCATTTAAATTACTTTTCCAGTTCAAAAAGATTAATTCGGGGTAGATCCAGTAGAATTATTAGCTTAGTTAAAACCCGCAGGCAGCAGAGCTATTTAAAATATGAAAGTATTTTATACTACTTTAAAACTCGTCTGGTCATAAGATGAGCGATTCGTTCATTAGCCATATATACCAGTACACATTTATCGACTATTGGAAGTAAAAAACATGTTAGTGGAAGCCATTTGTTCAGGGTATCAAATCTAATTCAAGATACGAAGATAACGTTTTTACCATCTTCCTTGGTTGTAGGATTTTGTGGAACTATACGAAAACTTGCCGTATGCGTATCAACTTTAAATAGGAAGTTAAAAGTGACAGTGTTAATTTTGTTTCTTGATTTTCGGTACCTTTATCTTGAATTTTAGAGAGACCTGGTTAAGGGCAATTCCTACACTACAGCCAGTGTTTACGTGCTTCTTTTCGCATCTAGTCAATTCAAAGTCGTGTTATATATTTCTGTAGCTATCCACACAAATATGAAATGTCGAGAATTACAAAAGAAGAATTTTATCTTTCTCTCAAAATATTATTTTCGTTGGTTGTTTCTATATTCCACTTGATATTGTTTCACTTATTTGTAAAACAAAAAGAAAAAAAACTTGTTAATTGTGTTCTCTTAAAACCACTGGGGCTAATAGTGTAGGAAGGAAAATTAGTTGACATTGCTGTCATCCAGATAGTGATGTCCGTATAAGAATCAATGCGAATTCAAAATTTTTTCTTAAAAGGCATTAAAGAAAGTGACATTTCTTCCATTTTTAACACAGCACTTATATTTATGATATATAATCTAGCCTATGATTTTGATTGCAGTGGCTTTCTCAACGCGTGGCAGCACCCGAAGGATCTGCGGCCGAATATTACGTACAGCGGGCCAACAAGATGCTCTGGGATCACATGAGGAGAATGAGGGTGCCAGACGTAGCTGTAGGAGTCCAAATGCTCAAGTCAGTTATTATATGTTTGTCTAATTCATATCCTAGTCACTCATATCTTTTTATTAATTGTGGTGGACGGTGAATCGCCTTATTTGTTATTTTATTTGTTGGCCTCTGAGACTTCAGACTCAGAAAGCAGCTGAAAAACTTGAATATGACGTATTGCATGAAGGCATTCAAGACAAAACAAAAACCCTCATCTCAGATGGATGGCAAACCAACTGGACTAACAAAAGTACTGACAACAAACTACCAACTATTAAGAACACTATTTGCATGTGACCATCAAATTTCAGAAACTCTAGGGAGAAGAAGTAGTTCTCTCGAGACTTTGAATCGGGCTCACCAAATTAACACACTCACACTTAATGACAAGGACTGACAGACCCAATCGGTCAACGTAACATTCTCTTGGCGATAGTACATATACTGACCGAAAACGACAATACTACTTCCCCTATGACTTAGAAGAACTTTTGACGGAAGACAGCCCAGCCCATACATTAACAACATTTTCTCACACCTGCACAAAATTCAAAAATAAGACAAAAATTTAACATACAAATTAAGTTGGTGTGTAACAATATTTCAAATTATTTGAATTAATAGTTCTATATGCGTTTGTGCTCATGTGTATGTATATATAAGCTTTTATATATATATATATATATATATAATATATAAAATTTCCTTGCCACAATGTTAGTTAGCGTACTCCTCCGAAACGGCTTTACCGATTTTTACCAAATTTTATATGCGTATTCAGTAGTATATTCAGAGAATCGGCGACTATTTATTTTTCATACCCCTAATTGATAAGGGTTGTTCACCCTTAACATTTTTTTTTAATTTTTGGACGAAATTTTTTGTTTTTATTTTTTTTTTATAATGTGGCATTAAAAAATACATACAACCCTAAATTTTTACTTTTTTATCACCAACCCCTATTTTTTTTATATCCATTTTAGTAATTTAATCATTATCATCCCGCTCGACAACTGATCAATTATAGTGTTTTTATCTGTACTTCGATTAAAATTTCAATTTGCAATGACAATCAACAAATCCCAAGCCCAAACGATGTCTATTTGTGGCTTAGATTTGAGTACACCATGTTTTTCACACGGGCAATTGCAGCATGCTCTCGAGTGTATAAACCATCCAGTTTGTTTGTGCTCGCTAAAAATGGGCTATCAAAAAATATTGTTCACGCTATAGCATTAAAAGATTGATGTTGTTTGTTAGTGTTACTGTCGTAATTAATATGTGATATGTAATTTTAGGAAACAAACTATAATAACTTATTTATATTCTCTTATCGTTCATAGCGCTCCATGCCTATCTCATGCATATATCATATACACACTTATAATAAGTAAGTTACTTTTTGTCTACACTAGAATTTATCTAGAAACTAGAAATAATTTATATGGCAAAACAACGTTTGCCGGGTTATCTAGTATATATATATATATATATATATATATATATATATATATATATATATATGTGTGTGTGTGTGTGTGCTTTTATACATATATAATCTTCGCTGAAGGAGGAAATTACGATCATTAGCAAACGTACCATTTTCATCTATGTTCATAACCATTCCAATTATGCTCCTCACCAATTTTTTTTTCGATTGTAAAGAAGGGAGACGAATACTGAAACGAACATCACAGTGAACAAAGTGTTACAGAACGGGGTACTAGGAATGCTAGAATTGTAACTATCAATAGCAGAAGGCACGTGATAGGGTCTAGTTGTCCAAATCGAAGCAGCCTAACCTATAATAAAAGCAGCAAAGCTTTTAAAATTTTAGTCCGCGAATTACCGAATGCTATATTTCTGTAAAAAAAAAAAAAAATGAAATTCCACTTCCTTCTCAAATCCATGGGTGCCCCCCTCTCCCTCTCCTCCAAACACAAGCCAGCCTGGACTAGAAGTGGCAATGAATAATCATAACGAACCCAAGTAAACCAGCTCATCCTACCATAAATCTAACTAGTTCGCTCCACAAAATGAAGCCCGTTATCTCTACTATTAAATCCTTCTTTACGCTAATAATAACTAAACGTTTTACATTATACCACCACTGTTCCTAATTCAAGAAATTTATGAGGTGTAAAGAAAAATCTACTGACTAAAAAGGATACAAAGCATACAGAACTGACAAACTCAATGGGGAAGAAATGCCACGTGAATTCCAGTGAAGAAAAAAAAAGCTCGGCCCGCTGGGGCTGCGTCAACCAAGCGGATTCCTATATGCTCAGATATCACGTTACTGATCTTATTTCACCATATATTCCGATGAGTAGAAGTGAGGGTTGAAAACAAGAGTGTACAATTAACTTGTTTAGTATTTGAGTTACGAGAAAACATCCATCACCCAGGAACTGTGAAAACTAAGCAGATTTCCACTTTCAGAGATTTCATCTACCCATATATTCATATAAACACTCATATATTCTCATTTTAAATCTTATGAGTACCGCGGGGCTTTACTGAAGGCTTCTTACGAAAATGTAATAACCGGCTTAATATTTGAGTTACGAAAAAATTGTAGAGCATTAGTAGTTTAACAAGATTACATCATTAGATTTCCGACTCATAACAGAGATAATTTGAATTTTGGAATCCTTCGCCCCTCTAACCCCCCCTCCTTTAACAGTTCTGATATCAGCCAATAAAGACTATAATCTTTGAGTTGTATTAAACGGTAAAATGTCGAGTATGGTGTAGATGAAATTTTCAAGGTAAGAACTCCATCACACGAGGTCTTTGCTTTATGTTACAGTATAAAATGTCACTATTCCAAACCATATTTGGTATTTCAGCCTGGAATAAGACCTTTCATGATAAACTGGTTATTGCTAATGTTACATGAGTAGGTGTGGGACTTTATTGAAGCCTCGAAACTGAAACACGTGGGTGAAAAAATGTACATAACAACATTTATAGGACATTAAATTTGCAATAAAAGTAAGTTTGTTCTATACAATTTTTTAATTCAACTTATATGACGGAGAAATTTTAAATTTTCTAAATTTGCCCAACTCTAACCCCAACCCTCGAACTGATTTGATTTCAGCCATCAACGAATTTAATCTTTAGTTTCACATAGAACTCATACATCACGTCTGGTAACAGTCAAACAAAAATTGTAACCGATACAGTGGTAATAGACAAGATATATTTATTTATATATATATATATATATATATATATATATATATATATATATATACATACTTCTACTGTACGTGTGTATGCCAATGAACTTCTCCTAAACGCCAGGACCGATTTGAATGAATTTTGTTATATACATTTGGGTGACGGCCTGGATGGTTTAGATTCACAAATCAGCCCGGCAGATGGAGCAGGAGTGGGGGTTGTAAGGGAGGCCTAAAATTAAAAATAGCAATATTTCGTTTCCTATTGGTTTTTCGGCAAATATGCACATGATAAAAGTTGTTTATTTTGTTATTTAGATTAACTTTTGTTATATCACAAAGCATAAACGAGATATAGTAAATTAACTTTTGTTTTAAACGTAATATTATTCAATTTAATATCCTAATCTCTTGAAATATCATGCAGGGCAACGTCTGTCGGATCCTCTAGTATATATATAATTTTGAACAGGCCTCATTTTCATCAACTCCGAATATTTTATTAGCACGATCTCAATAGCTGATTCCCCTTAAGAAAAGTCTGCTTAAAACAAGGAACAGCCTCGGCGAAGCGAGAAGAATGAATATTTACGAATAAGGGAGATCATTGCAACCAGGTGCGTTAAAAGGGGGTTAAAAATATCATTAAAAAATTGTCCTTCCTTACCTGGTTTATTTCTTAAATAGAACTATAAAATTCTAAGACAAAGGGTATAAGAGTAGTTCAGAGTAATTTTCAAAACAATACGTACTGTAATCCATACAATCTTTGGTTCTTTTTTTGTTGTTTTTTTTTTAAATCAAGCATTCTTCCTGGGGATGCAGACAAGTAAACTATAACAGGAAACAACAATTACAAAGGCCGAGAATAATGGACGAGCCTCAGCTATATCCTTTACAAAGACGATAACTTCCTGACTTTATAGAGGAAGCAGTAATCCAGAACTTTCGCCTTCCGCTTTATCACGACACAGTAACTCAACTTGACTAACTCCATTCATCGGTTATTATAACTTTCGAATACAAACATTCATCAGTCCTAAGGCTCACTAATGAACTGATATATTGGAATAATGTCACCCAAGAAATATTGAAAAACCCCCATGTGAAATCCGCTTCGCCTGCTCTTAAAACGTTTTCATATGAAGCTAAAATAAAGATAAAATTTCTCCGCCGTAACTGCTCCATTTAACATCCCTTTACCGACGACAGAAAATATCGAACACTATCTTACATTTGGAATCTGATTCGAGAAATTATGGTTCGTAAAAACATGGTACACAAAAGGTGTCATACATAAATCCGATAAAGCACTAACGACGTTGTTGGCTTTACTTTATAGACTTGACTCTAGGTAATGCTTCTCTGTGGCAAGAGAGAGACAATTTATAGAATTGATTTTTATTATTCAGAAACTGACAAGAAAGGATTCCAATTTTTTTAAGTATGAAACTTACTGAAGATGAATCTATCCATTACATTCACCATTAGGACGCCCGTCTCGCTGGGGCGATTTCACGACTGCCAGAATAGCAAGGTACTTTTTGTGACCCTACAAATTATTAGGGAAATCTACCGCATTTATTGCACAAATATTTTATTTTATTTTGGGACTCAGGTTAGTGAGTTAATGCATTGCTATTAATCTCACGGGGAAATCCTTGGGTGGAGAGTTCGACTGTCGCCTGGGCAATGGACATTTATTTAGTGACAAGC
Source organism: Riptortus pedestris (assembly GCA_019009955.1). Taxonomy (NCBI): domain Eukaryota; kingdom Metazoa; phylum Arthropoda; class Insecta; order Hemiptera; family Alydidae; genus Riptortus; species Riptortus pedestris. The sequence continues at coordinate 106,651,520 of CM032230.1, read as the reverse complement.
TCACTAAATAAAATCCTTAGTCCTACCCTGGCTAGAAAAGGGTATATAAAAAATATGTAAATATATGAAATTTAACCTTTGGATAAGTAAGAAAATCTCCTTCAGTTTTAGCCGTTCACTGTTTTTGTATTTTGCAGGGAAGTTTATTGTACCTCTTGCTAGTATGTTGTTTTTGTTTTAAGATATTTATTTTATTGATTGGAAGCATGCAGTGGTCTTTAATATTCAGGGTATACTAAAAGAAATTATGCCTATTATTGTCCAAAAAAGATTGTGCTTATCACGTAAGCTACATGAAAAAACCCCCCAAAAAATACACTTGAGGCTGAATAGATATCTGTATGTGTCCGGTTTAGTACGGATATACCACAAAGAATCAGTTGCGTTTGAATCTTATTAATCAGCCATTCGATGTGCCTCAGACTCTGTATCCAATACTCTTTCTCCTGCAGTCTGTCAACAAAAAAAAAAAAAGGAAAATATTATGGTAGCGTCATTTTCAGAAAATAAAACGTTGTTGTCAATGAGGTAATAAAAAATAAATGTTTAATATTTCAAATTCAAAAACCAAAAGGTCCAGGCAAAAAAAAAAAACCAATCTCAGCCTTGGTAATTCTCTGGCCTCACTATTAGCTCTTCATCGTTTTAATGATGAAGAGCTTCCTGAATATAAAAAAAGTCTGACAAGCAGAGACTGCGTAAACTAAGCAGATTTTCCATGTCCTGAGCTGGCACTCTGCTGATCTCATTCTCTATTTCTATAATCCGATAATTAGAAGAGGGAGGGGGAGGTTTACTCAATGCTCAATATAAGAAACTACGAATAACTCACTTAACTAAGAAAGTATACTATTAATTGATGAAATCACTTTATATATTTGCATGTATCTCGCATAATAAATGGTCATTGAAAACAATATTTCGTATTTAAGCTTCCGATAAAGTGATTCATGCTATAACAGCTTATTGTTAATTTCACATGAGTAGGTGTAGGGGTTTGTTGAAAGCTGAAAATTAAGAAGAAATTGGTTAAATAACCATCTTTACATCCTGCGTATAATTAGCATTACCTATCCCAAGAGTTTATCTTACCTGAAACCCTCCTGGAAGCAACAAAGATTCGAAAATGCAACTCACTACATAGTGAACGTTATACATTAATAAACAGAAAAAAACATCACTTATTTCCCGGTCATTAATGTTCAAAACAAATTGCTCTGTACATTGACAAGTGCTCATTGTTTGTCAGAGCTTAGCAAATCCATATAGAATGCTTCCATACGTCTTATATTCTCGAACTATTATTATTAATAATCCTTATACTAACTCTTTCTGAACTATAACCCGTATTGGTTCAAATAGATTACTCTCTTGACACAGCTCAGGTAATAAAGAGGATTGATTATGAGCGAAATTTATTTTTCTGTTATAGGTTTTTGATGATTTTCAGTGAATGCAATTGTACAAATCAACAGACTCGATGACAAAATTTAATAAGTATAAGAATAAGAATCTTTTTCAATACCTTAAGTGCATCGAAAACTGAATGACTTAAGAAGAAGGAAAGGATTTAGTAAACGAACTCAATTGATTTTTCCGTCATATGACTTTAGCCGGTATATATATGACTGTGTTTAGAATTTGTACATTGTGTAATGCTATAAATGTCAATTACCTAAAACATATTCTATAACGGACAGAAATAATTCTTGAGCAGTGCCACTTTTTAAAATAGTTCTCCATGGAATTTTAAGTTGAAGAACAGCCATAAATTCTTCTTAAAAGGCTTGGTTTTTTTTCTTTGTCTGTAAACGCGTTAAAAAAAGGAATGCCTATCTTATATTAATACTCGCTCTAAAGTTTCAAAAGAATTTCTGAACTAGATAAGTTAGGAACATGTTAGGAATGGGGGAGTTTTTCCCCCGCTCTCTAAGGAGCTAATTAGAAATCTTGGGCTGTTGAAAATTTGGTATGCGGAGCATAGAAGCCGATAGGTCGATATTACCTTGGTATTCGTCCTCCTTCCTCTGTAGGCTGAAATTCATTTAGGTTCTCCTTATCTAACCCCCCCCCCCCCCCGATTTAGGGTCATCAGCAGGGACGATGTTAACCAGTCTGGATGGTGTAGAGTGGGCTTCATGAATATTTCATTTAGGCGAGACAAAATTAACATCTGTAATCATTTATTAAACAAAACATTGAAGGTTTACGATTAACATTAACATGCAATTAATTATGGACGGGAATAGCCAATGCCACTTTATTAATAAGTTCCTAGTTAATAATATAGACTAATGTTTTGTTTGACAGACTTGCCATACAGTCTGTACAGTGTTGCAAACAGTAATTTCAACATTAAAGCTAAAAAAACAAAACAAAATGATTGAGTAGTAGTAATAATTAATGAGACAGTATAAAAAATGAGGCAGCTCAATAAATGAAGTAATTATTTCAGCAGTCTTTCCTTAAGTGACCTGTATATGTTGTTATATACACTTTTTCTCTATCTTGATTATTTACCGAAATAAACTCAACCGGTAAAAAAACCGGACACTAAGATTTTTGTTAAATACTTAATATATATGTATATTAATCTTTTTAATTAAAATAATTGGTTAATCTATAGGTTATTTAAACAAAATCTGCCAAAAGTGAATAATTTTTATTGATTATTTACAAAATGAAAAAAGAAAAGATAAATTAATACATTAAAAAAAAAAAAAAAATATTCTTCATTTTTATTACAGTGAATGGTAGGCTTGGCTACCCCAAGCGTTTCGGCAATGTAAGTAAGCTGCGGCCTTCCATCTAAGTTTGGAGGACCCATTATTCTGGACCAAAATAAAAATAAAACATTAATTAAAGAAAATGCTTGGTTAATAATTAAAGATGTTTAAATGTGGGAAAAACTACTTACAGTTTAGAATAGATCAACTTCACGACAAATAAATCTAATCTGAGTTTTATCTAATTGTTTACTAATCCTGAAGGGATTAGTTTAATGGACTTAGACTCTACATTCTCTGTAATAACTAGAATACCCACATAAAGAAACACATTGCTGAAAATTAGCTTTTAATACGACAAATATGAAGTGTCCGGTTTTTTTTGCGGTTGAGTGTATTTACAATTTCAAGTCTTCAGTAAACCCTCACGATTAGACATCGCACTTTAACAATAAGTACATGTAATATGGAACTCCTTATTTCACCAAATTGTTAAATATGAGAGTTACATGCAAATATGTAATGTTATAACTTTATCATTTAAGATTTTACGCTCTTGAATAAAAATCTTTATTTCGTCTAAACAGTATTCGAAATTTTAATTTTTCATTCAACACTAAAGATCATTTTTGTTAATGTCTGAAATAGGATTTGGAATGGGGGGTGGGTGTCAGAAAGAGCATTAGAAAATTCAAAGTATTTCCTTTATTATGAGTCTGATCGAAAAATGTTATAGAACCAATCTTGCTGTTGTTGTTGTTGTTGTTGTGTGCTCTACAATTGTTGTTCTTTACATTTTCTTGTAACTCGAAAATATTAACCGAGTTAATATTATTTTCTTGTGTTCACCCAACAATAAACTCCCACTACTACTCATCGAATTTTGAGTTAGAAATAGTGCATATATGGTGAAATGACATTACTAGTGTGTCATTCCAACTCGAGAGAAATATGTTTAGCTTACTCAGCCCCTGAGCGATGCAGGCAGGCTCTTGTTATGCATTTTGTAGTCCTGATGGTCAGTAATGTTCTCTGGGTGTTGACTGGCTTCATAATCCTTTACAAATTGCTTAATCTATCCAAAGACCTGCTCTTGAGGAGATTCAAGGATGTATCGCTGCCATTATTTCCTAAGTCTTGATAACGTACGTATTTTCACATGAATGTTCGTAGTCTGACTGACATACTGATGTGTAGATAGTGAAAATTTGTAGTCCCGCTTCATTCTCACTTCTGTTCGTTACCTTATCTTAGTTGGCTGAACATTTTAGTTTTGGAAATTCTAAATATATATTCTGTTTACTACCATTTATTCTTAATTACGTTTTGCTTCTTTCGATTCCATTCTTTGCTAAATGTACTTTCACTTGGGTGACCCATCTATGCTCGACATTGTTGTTAGGGGATCGAGAATGGAAAAGCGTCTATAGGAAATAATATTTTTATTTAGGCCCAAAAAAATGTAAATAACGGAGTACTTCAATTTCTTATCAGAAGCTAAATAAATTCGAATTTCGTTAAATTGAATTTCTCTTTGAGTAAATACCCAAATTTTTCAATGCTTTTGCTCCTCATAATCTTGACTAGGTCTTTCATTTCACCTGTAATATCACTATGTATTTTATGTGTATGAAAATAAACGTCGGTGATATTCTTGAGCTTTTGGCGTTGAGGAGTCGGCTACGGGGGGGGGGGTGTGGCATCGATATCTTTAAAACGTCATAAATACACCATTATGGCATGTGCTTCGCCTGTGAAAATGAATATACATTTTGCATATAGCTTGTATTAGACTTATGCGTCCAGTACGAGATTCTGGATTTGTTACGTTTGTAAACATACACATTTATTCTTGTTATTCTGGACCCGGGCAGTAAACAAAAAACAGAAATCAAATACCTCGAATCATATATTCTATAATATTTTATCTTAAATTAATCGATTTTAAATTAGGACGGTTTTAAATAATCGAGTTCAAGATTGACTAGTAAATAATCGATTTTTAGTCAGCTGCCTTAACCTACCTCGGGAACCTCTCAAGTATCACACGCCTCCTCTGTGAGGACAGTCGCAACGTAATGTAAAAGGTAAACGAGCACTTCAGAAATGTAAGCAGCAATCTATAACTATATTTAATAAATATATCATACATGTAGGCACCCACTAATACAATATTTAGAAAATGAATTATTAAGGGATGTGTTAAATTAATGTTATTAATAATTTTTATATTTTTTCCTGTTAAAAGGGATAGCCCCTGAAGAGGTGGCGAATAAGCCATGAAACATGTAGGGCAGTTTCAATAAAGTTTGCTCCGAAAAAAATGTTTTATTGGAGACCCTTGCCATAAAATTTGAATTTGAAGTATACACATTTAGAAACTGTCTAAGTCTCTTATATAAATTAAATTGACAGTTTCTTAATTTTATTAATTTTTAGGAATAAAATATAATTAAAATTAATACTGATAATTTATTCTGTCATTAAATTAAAAAAAAATAAAATAAAACCAAAAAATGATCTGAGTTAAAGCGTTGGCTTTAATTTCACACGGTAGACATAGAGTAGCGATTCCAGCCTGGGCAGTAGAATTTATATAGTGACAAACTCATGAAATAAAATCATTAGTCCCACCCTGGCTAGAAAAGGGTGGTAACCTGTAGATACCCGTCCCAATTAGCCATAGTAGCGGAAAGTGGACGTTAATAAATAATAATAATAATATATTCTAAAAATAAACTACCTTTTATTTAAGCTGCTCTGTAAATTCTCTATTTATTTCCTAGTGATATACGAATATCACAGAATCCCCCACTAAATTTAAGATAGAAAAGTTTAAATTGGGAATGCTTCCGGTCTAGATAAGTTTGGGGTGGTGGGGGGGGGGGAGGTCGGCTTAAATTTCTTGCTTCTCGCTATCTCTGGGGGAGGTTAGAGTTTCACCGTCCTTTACTACAAAACTCAGATATAGTCACTCTCTAACCTTCTCCGGATTTAGCCTCTCTCCACTATTTAATATACCTTTTTTTTTTCTTTTCTTTATCTATTCTGAACTTTATCACTTGTTCAGTTGATTTTCTCTAGGTTCTAAAAAATAGTGGATTTGACATATTTTATTGTTTACGAAATATTGGAATGAACTGATCTGGTTACTTATGAGGAAAAAAATGGAACTCGAACTCACGACTCGACGTTTATCATGAGAGAAAAAGACCAACCGCTTAACCACATGGCTAAACTGAGCCCCATTTTGGAATTTTATTACCTGAATCCTATGGAAGGGGAAAGGATTCAGTGGAAAATAAACTAAACGGCTTTAGGTGTGAAGTATCTATAATTAAATCGCTCATTATTTTGTGACATTACAATGTATCTTTTTTTGAGACTGGGTTTGGTCTGAAAGTATCGTTAGGACAACTAACGATTTTGACCTTCCTAGGGCTCGTTTATAAATAAGTGGGCAGAGCACGAGGAATAACACGAGGTCTGTAGGTCCTCATATTAAAAGAAGTTCAGTAAATTCCTTAGTTTTGGAGTTCAGTAAATATGAAGTTCAAAAAAAAGAAATCGAGAATGACCTATTGAACTATAGATAATTGCACTCCTCAACACTAGTCTTTCACTTCGATATTATCCTAGACAAGGAACAATGGGTCGGAGAAAGAGTTCACGTACTCCTAGAAGAATAGTCAAGTTTTAGGAAAGAAAAAGAGCCCTGAATAACATTTAGGATTTAAATGGTGTGATATCTTAAACGATTAAAAAAGAGAGAGAGAGAAAGCAGCTTATAGGCCGTTTGTAGTTTTTCTCTGAGCTTTTTACCGCATGAACACTAATAAGCTGAGATTACCCCTCAAAAAGTTAGCCTTAATAATTAAAACAAAATAAACCGTTGTAAAAATGTTTAACATTATTAAATCCCCCTACGATTGTGCCAAATTAATGATAAATATCGATAATACAGCTTATAAATAAAGCTAGGTATGTATGCCTATATCAGGAATAATTGGCATGCTATGTCGAAGTGGTGGCAGTACGGAGTTATGATAAAGAAATATCTAACATTTATAATGGAAATAAAATGCAATGTTACAGGATGGTCGAAGAGACAGTACGTAGATTCAAGAAGAGACCAAGTCTTCCTCACAAGACTACGCATTGGACACACATACCTGACACATTCTTACATAATGAACAAAAAAGACAAGCATACTTGTACTCATTGCAACACTGGAGTAACTATAAAACACCTACTGATAGTGTGCAGATTACGAACTTACTTAAACATTCCACATGACTTGAACGAACTACATGCATTTTTTTTATTATTATTTTTTCTCTATAAGGTATAACTTTTATTTTAAATGTACAAGTTTTTCTCTTTTTTAGAGAATTTGCTAATATATAATGTTGTTTATTTTAGTTTCGAACTCGATTTTGACGGATCGTGACTCCAAATACAAATAAATATCAAATTAAATATATGTTAAAAAAAAATAGTATGAAGAACTACGAGTATAACCAACCAAATCACGTTTCGGTTCACCATCCAACTCTACGGGTAAGATATTTCTTATCGAATGCACTTCATTTCCAATGTATGAATGTTTCAGAAACGGAACGCTTGACATCCTGATAGCCGACACTCCTATTCTCGACTACTACCGGGCCACTGACCAAGGCTGCAAACTCCAGAGAATGGGCGACTCCATCAACGACGACATGTATGGCATAGGCATGGTCAAAGGGTTCCCGCTCAAGGTAACACTACTTCTTTCAAATAAATCTATTGTCGTGACACAGACAGACACAAAACTACGAGAAATAAAAGACACTATTCGTGATTGGCTGTCGTGTAATGGGGGTACTAGAAGAGAAGTAGTTCTTGCTCCGTTGAGACATGACCATTCACGGATAACATAAAAACACTTCATGACTAGGACTGAACCACCTTTATGTACACTATGTAATACACAACTAAGTATCAAACACTTACTTACAAACTGCAGACAAATAACAGACAAGAACTTTTCCCACCAACCTATCAGAACTACTACACGACAACAGCCCATACATCGCGACAAATTATGAAACACCTACAACAGACTTATCTTTTCTATTACATTTAAAACGTTTATCGAACATTAACTTAAAGAAGTAGAATTTGAATTATGAAATGAATATTCACTGGAGAAAATGTAACCGTGCCTTGCCACCTACGATTGTAGATATTTTAACAAATTTTTCATTTATTATATCGTGGCTATACCCACTTTTAATTTTATAATATGCGTAAGTGTGAATCACTAAAATTACGGCACACTTAAATAAATAAATAGTTGAGATTATATGAGGCCATCTGATTTTTATTTATAAACTAGTTAGCGGGGTCTGTAAGTATTAATTCCTCGTATGCCCGTATTTAGTACTTCCTTCAACTATTTATATCCAAGTAAAATTGGTTAGAAGGCCGGGACATTCAAAATTATCAATTGATATATTTCTCTATATTTAATTACAATGTTCACACTCATTCATATTTACTAAGATGATTAATATCCTGTGCCTCATCTGAACAGAAAATTCAAGGATTCAAAAATTATAGAAATTTATTAATATGTCGAACGATGAAAGTGTGGCGGAAAGTATTTATTTGTAGTTTGATACTTGCTTCGGTATAAATATATATATATATATATATATATATATATATATAGAGAGAGAGAGAGAGAGAGAGAGAGAGATAGAGAGTGTGAGAGAAAGAGCGAGGGCTGGGTAGGATGAAAGAAATTTTCTCAAAAGATCCTTCAATCTCTCGGAGATTACTTCACATTGCTTAATAATGGAAGCTGAATGCGATTGATTCGGCTCTTTTAAATTAAATCGGATTTATTGTAGTTCAAAAAGCTACTGCTCAAGTTAATAACAGGTATTATTCAGGACTAAACTCCTTTCAATAAAGTGGAGCTAAATTGGGATTTACAAACAAAGCAGATTTTGTAGGCATAATATTATTTCCAATACTTTATTCTAATAGAAAAATTCAGAAGGCATTTCAAGTGCAAGTAACATGATGGTTCAAATTTTATTAATGGAATACAAATATTTAATACGATCACTGGATTTAAAAAATGGTATTCAACATAACCCAATTAATCAGGGTTTTTTTTTGTGAAATCATTTTCATCCTTCAATGTAGCCATTTGCGGTCATATTACTAACATCAATCTTTAGCCAAATTCATAGAGGTTTTGTCATATTTATCGCTTGTAATAAAGCCAAATTCAGCCAAAATGCTTCTTTTCATCTCTTCAATGCCAGGGGAAAGAAGAAGTACGAGTATAGAAATAGATTATAGAAGTCCCTTCATACCACTTACATTGATGAATGCACTTAAGAATCTTCTTTTTCTCCAAGGTAGAAATACTGATTCTTTGATTGTGGGGCTGAAGATTGACTGCATGTTGCTAACACATGATTGAACTTTTAAATATAATATGCATATTGTGCTCCTAATTTACCGAAAAGAGGAATTGATATGAACAAAAGCTTTAAGTTCAATCTAATTTAATCTCGACTCACTAAAGAAGTTACCGGCTGATAGCCTTCATATTTAGGGCCTATGTCCATTATTTAAAAAGTCCGTCATGTGTCGATGCGTAAACTAAGCAGATTTCCCACGTGTTGGTACAGCATACGTGTGACCTCATCTCACCACATATTCTTTATTTATAACGGACGGCAGAAATCAAGGAAACATAAATAACTCGTTTAATGCTTGAGTTACGAAAAAGCATAGAAACACGATTGTAGAAAGTCAACAGTCAAACGAGATTGGTTCTATAGCATTTTCCAATCCGACTTAAAATATCAGAGACATTTTGAGTTATCGAATTCCACCTACGTATAATAACGGAGATATTAAGAATTCTCGAAATACACCCTTCCCACTGGTCGGATTTCAGCCATTAAACTTACTTCATCTTTAGTTCACATAAAACGTTTAAATATCGAGTTTGGTAACGATCAAACCAAAAATGCGACCACTAGAGACGTAACAGAAAAATATATATATATGTATATATATAATTTTGAACGGAACTCATTTTCGTCATCTCCTTGATTGAATCGATGGACATTTGAGGAACTTTTTCGAAATCGCGTCATGAATAGGACCTCAATGGGTGATTTGCCTTAAAGGAAATCTTCTAATACACAAATAAATAATACAAGCCTTACTTCTAACCCCCTGATCACCATTCGAATAGATGAGGAAAATGAGTCAATACACTAGGGCTGGAGTTATACTTGAAGAGGCTTGATCCTGCTTCTCTCGCATTGTTCTCTACTACCCTTTGGTTCATATCCCCTACTCCCTGCTCCCCGACAACCAAAGCCCACACAGCTGAACAAAAATTGTTTCTAAAATTCTTTAAAGATAGGGCCTAAAAGACCATTAATGCTGAGATTTAGCTCATAGCTGCTCAAACTTTGATCATTGATTTTAAAATTAATAACCTGTTGATTGAGTTTAAATCTATAATCAATGACCATTGTGATTCGTTTGTAAGAAGATCCAGAACAGCGGGTAACAAAATATATATTAACAATCAGAAATTATTAATTAATATGGTTTTACACAATTAACAAATATTTTGTAAATATGCTATACCAATTTTTCAGATCTGAACGTCAAACTTGCTCAACCGGTTTCACTTTATGCTGTTACTTCATCACTAGTATATTTATTACTTGAATAAACTACCTAGTCTTTACAAAATTGTTCTACTACATTCTGCTAGTGAGTCCACATAAAAAAAAAAAAAGTCCGTCACGCAGGGGCTGCGTAAACTAAGCAGATTTCCCACGTGAAGTTATACAATAGAGAAATCTCCATATGAGAGCCGAACTGTTGCGGCAAAGGGCCGAACTAGCTTTTGGCGGGAAACAGTCATCCGTTATCGGCCCAAATTTAATAAAAATGCAAATATCTCGGTTAATATTCATGATATAGAATAAATGTATAGAACAATATTTATAGTAAATTTAATTTGCAATAAGATTAGTTCGGTACAATGTTTTGATCTGACCTATGGTAACGGAGATATTTCGAATTGTCGAAAATCCCCCCTCTAAACCCCCCAACTGGTCCGATTTCAGCCATTAACAAACTTGATCTTTCATTTTGCTTAAAACGTGTAAATACCGTTTTTTGCACTGCATTCATTGTGGGCGCCTCCTTAGGAACAGGCTTTTACACTATAAATTTCAATAAACCAATTTGTGACGTCTTAATCTTTTTTATGATTCATAACATGCATATACCAAACCTAAATAAAATCATCACAGTCTAATTAGAACTTGATTGAAGGAAATAACTACTCGTACGCAATGCTCTTCAAACACGACATTACGAAGACCATTGACAATTAGTAATTATCTCCTGATCTAATTAAAAACTAACTGTTCTTATATTCTTTTAAAAAAAGTGATTACAGTTATTAGGTGGGTTTAACCATATTTGTTTATATGAATAAAGTTTAAACATTCTTTTATGGTGAGATCATTTTTTTTGTTATGCATAGTTGAACAATGTGCACTGAAGAGGAAGTATTAATATCCTGAATTATGGAAACACGAACAAAAATCTAATTTTTAAATGATCGCCCTGTGAATATATATATATATATATATATATATATATATATATATATATATATATATACACACACGATAGAGTGATCGCGAGCTCGTGAGTGTATAATTGTGAATAAGGCGATTCAATTAAGATGCTATGTCGAATCTCTGAGTGTTGGTAATGAAACCACTCAGCAGTTCTAGTATATTCTTCATTCTTTATTTTATATTTTACAGGTTTTTAGGAATATAATTGCTGCCCCCTTATGAGTTCTACTAATTGCTATTAAAAAAAGGAAGGCAAAAACTTCACTTTTTTCTTACAAAAATGAAATTAATTTTACACCTTAAAAGTATTTCGGCTTGCTTGTACTGGAATTATCAAAGGAACCCATTTGGACATATCATTCTCGTTTTGTTCCCTATAAAAGGATTATAATTTTTTTTTTGCTAACAATTAAATATTGTTTCTGAATAAAACCCAGTGTAGTCATTATCCTCTGAATCGATATGCCGGATTTACCCGGCGTTTATTATATTTGCTGTAACGGGCTCCGTTAGTCAATGTGTGTGTGTGTGTGTGTGTGTTTGTGTGTATTGCAGAATAAGTATGAATTTTCTTGTAGTGCTAGTCATTTTCAACTTTGTCAATTTTTTCAAGCATATAAAAATATTTAATCCATGTTTAAAATCATTCTGTACTGTTGTTCCTGGTATACTTTTTCTAAAAGAATTGGGTCACATTATTTAGAAATCATTTCCGTGTGGTTTTGTATAATCAAAACAGCTCCAACAGATTCGAGGGTAGATTATGCAGTAATTACCTACAGATCCTTGTGGTCTAATTTGACATGTTTTTAGGAACATGGGCAAGGTGACAAACCAATGACACATTTTAAGTATAACTCTTAGAATGAAGTCAGAAGAAAAACAGACACAGAAGTGCACAATATATTAATTAATACTTCTCTCCGGGAACGACGTGGGTTAGAAATAAAATCAAGGCCATTCATTCATGATTTAGAATTGGAAAGAATTAGTTATTGCATTTTCAGAAGCAATCCATTTGAGGCATTAAAATTTAAAATCATTGAAAAATGAAGGTAAAATTTCATGGATATATTTAGAACCAATGATAATTTCCAATATTTCATGGGATATGTGCAACTCACTATTGCATCGAGGGAAATAATTCTTATTACGGATTACGTTAATTGCACTCATTGTGAGGAATTGTAAATGAAACATTATTAAAAGAGAGGATTGCAAATCAGTACTGGTATCTATTTGGAAAGCAGTAGCTCATTGTACAGATCTATAGCGAATCAGGGCTAGAAGTTCATTCCATCACTAATTAGGATGGTGTCCGTGGGGAAATACAAACTTGAATTCCTGGCTGAAGTAGTTGCCACTTTCGAGGCACGTAGAGCTCTAGGAGAAGTTAATAAACCAATATGAATTGACTTTATGTAGTGGTTGTGCGATGTCCGATACAGTAGATTTCTTAGTAGTGGAATATTTCAGAGAGAAAAATATCTTTGGAAAAAAAACTATGGTAACTCTATTTCGATTCCTCGATGCTAGGCTAAGAAGCGTACTATTAGGGACTTTAGTGGACCTTAGCAGTTGTACTATGAAGAGGTCTAAGTCTTGCAACCACTAGTGGTAAAATGGGAAAATAATGAGTAAAATATGAAAAGGGCTTGAAACCGCTAACTTTAGGGTAGGAAAACGTTTTACATGATGGGCCAGTGAGTAAAATTTTAATTATAAAAGGGGTCTGAAAAAAATTAAATAAAAGTTCATTAAGTTATATGATCACAAGACAGCCAATTTCATATATTACTTCATTTCATATAATTCATGCAACTTTCAACATATTCTATTTGTTTCAAAATTGTATCAGGAGTTGCATAAAGATAATAGTGTTTCTGTTAGGTTTTCACTTTGGATTAATTCTCCAACCATTCATGTGATTTTTGCAATGCAACTTAGGTATGCTGTTGTACGTGTCCCTGATCTATGTCCCCACAGTTGTCTGAATTAGGAAGACATTTTACAATAAAGCGGTGTATGGGAAATTCGAAATTAAAATTACATATTTCATTTCACAGGAAATATGCATGTTCGAATTCGTACAACATGTAAAGATATGTGCAAAAGTCTATAGCCACACTTATGTAATACTGTTAACATTGAAACAAACCTAGGATATACTTATTAATTGCAACTAATCAATTCAAACATTTTCTTTGCAAGTCTACTTTAAATTTTTAATGAGGATCTATAAAAATTCTCTACAGGTGCTTTAAAAAATGTAAAATGCCTGCTGACAAACAAAAACCTAAAGAAAAAATAACAAACATAGCATGGTCAACAGTGTAGAAAATAGTCACAAAAAACAATGAAAAAACAAACATGTCTAGGATAAAAAACAGTAGAAAATTTAAAAAACAATTATAGTCAACCAACAAATATAAACGCCCATGAGTTTACGCCATAAAGATAAAAAGTTAAGGACACATAAAACTATCTTAATAACTAGAAAACAAACTATTTATTATATCACAATGGGGTGAAATTCCCCTGAATGCTACCCACGGAGGAACTAGAGTGAAAATGCCAAAATAAAAAACCTATTGTTAATAATAACTGTGAGGAGACGTAGGAGGTACCCGATTACAGAAATGCAACCTGTACCAATGCTGCCAGGCGACTGAAGCTCCGTCGCCGGAGGGCTCCGCCACTGAGATGTCGAAGCCTAGCCTGCTTTATATACAACCCTTCAGCTGTATTTAACCTCTTCCTCTTCTTTTCCACATACAGGAGCTCGTACGTAATAGTAGACGTGTCGTGGTACTCTTGGCGTGAACGGAAAATTCATAGTCACGTGTGATCTGCTCCTTCGGCCTCGTCCTAATCTTTCTTCAACTCTGCTCCACATATGAGGCATCACATCCAGAGCAAGAGATTCTATACACGGGCGAACAGCTACGAGGAACAGTTGATGGACATAATTATCCAACGGAGATTTAAGAAAACGTTGGCCAAGCATATGGAGAATACTACGGGGAAAGAGCGGCCTATAAAGAATCCCTTACTTGGGTCCTGTCTCAGAGAAGATTGGGTTTAGGTTGAGTAAACTTGGGATACCGCACTCTGCATATATTATAGCACTTGTAGAGGACAAGGCGTTTTTATTGACCGTGATCAATTGGTTTTTCTACCGCCGAGCATCTCGGAAGAAATTAAATTTTTAAAGTAGATATTGGGTTGAGTTATAGCCCCATCCCATCACCCGATTTGGTTCAACAGAACTTAAATAAAGCAATGTCTATTATGGAGGCATTCATAACTAAGTTTGAGGGTGGGTGGTAGGACTGAGCAGAATGGAACTTATTCTTTAAAGTAGCCACCATTGTTGTTCTAGGATCGACCATCTCTGGTTGGAAAGTATTTTAAATCTTTATTGTTACATTATATTGATGGTATGTTACATTATAATGACGGTACATATGTTAAGTACTTAGATGAGAAGTACAAAAATATTGTATATAGAGGAGATTTGTATTGAATATTGAACTCACTCGTATGTCATTTAATAAAAATGTTTCGAGCAAAGTCAGCCAGCTACGGTGCTAAAACTAAAATGTATTTAAGTTAGTTAAAGGTGTTTGTTAATACAGATAATTCGACTTTAGGATTTCAGACAGACATAGTAGCATGATGTGTGTAGAAGTTAACTTTATTTTTTCTCCTATTTCTTTAATGATTTTATTAATGTAAATAACATTTTTAATAGGAAATCTATGTTCATCCTACTTTCAAATAGTCACATAACAGTATAACCTCCATGAACGATTGTCAAATACTACTTTGAAGTAAAACATCCGTAGATTAATCGTAGATTTTCGTTTTGTTTCTTCGTTATGCTTAGATATGGTTGTTTTCAGGACAGCATTTCATCCGTGGTGGCAAAATTCACCAGCAATGGCTACATGGACCTCCTCCAAGAGAAATGGTATGGCGGCCTTGCTTGCTTCACCATGGACATGGATATGTCGCAGCCAAAACCTTTAGGTGTTTCAGCTGTGGCAGGTACATTTTTATTATTTTCCTTTATTTTGTATTTCTTAGTCATTATTGGCATCATATATTTTATATTAGTCTTATATTTGTTTTCCTTGAGCTATATTAGATATTTTATGCTAATATACTTGTTAATAATATATAATATTCCTCATATTATTATATACTTAAGTTTTCCTTTCTGTACTTATTTTATTACAATTTATCTTTAGTGTACGGTCCTATGTTATTTGCAGGTGTGTTCCTTCTGCTAGGCTTAGGTTTGGTTATGGGATTTGTCATACTGATGGTAGAACACTTATTTTACAAGTATACACTCCCTATCCTGAGGCACAAACCTAAGGGAACAATCTGGAGGAGTAGGAATATCATGTTCTTTAGCCAGGTATGTAGACAAACTTATCTAAAATAAGGGGCACAGGCTAGCCATGTGCGTTAAGAGTACGTCTTAAAGCACTTGGTAAGCCTAGAGTTAGACACCCGCGTGGGCAATAGCAATTTATTTAGTGACGAACTCACTAAATACAACTCTTAGTCCCACCCTGGCTAGGAAAGGGTGGTAACCTGTAGATAACCCGTCCTAATTAGCCATTGCAGAATATGGTGGACGTTAACAAATAAAATCGTTTTTTATCTAAAACACTACTTGCTTTAACCTCTATATCAAAATTAGTGTATAGATGCTCTGATTGGATTAAGTGTTAAAACCCTCTAGTATTGTATTTCTCACTTGTTCATATTCCACTTTGTATTTCACTAACAATAGCAGAGATTTGAACAATTGGTTGAAAATTGAATAATTAAGCATATTTTTGATGAAATACAAACAAATCGCTTAAGATTAAAAACTAAAATCCACAAATGCACCGGATTTAAACTCAATGAAATAATATTCTATATCTGTTGCCATGAACGACTGCAGTGGTCCCCTAACAATCAATTTTCTCTTTGAAAAGAATCAATTTTCTTTTGAAACTTGCTTTACAACGAACCCTTTTCCCCCTTTCTCTCTCCCGGTACTACTGAGCCGAAATGAGACGAGGGGCTTGCTCCATCCAACTCATCAGAAATTGAACAGGTCGCTTGTAAACTCTTGAAAGTGAATGAGAAAGGGGGGGTGCGAAACCGCCTCAGCAAAATGCAGGGGACCGGAAATAAAAATTCACAGTGAACAAATCCTCTACCCATCATACGTTAATTTTTCTAATAAACAACTGTTTTTTGTAGCAAGCTACACCTCGTGGTCGTCTTTGTGGAGAATCTCAGAATACACTAATTTCCACGGCCATAAAAGGCACATAAAATGTACATGACTATGGGTTCAACAACTTGCGCATGTCACTATCTATTAGTAAAAGGTTAAAAAAGAATAGAGAGAGAGCTCTCTCTACTCATGGCCATAATTGTTAGAGATCTCTCTATTATATGCACTAAGTTAATTATGATCTGCAATGGTCAAGATGTGCGAATGTCCTGGTAAATTTGATTTTTACAATTATCTTAAGAAATTCGTCCATAAGAAACCGCACCTATACTTTTTATTCCAAATTTAGTACTTAGTTTCATCTTTAGACGAACAACTACTAAGATTAATCAAACATATTGAGTCTGTGATGTGTGAGATCACCTATACACAATTTGTCTTTTTGAGACAGTAATTGCAGGATGGCAGTTCAAGGAAAAACCAACGAGTTTAGCAGAATTCGTACCCCGAAAAAAGATTTGGTTAGTTTTGGCCAGTTTAAACAGACAATGTTTCTGAAGTACATTCAAGACGAAAATCAAAGGCCAGTGTTTTAAGGAAAGTGTTTTGAAATAATTAGGTTTCGAACCTGACGAGCAATATGTTCCTATGGTAGAACATAAATACATTTCGACAATAATATCTATTTATAACTGGACGAACAAGCTTCCTGTTTCCCTAATGGTGCTACTCGTTTAACTTTTTTCTGTAAATAGCATTAGCTTAAACCTCTTTAAGAAAAACGGTTGAATCTCTTTCCGAGCTATTCTAATCCTTATTAATTTGCATAAAATCTAATTGGGTACTTTTTAACCTAAAGGTCATTCTCAGTCACTACATTTCAGACAAAATTCAGCAATCTCAAAATTGTTCTCTAGCATAAAACGCATATTTTACACTTTATGAAGGAGGCACTGTACTATAAAGTGAAGTAATAGTGCACTATATGGTGAGTTTTGCCTCTTGATAGGTTTAATTATACTTTTAACTCCTATAAATCGTTCTTTTTGCAGCTATTGAGCTTTACAGACCGAACGAAATTGAAAATTGAATGGAGCTGAATCCGTTTCAGGCATTATCTCATCCACAAAAGTCCACTTTCATTTAATGGAATAACTTTCTAGACCTATGATTCATTTTTAGATACTAAGTGGCATGTAACTGAATATTTTTCTATGCATGTTTTCTCTTATAGGAAATCAATAGTGACTGTTGTGCATTTACTTTTCTTCTCACAGGTAGTTTATCTCTTCCGACTTCATATTGGTACTAAATTTATTTTTGTTTTATTTTATTCCCTTTTTTTTTAGAAACTCTACCGATTTATTAACTGTGTCGAATTGGTGAGTCCACATCATGCAGCTAGAGAGCTTGTCCACACGATTCGCCAGGGCCAAATAACAAGCCTCTTTCAAAAGAGTGTCAAGAGGGTGAGTCTTATTTTTTTTAAGAATTTTATATATTTAATTAAAAATACATTTGAGCAAAAAATATTACTTCAATGAAATCTGGCCAATTTTATTTCTTTATTTAGAAGTATAATTTGTACGTATTGCTTGTGGGGAAACCATGTTATTAAGAAAGTAGAAGAAAATATTTTAAGTTCTTAATGTTGAAAGTTTTTGTTGATTTCTGTAGATAGATATTTTATTGGCTTATGTTTGCAAACATGTTGCCAAGAGTCTGGCCAATTACTGTTAGTAAGGTTGTTAATATAATATACCATATTAAAAACCGTATAAATAAAAAAATAATGATACTTTCTTTAGTACAAATTAACCTCATATACAGTGGTATGTATTATAATAAAAACATTAATCTAAATAATTATAATAATTCCAATAAATCATAATTTAATATAAATCTAGATTAAATAATTTTTTTAATGTCTAAATAAAGAACGGTTTTCTGAAATGTCAAATTAACATAATTCTTTTCTAAGATTTATAACCAACATCACAATAATAATAATAATAATAATAGTAATATGCAAAGACACCTACCCAGTTGCAAAGCATGATAGGCATAATAAAGAATTATAGTGATTCTATTGGTATGTCTTTTGGGTTAGATAAATGACCTGTCTTGTATATTTCACGAGGTCAGAAAATGACTACAGATAATATAATAGTTTCTGATGAAACCTATATTCACGAACTAGAAAGGACTGAATCATACAAATATCTTGGTTTTCAACAGCATCTGAAAATAGCGAAAAAGGATGTAAAAGACTTATTAAAAAATGAATTTATTAAGCGCTTGCGACTTATTTTTAACAGCTATCTTTCAAGCCGCTATAAAATAAAAGCAGTTAATACATGGGCGATACCATCTCTTATCTATAGTTTTGGCATAATAAAATGGTCTGACACTACTCTTGATGAGTTGGATAGACTCATAAGAACGGAGATGACAAAAGCCAGAATGCACCATCCGATTTCATCTATGGCCAGGCTGTATTTATCGAGGAAACAAGGAGGACGAGACCATTCAACATATTACGGCAGGATAAATACTTGCTGGATCCGAGTCGAGCAGAGAAATTCGGCATGGTAGACAGTAAGGTCGCTTATTATCGCTATAATCCTCAAAAATTATTGGAAAAAGATAATATAAAGATTTATTGGGACGAAGCGATGATAACTGACCATACTGTGCACCATAAAAAACCGGATATTGTCATTATTGACAAGATCAATAAGACTGGTGAAATTATTGACATTGCTGTGCCCAATGATGAGAATATTCGAAAATCCCATGCCGAAAAGTTAAGAAAATATCAGAATTGGCTATCGAGCTTAAAGAGTTATACAAACTGATATCTGCCATAGTTACGCCTATTATAGTAAATTCAAATGGACTAGTGCCAAAAACAACGATAGCAGGCACCAAGAACTTGAATCTGCCAACAGCAATTATAAAAGAAGCACAGCAAGGGGTACTTCTTGATACTGCTAGAATCGTGCGAAAAAATTTTAAATTCCCCATAACATGTCACACTCACAAACTCCATATCGGTTGGATTTTCCCCCGATATGGATTTTACTCCAGTTTTCACTGAGTATAAACCTCCCCCATAATAATAATACTATGTATTGTTGTATATAATAAATAATATGCGAATTATTAAAGCTACCCCATGACAATAATAAAATGCTTGCTTGTTACTTTCTTTAAGTTTTGATAAGAAACAGAAAACATCATTAACTTTATTCCCACTATTTTAATCGAAAATGTTTAACAATGATAGCTATTCTCCGTGGGCCACTATATATTTATCAAGGAATTTTACCATGTGTGATGTAAAACCGGGCGATGCAATACTAAATGGGTCAAATGTACAAATATATATATATATATATATATATATATATATATATATATATATATATATATATATTTGGCACCATTTACACGCCTCTCTAGTTTTTATAATGTGAGTCATGTTTTTATAAGATAATTTTAAATATTCACAAGACGAAATCCTTATTCGACTGTTGATTTCTATATTCTAATGGCATACTAGTGGGGAGAGTTCAGTACAAGTATCAGCCTTGAAGTTTTCTATCTAAGTTATTTGAGTTATTCCGCTAGCTTCGTCTACTGACGAGACTCGAAGTTCAGAAATCCCCAAAGAACAAGCACCACTCTAGAAATGTTGAGAACAGAAACCATCCCACCATCTATATCTGAAGACCACGATAAAATTCACTTCAAGTTGTTATTTAGGCAGCCCATGTTCTTTCCTCTTAGTGTTTTTAAAATGAACTTAAAAACCAAAATAGTATTTTTCTTTTATTCCTATTATCGCTTTGAAAATGATAATATTAAAACAGACTACAGTATTGCTTTAGATACATACTTTCATTAATGATGACACAAACACCCACAAATGAAGCCATACAGCAAATATTTACTCAGCTGATTTAAATACAATTAACTTATCACTGTAAAATTAAAAACATTCCAAAACATTTTTCCCTGACACATTAAGTCGTTGACTGTCCTTGGAAGAAATATACTTCGCGATTGCACAGACAAAATTATGGAATATGTCTATAAAAGGTGAACTCGCGTAGCAAATATGTGATCATACAGGCCGAATTCTCTATAAAAATGAGTAAAAAAGTACTAAGGCAGTTGAGCGAAGAAGGCTTCTAATGTTATGGCTATGTGCTATTACCGATTCTTTCACATTTAAAGCTCCACGGAGTTAGAAAAGACGTGTTCAAATCGCTGTCTGATTTTTTTTTGATAGCTGATGGTGTGAGTTAGTACATCTATGTTCAACCACCACTTCAAATGCTGTATTGCGTAGAGCCCGAACATTATTAGTAGTACCTCTAATCACGTGCCTATAACTTATGTATATTTTATAAAAAATAATGTATTGCTGTTTTAGCGTTCTTTCGTTAATTAAATGATAAATAAATAAATAGTTTATTTATTAACTTCCACTTTTATCAACTATAGCTAATTTGGGACGGGTTACAACCCTTTTCTAGCCAGTATGGGATTATGGATTTTATTTAATGAATTCCGTCTCTAAATAAATTCCTATTGCCCAGGCGGGAATCGAACTCGCCACTCTAGGTTTACCATGTGAGATTAAGGCCAATGCTTTGCCTCGATGAATGTGTTCAAAGCGTTTAATTAAATGAAAGTGGCGATTCTCGCCTGGGCAAAGGAAATTATTTAGTGACGAAATTCATTAAATAACATCCTGTCCCACCCCTGGCTAGAAAAGGGTGGTAACCTGTATATAACCCGTCCCAATTAGCCAGAGTTGCAAAAAGTGGACGTTAATAAATAATAATAATAAATGAAAGTGTTCAAAACGTTTAAATGTTTAATTAGAAAATATGCATATTTCAACTTGTAAAAAAAAAGAACTGCATACACTCGAAAGAAAAGAAATAAATTTAGTTGTTGTGAACTCGGCATTTAGTTGTTAGAACCACATTACCAAAAATAATACTGGAAAAAAACCATTAGCATTCACAACTTTCTGTTGTTCACAATTGGTTGGATCTGTTGCCATGACAACGCTCATTATGTTCTCACGGCAACGAATGCTTCCGCTACAGTGTTAATAAATGAAGACGAAAAATGCACAAAAAAAACATGGGTCTCAAGTTAGCCATGTGAGTTAAAGCGTTGACATTAATCTCACATGGTAATCATAGAGTGGCGAGTTCGATTCCCGTCTGGGCAATAGGAATTTATTTTCCGAAGGAATTCATTAAATAAATTTCTTAGTCCCACCCTGGCTAGAAAATGATAGTAACCTGTAGATAACCTGTCCCAAAAAGCCCTAGTTGCAAAAACTCGAAAATGCTAAAAACAACAAAGGAGACTGCCGCGTTGTTTATCTAGTTGTAACAAAACTAAATTCTACAACATCGTTCACAGACACATAGGAAAACACTCGAGTAACATTCTCAGAGTAACTGAAAAATTAATTAAATTAAGAAGACACAATACTTATAGGAAATAAAATACACTTCTGAGGGCCAAAAGGAAACAGATGGGACGAAATTAGAACAATGAATGGCGTTGCTCAAGGAGCACTTACATCGTCTCTTCCCTTTAATTTGTCGATCCCCTGTGTTTCCCAGGAACTTGGTAGAACGACATTACAAATAAATGTGAATTCAGAGTTGTAGATGAATTGCCTTTCCTAACCTGTTGTGAATTCGCTAACGAAATAATAATCATTGCAAAAGACCATCAGTCAGCAGAAAACCCCATTGGGCAAGCCATTTATCTTCACCAGGAAATTGAAATAAATATCAATGTAGCTTAAAGATAGATTACAAGGGAAGAAAATGATGTACTTACAATTGTGTACTTACAATCATTTTTCAAAAAGATATCAATTACAGTTTATCCGATTAAACACACATTTTATAAAATAATAATTTTCAGAAACTGTGTTAAAGTAATAATTCTACCAATAAATATTTCGGATAGTACTTTATTTTGAATTCATTCAAAGATAACTGGGAAATTATCTTTTAACACGGAAAATGTATGTTTTCTTTGAACATAGATGGAGATTTACGTTTTATGACCAAGGATTCTTGAAAATTAAATATCACAATGCCCCAAAGTGTTTAACAAGTTCGTTGGCTATGAAATATTCTTTCTAAAGGAAAAGGCACTATTCAGTGTGTACAAGGACAGGAGGACTTCTGATTTTCTTGGTTAATTTTTAATGGCAATAAAGATATAATTGCCCAATAGTTAATAGTTTGTATCTTTTTTTTAATTATATTTCTTCCTGCAACACTTGTTTGTTTGAACAAATTAAGCTGCCAGGAATGGGCTAATAAGAAGGAAACTTCGAATATCCTCGCTGACGTCATTGCAGCAAGTATGAAACCCTTATCGTGTTTTGGGGCCTTGAATATCTTTAATGGAATTCACATGTACACAAACTAAAGTCTGAAATATCTGCCCTAGCACACAAGGTTCATCCTGATTCTATTTGGAGAAGTGAGCTGCATTTGATAAGATAGATAGATCATCGTCGTCATTCAACAAAAATGTTTGACCGCTTGACATATTCTGGATCTTACACTACGACTCGAAACAGGCCTAACACAAATTGAATAAGTGAATTAAGAAAACGTTAGACTCTTAAGTATTGCGTACACTAAGTGGATTAACCATGTGCTGGACAAGTTACTGATCCACCTACGTTGATTTTT
The DNA here is from genome assembly GCA_019009955.1 of Riptortus pedestris. NCBI lineage: Eukaryota > Metazoa > Arthropoda > Insecta > Hemiptera > Alydidae > Riptortus > Riptortus pedestris. Next base: position 106,628,112 of record CM032230.1, on the reverse strand, counting down.
CTTGTAATAAGAAGCCTATATAGAAATGATTAAACATTTAACCCGCAGTCAGATGTTAGGAGGCACAGGTGCTCGAAGTGAAAGTTACATTAGTGCAAGTAGGGGATCACGGAAGACTGAAATAAAAAATAAATTAAGTATCACGGCAATGTTAGAGTTAGAATTAGTATTAAAAAAAATATTGAACAACAATTGTATAAAATTATGTTTGGAACAAGATTAGTTATGTAATATTTCTTTCGATCCAACTTAATAGCGGAGATATATTTTTACTTTACCCCCCTTTTTACCCCTATTTCTAGACCCATGACAATGTTCGTGGAATTTCTTGAAGGGGAGGATTGTTGAAATATTAAAACTAAAAAAAGGAACATCTCTGTTTATAATATTTATTTAGGAGCACCCGTAAATAGGCGATTTTGTATCTCTCTATATACTTACTTATCTGAGTAAATTTAATTTGCAATAATCTTGATTATACAGGATCTTTCCATCCGGTTCATATTAACGAATATACAAACTCATAAATATCAGGGAAATAAGCTCTTATGAGATACGAAAGTTGTCATCCCATCACTTTGGCTTCTAATCAACATATTAGCTGAAATATTTTGAACTCTGCAAATTGAATTTTCTTGGAAATTGCTAATGTGATTCTTGGTACAGCTTCCAGATTTACCTTTAAAGCGTTATACACATTGGTTGAGTTGTATACGGGGTTTGTATTCAATCCACTAATGTAAACATTGAAGGCATTGTTACCTCCTTCTATTATCCTCCATTCCAAAGAGTTGGTAAGTAAACTTATCCACTCAGTATGTCTCGAAAGTTAAAATCATTTTCAATTAGTAAAAACTATTTACAACAATTCGAAAGTGGTATGTCAAAATCAACACTCATCACAAATAATAATAATTGATGAAAATAGATTAGTGACTTCTATTAAACAAAAGTAATTCTAAATGAATGACATAACTCCTTTCCATTATGTGAAATAGAAAAATTATTGGTGTGAAATGCAGAAACATTGAGTGGTTCCGTTTATTAGTGTTATGTAAATTGTTTCCTTTTATATAACATAACTACGACCAAACTTCATAAGGCTATGTAACATTTTGTCATTGTAGCTTAATGAAACGTATTACTTTTGGTTTAGACCCATTTTTTGGTGGTACTATCAAATTTGATGGCATAGATGAATTAAAATTTGTAAATTATGGTATTCGAAGCTGTTAAAGAAGATTCCATTTAATAGAACGTCAACTATAATTATTAAATGGTGCTGTCAAAAGTAGTAAATAAAAGAAAAACGGGAGTTCCGTAATTTACTTTAACTCATGGAATTAAAAATCCACCCTCTAAAAAAAATTAAAGCTAAATATCATAACTCAATTTATTTCCTCAAAAACAAATCGATGAAAGAAGTTGAGAGAATAGCTCTGGGTTGGAGTAAATATTGGTCACTAAAATCTATAATGAAGGAAAATTTCCCAATTGAAATGAAGATAAAAGTTTTTGATTATTGCGTTTTTCCGTAAGTGACATACACTAGCCAGACATGGTCTATCACAAAAAGCCATCAAGTATCCAAATCAAGGAAACTGGAAGTATGGCAAAGATCAGTGGAAAGGAGCATGCTGAACATCAGCCAATGTCTTAGTTGTCATTATGGCCCTAATTATTATAATAATGTTAACTATATGAAGTGAAGGTGTAATTAATTATTATCTTATTGCACCAGAGTTTTGTTTATTTTTACTTTTATTAAATTTTAATTGTTGTTATTAATGAATTATTTTGTTTATGGCAACTGAGCCATAATAAAGGCTACTTTTCATTCATTCATTCATGTACTTACATGTTATATACTCATTTGTGTGTGTGTGTGTGTGTGTGCGCGCGCACGCGCTCGCCTATGCTTGCGTGTTCACGTGCGACTAAAAAGGCAGTGTATATTGCCTTTACTAATGTATTCTATCATTGATAAAATTTTCATTTGCAGTGTTTTCTTAATACTTTTATTTCTTCCAGAAGGAACATGAACAAAGAAGAAGGAGAAAAAGCAAAGCCCAATTCTTCGAAATGATACAAGAAATTAGGAGGTATGTAATTTTTATGCATAAAAATAGTATTTGGCTCAATTGTATCATTTAGTGGAATCAATTACATTCACTTTTGTCATCAAGATTTGTAAATTTTTCATTACATGTGAATTCCGTCAGCCAAAGAAGATTTAGCCTTTGCACCATTGGATAGTCCATGCACTTAATGAACCTTTAGCTGACTTGAAAATCCCATATTTCTGCATGAATAACTTTTAAGCTCCAACCCACAAATAAATTCACTCCATACCTATAAGTATTTATCTCTGGAATATGCTGGATGGTAGACGAACCATTTGATAAGGATCATTGATCCCCCCCCCCAGGCAGTCGCCCGGCGGTCGTGGTCCAGATTACACAGCTTTAATCAGGCACTGACGATGGAGCGTTGACCCCGAAAGTGCACTCTTCATAATAATAAAAAGTGCGTCACGCAGGGGCTGCGTAAACTAAGCAGATTTCCCATGTGAAGTTTTACAACAGAGAAATCTGCATACTGGTAATACAAGCCCACCATGAGTAAATTCCAACGGTAATAAGAAATCTTCCAGTTAATATTAATAAATTCCCAACTGAAACGGCTTCTGAATTGTAAAAATAATTTATATTTTAATAACTCAAACTTAAGTAGTACAAGAACTAAAGAAGGGGGCGGCGGATGAAAGGCTGTATTTGCATAAATCACACACAAAGTAACGAAGGTAAGGTAAGGCTAGAAACGACCGGTAAGGTTAGAAGAAGCTTCCACCTGAGCCGAGAAGTTACGAAAACGGCCGAACTAATCCGAACAATACTCGACCACAGCCTTCATAAAAACGCAAATATCTCGGTTAATATTCAAGATAGTGAATAAATATGTATAACAATATTTATAGTAAATTTAATCTGGAATAAGATTGGTTCTATACAATTTTTCGATCCGATGCATAATAACGGAGATATTTTGAATTTTTATTGATCCTTATATGTATTTATTTATTCTACCATAACTTTTCAATCCAGATTCCCTACAAATGTATTGTCAGCCTTGCGGATGACAATTAGAGCATCAGTGGCTGAAGTATGAAACTTACAACTCATAGAGCCTAAGAGTCTGGCTTATGAAGGATAAGTCTCTGAAAATTCTCTTTCTCCGATCTAGAATAAATACAGATATAAAATACAACTATAACTTTTATGGGACGCCACCGCATATGTGTATTTGGTTGCAAAAAAAAAAATCTATCTCAGGGGTAAAGTCATGTTTGAAGTTTGCCGGCTAACCCATCGGACTATGCTTCAGCAGTCAGGTTTTCTAACTCACATATTTTCGACGGCTCTCTGGCCATCTATTTCAAACGACTCGTTGTTGGTTTTTTGTAAAGGTGCTGCTTTTTAAAGGAAGGAGAAAGGTCGAATATTTGTGAGTCGGAAAACGTTCTTGTGTCCGAAGCAGGGGAGCTCGTCAGTATAAAAAAGTCCGTCACGCAGGGGCTGCGTAAACTAAGCAGATTTCCCACGTGAAGTTTTACAGTAGAGAAATCTGCCCAATAACAGCTGTAGTAGGAAGGGATCTCTAAACCTATTCACGAGGGAGGAATAGTTCCAGAAACGGCCACCAGAGCTCTCGGCGGAGAGTCCGGAACATGGCGGTCCTGCCTCCCACACACACAATACAAATGCAAATATCTCGGTTAATATTCAAGATACAGAATAAATGTATAGAACAATATTTATAGTAAATTTAATTTACAATAAGATTGATTTTATACAATTTTTCGATCCGACGCATAATAACGGAGATATTTTGAATTTTCAAAAATCCCCCCCTCTAAACCCCCCCTCCCACTGGTCCGATTTCAGCCATTAACGAACTTGATCTTTCTTTTTACATAAAACGATTAAATTCCGAGTTTGGTAACGATCAAACAAAAATTACGACCGCTAGAGCGTTAACAGACAAATATATATATATATATATATATATATATATATATATATATATATATATATATATATATAATTTTGAACGTACCTCATTTTCGTCATCTCCTGGGTAGGATCGATGGACATTTGAAGAAATTTTTCGAAACTCGCGTCATGAGTACGACCGCAATAGCTGATTTCACTGAAGGGAAATCTGCTAAGAAGTTAATATGTTCACATGTATATGGCAATTGAAACTTTTCATAAAGTTATTATTTCATAAAGAAGCATTACCAAGCTTAATATGTTATCCCTTTTTGTAAAAAGATAGATCAAGTTCGTTAATGACAGAAGTCGGACCAATGGGAGGGACGTTTAGAGTCGATCGATAAGTCGGACCGAAAGATTTTGCATAGGTAATCTTATTGCCTATAAATGTTGTGATGTTATATATATTTTTTCTCTATCATGAATATTAACAGAGATATTTGGATTCTGTAGTTACTCTCCTTAAGTAAACCTTCACTCCAACTCATGTCATATTAATAAGGAGCTGTTGTATCATGAACCACTTTATTGGAAGCTTAAATACCAAATATTGTTTTAATTGTACTTTTGCTGTGTGGGAGATATAAGCAAATACGTAGTGTGATCGTTAAAGATTATACGTTCTCGAAAATGTTTTTAGCAGATTTCCCTTAAGGGAAATCAGCTATTGAGGTCGTACTCATGACGCGAGTTTCGAAAAATTTCTTCAGATGTCCATCGATCCTACCCAGGAGATGACGAAAATTCAAAACTGTATATAATATATATATATATATATATATATATATATATATATATATATATATATATATAATATTTGTCTGTTACCGCTCTAGCGGTCGCAGTTTTTGTTTAATCGTCACCAAACTCGGTATTTAATCGTTTAATGTAAAAAGAAAGATCAAGTTCGTTAACGGCTGAAATCGGTCAAGTAGGAGGGGGGTTTAGAGGTTAGGAATTTCGATTATTCGAAATATCTCCGTTACTACACATCTGATCGAAAAATATCACAGAATCAATCTTATTGCAAATTACATTTACTATAAATATTGTTTTATAGATTTATTCTCTATCTTGAATATTATCTGAGATATTTGCATTTGTATTCTGCATGTTCTATGTTCGGACTTTCCACCGTGAGCTCTGGCGGCCGTTTTCGTAACTATTCGTCCCTCGTGAATAGGTTTAGAGGTTTCTTACTACTACCGCTGCTATTAGGCAGATGTCTCTATTGTAAACCTTCACGTGGGAAATCTGCTTAGTTTAAGCAGCCCCTGCGTGACGGACTTTTTTTATCTATACCATACTCGATGTAAAACCTTTTCTGTCAACACTTAAGAGCACATAGTTAATGACTGAAATCGGACCTGGAATAGTAGGGGGGGGGGATTCGAAAATTTGAAATATCTCCATTGTAATGAGTTTGATCGTACTTTGTAATTGAGCAAATTATTGATGGTCTTCAATTGTTATTCTACGCATTTTAGCAGATTTCCTTTAAAGGTAATCAGCTATTGAGGTCGAACTCATGACGCGATTTTCGAAAAAATGTCTCAAATGTCCATCGATCCTACACAGGAGATGACGAAAATGAAGTCCGTTCAAAACTGTATATATATATATCTATATATATATATATATATTTATATATATATCTATATAGAGAGAGAGAGAGAGAGAGAGAGAGAGAGAGAGAGAGAGAGATATGTCTCTCTATATATTTGTCTGTTACTCTAGCGGTCGCAATTTTTGTTTAATCGTTGTCAAACTCGATGTAAAGCGTTTTGTGAAAAAAAGAAAAGACAAGTTCGTTAACGGCTAAAATCGAACCTGGGAGAGGGTGGGGTTCGAAAATTCGAAATATCTCCGCTGTTATGCGTCGAATCGAAAAATTTTAGGGAATCAATATTATTGGAAATTTAATGTCCTATAAATGTAGTTATGCACGCTTTTTCACTAACTTGATTAGTAACCAAGATATTTACATATTTTAGTATTCGGCCATGAGTAAACCTCCACTCCTTCTCATGTCATATTAGCAATAAGCTGTTATATAATGGAATGCTTTATTTTAAGCCTAAATAATAAATATTGTTCTTATTGAACTTTTACGTTATGAGGTAAATGCAAATACAAGACGCACGTGGGAAATCTGCTTAGTTAACGCAGCCCCAGCGTGACGGACTTTTTTTCGTTTCTCACATATTCAGCGAGTTATTCGTGCTTTCAGCCTTCAGTAATTCCTTCTCCACCCCACCACCTACTCATTGGTTTTTTTTTGTTTTTTGAAGTGAAAACTTCTTTAGGCACGTTGTGCACCCCGTAAGGAAGCATTTGCAGGAGAGGAAAAAAGTATGAAATCGCGACACCGCCACCGCCACCGCTAGTACTCAACTCAAAGCTAAAGGAGCTTCTTTTCTTCATAACTCCTGAACCAAATTAGCTAGAGTTTTCGTTCGCATACCATTTTAAAGAGGACAAAACCAGCATCATTTCGTTCACAGATACTATATATCTACCATTTTTACTTTCATAGATATTTTAATCCGAAGTTTAAATAAATTCGAATATTTAAATAAATAAATTCGAATATTTAAATAAATTCGAATCAAAACTGTTTGTATCCTACTTTAGCTACCATATACCGATTGTATCAGTTGTTGATGATGCTGGCAGTGATGATGGTGCAAGAGTTGTTGAAATTATGGATAGAAATTGATTTTTCTGAGTGTACTTAACTTATTTTTGTAAAGCATTTGTAATAATTCTGAAATGTAATTTTTTTCTTTTATGTAAAATAACTGAAATTATTATGTATAGTATTTTATATTGATAAATAAAACAATTCGTGGTACATTATTTTTTTTATCACTATTATTTTTGTCATTTCATTTTTTCATGTAAAATAGAACATAACTGTTACTTATTGATAAATAACTAAAAATATTTTTAAAATAAGACTTCGTAAAAAATATTTCTCAGCAATGCCAAAATTGAGCGATCAAAGCTAAAGGAGTTTTCACTTCTACCGGCAGTTCCCTGACTGTTTTTTTTTGTTTTGTTTTTTTACATAGAAATAGAGAATATGTTGTTAGATAAGATCGCATGTGTGTTATACCAGTAACGCCCTAAGAAGGAAATCTGCTTCAGTTTACGCATTCCCTGCGAGACGGTCTTTTTATAAATTGTCGCTCACAGATATAGTTGGAATTTACAGCTATGAAATCCATTTTCGTCATTAATAAAGGATGCGTCAATCTAATAGCTCCTAATAGCAAGGAATATGCACTGTAATTTGGTTCATTATATTGTAATGAAATGTTCGTAGGTGATAAATTAACATGCTCTAAAGTTCGTTTGTATAATATCTTTCAATCAGAATAATTAAAGAATGCTCATTATCATTTGACAGATGACATAGAGACGACTTCTATTTTTAAAGGGCCACCATATTTGGGAAGGCAAACATGACAGAAGAGGGGAGTGAGTGGATAGCTATTGAATAGTGATAGATGTATATGGATGTGAGATTGGAGCAAACACCTGACCGGTGACAGTGGGTAAACAGAACCGATTGTCAAACATTCCCTCCATCATCCCCCACTCTAATATTGGCTCAGATATTTTGCCCACCTATTATCGCCCTTACCCACTCCACAACTATTTGCACTCCAACTAGATGCACATATCATGTCGAGGCAGTGTTATTGTGTGCCAGTATGTACACGAAACATAAACACTTATCTAGTATCCATTTTTGAGGTGCTGGATGGTGATGGAATTTTTTTATCTCAGGTAAGAAAAGAAAGACCTCGTTCCTTCACTGTTATTATTATAATTATTTATTAACGTCCACTTTTTGCAACTAAGGCTAATTGGGACGGGTTATCTACAGGTTACCACCCTTTTCTAGCCACTGTGGAACTAAGGATTTTATTAGTGAATTCCGTCACTAAATAAATTCCTATCGCCCAGGGCAGGAATCTAACTCGCCACTCTAGATTTACCATGTGATATTAAAGTCAATGCTTTAACTCGCATGGCAAACCTGAGCCCCTCCTTCACTGTTGTTTATTAGTTGCGAAATATACAACTGTTAATGAATTCATATATTATGAGACTTATCTGGTATTTATTTAGTCAATTTTCGCGTTTGCGGAAGAAATGTAGATTCTTCCAAATGTTATATATATATATTGGAAACAGGTCTTAATAGCAGGAAGTCTTCCCACCAATTTCTTTGTTAAAGCATAAGGCCTTTCGGCACTAACGTGCCATCATCAGGTGCTTACAACAAAACAAAAAGAGAAACATGTTCGAGGTCAAGTGATGTCTCAAAAAACTTAAATTTGAAATGTTTCAACCTAAATAAAATTACTAAAACAGTCATACAAATTGTCTTAGCTTAAAATCATTTAAAAACATTAAAATCACAGACAATCCTATAAACTAATAAAATATAATTTAATAAATTTAAAATATAGTTAAAATGACATAATGCCTAAATAAATATATACATATTTTTAACATGAAAAGCAACCATTTGGTATAATTAAAATTCCAATTATTTAACATAGTTCCTACCTAGGTTGTATATGACCTGTTGTAATCATATTTGTCTTAAAACAGTCAATTATTCTTTAAGTAAAACTTAGTCTAATAATAATTGTTTTTATTTGTTGCAATATGTTCTTCAGCTCCAAGAGTACCATAAGCCTCAATCCAAATTAATACTATCTGGTGGGAAAGATGGCTATTGACGAATGATTTCTTATCTAGTCTAATGACATGTGGTATTTAAACTGTGTAGATTAGACAAGAATAACTCCCCATTGTCTTCTACAACTTTTAAACCCTACAATCAGGACGCGATTATCGAAACATTTATCCAAATGTCCACAGGTCCTCCCCGTTCTAAAGTCTCTCTCTCTCTCTCTCTCTCTCTCTCTCAATATATATATATATATATATATATATATATATATATATATATATATATATATATATATATATATAAGGCTCTAGTTGATCGTTACCAAACTCGATATTTAGACGTTTTATGCAAAGGAAAGGATGAAATTCGTTAATGGCTAACGTCGGACCAGTGGGAGGGAGGAATTTCGATAATTTGAAATATCACCGTTCTTATGCCCCCAAAATGTCCTTACTTAACTCTACCATTTTTATTTGATCTGTGAGCTACTCAATCTTCGACCACTTCATTCAATACTTAGAATCATATTCGATAATGGCTGAAATCGGTACTGGAATAGGGTGGATTTAGGGGGAAGCGGAATTCGAAAATTCAACATATCTTCATTATTATGAGTCGTACGGTGTTATAAAAATATGTAAACAATTGTTATTCTATGGATTTTTCCGTAACTCAAATATTAAGGGAATTATTCATACTTTCTTGATTTCAGCCTTCAGTAAACGCCAACTTCTACTCATCGGATTTTTACTTAGAAATAGGGAATATATGATGAGATGAGATAACTTCTGTGTCGTGCAAGCACACAGAGTGGCAAATCTGCTAATTTCAGACAGCATTTACGAGAATGACGTTTCTATACAGTATATGTCGGTTAGGTTAGGCTGGTTGTTTTTTTGAGCGAGAAACTACTGCGTTAGTACACCCTAAATAATGTTTGTGTGAGTGTGTGTGTAGAATATATGTAATAATGTCAACTTAGTAAACCTAAACGGGACGTGTATCTATAAATTACAAAACCTTTATTGATTTAGTGAATCCTTTTTTAATAAGATGTACTTAAGTAATTGAACTCGCGTAGTGCAGAGAGATTTGTTCACTATGACTTAAATATAAATTCATTTACTTTAAAAAGGAAGCAAGCCCTTTATAGGCCTTGATTCCACTTAATTGAAGCCGAAACCAGCTATTGGTATTCGATCAGGAATGCCAATATCTAGGTAATTCATATATGAAAACTGAGGTACAGGAATGAGGCATCTGCTCCTGCTGTACATTAATCTTGCCCCCGTCTCATATTTATTTTTGCTTCAGCTCTCGTCAACCCGGCCTTCTTTTTATTGAAGGCTACCATATTTCATATATAGTACTTTAGATTATATTGTTCTCTGTGCGGATTGGACGAAAATGAGGTCGGGGCTCCTGCAAGAGAAAACTTATTCAATTGAGCCTAATCCCATTGTGAAGGCCGGAAGATAGCTAAGGGACTTTGTTGGGGGTTGGAAGGGATTTGGCCTGGTGCTTCTCTGCTTTTTGCCTTAACTTGTTTACTTGTCCTGGCGCTGATCCTGAATACGTTTTAGTTTAGTTAACTAACTATAAATAAAGAGGTTCTTTTGGGTATATATATATATATATATATACACACACACACACACACACACACACACACACACACACACACACACACACACACAAGATTTGCAGAAGGAGATTGTTGCATAATCAGGGGACGTTTGGAGGAAGCTACGGGACCTACGGTAGAGGGGCCGCCATCTGTACACAGTACTTACTGAATGGATATGAACTGTTGCATATAAACTAAATAAATATATATATATATATATATATGCATGCTTTAAGATATGTCAAATTGTAATCTTGGGGTCTTTGAAAATCTACCTGTATTTATTATCTAATCCAGAATCTATCTCACCTTGAAGAATCTACTTCAAAACGAAAAAAATAACATTCAAAAATATTGCTACATTGATTTTGTGTTGCATTTCCAGTATCGTCCACGAATTTATTCAATGGAATTTAAGAATATTGCCTATTCCTAATAAAATTAGAAATGTAAAAATTTTTTTTTTTTTTTTAAAACAAGCTCTTTAGCTAGAGGAAAAGGTAGATGGGTCATTATTTTAGATATGCGAATCCTACATCATCTCTTCTCTTTAATTCGGCTATAGACTTAAGACTTGTAAGTATTCTAAGGGCATGACGTAATTTCGTTCAATCAGTGTCACATCGTTGAATGGGAAATTAATGTGCCTGGTATAAGATCGTTACATTTTAAACAAACCTAGCTAAATCCATTTAGTTTGGAGAATTTGGCTTTTTGTGCGGCCTTTTTTTACCGAAACTTTTGTCGATGAGTATTTTTTATTTATTCACACTTCAGGAACAAAAACTCACAACACTTGTTCAAAATCATTCTTCTCATTTTCAGTATGTAAATTTATATTCGATCACATCAAATTAATCCCCGAACATGGTAATAAGGGAAGGAGAATTAGTTGCATAAGAGTTGTAAATATAAAAACCATAGATTTATTTTTGAGAATAAATCACTTAAATTCCGAGATTCTTATAAATTCGCTTTCGGCCGACTAAACAATCGTATTGAGAATATTGAAATCAGACCAATACTTTGAAACCTCATTATCATAATTCCGTTTTCCTGGCGAGTTCTTATAAAAGCAAAATAGTGCGCTCCAAAGGATCTAAACGCCATTTTCTTGTCTAAAATTAGAAAAAATAATCATCTTGTTTTGACCTAAAGATGGATTAAATCTTTCGTCAGTTACTGCTGGTATTATGTTGTATTCTATGTAAAATAGAATTATGTTAAGCATTTTTCCATCGTAGAAATGTTTGAAATGTTTGTGTTGGAAATTATAATATGGCGGTGAGAAAAAAGAGCTGTGTTTATTTTCACTAATATTCATTGGATAAAATTCAAGACGAAGTTTTATTATCAAAGTGAGGCACACCCATAAACTATATTTTGCTCAGCTATACTCATTTTCTGAAAGGAAGTTAAGAAAATCCGTCAATCAGGGATTGCGTAAACTAAGCAAATTTCCCACGTGAAGTTTTACAATGGATAACTCTGCATAATTTTATATTTAACACCACCGAGAACATTAATTGAAAAACAAAAAAAAACAAATGACAATGAGAAATCTTTCAGTCAGTTTACATTTTAATATCTTCCACACCTGAAAGTATCTGAATTGTAAAAAAAAACAGCCAACCTCTCCGAGCTGAAAAATAGAATTATTCTAGAGCGAAAAGAAACACAATTGCTGAAATATATCTGAGTACAATACATTAATTTTATTTAAAACTATTTACTATCTAGTACTGCAATTTATAATGAACCAGAATAATTTTTGATCTCAATCACTCTAATTTTAATCAAGAACAAAAGAGGGGGGGGGCGGAAGTTCATGAGAATGTATTTGGATGTATCTCGGATAATATTTGAGATAAATACAGGGAAATCAACATTTACATGTAATTTAATTCACAATAAGATTGTGAGTCGATCCGATTTAAAGTAACGGAGATATTTCAAATTTTCGATATTCACCCTCTAATCCTCCTCCCCCCCACCTCTTCTCGGCCGATCTCTTTGATCTTTCTTTTTACATAAAACGTCGAGTTTGGTAATGGTAACATATATATATATATATATATATATATATATATATATATATATATATATATATCATTTTGAAAAGACCTCATTTCAGTCATCGCTTTGGTAGGATCGATGGTCATTTGATGAAAGTTTTTGAAAATCGTGCCATGTGCAACCTCAATAGCTGATTTTATTTAAGGGAAATCTGCTAAAAACCCGTTTGCAGTAAAACACCTATACTTGTATATAAACCTTTTGATCTGACAATAGGAAGACCAACTGGAAAATATATGGCACCATAAAGTCCCTATCTGAAATAGCTACTTATTTGATAAAGACATAATCCGAAATAGGACGAGGGAGTGTGCTGATATAATACTCATCCGCCATAAGCAATTTTCATCTCTATAAAGAATGATTATAGACTGTTCCCCTCTTTCTTTATCCCACAGAATAGTTGGAAATATTTCTTACTCGATCAAAAAGGAGATAAACGACATGTAGGGTCTTTGTGTCTGAAGAAGTGTCTGATTTACATTAAAAGGTTCAGAAATGGGTCGTTTAAATGGGCCTCCTTTTGGTACAAATGGAGTTAATACGAAAATTACCAGGAAAATGTTTCATGAATAAAGGTGGAATGTCTTTAGAAATCGATGTTTCAAAACATAATAAAGCAGAACTCAATAAAGCATAACTTTAGCTCGGTTTATGCTGGGTACCTCTGTATTTTTTTTTTAAATCTGAAGAACACCTAGCACTGACAATTATATTGAATTCCTAATTTAAAACTCATCTTATTATAATACAACATTCTAATTCAAATACTCAGATGTATCTGTCAGGAGGTAGAACATTATTATGCCCACTGGGAGGCGGCCAATTAAAATGAAAATATCTTTGTCTTAAAGTTAATTATAAAACTTTGCAACTTCACTCTTGATAATAACTCACGAGAACCAAAAGAACTGAAGCTTCGAAATTATTCCTACACCAATTAATTGGATTTACGACGATTCGTTATCATTAATTTCTGATGGAAAATATACTCCGTGGTTCCTTATATATTCGCCTAATATTTTCGTTGGTTTTAAACTACCAGCATCATAGCTTAGAGGGATGGAAGCAGGTCGGTGAGAGCAGGCTTACACCCGTTCTCGGGACGGCTTTAACTCGAATATTAACAGAGTTGGTTGTATTTTTATTTTGTTTTTCAGACTTCAGAAAACCTTCACTCTCCCCACCCACTCCTCCGTTATCACTTAAAGCAGCTGACTTAGTCATGCCCAGCTTAAATTTCAATTCCGGATTTCTTAGGGTTTTGCGGGGAGAAACAGGGAATATATGATGAGATGATTCCATGAGAATTCCAGCTCTTGTGAAATGTGCTCAGTTTACGATGTCACTTTGTGACGCGCTTTGTTGTACGCTTTAACTTGGCATAGTTCTAGCATTCCTTGAATCACTAGGCATAGTAATCATTTCAGAAATGTCCAGCGATTATTCAGAAAGATTTTTATTTGTGAAACTTTAATCCTCCTGTTCCAGCCCTATTAGGGGATTATTTGTTCCCACTAAATACGAGCGAGCAAATATGTAACTAGTCGATTGACGTTGTTCGCCGGATATGAAGACCAACCGCCTACCACATTTTAGACGTCTTGATTGTGTCTAGTGCAATTTTGGTGTCTTTCTCTTAATTACTGTAGCGCAGATGTCTATCAAAGGAAGTCAGCTGTTCAGGTTGTAGTAAAATAAATCCAAACAACTCTTGAAACGTTCATTGGTCCTATAAAATTATGTACTCAGGATTAACATTCGACAACCACTGATAATGGAATGGGATATAGTAATACTGGCAATGTTCTATTAGGGGGTTTCTTAAGACGTTAAAATGCCATGACGTATCTGTTTTATAAGAGACATCGCGCCAAATAATGCTGAATACAGCTTATGTCACCAAGACATTTAGGAAGGGTCATACTTTCATAGGGAGTGTTATTTTAATGTTCAGAAGGTGTTCCCTATAAATAAATGAAATCTTGACTCCAAATAATAGGTTATTGTATTTTCATAAATGTCACAAAAATAATAATACAACTTTAGAATAATACAAACAGCGGTCTCTTCATGCAGTACACAAGCAACTGACTGTCTAAACTTTTGTTATAAGCGTTAGGTTAAGTGGTAACCAGGGGCAACACGGCCCAGCTGCTACACAATACTGTCGTCATAAACAAAGCTTCATAGTCAGTCTTCTTGGAGTTCTATAATATTCGTTTAATTGAAATTATTTTCGACTTCTATTTAAGATATAAAATATAAATCAAATATGGTTTTCCAAGGAAATTCCTTGGTGCCATATTAACACTCATAACGTTGGGGGCAGTTTTAATATAGACCAAATACAAAAAAATGAAGACTACATTCTCTAGGTTTAGACTCTAAAGACGCTTAACCTAACTTGAAAAATGGCATTTTATTCCTTTTTTGTCATAACGAAATATAAATACAGTTGGGCAAATAAAACAAACTTCATAAGTGTAAAGAGAGGAGTACCTCATGGCGATCCTCTGTCTTCCGAGCTATTTATTCCTACTACTAACCACTTACATACAGAGCTGTGCAAACAAGATTTTGCCAATTAGTATCAATTAATGTCTTCCTCTTACAATATCTAGATTCAGCTAAAGGAACCTAATATTAAAATATTCCATAACTACGCTTATAGGCTGCACGATGATGCTCATACTAAAGGACTGAACATTAAAGGAGCAACGATGGTATTAAAGCAATTCATAGTATTTTCAGAGAAAAGGGCTAAGAATTAATCGGCTAAAAAGCTCTTGTGATGGTATTCTGTGAAAAAGGTAAAATGAAAAATTACGAATTGAAACAGAAGAAAAACTGGCTTCTTCTTTGATTCCGAAATCTAAGTAAATGACACTACATTAGTCAAACTGACTGAAAATATGAATCTTCTGGCTTCGACAGGATATTTAAATCCAGACCAGAAGTTGAATATCGTAAATCAATACCTTTTTTCCATCCTTAGTATACTCTTTCCAATCTATTCCACTAATCAATCTTTCTACGAATCACTTATTATAATTCGGAGAAAAGTCAAAGCATTCATTGGCTTACCTACTTTATACACTGTTATGCTTTAATGCTCCAAGCAGGTTTAGAGGCCTAGGACAAGGCAGGTTAGGAGGCCTGATGTCTCTGGGACAACAGTAGTCCATTCCAAAGAAGCTAAACGGAATCAATGATGGTGTGAAAAATGTGTGAGATAAGAAGACAAGGCCTGTTAAAGTTAAAGAAATATATTCCTAAAAATAACATTTCAATGTACTAATTACAAAAATTAACTATGCAAGGCGAAACTTTAAACTCCGAATGTCAGTTTATAAATATGCATTATAACCAAAACGTCCCAACACAACCCGAATGCCGTAATGAGACTTCTTAACCTCGCTAATACATAGCAACATCTCTATAGCTACGAGATACTCGCGAACATATGACAATTCATACCAATTGTCAAGGTTATTCATCGCATTCGCAATGGCATTTTTCAACCAACTTTAACAGAGGCTGAATCATCCTACAGTGTTCAACGACTGGGGATTCTAGTAGTTATTGAAAAAGAGCTAAACATTAAACAAATTATTAAAGGAAAAGTCAATTTATCGTCAGCTTATGATTGGTCAACGGATTGAAAAATGAGTATTATAGGAGTCGCGGGGCTCCAGGCGTGAATGTACAATCAAAAACAGTTGGGCTCCATTGCCGTAATGAGAAAGAAACTGATGAATTGGGCAACTGCCGTCAAAATATGCTTTTGATTTCTAATCAACGTATAAAAGAATTAAATCTGTTAACTACAAAATAAAATTTCCTTAATTTAGTCATTTTGATACCCATCTGTTCATAGTGAAGTACATCAAGCAGGGGCTGCGTAAACTAAGCAGATTTCCCACTAAATGGTATAACACACTCTCACTACATATTCTTTGTAAGACACCGATGAGTAGGATGGGCGGGGGAGGTGTTTTATTAAGGCTGAAAACAAGATAGTACGAATAACTCGCTTAATACTTGAGTTACGAAAAAAGTCATTGAACAACAGTATAACATCAATATTTTAACAAGATTGGTTCTAAAACATTTTATGATCCACTCATAATAATGGAGATATTTTGAATTTTCCAATTTACAACCTCACTACTCCAGGACTGATTTCCACCAATAACAAATATGATCTTTTGTGTTGGCTGAAACAGTTAAATATAGGTGAAAACTATATTTGGTATTTTACATTGGAATGAAGTGCTTCACGATATAACACGTTATAGTTAATACAACATGAGTTTACAGATGGGCGAAAACTGAAATATGTAAATATCTCGTTTAATATTCAATATACAGAAAACAGGTAGATAACATTTATAGAACATTACATTTGCAATAAGGTTCTATTCAAGAATTTATTCAAGGTTGAAAAGGCAAAAATACCCATACAATGTTTGAGTTTGGTAAAAATGTTTAAATGGCCTTACATTATATTGATCACGTAATCTAATCTGACACATGGTAATAATTATTTATACAACTAGTCTGAGATGTCCTTAACTGTAGTTATTAAAGGTTTTAAGCGCTTACAAAGATGTTTCCTATTTTTTAAAAGTTTACATGCTTACCTTGATAATTATCGCGCGAACCTGTGCAGGTATGTACGAAAGTGCTTATTTAATTCTTCTAGAACCCCTTCTAGAGTAAACTTGAACAAACCTGAATTGGACAGTTAGGCAGATGACCTAATTTTCTCTAAATGGATTTAAAACGTCTAATATTAGTGTATCGAGGAATGATATGATTTAACACCTCCAATAAAATAAATTCTACGTAGGTACTTCTGCTCATGGTATCCCTTACCACGATAGCAATCGATTTAGGTCTTTGTAGAATCGACAAGCAAGTACAGCCGTTTATTTGTGGCCCTGATGATCTCATATTGTCTTTAACAGATAGTGCTTGTATAGGTGATAGTTAACAAACATGGTTTGTCTCTAATAGGTATTCTTCATCGCATTTTGTACCCGTACTCCCATCGAGAACTTTCTTCAATATTTTCGAAGCATGTCTTTTTCCTTGAGCTCGTAACTGTACCTAGATAGCAGTCTGTAAAACTACATAGCTTTTTTGGAGAGAGAAAACTACATAGCTTTTTTGGAGAGAGAAAACTACATAGCTTTTTTGGAGAGAGAAAAAGAAGTCCAATTCTTCACAAGGTTTTTATTTCAGCGCTAAGCGCTTTCGAATACCATTGTCTCCATCTTCTGAGCTACACATAAAAACAAAAACGTCAATAAAATCTATATACATTACAACAGGGTCATTAATCACGCTAATATCAATAAATAAAGACACAATAAATATCTAAAAGAAGTGAATATAAATAAATAAACTTAAGTCAAATCTTAAAATAAAATACGGAGGGAGAGAGAACCATTGGGGTATAGCTAAAAAAATCTACTGACCTACTTGCATGCGCTCATTGACAAAGACATCAAGTGACTGGCTGGAGATAACGTCAAGGTCCAGTACTCCCACCATTGCAGACTTATAGCAATCGGTCCTCTTGTTCAGACAGCGATCACCAATAAGCTTCATGTTCATCGAAATCTCCAGACCTTCCAATGAACTAGGTTTTTTACCTTTCTTGGATTCGTGTAATACCCACACTTCATGAGCTGCTTCACTATGGCCTTCTTGTTCTTGGTTACAGAAAACAGCCCAACTGAATATGTTTCACTTCCAACAACATTGCTGTGAATCATAGCTTTTTTTGTTTTACATGCGTTTCCTTCGTTTGCAAGATTCTCCAAACGCCTTTGATGGGCGTCCCGGATGTTTTGTAAATTCTCCGTAACTTTTTTAATTCTTTCTTGTAAGCTGCTAATCATAAACGTATAATATCTGATTTGATGATAGATATTAAACGTAACAATAAGAGAATGTGAAGTTTTATTCGTTTTTTTATGTTTTTTCGTTTAAAGTACGAAGTTTTACAAAATGTTCTCTAATTCACACTTTGCAGTCATTATTCTGACTTCTGTGTACCCTGAAAGGAAATAAATAAATTATAATAACAATGGACAGTATCGAAACGAAAAGGACAATGGAATACAAGACTTTGTCCAGTCTAATTGAACCACTATCTCAAGTATCCCTGATTTCTGTTTCATTTATTTAAAACTAATGTTTCCATGTTTACTCTCACGACAAGATATACATCGGGATGGGAATGGGGGGGGGGCGAGAGATTTGTACTAAAACTGAGTTAACCGGTACTAACAAATTGTATTTTATTTTTTAAGTTTAACTTGTTAATTATTATAAGAGTTATTACTGAAAAATATCAAAACACACTCTCACATATCTGTTTCAGAAAATTCCATAATGAAAAATATATTCCTAAATTTTGTAAATGTAAAATATGAAATATGCTGGATTTTTTTTTTCTTTTTTTTTCACAGCCCTAAATACATCTCACATAATATGTTTCCGATTCACATGTATACCTCTTATGAATATTTCATGTATATCGTCAAGCCTTTATTGCTACTAAATGGCTTTGTTATAGGATAAATGACGTTGATGTTAAGGGATAGAGGGGATAAAATGGCCGC
The DNA here is from genome assembly GCA_019009955.1 of Riptortus pedestris. NCBI lineage: Eukaryota > Metazoa > Arthropoda > Insecta > Hemiptera > Alydidae > Riptortus > Riptortus pedestris. The sequence goes on along the minus strand of CM032230.1, from coordinate 106,609,002 downwards.
CAGGGGGGGGGGTGCTAATTCTGGAAGAAAGTGATTAATCTTATTGGGGGAGATGTATAGGGCATTGTTTTTGAGTATTTCATTAGGTAAGCCCTCATTAATCTTTCCAAAACCGCTGATAATTTATTCTCATATATCCAACCATTTCAATAAATTTCCACTTCTCTCTAGTTATCCAGTGTATTCAGGCTTTCATTTCACCCCCCACACATATATCTCGGCTTTTGCATGCGACTCTTGTAATTCGGATATACTCATGCTGTTGTAGCTCCACAGCTCAAAGATATATATATGATAACAAACAGAACCAGATTGATAGTCAACACTAGTCCCGATTCAATTGGAACTAGCAAGTTGTTCTGCAAGACTGACAACACATTTTCTGATTAAAAGAAAAAAGTCTGTCACGCAGCGGCTGCGTAAACTAAGCACATTTCGCACTTGAAGTTTTACAATAGATAAATCTTCATACTGGTGAACCTTAACACAGCCGTAAATATTAAGTGAATAAATACAAACGGTAATGAGACATTTTTTAGTCAATTTTAATAACCTCCAAACGGTAAGCGTCTGTAAACAAACTGATCTGCCAACTTCTCTCTGCGTTCATTGCAGCTTTAGTGAACAGTGCTCTTTAGTTGCAGTACGGTAAAGTGTTTTATATGAAGAACAGTGTAGTGTCGTGATTATGTAGAGAACAGTGTAGTGTCGTGTTTATGTAAAGTTCAGTGCAGTGCCTTGTTTTTGTAAACTTCAGTGATCGTGAGACATTGTACTGTGCAATAAGAAGTGAAGTTATAAGTGCATACTCTGAGTAATAGTTAAGAATAATTTACCAAGTGTGCAGTGCATTGTCAAATAAATTGTGCAGTGATAAAAACTCTAAAGCTTGTGTATTTAATTTTGCAATCCAAAAGAACTCTAATAATCAACGTTTATTATTTTTGTAATAAACGTATCAATATCAAGATATGTGTAGGTTATAACGTGTATTGTTCCCATCAAATCGTGTAGTGTTTTCTTGGGGTGTTTAAACAACTAAAAATACACAAAATTGAAGGTTAGAAAATGGCTGATATCTTGATAGACGACGACAGACATTAAACATAATGCAATAGATTCTTTTTACTTGAATTACACTGTCTCAAGAATGACAGCTGTTATATATATTGCATATGGGAAATCTGATTAATTTGTCGGTTTTGTTAGTGACGTAAGCAATTTACTGGAGCTTGCGTCAACTGGAGGATCTATTTAAGGGATGGGTAAAAGGGCAGATAAGGTTGAGCTCCTTGTCATTTGCATTCTGACTAAGCTGTCATGGCTGGTATAATGCTTGAAGCAGGCACTCGGCTATCTGTCACCGCTTCTTCAGCTTCCTCATGCATGAGCTCTGTCATAGCTCACAACATGTCTTACTCAAAATCAAACAACTCATTCTCATGAAGAGCTAAATTGTTCCAGCTTTATTAGAATTGGGCATGTTTTCAATTTACGAAAAGCTTGTTTGCTTTTCCTATTAACGCAAATAAAAATATTTATTTACGTATGTTTTAGCAGATTTCCCTTAAGGGAAAGTAACTACCGAGGAGGTACTCAACACGCGAATTCCAAACATTTTCATCAATATTCCATCGATCCTACCTAGTAGATGAAAATCAGGTCCGTTCAAAATGTTATATATAGCATTATATATTTGCCTGTTGACACTCTAGCGGTCGTAGTTTTTATTTGATAGTTACTAAACTAGATATCTAAACGTTTTATGTAAAAATAATGATCTAGTTCGTTACGGCTGAAAACGGACCCATGGAAAGGTAATGTTTAGTGGTGGAATTTCGAATATTCGTAATATCTCCGTTATTGTGCGTTGAATCGTAAAATTGCATAGAATTAATCTTATAGCAATAGTAATGTTATATAAATGTTGTTATGTGCATTTTAGCAGATTTCCCTTCAGGGAAATCAGCTATTGAGGTCGTACTCATGACGCGATTTTTGAACAATTTCTTCAATTTCGCAATTTTTGTTTGATCGTTACGAAGCTCGATATTTAACCGTCTTATGTAAAAAGACAGATCAATTTCGTTAATGGCTAAAATCGGACAAGAGAGAGGGGGCGTTTAGAGGGGGGATTTTCGAAAATTCAAAATATCTCCGTTATTATGCATCGGATCGAAAAATTGTAAATACCCAATCTTATTGCAAATTAAATTTACTATACATATTGTTATATACATTTATTCTCTATCTTGAACATTAACCGAGATATTTGCATTTTTATGAAGTCTGTGGTCGGGTATAGTTCGGATTAGGTCGGCCGTTCTGGTTCGAATGCTGAGAAAAAGTACAATTAACTCAATTAGTAGTCTATTTAGAGAATACATGTAAAAACAGTAGTTATACTAAATGTAATTCACAATAACATTTGCTATGTAACAATTTTTGATCCAACTTACAATAACATTATTTCGAATTTTTAAATTCTCTACCCTCTTTTGGTCCGATTTCAGTCGTTAACGAACTTTATCTTTCTTTTTTAATGGAAGAATTAAATGTCGAGTTTAGTAAAGATTATACAAAAATACGACCCTTAGAGCAGTAAAACATTATCAAGCACTTTTGACTTTTGACGCATTTTTTCCAAAATTACAATTTCAATAGCTGATTTCCCTTAAGTGCAGTCTGCTTATAAAAAAAAGCAAACTCTTCATTAGTGCCGTGTAAACATAAACGAATATGTGCCACAAATCGGGAGGCTGATATTTTCTGATATGTCTATGTGCCGTGATAAATGCGAAACAGAAGTTAAGAAATTAAAGCAAACTGCAGAAATCTTGGTAGATGAGATCATTAATGGAAGGTTTAGAGGAAGTAATCATATGAGTTTAGTAGAAAACATAAATTTAATATTTTGTTTCATTTAAGATTACTTTTTCTAATTGAAGTTAATTGCTTCAATTTACTGTAAGTACTTGTTGCGAATGGTGTATTGGGGACTGTTTATTCTGAGACTAAGCAAGACCAGTTTCGGAGAAGGGTTTCATGAATAATGGATTGGGTTTGATTGCCCTGATTTGTCGTTTTATCAATGATTGAACCTCGACACCCGCCTTGCATACCAACTATCCAGCTCTGGAGGAAAAACCTTGGGCTTCACCCTTTAAATATCATTAATTGATCAGTAAGTTGTACAAGTCTCCGAGGATAACAATTATTCATGGCCACTGAGAGAGAAACCCCATTTAATAATTGATTTGCCTAATTTTAGCTACCCATGCTATTATTTTATTCCACTGACCAAAAATAAACGAAAATGTGAATACAAGGAAATGATGATCCTCGCCACTAAATAATTTTATGATTTACGTTATTGTTGATCTTACTAGTGTTTTTATAGCACCAGAGCCGACTAAAACTGTTAGTAAATATTCATACACCAACATTTACTAAATTCTATTCAGGCACATTCATACATGAATAAAGTCTTTGGCGCACCAAAGATGGAAGTCAAAATTCATAAATGTAAATTAGGATTTAGGACCAAAATTGTTAGGTTAAAAACAATATATTCCTTACTATGTTTCGATAAAACCAATACTAACAAAGGTTATGATGAATATACATTTTCACATCGAATTAATCCCTCCCGCCTCCTAGTTCGAAATTCGAATTCTCATATAGCCTAAGCTGTATCTTGGGATAGTCGTCTCACAAATATAAAAATCCATAGAAATCCACCCAACCGTTGTTGAGTGATTGTGTAACAAACGGGTGGACAGACAGAAAGACAGAAAACATTTTAAATTTGGATACTATTGTTCTTAGAATGTTCTGAAAAGCGAATAAAACTTATTCTCGTGATTGGATTAGAGGACTGGAATGTCGGGGAAGGAGAGAGTGGAATTTCTGGCAGGACGATTTGAGCGGGACTGGACAAATTCCTTGTTTAGGTTAAATTGGGCATGTAAAATGAGGAAGCTGCGATTTTTCGTAGTATTTCGATTGAAGGGTTTGGATCTTGTAAGAGTTTGCTGATTTTGTAGAACCCTGAAGTTCTATTCCGTATGAATATCTTTTGCGATGCCTGCTCTTGGAGCTACCCTTAAGTGATGTGATTTTCGGTCACTAAGGTTGAAATAAAACTACTTCAGCTGCCAACGTTTCGATGTAATTCATCACCTTTGTCAAGGCGAACTGAATGTTGTACAAGATTTGAATTCTACAATTGAGTTAAATACTAAAAATCGTTTTATATTTTATATTATGGACTTTTCTTTTAGCGTTTAACTCAGTTGCAGCATTCAGATCTTGTACAACATTCAGTTCGCCTTGACAAAGGTAATAAATTACACCAAAACGAATATATAAAATAAAATTGAAGAAGTTTTGTTCCAAACTTAATGACCGAAAACCTCATCACATAAGGATACATCTATTCTGTATGTTTATATGGTTCTTAGTGTTGTTGTGTTTATCAGTCGTTTATTAGCCAGAGTCCATTTCCATCTATTATCTAGAAAGCTTAGTAGGAGTCTGTACCGTCGTTTCAGTTCCTGTCTTTTTAGTGTGACGTTTCCAAGTTAGTTTCTTGTCTACTAATGTTCGATCCAGGTACTTCCTTTGAGGATTCTAACAAATGTTATTGAGTATAATTGGTGGACCTTATTCCTGCATTGAGATACTGTAGCTTAAAATGGATTTCACTAAGGGACGAAACAATTAAAATACAAACATTTAGTTGTTTCATGAGTACAACCTCAACAGTTGATTGTCCCATGAAAGACTTATAGCTGACATCCGTTGCATTATGCCCAATCAGTTTAGTGAGGGAATTGAGAATCTGCTAACCTCAAGAAATTCCTATTTTTTGTTTTTATGGCACCACAACAAGGCTTGGAAAACCGTGTATCTGGTCTTGAGCTAAATACTTCAATTCTTTTTAGAGACATTTCCTCTTGGGGCACACATTTTCTGAGACCATCACGTGAGATATTTTTTTGTTAGCACTTTCCCTGAAATAACTCGCCTGCACTAATAAATGCTTTCTATCGAAGATTATCGTAGGACTGATATTTTTCCTTACTATTCCCACGACTTATCCCAAAGGTTTTTTATTGCGTAGTCGGAACAAATTCTTAGCAATAATTAATTTTATTCCAGTTAAACAGAAAACAAACATTATACATAAGAATGTGGTGGTACTCATGAACGCTGAAACCTTACCTCAAATACCTCAACAAAATGAAGGAACGAAAATATTTTTTACTCTTGTTGTGGAATTTTTAGAAAATATCTCCAATTGGCCTGAAGGCAGGATTTGTCGGAGAAAATGTATTTTCCAACAGGTGTCCATATCTTAATATAAGGAAATACTCCAAAATTAGTGCCAGCAATGCGTACATGAAGACCTCACGACTGAAGAAAGATGGATAGAAAGTTGATGAATGAGATCTTGGGAGAGGCTTTGTATTACAGAACCCATGTTTAGATGATGTACGGAAGTAGGCAATAAAGGAAAGGAACGAAACACGACTGGAAATGCTACCAATAAAAACATGAATTACATACGATGCATACTCCGAAAAGAAGCACGAAAAGGCTGTTTAATCTGAAGTTGTTTATGAACTATCGGTTTTGTAATTGTCATTTATTTAAAAACCAATTAGATACATATTTTTTTAATCTATTTTTCAGCCATTCACAAATTCCCAGGGCAAAGGAGTGTGAATAAATACTCAAATCCGTGTTGGTTATTCTGTGAATAATGTAAGCATGGACTGTTCTTGGACTAGTTTTGTGATCTCATGCGATTTCATATATTAGGAATTGAAAAAAAAAATTAATTGATCTTGAGTATTCCTGAAATAATATTTAAATTCCATGAAATTTAAATCAATGAATAGAAATCTTATGTGTTGATGGAATGCATTTCCCCTATCTTGACATGTTTAAGCACTTAGACAGTTAGCCTTAGTGCAGAGCTTAAGAAACCTGTTGGAGCTAATCTATCCATTGACTCAGACAATCGGAGAATCAATACTCGTCCGTTCTCCGATTTCCTTCGTAAGTGATTCATTTCCTTCCCAATCTCCCTTTCTACGGCGGCTCAGAGGTCAATGTGGAAAGGAGCTTCTACGGAAGATCACTAACTCTTAATTGGTCACGATTTACCGTAGACCAACAAGAACTGCCATTATGACCCTTGGTGAGCTTTGAGGCTTACTGTCCATTCAGCTTATAACATAGTTAAATTAAACGTCATTAAAAATGTTCCATGACACTTTCATTGATGCTACCAATCTTCTTTCCGCGAGAAACTCGGCGATCCAAATAAACCGCTTACGCCAAAACACATTCCCTCACAGGTATATTTTCGTTCTTTTAGCAGATAAGGGAAATTAACTATTGAGATCGTACTCATGACGCGATTTACTAAACATTTCCTCAAATGTCCATGAATCCTACCTAGTAGCTGATGAAACTGAGGTTCGCTCAAAATTGTATGTATATAGATTTATATATATATATATATATATATATATATATATATATATATATATATGTATGTATGTCTGTTAGCGCTCTAGCGGGCGTAATTTTCGTGTGATCGTTACCAAACTGTATATCTAAACGTTTTCTATCTAAAAGATCAAATTCGTTAACGGCTGAAATCGGACCTGTGGGAGAGGGGAAATTTCGAAAATTTGAAATATCTGTATTATTATGTGTCGCATCGAAAAATTGCACAGAATCAATCTTATTGGAAATGTAATGTTCTATAAATGTTGTTACATACGTTTTTCCACTATCTTGAAGACTAATCGAGATATTTGCATTTTTTAGTTTTTGGCCATCAGTAAACCGACACTCCTGCTCATGTCATATTGGCAATAAGCTGTTATATTATAAAGCACTTTATTTGAAGCGTAAATAACAAATATTGTTTTCATTGAAGTTTTACGTTTTGATATAAATGCAAATACGTGGCGCACGAGGGAAATCTGCTTAGTTAACGCAGCCCCAGTGTGATGGACTTTTTTTTTACAAGGATTGAAAAGCTCACCTGATGATTAAATAATTGCTTCAGCCTTTAATATAAGAATTAAACTCATACATTTACTGTGCACGTCCATTTCGGAAAACAGCTAATAGTGAATTTTCATTTCTTCACTAATTTACTACATAGATGTAAATCGGGTGTTTAATCTTAACTGTAAAACACAGCATTAATTTATTACTGCATTATTTCTATTTGTTTATTCTTTCTAATTTGAAAATAAAAGTATTAAAATATAAGAACACAGTTGTTACTTATTCGTAGTACACTTGGTCTGTCTCCCTCCATGAGACTTCAATACACCGGCTCTTCAAGGATACGAAAACACTACGATAGTTTGGTATATACAATATAAAGGCTTATATATTGGTGTTAAAGATATATATATATATATATATATATATATATATATATATATGAATATATAAAAACTTGGCATTTGTTTCATACATCATATTTATAATATGGATGCCATTTGCCGAAAATTACACAAAAATACAAACTGAAACCATGTTCTGCTGGAAGAAAATGTATTCTCTATCACTAAACAAAGGCCTTCAAATAATAAATTGAAGTACATGTATATTTTGCTGCCTGAACCACAATTCACCAAGAGGCTATTCCATAAAAGTTATACACTGAATTCATTGTTAAATTGTCTCTGGTTTACAGAATGGTTTCGAGCAATCAGCTTCTTCTTCCATTTTCTCCTTTATTCCATTATATGCTTTTTCAAATCTTTCTTTTGGAATTGTTTCCCGTTATGTGTTTGTCAAATAATTGAGGCTCATTTTCGGCCAAAATTACTAAAGTAATGACGCCATAAAACGACTGGTGTTGACTAATACACTGAATCAAATTGTCTCTAATGAAGTCGTTAGTATGCCTTAGGGAAACCAAGCAAACGTAACCTAAATACTAGGAGCCTAAATTGAATGGTATTGTAACAATAAGGATAGCTTACCTGGAAGTGACTTACTGTGGACTATACTGGATGGTTTCTGACTGTACTGGAAGCTTGAAAAATAAAATGCCTGTAGTGCCTACTTAATAAAAACAACTAATATTACGACAATGATATTTTCTTAGTTTAACCGTATTTTACTTGTTCGATTGTCTCGTTTACCTGGATGATTACCATATTACCTTTTCAAAGAATACTTTGAACAGTTAGAAGCCACCTTACCTCAATCCGACTTATCGTAGAACGTCTCAAGTCTAAACGCTTGCAGCAACATTGGATAGAGATGACTCTTCTATATTGAATAATTTGCCATTTCAGAGTTAACTAATGCAGCGTGTACGTACTTCACTAGCTGCCAACGGTTCTCGAATCGTGTTTAGTATCAATGTCATATGCGACTAAATTCTTCCCTTTCTGAAGCATAAGCTCAAACCTTTTAGAACTTATTATTATCAGAAATACGTGTCAGAATATTGTATGCTACTGCAAGAACCACAATTCCTCTGTAATTTTCATACTGAATTGTAGATGAAGCAAATGGTCCCAGTATTCCATGTGTCCAGGATAAGTTCTTCTATCCAAATAGCCTTAAACAAACTGAAAAATTCTTTTGAATCTACAATATAAATTTATAAGTACGTAGTTTTTTTTTTGCTTTTTTGCCAATCAGAAAGTTTACATTGTGCTTCTTTCGCACACTCGTACAAACTATATGTTACTTATAAACATAAATCATAATACCATATTTCTGGGATTAATTGTTCTTTATTTTCTCTTGATATCTACTCCTCAGATGATTGAATGATTTCTAGATTTATCATTGGCATTTTCTAATACTAATTATCGGATTCCTTGAGAGAGTGAATAGCTTCTTTGGCTGAAAGGTTCTTGGAAGGCTTTAGTTCTGAAGCAATCCTTACTTTTTTTTACTTAAGGTAGTAGCTCATTCCTTTCAATTGGGAAAAGACTTCTCCATTTAATCAACAGAAGAATAAGTAGCATTCAATAAGGGATTTTTAGAAATGAAAGTCGGCGTTATTTAAATCTCTTCAAAAATATGGGCCATTGTTATTCACCTCCACAACACTTTTCCTAACAGGTATATTTTGGTACTTTTATCAGATTTTCCTTAAGGGAAATCTGATATTGAGATCTGAGGCAGGAGGTGGCGAAAATGAGGTCCGTTCAAAATTATATATCTTAGTGGTCGCAATTTTTGCTTCATCGTTACCAAACTCGATATTTAAACGATTTATTTAAAAATAAAGATCAAGTTTGTTAATGGCTGAAATCGGACCAGGAGGTGGGGGGGGGGTTTAGAGGGGGGCCTTTTGAAAATTTGAAATATCTCCGTATAAGTCGGATCTAAAAATTGTATAGAACCAGTATTATAGCAAATTAAATGATCTATAAATATTGTTCTATACATATTTTCTGTATCATGAATATTAACCGAGATATTTGGATTTTATAGTTTTCCGCTATGAGCCAACCCCCACTCCTACTCAAGGTTAAATATGGAATATTGTTTTCATTGAATTTTTACTTTGTGAGATATATGCAAATACGTACTGTTGACCCCCCCCCCCCTCCACTTCTATTGTTTTTGGATTACTAAAATTTAAGAAATTGAGATTAAAATTATTCCATTTCATTACAAATTAAAGCACTTAAGTAGAAGTTTTGAATAAAATTAATATGTTATATTCAGATATATTTCATTAATGATTTTTCTTTTCGGTAGAGAATTCAGGTTGGCTGAGATGTTTATTCTGGGTTTAGACATATTTTTAACTAACTTGTGCACTCTGCCCATACACTTATTGTTCTGGGCTACAAAGTATTGGTGGTATTTTTTCTGTAACACTCCACCTGTTGTACTGTTTCGGCACCATGCCTAGGCGAAGCTATAATCACCACTTTATTGTTCCGATATCTTACCAAACTTATAATCCCATTTTTTCCAGTTATTTGGTCATATGACCCTCGCTTCTTCCTTTTTAGTAATTACTCCTTGATTAGTATGTCATGCTTAGTTCGTTTTCCTTATAGTGCCAGTACCATAATCATAAGGTCAGTAATTCTTGACCTGAGTCAAGAAATACACACCCTTGAAGACCTAAATGAGGTTGGGTTTTTCAGGCTTTGGCACTTTGGTATGACTCACACTGCATATGCACCACACCTTTTACCCTAATCTAATGGATTTTCCAAGGATGTGTTGCTTTGCCCCATGCCGACCGAAATAAGGCACTACTGCCAAATCAGGCTCATGGTTATAAAAGCTCAACCACTTATCATTTAGGTGCCTGGAAAGTAGCCTTATCTTTGCAAACCTTCTGCCAGGTTATTATTGTCAAAAACGTGAAAATATTTCATAGCGTCCAATAGATTACGTGACATGCAATTTGAGAGATCCTCATTGTGAGTGTCTTTACTTTCCTCCACGTACCTTGTTAACCGACTTACATGTATGTACCCACTAAGGGAAGGGCCCCCATGTACACTGCTGCTCTAAATAAATCATCACTAAGCTCGATTAGTAAAAAAGCTACATCAGCTGCGCATGTTTGAAAAATAAAGTAAAAAAATAATGTTTTTATAAATGGACCCAGCAGTTCCCACTGGCCCAAAAAATGGACATCCAATATATCCTGTAATAAATTACATATGTTCGATAAATTTTTTATTACTAATCATAGTTACATACATTATAAAGTAAATTATAGTCAAAAAGCTAAAGCGCAATAATTACTGCTCTTGAAAAAAAAATAGAACTAACTTTTTATAGCACGACCCACCAGTAATCCTTTGTTTACAGGAGTACTGTGAATCACATAAAGAAGTTTAAAATATATCATTCATAACAATCGATTCTCAGTGGTTCCAATATAATGTGAAACCAGTGTTGAATGCAAAAAATCGATAAGAAGAAAAGAAAAGCATCATTTTATAACTGCTTCATTTTTAGGGCAGTGGGATGAAATGGGTTAAAGGAAAGCCAGCATGTGAGATTGAACACGTCACGTGATTTATATTTTTCTTCGAATATCCCACTGATCACAACTACTAGATGACGAAACCAAGTCCCTTCAAATTTATGTTAAAAATTTATTTAGCTGTAGCTTTATAAATGGTTTTTAGGATTTTTGAATTTCGGGTAATTGGAGTACTGAAGTAAAACAGATTATTATGATTCAGAACTTTTGTTGAAAGCGGAGGTCTAACGGGTAAATTTCCATTTTCCGTAGTATATGTGATTCATCTTAGAGGTCAGAGGTTGGACTAAATTTGATTTAGCTGTACGCGAACTGTTTGTAAGGAATGGACTTCTAGCAGTTACCCTGGTGTCCACTCAACAACCCAAGGCATTTCTTGTTTCATAAGGTTTTAGGGCCTAACTACTAGGTTAATATCGCCCGGTAATGTCTTTGACTCTCATTTTTGATAAGTACCTCCATTTCGTGAGTAAATTGTGCTTATGTAGGTTGTAAATATTGTTGAACCCTCATTTATATTGTTATATCCATTTATAATTTAACCTCCATCTCAATTTCGATTTATCTACCACCATGCAATTATTACATCTATTCTTAGTTAATCTTATGTTATTAACGATGGTAGAAACATTCTTTTTTATTTAAATGTATATATATGATTTAAATATATATTTTTCTTTTTTTCACTACTTTTTTTTTCCATCCAGACATCCCCTACTCTACGAATAAAAGTCCGTCACACAGGGGCTGCGTAAACTAATCAGATTTCCCACGTGAAGTTATACAATAGAGAAATCTCCATACGAGAGCCGAACATTTACGGCAAAGGGCCCAACTAGCTTTTGGCGGGAAATTCAAAAATCCGTTATCGGCCCAAATTTAATACAAAATGCAAATATCTCGATTAATATTCAAGATAGGGAATAAATGTATATAACAATATTTATAGTAAATTTATTATGCAATAAGATTGATTCTATACAATTTTTCAATCCGACGTATAGTAACGGAGATATTTCGAAATTCCCCCTCTGAGCCTTCCCTCCCACTGGTCCGATTTCAGCCGTTAACTAACTTGATCTTTCTTTTTACATAAAACGACTATATATCGAGTTTGGTAACGATCAAACAAAAATTGCGACCGCTAGAGCGGTAACAGACAAAGATATATATACAGTTTTGAACGGACCTCATTTTCGTCATCTACTAGGTAGGATCGATGGACATTTGAAGAAAAATTTCGAAAATTCCGTCATGAGTACAACCTCAATAGCTGATTTCCCTTATGGGAAATCTGCTAAAAAATGCATCTACGTACAAGTGAATTCGTATTCACAAATGGAAAATTTGGCGGAGAATCTAAAAATTGCATTAATATAATCATATAATAATTATACAAATATAAAGTAATGTACGAAAAGGTCAGACGGATTTGTCTGACTTCTTATTTTAGGACGACTGCTAAGAAAAGGATTCTCATTAGTGTCCCACCGTTTTCACAATTGCATTACTTTTAAATGAGTTCATTAGTTTTATAAACGGCACTTTTTTGGAAGCTAAAATAGTCTGTTTTATATTATTATGCATGAAAATCGTATATCAATTTAAGGAGACAGCAATAGAGAATAGTGTGGGGGGGGGGGTCTTAATGTCGCACTGGGGGTTAATGTTTTATTACCCCAGGGAATTATGTCATTAGGGGGACAATATTTATTATCTTTATTTATTGTCTTTCTAATTACAGGATTTTAAATTAAAAAAAAAGAGTTAGAACTAACGAATCTAGACTTTCCAACATTAACCAACGTCTCACACATAGCCTAACTTGATGCTCAAGACCATAATTTGCATAATTAAAATTGATATTTTTAAATGTTTACGGCATTTTTGGAGAAGTATTGTAGGTTTGGTTTATGTCGATCGGCTGAAGTTAAAACTTACAAAAAGCAGGCATAAACGCTTTAATTCAGAACAATACTTAATTAATTTTATAATTTTTGCATACGCTTATAGCAATTTAGTAATTACAATAATATCGTGTATGAAAAATATATCTTCTGTGATATATAAAATATATCATTCTTTTTTTTTACAATAATAACAATAAAAGGATTAATGTTCTTTTTCCAACAGATGACCATCATAATTAAAACCCTATTACGATTACAAAAATTGTGTGCTTTGTTAGTATGGCTTTTAAAAGCCTGTTCAAATGACTACATCTTTAAGTTGAGAAAAAGTCCGTCACGCAGGGGCTGCATAAACTAATCAGATCTCCCACATGTTGGAATAACAAATTTACTCCTCTCATCTCAGCATATAATCTCACTTTTCCAAAAAAAAAAAAATAAAAAAATGCCATGAGTAGAAGTGGTAGATCAATCAAATCTTAATTTATGACGTCGTCACACTGCTAACAATTTCCATGTATCTCAAAGACTATAAAATTTGGAATAATATTATAATAATTAGATATAATGAACTTTCGAAATTTCCCCTTCCAGCAGTCCGATTTCAGCCGTCAACGTCTTGATCTTTCGTTTTACATGAAACGTTTAAATATCACCAAAATTGCGACCGCCAGAGCGGTAACATACCAATATATATATATATATATATATATATATATATGTAATTTTCCCCTTGAGGGAAATCAGCTGATTGTCCAGGTGCTTCGAAAACTAATTTTAATTTCATTTCAGCTGAGTTGACAATCTTTGGACTCATTCTATTGTCAATTTCTCTGGCAATAAGAAGCCATTGTAAATATCACTTGAAATATATACGTAAGGTGGATAAAAACTGTAGTGGTTCAGTTGCTTCAAGTATAAATCGGTTAAAATTCAGTTTAGGTGTGTAGTAATAATGTTAATTGTATGTCCTTTTTTGAGGTGACACAATCGGATTTTAGGTAACGGTTACATATAATTATATAAAATACACTGTTCAACTCCGATAATTCACGTAAACTTACGTAATTATCAGCAATACAACCGTAAAACAATGAGCGTCCAGGGGGAGCCCTGGGCTTAGAGGGAGGAATTTCGTAAATGTTAAATATCTCTCTTACTATACGTCGGATCGAAAATTTGTATAGGGACAATCTTATTGCAAATTAAATTTACTATAACTATTGTTCTATACGTGTTTTCCGAAAATGAGTATTAACCGAGATATTTGGATTTTATAGTTTTCGCTTTCATTAAACCCCCCACTCTTACTAGTGTCACATTAATAATAAGCTGTTATATCATGAACCACTTCATTACAAGATTAAATACCAAATATTGTTTTCAAAAAAGCTTTATTATACGAGATACAAACAAATACGTTCTGTTGACCCCCCTTCTTTTGTTCTTGGATTACTTAAATCTGATTGATATTATTGACTTGTAAATTGACTGAATGATTTCTTATTGCCGTTTGTATTTATTACCTTAGCATTCTTGGTGGTGTTACCAGTATGTAGATTTATCTGTCGTAAACCTTCCCGTGGGAAATCTGCTTAGTTTACGCAGCACCTGCGTGACGGACTTTTTGTTGTGTATATAAGCTTGGAATAATATTCTTGTATTCGCTTATTGTTAAAGTGCAATGACTAAAAGTTGGGGTTCACTGAAGGCTGAAAACTAAAAAAAAATGCAAAATCTAGGCTAATATTCAAGTAAGAGAAAAAATCTACAGAACCATATTTATAGAAAATTTAATTTGCAGCAAGTTGTCTATATATGATTTATATATATTATATTGTTTACATATGATGGAGTCAAGCAGAGATAGTTTGAATTTTCGATTTTTTCCTCCTCTTTAACACCTCCCCACCTTTTACAGTAACCAACTTGATCTTGAGTTTTATATGAAACGCTTATATATGGAGTTGGTTAACGATCAAATTTCTAGAGCGGTAACAGGACAAGTTTATGTGCATATAGACATGTACATAATTATGAACGGAGCTCATTTTTGGTCACCTAGTAGGAAGGATCGATGGAGACTGGAAAACATTTTCCAAAAATCACACCCCCAATAGCTCATTTCCCTTTTAGTGCACTAGGTAAAAAAATAATAGCCGCTTCGAAATTTAAAAAATGCGCTATACTGTAAACTAATAATAAAATAAATAATGAACATAAAAGACACTTTCAGTAATAAACAATAAAAAGTCAAAATAAAAATTCTGTTAATTTTGTTTGTTAGCAATGAAAAAAGTCCGTCACGCAGGGGCTGCGTAAACTAAGCAGATTTCCTATATGAAGTTTAGCATTAGAGAAATCTGCATACTGGTAACACAACACCGCCATAAGTAAAAACAAACGCTAATGAGAAATCTTTCAGTTAATTTTAATAAACTCCCAACTGAAACGGCTTCTGAATTGTAAGAATAATTTATATTTTAATAACTCAAATTTTAGTAGTCCAAGAACTAAAGAAGGGGGGGGCGGATGAACCGAACGTATTTGCATAAATCTCACAAAGTAACGAAGGTTAGAAACTACAGGTTAGGTTAGAAACTTCCGCCAGAGCCGAAAACGGCCGAACTAACCCGAACAACACCCAACCACAGACTTCATAAAAATGCAAATATCTCGGTTAATATTCAAGATAGAGAATAAGTGTATATAACAATATTTATAGTAAATTTAATTTCCAATAAGATTGGTTCTATACAATTTTTCGATCCGATGCATAATAACGGAGATATTTCGAATTTTTGAAAATCTCCCATCTAAACCCCCCATCCCTCTGGTACGATTTCAGCCATTAACGAACTTGATCTGTCTTTTTACATAAAACGGTTAAATATCGAGTTTCGTAACGATCAAACAAAAATTGCAATCGCTAGAGCGTTAACAGACAAATATATATATATATATATATATATATATATATATATATATATATATATATATATATAACTTTGTCTATTAACGCTCTAGTGGTCGCAATTTTTGTTTAATCGTTACCAAACTTCATATTTAAGCGTTTTACGTAAAAAGAGAGATCAAGTTCGTTAATGGCTGAAATCGGACCAGTGGGAGGGGGGGTTTAGAGGGGGGATTTTTGAAAATTCAAAATATCTCCGTTACTATACGTCGGATCGAAAAATATTATAGAATCAATCTTATTGCAAATTAAATTTACTATAAATATTGTTCTATACATTTATTCTCTATCTTGAATATTAACTGAGATATTTGCATTTGTATTCTGCATGTGCTCGGCAGCAGTGGCTATGTTCGGACTTTCCGCCGTGAGCTCTGGCGGCCGTTTTTGTAATTATTCGTCCCTCTCGTGAATAGGTTTAGAGGTTACTTACTACTACAGCTGTTATTAGGCAGATTTCTCTATTGTAAAACTTCACGGGGGAAATCTGCTTAGTTTACGCAGCCCCTGCGTGACGGACTCTTTTTATTTTCTGGCAACACTGACTCCCTGTGCCGGGTGGACAACCGTTAGGGAAGGCTGCACCTGTGACACTAAACAGTTGCTACACCCTTAAGGGAAATATGCTAATAGCGCGCTGAATGTCTATTGTTTAAAACATAGACGGATGATAAAGAGAATGGCTCTTTGGACCTTTTCAGAGATAAGGGGACCGTGAAGGTAAAAGGAGGTAGAGCTCATTTAAAAATAAGGAGAGACAGAAACAGGTGATTTAGTAGCGTAGGCCGCCTTCTAACTTATTCCCGGAGGTTCATGAGCTGGCCGATATAGGGTGGAATGTGAATTATGAAGCCTATAAAGCGACCACATCCATAAAGTTAAAGCATTGGCATCAAACTCGCTCACTAGTTCCTATATTAGAGCCACGATATGGCTTTACAGTCCGGGGCTCTTCTTTCAAGATGAGGCGCTATCTACTGGAAGAACGGCTCACTGCGCACACCAGACTATTATTTGTCCTTTTGTACGTCTCTCCAATATTAATACCCGCCATTAACTATAATTCACGGATACTTATTTTAGCAGACTTCCCCTATGAGAAAACAGCTTTGAGGTTCTTTTCATAAATTTCGAAAAATATCCTCAATATATGATCAACGACATTTATTTATTTGTGGGTTTGGTGTCACTCAATTTGAAGCCATTCATCAAATAACCAAATGGTAAAGTTACTCTAAATTGTTGAATGTAATTCATCTTTATATTTTTAGTTGCTGTTGGGCGATATCACTAGTGGAAAAGAAAATGTAAAAAGTAATAAGAACTGATTAAATTAAAAACTATTAAAACATAGAAATTTTCGAACGGGAAACGAAAAGTCATCAAAAAAGAAACAAATTCAAAAATAAAACACGAATAATTAACAAAAGAGAGAAAAACAAAAAAAAAAAAAAAAAAAAAAAAAAAAAAAAGAAAAACGAAACAAAAGCGTAATATTAAATTCAAGAACAAAAAATATTTTATAAAAATAAATAAAACTTCGATTAATAATAATTTATAATAAATAAATACTAATTTATTTGAAAGTTTCTAAAATCTTACGCAAGCATTCTGAATCACGCACAGATGCACATACAAGGTAGACAACATGTAATTTTGCATTATGCTGTGTTGGAATTAAACCTTTATCGCGATATTTCTCTGCTCAACGACATGCAAATATGATCTTTAGTGTCCAATAAAACAGTTAAAAGTCCGTCACGTAGGGGCTGCATTAACAAGCAAATTTCGCCCGCGTATTTCATTTACCTGTCAACGTAAAAGTTCAATGAGAACAATATTTGGTATTTAGGCTCCAGATAATGTGCTTCATAATATAACACCTTACTGTCAATATGACATGAGTAGGAGTGGGGGGTTTACTGAAAAGCGAAAACTAAAAAAATGCAAATATCTCGGTTAATAATCAAGATAGAGCAAAATCGTACATAACAACATTTATCCAGAATAACATTTACAATAAGAGTGGTTCTATAAAATTTTCGATCCAACCTATAGTAACGGAGATATTTCGAATTTTAAGAATTCCCCCCTCTAAACCCTCCCTCCCACTTGTCCGATTTCAGCCATTAACGAACTCTATCTTTATTTAAACATAAAACATACAAATACCGAGTTTGGTAACGGTAAAAAAAAATTACGAACGTTAACAAACAAATATATATATTGTTACGTTTTATTACAAAACCAGTAATAAAACGTTGTTAATAAGAGTTCTTTTGGATTGCAAAATTAAACACACACACAAGTTTCACAGTTTAACACTGCACGATTTATTTCTCAATGTACAATACTCTTAGCTAATTATTACTACTCAGAGAATTACACTGATAGTGTAACTGTTCTTCAGGTTACAGAGTCCAATAATTCACTCGCGGTCACTGAACTTCGCATGAAACGACGGCACTGCACTGTCTTAAACACGCCATAAACTGTTACTTACAGACACGGCACAACACTTTACCGCACTGCACTAAGTCGCGCTGAACATCCCTCGAAGACCGTCGAGCAACCACTGACTGAGGGGTACTGTGAGAGTCCCTTTTAAATGCTTGTAGAAGTGTCTAGGCATAGAAGGTTCCAGTTCTTCCTGGAAGGTCCCTAATTAGATTCGCTCGTTCCCCTAGTCTTTGTTCCTCCCCTCCGCGGCTCTCTATGAGCGAGAGAGCTCTTTGTGTATTCGCCCACTCATCCAATTCTCGCAACACTATATATATATATATATATATATATATATATATATATATATATATATATATATATATATATATATACTTTCTTCCTTAATAATGGAGATGTTTACTAATTTACATTTCACTGGTTGCTCTTTCCCTTAAACCCCTTACCAATATTTGCCATTGGCAAAGAACTGCGTATGAATTTATTTGAAATGTTAAGAAATCAAGTCGGTGCCTATGAAATAAAATTTGTAACTCCCAGAGCTTTAATGGGCTTATATATAGGATCAGGCAACATTTGGTAATTCACATAATAATGAGAATAGAATATATCCACATTAGGTGAAATTTGCTATAATTGAGGACACCCACCTAATGGAAAGCAAAACAATAATAGCAAAAAAAGAAATCATCCTCTCTTGTAGAGCGATCAATGAAGTACTATATTTAATGACTTGTTTTAATTAAATGAATAAATAGATGGTTGTGTATATTGCATACAAGTTCTATGAATTGAGTTTTAAGGATTGTTCCTATATTTCAGAGTTCAACAAGAAGAAAAACAGAACAACGTTACAACCAGTGATAGTGGGAAACAGAGCCCCAAATCCCGAGGAAAGAACCGTAGTCCCAATGTTCTCAGCCCTCCAGAACAGGGGAGGAGGATGTCAAAGTTACCGAGCAGGTAAAACTTCATGAATTTGATAATTCTTTATATAAATATTTGTTATCTGGTTGTATAAATTTATCAGTCGAATCTTTGGGAATATAATCTTACTAGTAGTAAGTAAGAGGGTTTCTACCAAAAGTTTGCTATTAAAGTGTTAAGAGTAGGTGGAAAGTTTAAATTATTTTATATGAAGAATCAAAATGATTCATATTTTCGACTTTTGATATGGGATAAAATTATGAAAAATATAAAACTAGAAAAATGTTTTTGACATTTCATTCAAGATACTAGATGTTTCGATCAACACGGTTAATTGTAGATAGCAAATGAATGTTACTATTTTCTCAAGAATATTGACAGTTTTAAATGAAACTAAAAATGGCATTCCAATGAACCTATCTAAAACCACCTTTGTTCACTCTTTTTCCGTTTCCTTCTTTCTATTATTATTTTTTTTGCTATTCACTTTTTTGTGCCCAATTTAATTATGAGTAAATCGTCGGAGTTGCGGAGCTCACTTAAATAAATAAATAAAATAAAAAATTAAATGAAACTGTTTTAAGTCTCTTTATTATTTTAAAGACCATCAATCTCTGTGCCCGTGGTCTTCTTAAGCCATACTGTTTATCCAGTCCTATGTGTCAGATATTCATTACATGTCAGGTAAAGAATTACTGTCCTTCTGTAACGGATTAAAATGCATTATTCTTTACTTAATTCCCTTACATTTCTTAAACACATAGATGAGTTATTTGTGAGTTTCATTGGAGTTCTGAAGATTGTCAATATGTGTTTTCCAGTGAAATTTATCATCCAAAAATATACCTAAATATTTTAATAATTCAACTCTCAATAAAGTTTGTCCTTTTAAGTATATTTACAATGGTGGTGTGATCTATTATGTATAAATAAGTTGATTCTTGGGTGTTTAATGATAATTTATGCATGTGAGCTCATTCAACTATAATATTTAAGATTTTTAAGATTACTTGTAATTTTTCAAAAATTGAATAAAGCAATAATTGTAATGTTATCTGCAATGGCCAGTATTTCAGTAGTATTTGGTATAACTCTAAAAATATTTATTAGGATATTTCTTAACAGTAGTGAAAATCCTGACCCTTGAGATGTTACTAGTCATTTTTTTTTTTATTTAATGTTTTACATAATTATTTTAGGATCAGGACTCTCCTTCAGTCCTGTATATATAGCCCATGTCACTAAAATAGCTTGTTCATCTTCCTGATCAAAACACTATTTGTCGCCATCGATATAGTGTTCAAATCTATTTTGTAGCTTTTTTTTTTATTTTACTTTAGAGGCAAGAGGCAGGAGAGGAATTGTTTTTTATAAGTATTACAGTCTATCATGTTACTCTTTTTAGGTAGAGGAGCACTTGTTGAACATCTTATAAAATTTGTGGACTTATTTCCACCCTCACAGCAATTTTTGATTACTTAAAACAACTCCTCTGCACCACTATCAAGGTTCTTAGAAACTCAGCTGTAATCCCATCAACGTTTTAACATTTTTGGTGTTTCCATCAACTTCTTGTGCAATTTTGTAAACGCATATCTCCTTTTTACCTCTGCAACTCGATTTTTAAGGCATATGAAATTTTTAGCTTCATTTACATTTCTATATCATTTCTTTTGAGTTAGAAAATCTCACCTGTCATTCAGAAATTCCTGGGAACTAGTTCCTTATGTCCTATGATCCCCATTAACATTAACCATATTTCTCACATTAATTCTCAAACATCTGAAATTGATTCCAAATCACATGAAAGTTTTCAAAATAATGAAAGTCAAAGACACCTGTGTAGAACTATGAATGGACAAGAAAAAGGTTTGAAGACCATAAAGAAAACATCATACATTGTTCTAGTTGAATGTTTGTATGTGAGTAAATAAGAATATCTTTTTGTTTGTATTTATAATATTTCATTTATGAACTATATTACAAGATCGGTCTATTTGAACAATCTATATATCTAGATGACAATAAATAATAAATAATGTTTATACTTCATATATATGTTTATTTTTTAGATTGGCGTTATGATTTCCGATAATGTAAAAATTGATCTTGAAGAAGACTAGTTAGACCATTTTTTCAAAGGTTTAAGGTTTATTTCTGGCATACTCGTGTTCTGAACCTGTTGCAATGATAATTGTTATTTTCATTTTTTTAAACCATTAAAGCGACTAATATCAATTAAAAACACTTACAGATATTATAACAATTAAACTGTTTTATGTACAGTTATTCAAGGTCGTGTGATGGAGTTCACTCTTATTTAAGTCTTTCTTCAGAGAAAATTGGAGAAATTCGAAGAAAAGAGTCTGATTTTACGTATGTATCTGAAATAGTAATTTATCACCTGAACACCTACTGAGCACTCTTAACTCCAAGAACAATTCTCATCATTCACTTACCCCTCTCTGATTAACAGCTCGTTGTTATGGTTATACCAGTTATGTTTAGAAATATTTGTGGACTGTAGTATGTTTCATATGTCACTAATTTTTAGAAGCACCTACAAAAGGCACCTTGTTGTTCAGACCATACTATGAAAATGTGATGTTGCTATAAACTAATTATTTTGTTTATTTCTTTGTGTAAGCTCAGACTTATATTTAAATAATACTTTAACACATAATTTTTGTAAGATTCAAACAAATACTGGACATGTGGAATGCTACCACTTAACGGATTAAAATCATACTACAAAAAGCATTGAGATTTAAGGTAGGAAGGATTCAGAGGAAGAAGAAGCACATTGTATAAAATATTAACTAGCATATATTGGAGAAGGTAGGGTTGCATGACTATTCATTATGTAGCTATTCTTTTGAAAACTGTGACTGATTCAGTTAGACAGAAGCTCTCTTTGGAAAATAAAAAGTTAAAAGTAGGTAAGATAGACAGATTTCTTGCATATGCCAATGGAGTCTGAAATGAGAAAGTTTTATAAACCTTGAAATTTATGGTATGCAATTCTATTATCAAATCCCCCCCTGATTTATGGGTGCAAGATGTAGGTACAGCTTAACCAACTTTGATGCAAAATTTAAAGGTTTTGATATATATACAACATTTGAAAATTTAAATGTTTACAATATATTTCTACTCATTCTACTCTGGACTCTTCCTATATTCTCCCACATGTAATAAAAATGGGAAAGATACAATAAGAATTAGTCACAAAATGACAAACCTTCACTGCAAAGAATTCTTAAGAGGAACTCATACTGCTCATTCAAACAGAAATAAGAAAATAAGGTTGTCTCAGAAACAAAAAAATTAACTTCACTCAGTATGAAAACTAAGAAATAACAATAAGCAGAAAATGTAACAAGAAATAACCCCAGTTCATGACAATGAACACTAATGGTTGAGTGGGTAGTCTACCATGAGAGAGACCTATGACAAAATGGGTCACTAAAATTCCATGTTAAGGACCCTCCTAATTTCATGTAAGCTATACTTAGTATATGTCTACTTATCAGACTATCATTTATGCAAGAAAAGAGGTATGACACACTATCTTAGAAACTGTACAAATAAGTCAACAATTAGTAATGTCATACTGTTTTTTCTTTATTTACAGTCTATGTAGTTTTGTAATCATTCTTCTATTTCAGACTTGAATTAGCACGGCGCTTTAGTAAAGATGTGTTCAGGTCCAAAAGCTCAGGAAACCTCAGTCTACGCAGGATGAGCTCTGACATCAACTTTGCAGCCAGCCGTTTCCTTGAATGCCATAGCTCACAAGCTATTGGTAGAAGGTATGAGTGAGCCTCCTTTTTTGCCATATTAGTAATTTGTTTCCTCTTCAGATCCTTTTAAATATTTTTCATAAAGAGTATACATTTTAAGTAATTTATATTTTAGTCCTTTCAAATTCTTGTAGAAACAATTATAATAATGTGATAGTATTATAAGGTGAGTTTATTAGGTTATAATCACGTTTTGCTTTACCTTTTCCATTCTATTCTACCAAGAATAAATATATGGAGTAGTTTATAGTTACTCAGTTTGTAATATCTAGGAGGGCTACTACAAGACTGTCAAACAAGAATCAATGATAGTGGTCTATCAGCTGTTAACTCCATCTATCCAGAATAGATTCAGTTCAGCTCTGATCAGTTGTTTAGAACAGACATTATTCCTAGTCTTTCAATATTACATTGTCTTTTTTTTGTTTTTTTTTACAATTTTCCCTTGTAACATATCTATATTTCCTTTTTTGTCAATTTATTCTCATAATAAATATTTATATAATGATATTTTATCATTTCATTCATTGATGATATTTTTATAAATTATTTCTCTAATTCACTTGTATATTGAATTCTCAGTCCTTAATTTTGTTCGTTTGGTTTATTATACATATATGGATTGTATGTGAAGCAATTTTACCTTTAATACGAGTATCGATTCTGTATTTCAAATTTAAAATCTATTCAATGTATGAGTCAAATGGTATTTGTTTATGAGTTGAATGGAAAAAATGTGTCTTTCTTTATGACAAAATTTTTAAATATGATTAAATATGTTTTTTTTATTTTATTTTCTGGAATGGATGGAAGTGGTATAATGGATAAAATACTATAACTTTCTGCCTAATGTTGCACAGATTTAGCTGTGCTGTTACTAGGCTTCAAGATTCGGCTTCTTATCTCCTGTCAGTGTTCAGCATCAAGAGGGATTGAGTAGCTACTCAATAAAGAAGTAGGGTTCTTTAATCCAATTATACTTGCCATAAAGATGCAACTGACAACTTGATGCTTCTACCGATGCTGAGTGGCAAAGATTAGCCCTTGCGCTGTAGAGCCAATGATTGTCATTTTGTGAGAATATTTCATCTTCTATGTCATATTTTTTTATTAAGAGAATAACTGTTTAAATTAAAATCTAAATATCTGTTTTTCTTAATTTTAATGGTTTTAGTTATAATACTAACAGATGTCACAAATATTGTGCTAGTTTTTGAATATAATTGTTTTATTATATTTACTGTTTTGTACCAGCCTTTAATCCTTAACTAGTCATTTTTATTCCAGAAATAGAACCTTTTGAACAACAATTTTTCACTCAGTTATCGTATATCTTTCAAAATTCAAACCAGTCCACATGAGGGGTTATATGTTGAAGAATGAGCTGTAATTTGTTATTTTTCAAATACAATTATATTGAACTGATCAAATATTGACAAACCTTTTTTTTTCATTCTCTGCACTTACACAACTCTCTCTATTCCATTTATAATATTATTTAATGTAAAAAAATTACTAATAATAATTATTTTTCAGACTAAGCCGAGACACTAATCCAAGCCCTCCTGACATTAACTCTCGTCGTCAAAGTCATCTTTTGACTCCTGAATTGTCTGTAGCAAGTGCTGGAGAACTAGAGGGGCCAGCTACACTTCCTCGGTCACCATATTTACTTCCTCCGGAAATAGCCGTCCATCCTCCTTCCTCACAGCACAGGTAGTTATTCAGTGATATCAATAAAGATCATTCTCAGTGAATCAATCAGAACCAGATATATAAAAGAAAATTCAAAGTCTTCTTTAGTGACCGATTAGTTTTCAAGAAGTCCTATAAGTCATTGATGGTGTGTGAGAGAGAGAGAAAGAGTGAGTGTGTGTGTGCGTACATGTCTGTGTGTGTGTGTGTGTGTGTGTGTGTATATCATTCATTCATAAAACCCAAAATTTAACCAGTTTAAATTTATTTAATATAACAAACTAAGAAAATCTCCCTAGCTGCACTCACAAAAGTTTTTACTGTTGACTAAGCATTGCATCACAAAACTGTCCCTATTTACAATAAATACGGTAATAATAACTTACCCTTTTCTTGCTTTTCTCATTACACGTTTGCTAGAAAATGTTTACCAAGGTGGGATAATGAATAAGGTTTTCCTCTTCAACTGATGAAGGGTCCTCACAAAATTATTTCAGTCAAATTGAGGTGTAGATGAATACTATTATGTTCCATGATGTTATAACAGATATATCTCAATAGCCCCCTGTGAAATCCATGTAGGAGTTCCTCGATTCGGTTATCACATAACATTTTAAAAAATCCCACATTTTATGGTACCTTAACATTAAACTAAATCACTTAAATAAACTAAACATGTACAACGTAACAGTGATAATTTCAACGGAAGAAGAAAAAAAAAATTATGATAAGAAAAACACTCATTTATTTCATGTTTACATTTCAAATATATTAAGTTAAAAATTATTCTTTTATGATTTGCTAATTTATATGCTCCAGATTCTCTTACATAGACACTGGTAATCCAGCTTTCCGTGAACGGTTAGCCAGGTTCACAGGTGAGAGGTGTCAATCTGAGGAGATGGAAGAGAGAAGAAAGAACGCCCCCTCTCTTTTGGAGCAGATCACAAATATGCAAGATCAGTTTCCCAACAAGCCAAAGGTACTCTCTATAATGATGTCCTAAGCTTAAAATGATATCACGTCAATCATTTTGTAGTATTAGTAATGCTATGAAGATTTATTTGACAGGAACTCTCATGATTCCAGGTTCAGGCAATTGTATTTCATAGTTGTTTTTCTTATTTTCAGAAATCTTTGTTAAAAGTCTCCTTTAGTGACATGTAGAAGAATGTATGAGAGTACCCATGAAAGAGTATAATAAAACAGATTGATTGCCTAATTTTAATGATGTATGTACTTCCTTTTATTTATATATAGACTCACAATTAGAATGAATGTAGCTCAATTGGTCAAATATTATTCATTTTCACAGAACAATATGTAATGATTAAGCCACCATACAAATGTGTACTCCCAAAAACAAAACATGTTTTTCATGAATTCAATTTCTATTTTTTCAATGATTTTTATAATTACTGAACAAATAAATCTACTTAAACCTGTCAATATATTATTAAATAAATACTATAACAGTAAATTGAAAACTAAAGAAAGCTTATTTCATAATAACAATGTTTAGGTAGAATAGAATAAAATAAGAGGGTGAACTTGAGATTAGATAGAGCTTAAGGTGGAAAGTGGGTTTAACGCCTGTTCAGGATCATATGTCTTTTGGATGTCTATTTATGAATTAAAATCTTAATTGTGTTATCTAATTTAATTTAAAAAAAAAAGAAATTGTGATCGTGACTTAAGCATGCAGTTTGTTCTGTGAAAATGTCATCTCTACCCACTAGTGGTGATTAAAAAGAATTATTACTTTTATTTTAAATTTATCTAGACTAATTGTATATGCACATAGATATCTCATGACAATGAGATTTAAAGAAAATACCTCAGAATTTAATCAACATTGGTCCTGTAACACAAACATAATAACAATTACATTATTAAATTTATAATTAGGGGTAATTTAAGTAGTGAGCTCATGTGAGATTAATTAAATGATTGGTCTTAAAATTATAACTTTTTAGTACGGAATATAAAATATTGGTACACACTTTTTAATGGATAATTCCTGACTTGTCTTTATTTTATATGAAATAATGTATTTGAAGGTCTTGAAATGGAGAATTAAAATTTATTGGCCTTTATAACATATAAAAATAACTTAACATCAACTATAAAAGTTAAGTTTGATTCCTGTCTAGGCAATAGGAATTTATTTAGTGACAAACTCATTAAATAAAATTGTTCATCCCACCCTGGCTAGAAAAGTGTGGTAACCTGTAGATAACCCATCCCAATTAACCATAGTAGCAAAAAGTCGATGTTATTAAATAATAATAATAATAATAATAAAAGTTAAAGTCATCAGTTATTAATGTCATCATGTTACATTTTCAAATCTCCCTTTCTATTCCTTTTCCCCAATTCAAGAATACCCTTGGGTTCCTTAATGTTGTTATGAGATAACCAACGAAGATATATAAACTAAGAAGTTCATCATGCTTGGGGACATGGTCATGGTGACTATGTACACTCGCATGGATAAGCCTGGGCTAAACTGAAAATGAAATTCTGTACTCATAAATAATTTATAGCACACTACTTCTCTCAATAAATTGATATAATCACTCCTATACCAGTTTTGTCTTTTAATGCTAAACATAATCAAGCTCTACCTACGTGTGAGCTTCAGATTTGTAGACATTATTTCATATTTAATTTTTATTTACCAATTACATATATATTTCTTAAATTTCTCATTTGGTTGAGAAAATTATTGGGAGTATATTTATGTAAAATGAAAGTGAAAGGTAGATAGTGAAACAAATAAAAAAGAAAAAAAACTTGCAAGTAATTTTGCAGCCTTTCTGCTCCTTTCTTTGAATGTTTTGTTTTCCCCCGTTCAACACTGTCATATGTATCTTGTAGCTTGATCAAGAAACTTGAGTAGTCAGAGATGAAACATTGTCATTATAACAGGGAAAAATGGGAATTAAAACAAAGGAAACATTTATGTTGGCAAATTTTTATTTTTTGTCCTTTTGGTTTCAAGGAATGCATTTAGTTCCTCATTGGTATTGAATTTCATACCCTGCAAGCAATTTTGAAGATGGGAATATGTGGAAGGCTGATGGGACAAGGTCTAGTAAATGGGCTGGGTACAGTAACAACATTCAGCTGAGCTTCAATAATACTTTCTGATGCGGTGGGTGTCACACTCTTATTTAGTCGTGGTAGGACATGATTCCTCTATGATTAAAGAGTTTTGGGCATTTCTGTTTGATTTTTTCATTCAAAACATTAACAACAATAAAGTTTGAAATTGATCATTTTGTTTGAAGGTAAAATTGAAGTCTCGCCAAACTTAAGAGCATAGTTTTTCCTTGATGAAGGTTTGTTTTTGATGGCATTTGGAGAGGTTAATCACCACATTATTGTTAACAATCAACTCATCACTAGTTATCAGTCTGTTCAGAAAATCATCAATTTCATGAGTATGAGCCAAGTCAAATGAGCTTCTTTGATTTCATAGGGAAACCAAACATCAAGTTTACTCTAATGTTATTATTAATTTTATTAGTAACCCATCTTTTAAATGTGTTCATGGATGGTTTGATGGGGAATGTATAAGTTGTTCACCGTGTAACATTTATTAAATACAAGTCATTCCTTTATTTGGAAATTATCAACCTTAGAAATAACTGGTTGTTTGAGAAGCATCTGTGAGATCAAAAAATTTGTTCAACCTTCATTGGCACTGTCATTTGTTTTAGGACATTGCCACAATAAACTTCACACTTCAAAGAGATCTTTACTTTGTAAAAGTAAAACAATAAAATAAGACAGAAACAGTAAATTGGTTCTGTATCTTCAATTAATTATAAAGAATGAAACACTTCTTAAAAATGAATGGTTTGACTTTCGAAGACTCCAGTGCTAACACTGAATCTTTTAGAGAAATGTCATGGCTTTCTCGACAATTAAAATAAATATATAGTGTGTGTGTGTGTGTGTACATGTGTAAATGTGTGTGTATTTATTGAGCATTGATCTTATAAATGTATTGTACAAAGTCTGGATAGATTTGTTTTGGTTAACGTATAAATTGGATTGGTTCTTAGAGCTTTCCTGGACCCAATTTCAAACATTCGTCATATTTTAATGTCAAGAAAAACTTTTTTCTATGTAAACTTTATTGAAATCCATTTTCTTCTGTGACCATTTCTTCACATTTATTTATAGTTATGAAGTGCTCATCCCCACTTATGAGTGTATGAGTAAGTAAACTAAAAGGAATGGCCCCAGAAGAGGTGGTAAATAGGCCACAAAACAGGTACGACAATTTTCAATAATGTCTATGTAGAAAAAAGGAGTTTTTGTTAGTGATCCTTGCCATTAAAATATGAAGAAAATTGAATTTGCAGTAGGACAAATCCTGAAGCTATTCTCTTTCTGTTAATTTTAATTTTACTGTGAAGTTTATTACATGTCTATGTACTTAGCTCTGTTTTTTATTTATATTAAATTAAGGGTTGTTTGTTGTAGAATGAATGGTGTAAGGAAGTGAGTAAACTCAAGAAAAAAAATAAAATAAACAGAGAATACTCGATTTACTATTAATTTTTTGGTTTCTAATTAGAAAGCGCGTTTACTCATTAAAATATTTCCTTTAATAATGTTAAGCATTGACTTAACATTATTATATCTAATGGAATAAAACTATTTTAAAAATATGAATTTTTAGTATGATTAATCCAGATATGTAGCTAACATTCAAATAAAAATGATTACTATCTATTAATTTTTAATTGGTTCCTTATTAACACTAATTAATTATTTCCAGGTAGTTTCCGTCCTTCCCAAGAACAAGTCTGCATCTGAGATGACTCTTAGACAAGAGTTAGCACAGGCAGTTGAAAGAATATCAAGGGATGAGCTTGCAAGCTTCTCACAGTATCCAGGGGGAGAGCTGAAGAGAAGAGTTGTAGATTCTTACAATGGGAAAGATCCTACTTGAAATTCAATTGTTTCTTAGGCAAATATCGTGTGTACATAGCAGTTATTGTCTTCTGCCAATGTATATGTCACATTTGTCTCTGGTTTTAATGTTCAATATGTGCATCATGGTGGGGGCTAGATGCCATGAATCATTAGGAGTAATTACAAATAAGTGAAGCCTCTGTGAATAGTACATTAATAGTAAAAGAAAAGTTAGAGGTAAAATATGAAGGCTCTGAAACTGTTACTATGTAGAGAAGGAATGTGTCACATTTATCTAAGGGAACTTGAAAATAGGGCTGTCTTAAGACACGAGTTATTTGTAATATTATGAAGTAGGTAACTGGGGTTATTTTCCTTTTGGGACAAATAATTTAAGATACTGAAAAAAACAAAACATTTTAATGAAACGTTAAAATGTTTAACAGTACGCATAACTGTGCCCACTGTTGGGCTGGAAGAAACACAGTGTCATATGAAAAGATTATTTCTGTAAACTCACCTTTTGTACATTTCTTCTATTAATCTTGATTTTTATTAAACCTTATGGTTGATTGATGTTGACATAAAAAACGTTTTTCTATATAAAAATTTATACATGAATAGGGCCAGTTTACTCTTAAACTCTATTTATGTAATTTTTATAAATTATTAATAAAGAATTCAAACCCTTTAAAACCCAAAGTAACCAAAAGTAATAACCACATTCCCTTTTGATGAAAATATTCTTAATTTAATTTTAAATGATCACCTTAAAATATAACTTCTTAGAATAACTCTGATAGTAACAGTTTGAAATTGTATTTGCACTGTTTCAAGCAGTAGTGTTTTATAACATATTACCTCACACCTTTACTACTGAACCTATATCAGTATATTAGTTAGGATGGACTCCTGACTGAAAAGCACTGCATCTCCCCTTCTATATCAGTCTGAAATAAAATCTTAGACTAAGGATGCCTTTTTTCTTTTTCTTGACTATGCCCCTGTGGTAAAGGTGCAAGTAGCTACCATTCAGGTATTAAAAATTAGTAGGGATATTAGTTTTAAAAATAGTATAGATGTGTACAATGCCTGTAGAGCCTTTTTAAGTTTATATTCGAAAATGAAAAACTACTATCATTTTCCTTATCAATTCAGAATTCAAAGGCATCTAAGAGAAAAACAACTAAAACATAAGTATGTCAAATTATTCAAATAGCCATGGATAAAGTAATT
Organism: Riptortus pedestris; assembly: GCA_019009955.1. Lineage (NCBI taxonomy): Eukaryota > Metazoa > Arthropoda > Insecta > Hemiptera > Alydidae > Riptortus > Riptortus pedestris. The sequence continues at coordinate 106,578,042 of CM032230.1, read as the reverse complement.
AAATTGGACCATGTTTAAGCTTTATAAAATATTATGTGATACAAAATACTTTTTCCTCAACTTTATTATAGAGCGGCTCACCAAAATTTGCATGCCAAATATTAATTTTTTTTTTTGTTGAGGCTCATCGGTAATAGTACACTGGTAGATGAAAAAATTGTAAATAATATTGGAACGGGTCAAATATGTTTTGCATTCATTAGATATATTGTGATTCAAGTATTTGGAAATTAGTCCAGTAATTTTAACACCATTTAAAGCCTCTGTATCTATAAGGTGCTAGCCTAATATGTTATCAGAAAATTGTGTAATTAAATTATACAATTTTATTATTCTTTCTGAATTTTAAAGACCTTACAGGTATACACTTACAACGACTTATCATATTTTAAGTACGCCAATATTTTAAATAAGTATGAATATAAACTATTATTAATAAAATAAATAATTTTCTATGCACTAAATAATGGAAAGGATAAAAACATATAAATTTGCACTTAATGTTGTTGATGATTATATAAATCATTAAAAGTCTTCAAATTTATATTGTTATTTTAAAAACAAATATTTATTTATTCAATAAATATATACACTTATATAAATCTTAGAAAGTTTAGCATGTTACTTGTAGAAAGCTTAACGAAAAATAGCAAAGTTTCCCTTCTTTATAATTAAATTATATAAATATATTTTAAATATATGAAATGTCCTTATAATGACTTTGCTATTATTTGTAATGCTTGGTTTTATGCTGTGAAGAGTAGGAGTTTTTCCTACATATGAAGAGAAAGACAAATTAATATATAGATATTCTATAAAAAATATTAAATCAAACAATTTTGCAAACAAATAAGAGAAAATAGATTTCATTAGAAGAATAGTTTAGGCTATAACTAAGAGTTAACTCAATAAACGATATGCAGAAATAAATATATCTAAATTATTAAATAACTAGATACAGATATTTTTAACATTTGGTCCTGAAATACTGTTCATTTCTTTCATTGAAGATATGTGTGTGTGTGTATGTGTATATGTATGTATATATATATATATATATATATATATATATATATATATATATATATATATACACACATATATGCATACACAAATTACAAATCTTCAATTTAGTTATTTTAAATAACAATTTTGACCAAAATAAAAGTACATGATATTTCTCAGTCTTGAGGGTACTTATTACTGATGCTTTGTATAAAAAATACTCTTAATATTTTGTTTAGTTTAGACAGACTTTGATTTTAACATCCTTTGATTTTATACACTGTTATAATAAAAAAAATAATGAAAAGAAGAAAGAAAATAAAAACAAACAAAGAATTCAAAATTGAAACTAGCCAAGAAATATTGCTGGGTTTGAGTGGTGACAGATTCAACAGGACATGCTCTCTAATATCTGCTTCAAGGCTGGACATTCATAGCCCATATCACTATATAGGTACTGAATTAACGATTCAGCACTCTTGTGTATTATTTATTTGGAATAGTAGAGCAACAGTCCTGGATAGATTTTAGCCTCTAACATCACTTTCTTAGATATTACTCCTGCCTCTCAGCCAGGTTTTTCTACTTTTGAATACCCGGCTGCCACAAGTCCTCTAAACTCATTTATTTGGAGCTATCTATATTTCTACAACCTCCTGCAATATCATATAACATCTTATTTTGGGGGGGGGGTCTATTCTTTCTCCTAATACAGTCTATCATTCTTAATAGCATAGATGATATATGGTTTACTGTACAGCTCTGTCATTTAGCACTGCTTCGGATAAACTGTGCTTGTTGGATTAAGATTCTATGCTTAACCAGCAGCATCCTTCTCTCTTCATGTATACTCACATCATGGTGCTGTAGAATTGATTGATTTAACCTGATCACCTTTTAGTTTTGAGTTTCATTATTTTGTCACCACCTGGTAAGCATGAGGCACTGAAGAGAACCCTATGTCCTGCATCAGACGGTTCATTGTTCTGGATGTTTCTTCATTAAGAAAATTTATTTATACTCTTGACAAGAAAAAGTGATTGCACGTGTGCTTCCTCTCATTTTGTTGGATTTAATTAAGTGAGAATTAGTTAAAGCTTTATAGGTTGCTATATTCTCATTCATTCCACCTTTCAAACTGTCTCAAATAATCTATTACAAAGACATAATTCTTCAAAAAGTATGTATGGGGTGTCACTTAATGAAAGCTTCTCCTTTCATGATAAATCATTACCCAAAATTTGATCTAGATGCTTCAAGAGTTCAAGCAATCCCTTCAATGGCCACTGCCTTCACATGATCACATTACAACTATAAAAAATGATTGCTGATTGCCATTACCTGGGCATTTAGTTTAAAAGTATAGTTAAAGATGAACAAGAACCTTGTAATTATGAAGGAAAGAGTCCATACTGAAGTGGAATTTGGACATCTAAGGGAACTTGAATAAAGATTTATCAAAAACCTTCCCTTAAATATCTTATTACATATTCGGGGCTAGATCTTCAAAAATAAATTAAGCATTAATATTTGAAATATCTTTCAAGAAAAAAAGAAAAAACAAAGAAGAGATATTAATGTTGTTTTAAATACTAATGATATGAAAAAATAATGAAAACTAAGGGGGATATCTCAATTAATATTGTTCAAACTTAATTCAGTTATAGTAACCATGAGCTATAAAATTGGTGTACTTTTATGTTGGTCAGTAAAAAAAAAAGTCTAACTTAAAAGGGAAAATTATGCCAATTGGTTTGTTTTAGTGATAAATAACAAATGGTTAAATTTTGTACAAATTAATAGGATTTTATCAAGCTAGTATAACTGCATAACTTCCCTCCTAATGAAAAATGAATTGTCATTTTTACAGTGTGATAGCATAGTTAATAGAAAACTTAATATAGCATACAGTTAGTTAACATATTTATGCCTTCTTCTTAAAACATTCATAAAATTTTTAAGAAATGAACCATAGTTTACTTGTTATAAGTAATTGTAAAATATCCAAATAATGTGTATATATATTTATAAGAATAGATGTGCCTCCTGAATATGTAGTTAATTATTGTTTGGAAAAAAAATAGACTTTCTGGGTCTTTTATTTATATGTATATTAATTACCTTATTTCAAAAGGCTGGCTAGCAAATTAACCAATAATCAGGAATGTTTTTTGTAAAAATTTGACAAATTAATGTTTTGTACTGTAATTGTGGAATAAATTAATAATAGTATTTATTTCATAAATCATTTGTATTTTAATGTTTTGGAGGATTTACAAATCTTATTCATTTTTATATGTAAAGAGGGGAGTATGCCTCTAAAATAATTTTTCCATTCTGTTATGTTCGAAAGCAGTAATGCAGTCAGAAGGTAGTCTGAAATCCTAAATTAGCTTATAGGAAATGATTGATATTGGTAGCCTCATTTCACTACCTATACCAGAATCTTTAAGGTCTCTTATTGAAGTCTGCACTGAAATTATTTTGTTCATTAATTTGAAAATTGTGTCAAATAACTGAAACCTGATCGAAAAGCCATTCAATGTCAACGAGAATTATAGGACTGAGGAAATTGACTTTTAAAGAAGGAATACGCTAAAAATATATAAATAAGAGTGGTGGAACTAAGAATTTTATTTAATTACTAAATAAATTTTATATATATATATATATATATATATATATATATATAATGTGTATGTAAAATATTTTTATTATACTTCAATTTACTCCCTTGTCACTTCTGATAAAATTGATTAAATCTGTTAAATACGTAAATTTTTAAACCCTAGAAAACATGTGCAACTCAAAAATTTGCTTATTGCTAACTCTTTTGACTTCATTACTGCATTTGGTACGGAGTAATATATTTATTCTATTGATTTTTATTTGTTAGTTAAATTAGATTTAAATATTTGTACCCCATCATGTAGGACTCAATTTGTTGCTAATTTAATTTATTTTTCATTATTCAAATAATCAATGATATATAGATTACCTTTAATAATAATAAATTTGTGATATTTCTAGAGGTATGAAGCACTGTCACATAGATTACGTACAAATATATTTATTTCGGTATAAACTGTGTAATTAAACTAATTTATTTATGTAAGCTCTCCACACAAAAAGTGTTTGAAGCTTTGAGGAGAGAAGACTTTTCTCCAATTAAGTCTAACTCTGCTCCTTCTCCATCGTTACATTGAATTCAATTAATTGTCTCAGAAATGTTGGCAGACATTTAAAGTATTATAAAAAATGGCTGTTTTCTAATTGAAATAAACTTACTATGATACTGATGGGGGATGAAATTTAAAGTGAGCTCCCTGATGGCAAACCTTTTTGTTCACAATTAAGAATTCACCTACAAAACCTTGGCATAATATTACAATGCATAACAATTTCACTAGAAAAATATTTATTAAACTTATTGCAGCCATAGTGACTTGCCATATCTCATAAGTGAAAGAATCTCATTTTACTCCATATTTTATGTAACTCTTTAATTAGATCTCACAATAGAGCCTCATAATGTTATTATTATTTTTTTTTATATGAGTTTCCTTTTATGATGGAAATTTCTAAAATACTTATGAAATGAAATAAATTCATTTGAACTTTCAAAAGATTAATTGCAGTAAAATTATCTAACAACTAGCGGTTTTCCTCTTTTCCCATGCAGCTTCTTATTCAGATACAAGTGTAATTACAAAAAATAAATTGCTATGTTTCCATCACTGTTCATTCCTATGTTTACCACAATAAAATTCAATACCACATGGTTTACTTTGTTTCAAGCAGTTGCAACGTTATTAAAATAAAACCTAATAAAATTTCATTATCATTATCTCACTCGTATGTAATTGGTAGATCCTTGTTTATTAGTAGGATATATTAAAATGAAAAATATGACTTGGAAAGATGAGATTAGGAAAAATATGACAATTCATATTTTCATAATCATTCTGGGTGTTTCATTTGAAAGATAAAAAGCAAAATATTGTTGAAATTCTCCTCTTGTGAAATGTTTAAAGTGAGATTTACTGGAGCCCATTACTTCCAGGCAAAAAAATCCCATCATAAAACTATCTATGAAAAGGTAACGTGAGTCCTAGGCAGGAAATATTGGTCATCCACCAGTTATCCCACAAGAGAATTGCAATTCCACAGATTTTTAATATTTCCTGGAGTTTTGCGTGCTAACAGAACTCATTAATAGTTAATTTAATCCTTCTCACTTAATAATTTCATTATGAAGATTCTTGAATCTCTCTTACAGCAAGTACAATTGTCTGTTATCGGAATTTCCAACTAATTCGAATGATGCAATCATTGTCATCTGTCACCCAATTGGATCACTTTAATTTGTTCTTCCTGAAGTACTTTTTTGGGCATAGTGTAGACTGTTGACATGAGGCTCCCAATGTGAAGGCTTTGGCAAATTCATTTGCCAAAGAAGTCATAGATTGCTCCTAGTACGTTTCAATTTCAGCTGAAAAACTCTATAAATACCTTTTTTTATTAAAATTTTATATTTTTCACCACTAGAATCATCCAAAATGTTGTTAGCCATAGAATCAGAACTTTATACATCGATGAATAAGACACATGTTCATCAATTAATTCTAGTTTCAAAAGTATAAAATCAAGTTTTAATAATATTATAGAGAACATTCATTTGCCAGTAAAAGCATTCTTGATTTTAAAAATCCCGAGATTTATTTCATTAAGATGAGGACTCAAATCTAAAACCCTTAGAAAAATAGCGAATGCCCCATTTTATGTATCCAACCTCACTATTTACTCAGACCTTGACATACCACTTTATCCACTTCTTGCCCCATTCCCAAATGTCTGGTCACTTGAATACCCTCTCCTCGAGATATCTTCCAAACTTTAGATATACTGCTGACAGCTGTCAATGGCCTAGAAACCTATTACTTCTGTAAATTTTGTACATATGTTTTTATCATTTTCTATTGATCAATACAAGTGCATATCAGTCTAGTTTAAATTCTTAATTCGGTTTTGCCACTGAACTTTTTCCAGTTCATGAATCGAAAGAGTATATGTTTCCCTAATAACTGTAAACAATGTATTGTCAGTTTTAAATAAAGAAATATATGTGTATTAAAAAAAAAATATATCATGCCATGTCTTTTGAGGTGTAATTGTTCAAAAATATCACACACTTTTAGGTCTGCCAGCATATAATAAAATTTATCTGAATTAATTTTGTTTTCTTATTCAAAACTTATCTTTTCAAGTAAAAAAATTGATATATGAGTGATTTTTGTATATAATAACACAAGAATATAAATTTGAAAAATATGCAATCATTTGATTTTTTTTTTTTTTTGCCATTGATATTTAGGCAATTAAGATTGACCCAGAGGTTTGATACATATTTTTAATCACATTAATAACACAACATTGTTCTAGGAAATGCAAAATATAGATAGACACTAGCGCCTTCCTAGAATAGTTTAGAACCTTTCTATATTATCTGGGGTTTTGTCTCATTAACTCCCAAGGTATACATAGTGGTTCTATTTCAGTGCCTAGTAATTCATCAGAGTTTTCTTGTTTGCTACATTTACAAATTGATAGCTTTTCTCTTTATATTTTAATAAAATAGCATTTACTAAAGGATGTTATTCATATAATTTTTGAGATTTATTACTAACAGCTTTTATTTTACTTTTATTAATTTAACATACATATTTTTTATAAAAGCTTGAGAAAACTACATGAATATTGCCAAGAATGCCTTAATGTACTATAACCAATTTCATAAAAAGAGGAAAAATAATTAAATTGTTTCAATAATGGAATATTTGTGGCATTATATATACTTTATGTACAAAAATTAATACAAAAATAAAATAATTTTCTAACAAAAACAAATGAAAAAAATAAACAAATTCTTAGTATAAAAAAAAATTCTCTGGAGTACATTCATATCTAAATTTCTACTCATAAACTACTTTTCAGTCTTCAGACTCCAAAATTCTTTATTTTGCCACACTTTCTTTTGACTACCGCTGAGAGTTGTCTCAACAGTTTTCATTTCTTATCTGGTGTTTCTCACCTAGCCATCCCACCAAGTCTGGAATATAACTAGCCAAGTTTTATAAGATACCATAGTTATAGCTGCTCATGATAATTGAACTTTACAGTTATCTACTCCCCCACCTCCTTCATCCAATAAAGGACTACTTATTTATATTTTCGATATTAGGCAAGAGGTCATACTTGATTTATTTATACATTTTACCACATTTTTCTTAAGCCCACAATTTGAGATTATTTATAAAGGTCCCATTTACTGTAGTCACTATAACTTTTTTTTTAAAAAAAAAGTGAGCTTTACTGTATTCTAGTCAAACTCATTTTTTAAATAAATGATTTTATAAGAAAATACCAGTTTTCAATAAATGCCACTTCACTAATAGGTGCCTACACCATTTTTAAGTTAATTATATTTGACTATGGACTGTCCTATTTCTCATTGATTTCACTTATTAGCAATATATTACATTTGGTAGGAATATTTTCCAAATAGCAATGGGTATGATTTCATTATAATTGAAAAAATATCTCCAATAGTAGTGCAGTATTAAATTATCTAAAGAACTGTATATCAGTGTGATACTCCCCATCGCCAGTAACCAAAAGTTTGGACATCTATAATAATAACTATAATAAATAATAAGTTTTAATTGATGTTTTATGAGTAGTATTTTAACAAAGACCATATTACAATTTGTGAAAAATAAAAATGTATAATAAAGCAGAAAATGAAAGCTAGTGTACACATATTAAATATTTATTTATTTTAAGGGTGTTGATTATCGAGTTTAGTCCTTCTATGGAAATACTGCTTACTGCTACTTAAGATTTAAATGTTTAATATGAATAGAATCCCCTCAATATAAAATAATCCATATTTTTTATTTCAAATTTTCAGTTCACCCAGGTATAAATTTTAATAGCAAGGCAAATCTAAATATAATAGGACAATTTTAACAGTATTCAGATATGTTTGAGAAACAAGTAGTTTAGGATTGATTAAATAAATTATTGAAAAAAATTGCCACTGTTTAGAAAGATTATAAAACAAGAATTTCCTCTGAAATAAAGTTTGCAGTATTCATGTAGTTAAAAACAATTTGTTAGCAAGGTGGTATTCATTGTGTAGTATTAACTTCATAATTATTTATACCATGATTTAGGTTTCACATTCATACAATTATGAGAATAAAATTAAATTCCAAAGAATAGTCCTGGATTTTTTACTTCATCTTCAGAATTCTGAGTTATCTTGCCTAAATAATAAATATGCATAATTATTCAAACAAAATTATATCTTATAGATGCACTTTTTAATGAGCATTTTAGCTTCAATAACTAGAGGTATTACAAAAATGCCTATGTTTTACAGTCGGCTAAGCTAGACATCAAATTATTGGAGACAATATTGCTCAAAAAATAAAAATAAAGTATCTTAGGATATTTAATTTCTCATTGAACATAATTTTATACCTCTCCTTGTCTAATAAAGTTACTTACATATAAAAACTAATATTATAAAACTAATGGATTTAATAATAAAAAATAAAAAAAGATAAAATGTCAACTTATTATATAAGTTGTATACTTTTAATACAATACACCCCTATGCTTTGAATGGGCATATAAGAAAAAATCCTAAATAATTTAAAAGTATCAATTTCTATAATATATTAAACTTTTTTAATGAAACCACTATGCATACATTTTTAAATCTATATTAAATAAAAGATTTATTAATTTAAACTCATGACTAACTCCTTTATTGTTCGATGCAATTATAAATTGATGAGATAGTAACTACATTATTATTTGTATATTGTTATTTCTTGCCAATTACATGTACATATTGTATAGTCATTGTAAATAGAATTAGAAAATTTAATGGAATGTGAAAAACGAGAAAAAGGAGAAACAACTTGTTATGTGTGACACATTTATAATTGAATTGTTAAAAAGAAAAAAAATGAAAACAAAAGAAATAAATTCATCTATGACATTTTCTAATGATTATCAAAATACTACACCCTATAGGCAGTCTCAAAAGTACAGGATTGATAGTAGCAATGAAAGCTAGGATCAGGATCAAGGAGCTCTTTTTACATTTTGTTTTTCTTATTCAAGGAAAACATATCCTATATTTGGATTCAAAATGCAATGGATTTCGTCTTTTATATAATACTGTACTAATGGCAAAATAAAAACACCTATCATTCATGATACTTTTGGGTCTGTCATTACAATCCTACGATCAAGCACCTTAAAATTCCACTCATGACTAATTTTTATAGTACCCAATGTAAACAACAATTAAAATTCATTTTGAATTAAAACAATGCATTTGAGATAATGGTGTCACCAGAATATGTAAAGCTCACATCTTTGTATGGTCAATACATGGTGAACCCTTTCTAATACATTATTTTGTGGAAATATAACGTGAGTATTATTGGGTTACAGTACTATTAAATCCTCATTGTGGTATAGGAACTGAGAATTTTGGAATGTTTTCTTGCAAATTATGTTTTCATTCAACATCGATGTTCATGTACCATTCATATTTTCACTTTTTGAAATAATCTAAAGTTTTTGTGAATAACACAACACTGTGTCATATTTGGATGCTGATTACATTGTAATATATTTAAATAGATATTGTGTTAATGAACACAATAATGCATATATTGAGCAAAGGCAAAGTCTAGGTATTGGATCCAAATATAAGTCAGTCACTAAAAATTGGACCATCAGTCAATATTTACAGTCATGTGTACTACTCTAGAGTGAAGGCAAAGCCACGTGTCCCATATAAATCTCTGGTTCTTTTCTGGTTGTGTTCCATGTCTTATAGTTCCAGTATACAAATGAAGACATTAGAAATAATCCCACAAGATTTATAAAGACAAGCAGTGTCCCTCAAGACTTCTGCCAGAATCCACCCCTACTCCCAGCAAAGTCCTCACCATAATGATATGGTTTATTTCAGTTTTAAGTGAGAAGAAGCGCTGAAAAACTTCTACAAAAATACTCCAACACCAGATTAAATATGAAAGAATTTAATATCCAAACAATTCCTGTATGAAACAAAATTTTCTTTGACGACAAAGGTGATTGAGATAAGTCAAATTGTTTTAGTACCCCTTAAGATTACAAGACCAGGTTCTTCCAAAGGCTTCGAACCAAATAAAATGTTTCTAATCTTCGGCTGCGACATGAATCACTTGATTGATTTAATTGATACCACCTTCAAACCTCAAGACTACTCTACTTGGTATTAAAAACCTCTCAACAAATGAGATGGGTAATAAAATTGAACTTTTCTGCCACAGCAATGTTTAAACTAGTTTATTAGTAACCTCAAGTATACTACAGTTATTGGAAATGTTAAAATCCATTACTTTGATTATGTCAAAATGTTTCACATTGACTAGGTGAAGCTCAAGCTCCCAATTCATGGTCATTGCCAACACCAAAACGTATTGTGGCCTCTTTGTATTGTGGCTAAACGTATTGGCAAACTTTTTGTCCAAGAGAGTTGATATCACAACTTTAGAATCATCTATGGGTGAGAATTAGAATGCTCTACCTGTCCCAAAAGGCAATTATCAGAGCTCCATCCAGGAGAGTGGTGCTAATCTCGGTGTTACTAGGAGTGGTATCCCAGTTCTAAGCCTGGCTAAAGAAGGTGGGTTAGTAAATGGAATGGGCATTCTCATGTCTGTAAAGAAACAATATGTGCACAATCTGTGTTAACATATTATATTGACTACAATGAAAAACTGGACATGGTCAAAAATAAAACTCCTGGAGGGAGCGATTCAGATAAGGGACACATCCAACCAACATGTTTTTTTACCAAGTATTCAGAAAAATGGACTTGATGTTAGTGTCAAAACCTGGAATGTGCAGAGTGTGGGGAGAGCTGAACTTTGGAGACTGAACCAGTGCCATATAATGAAGATGAAGTGCCTACAGGCATCTATTAGAAGGAAATTGATATGAACTGCCTTATTGAATAATTCCTAATAAACAGGGGTGAAACAAGCAAGGCACTGGGTTTATAATTAAGAAATGCCTATGGTATATGCTATTAGCAGTTTCGTATAAGGCAATTTCCATGTCTAGATAGATCAGGGGTGCTATTTACCAACTGGACATTATAGCAGCAGATATGAGTTAACCAGTGATAATGATAAACGACACCAAAATTTGGTGTCCTTAAAGATGTCATGACCACTGTATTCTGTCACAAGGAAACCTGGATAAGCAAATTTAGAACCATATTGAGACTCTGGGCAAGTTTTCGATATGAACCAGTAAAAAATACTAACAGGAAAAGACCCCAACTGCATTGAAGCCATGAAGACCTAATGCAGAAGGGGGCAAAGGTACCTGATAAAACATAGCAATGTCCCAGGCCAGACAAAGACCTCTCTGAATTACTAAAGTGTACATGAGATAACAAGATGCCATATTATCAGGAGAGATTTATAATAAAAAAAACAAAAAAACACCAACAGAATGGAGAAGTAAATATTTCCCCTATACTGCTTATGGAGAGGTCACAGGGAGAGTGATGTCACCCTGAAAGATCACCTCTTCTCTATTAAAAATTTGTTTAAAACAACTATAAATATGATGTTGATTTGTAATACCTCTTCATTGAGTTCCAGGTGCCCTATTATGACAGTTCTGACAGGCTACAATTTTTGAAGACATTATTATATACATGATGAAAAGAAAAATGTGTTATTTAGAGTTGGACCAAAAAATGACATATAATCAGCCTTTTTAAACATTTAATGTTCTACAATTGATCTTTAAATGTTTTTCTTAACTCGGATATTTAGCGAGTTATTTGTATTTTCTTTTTTTTCAGCCTTCAGTTAACCTCCACTCTTATTCATGCAATTTTCACTTGAAAGTTAACTGTATTACTAAGCATCTCATGTCCATCTTAATTTCAAATCGTGTATTCTGTAATTACTGTTGTGTATAGGCTTCTTATTAGAGAAATAGAAAATTTAATTTGAGACGATATTATCAGCATGCCATTTCAGTTTCATACCATTCATGACATGCATAATTTTTATATTTTACAGATCCAAGAGTCAAAGGTATGTAGTAAAGAACAATTCAAAATTCATTGAAGTAGACATAAATTTATTAAAAATTTATTCTACATACATTTAATACATATACTTGAATATAATTATATACAATAAGTAATGATAATTAAAAAAAAAAAACATAAGTTGAAACGAGAAAATGTCATTCGATATTTCCTACATATAACTAAAAAGACCACTATCCCAATTCATTACAAAATATATCACAGAAATTCTGCGATTGGAGACATTCAGGTCAATCGCTAAGACAATAATTTCAAAACAACCATCAACACACAATACTTTTACATATGCCGGACAGGGTCTTTAGAAATACACATAAAATGAAAAGTCTCAGAAGAAAAAGGAGTAAGTTAACTATTGAAAGAGAAAAAGTATTTAATATTTTGATGATTCCATTAGTACATTCATATGCATCATAATAAACATTTTAGGCCTGACAACAATTATTTCTACGATTAAAAATATTCAATAAACTGACATTTAGATTAAACTCGACACCCATAAAATAAAATCCAAATGCAACCACAAATTCATGTACACCATAATAGACTAGTTTCATGAAAAATAATAGGCTTGGTAAAAAATAGAAAATTCCTGCTTATTTGGAATGAACAGAAAAATATTACGAAAAAGAAAATGGTTATCATAAATACAAACCATAGAAAGAGTATAATTATAATAACACTTTCATATGACATGAAAAATAATTAAAACACAAATAAATAGTCATAATACAAAGTGATATAAACACAGCCATAATAGTACAGAACTTAAGAAAAGCAATAAAAGGAAACATTAATATTGAAACAGTACATTCATCCACCCTATTAAACTAGAGAGCTGGAAAGACACAACCATAATGTAATAAGTTCCCTTGCATCCATTAAAAAATAAATTCAAAGTAGCTCAACTTAAATCATGAAAAACAAAAAAAAAAGTTTTCATAATTCAATTGTTAAATAATTTTACAAAAGATAATTTTTATCTGAGGCCTTTATATATAACTAAAAGCAAAACTAAAATTAGGTAAGTAAAAAATTATTCTGGTCATTCTAATAAACTGTAAAAGAAAAACAATTTCTATCTATTTATTTTTTAAGTACAAAGAAAGTGTACTTGAAGTAGGGTAATAGAATATATTAGGTTTTGTGTTGGTGGAGGTTGAAATAACAGGTTGTTCTAATGAAAAAATCACCAGCAGCCTCCAAAAATAACTTAAAAAAAACTGCTCTTCATTAATAAAGTTATAAGTGGAAGATACCAGAATTTATATTTTAATTTAATTTATAGCAGTAACTAAAAACACAGTGAGCACCATTTTCTGACTCAAGCAATTTAGTTGACACACACATTAAATAAATCATATATAATAAATATTGAAATTTTATCACAAAAAAAAAAAAAGTCATGCACTGTGTAAATAACTTAAAACAAAACAAAATGGCTGTGTGAAAGGGTACTACCGTATTCAGCAAATGTTTACAATAATGAAGAGATGAAGGGTACACGACTAATAAATTCAACCCATTTTTGGGATTTTGTTTGACTCACCTTTTTGAGGAACTAAAAAAAAATAGCCTTAATGAAAATATATTGAGAAAAAACTGGAGAAGGGGCTCTTCAGTGTTTTGAAATGCTGCCATGATTTATATAAACTGCAGATGACTGATGTTTAAGAGTGCAAAATTATGATATCAATAGATATTTATTATAAACTAAAAAGATTAGGGGCAAATGGAGAGTTCCCTAACAAATAGTCTAATGACACTCTAGATCTAATTCATACAATGCTGATCTCCCCCACATTACCGGATATGATCCCCATGGAAATACTGTTTGAGATTATCTGTTTTTTTTTAATATATATTATAAAACAAGCCATTTCTTATAAAATCACTATAATAGGAAGTCTGTTAACATGATAAGGAAATCTCTATGACTTCAAAATGACTATTTCAAGCACAGCTATTCGAACTGATCCCCTCCTAAGAATATGCCAATGTCCTTTCAATTCTCATTGTAGAATAGGAAATAAGATTGTTTGATGAGTAACATATTTGATTGACGTCAGAGAATTTGAAAAGAAATCCACCACTATTTTTAACACATCTGAGAATAAGAAAATACAAAAAATAGATATAAACATATAAACTAATAAATATTTAACTAATGAATAATACACATTCCCCTTATTTTTATAGACAGAATGGATGGGTTACACCAAGAGTGACTATTTTTTTAATATTTCTTATATAGAGAAAAATTATTTAATCTGCCCCCCCCCAAACAAGTCTACTGACTACAAACACCACCAGTGACGATAGATTTAAATATTTTTGTCTTCTGAACCGACCTTAACCAGGAGGTGGGTCTATACTAAGAGAAAAAAAATTAGAATTAGATGTCACTTGAATATGTGGTTTTGTTGGCTGATTCAATTTTTTTTTTCAAATATTATAAATATTGTGAATAGTAATATGTATCAATTATTAATAGCTTATTTTTCCTAAGGGGAACCTGCTAAAACTCGAGGTCCCTAACAAAATACGAAATCATTAGAATGCAACAATAAAAACAAAAATTCCATAATTAAACAACATATATCTAGAAATTCCATGTATAAAATAAATAAATATATTTTCATTCATTTAGTGCTAGATCACTGTTTAGGAACTTAATACATGTGATGTTTAAAAGAAAAAAGTTTTTCTATTAAATTCTAGAACAAAATTTTTTTCTTCAACCTACACTAATTTTAAATGAGATAATATTTGTAATCTTCACTGTAGTCTTAACATAAATAAAATCATCTGCTTTAACGTATCCATACAATACATTTCCTCTATTATGACTCAAGTTTAGTCATTTACTAACTATTGAGATGTTAGCATAGAAAATCACTTTAATCACTGAAACCAAACACATTTTTAATTTGTAATTTAAATGATACACTTTAATGCATGATATTTTCTCTTATAGTTTGATGTATATTTTTGAAAAAAAGTAACTGGACTTATATCCCTAAAAGCATTTTTAGAGAGGGTCAAAAACAGTTTTTTGCTTGTTCTTTAAAATTCAATGACTTAGTAATTTATAACAGGTAAATAAAGATACATGAAATTCCTATACTTGACAAAAATAAAAAAAGCAAATTATTATTGCGAATAAAGTGTACTCCAACTTGTTTGAAGTCTAAATTACTGTATCTATCTTTAAATTATAGTATTTTTGTTAACAATTTTAATTTGTTATATGTGGTTCAGTTGACGAAATAATGCTTAATATATCCATACACTTAAATTAACACCCTATGATGGATAACTTAGTACAGTTAAACTCGAGTATGTATTTATTGGGGCCAGACCTGGTCTGGGTAATCAACAATACCTGAGAAAACAAATATATATATATATATATATATATATATATATATATATATATACATATACACTTGTTTCTACTTGATTAAAAATAAAATAAATAAAGTCAGAAAACCTACTTTAAAAACAATGGTTTTAGCAATTGAAAAGGAATTAAATTGGAAGTACAAGTGAAGAAGTCCTTGTTATCTATAAATAGGTAAACTTTGCTAGTCTACCAAAATAAAAAAAAAAATATTTCAACGAACAAACTCAATAACTAGTCATACTTCTTTCTTTAAGGGAGAAAAATTTTGATTCTCAACAAACTAGACAAACTGCCATAGCAACAAAATTGTGGATTTGGCATCAGAGCCAGTTTGACATGGAAGCATAGAAGTTCTAAATATAATGTATGAAAGTTGAAGTTTAATCAAAGTCATGAAAAAGTCCGTCATGCAGGGGTAAACTAAGCTGGGAAAAGCAGATTTCCCTCGTGAAGTTATACAATAATGAAATCCCATACGAGAGCCGAATAGCTATGGAAACGGCCGAACTAGCTTTCGGCAGAAACAAATAGAACCAACCTTAGCCGATCTCATCTTGTCCGTTATTGCAGGCACTTAATAAAAATGCAAATATCTCTGTTAATATTAAATGTAGAGAATAAATGTATATAAAAATATTTATAGTAAATTTAATTTGCAATAAGATTATTTCTATACAATTTTTCAATCCGACATACATTAATGGAGATATTTCGAATTTTTGAAATTCCCTTTTTCCCAATTTTTGAAACTTGATCTTTCTTTTTACATAAAACAATTAATTACCGAGTTTGGTGACGATTAAACAACAATTGTGACCCCCTAGAGTGTTAACAGACATATATATATATATATATATATATATATATATATATACATATATATGTCTGTTAACACTCTAGGGGTCGCAATTTTTGTTTAATCGTCACCAAACTCAGTATTTAATTGTTTTATGTATATAGTTTTGAATAGGGTTCCCCCCCCCTCCCCTTTAAGGGAAATCTGCTAAAAAAGAAGATGAAGCTTATAGAGTGTATCTGAAGTTGCAAAGATTTTGAGGTAGACCTTGATTTTGAAGGTAGGTTCATTGTGGCAAAGAGGGAGAGGAGGTTCAGGAAGCATTTTTCAAAGAGAGTGTGTCAAGGATTTCACTGGGTATAGCAATATGAAAAGTGTAGCTAATTACCTTATGCTTAAAATAATTTTGTAGTGTGGTCTAGGCTTTAGAATGATTTTTCATGGTGTAATATTATTAGTTAATAAAAGTTAATTTTAATAAAATAATTATGGTACATTAATATTATAATAATTATTTATTAATTAATCCAAATATCTCTTTCTTAAAAAAAATGTATAGTTATCTTCGTAAATAGACAGTGCTAAGGAAAGTTAATCTGAATGTAGAAAATCGAGTTTTAACTGTACTAAGCTATGCTCATCCTACAAGGACTAGTCGTCAAATCTAGGTTAACAAATTACTGTCATAAAAAAGAGCATTATATAAGTATTTTTAAGAGGTCTTATGTACAAGTACAAGAATTATAAAAGCTATTACAATATTAAATGACAACATCCATTTTAAATCAAAATCCATTCAAAATTTAAAATGAATTTTAGTTTATATATTGGCGACATCTTTCTTGTTACAGACACACAAAAAGTTACTGATGAATAATAATATTTCATTAATGGTTTCTCTTAAAGTTCAACATTAAAAATTGAAAGTATTATATGAAACATAGAATAGCTTATGATAGAAACAGTTACACAAGTTATAGAGGCAGAACAAACACTGTTGTAATACGTATCATTTAAACTCAAACAACACAAGTCTTGACATTTATATACCATAACTTCTCCAGAGACTTTTCAACACTATCTATCACAAAAAAATTGAGAAAATGCAACTAAATAACAACAAAACAAAACATGAAAGACAAATAATAACTGGGCATCTTGAGCATATAATCTCATTTTAAGTAAAACATTCATTTCTAGAAACAGAAAATAAAAAAATAAAGTAGATCCTTTTGTACATAAAACAAGTTGTAAGAAGAGCTCTTTTTCATTCCAAAGAACAAACACACTTAAACATAGTACAACCATACACACAATTGATTTTCTTTCATAGACTTTGATAAAATATTTATTTCAATGCCATTAACCATATAATTATAATTCAGAAAGCAGAATTAATACATCAGATTTTTATTAACAGTAAAAAATACTTTTTTTTTTCTATTTCTGATTATGGAAAGAATGTCCTGAACTAACCATTATAATTATTGTTTTAAATAGAACATTAAGGTTTTAATTAATACTGACATTGTATTCCATTCTACAAAAACATATATAACTAAGGAAAGGAAAGAGTTTAAAAATTCACCCATCTTCATTTTCAATGAGTTAAACATTGTTTGACCTTAATGCAATCTTTAATAATACAATAATTATTGCAGTAAATGTGGAACATGCTCTAAAATATAAACTATAATAATAAGAACAATCAGCAAAACATGATTTAATGGTTCTGCCGAAATGGATAGACAAACTCTTTTGAGGAGCAGAAATTGATTTACAACATTGAAATACATATATATGAAAGATACAGTGATGAGTTTAGCTAAGAGGAACACTACAAGGAATAATAACCCTATTGCAATATATATAACACTCATTAAAAAGAACAATTATTTCAATTTTAAGAAACAGTTAATAAGTCCAACACACTAAATTAACATCACTTTTCCAGTTCCTTTAAAAATAAATAAGGAAAATAAATTGATGGAGTAAATAAACATAATGATTTTATCTTTACTGCCAGTTCTGACTACAATACTAGTAAAGAAATATAAATGTTAATAGTTAAAAAAATAATAAAATCAAAATTCTTCAAATTAAATGGAAGTGTAAAAACTGGAAGCAGTCGTATGAATGTTTAATGCTAAAAGTATCAAGGAGTGAAGCCATTTTAAAATATATGATCCTGTATTATAATATTTGGAAATCAGAGGCTTCATTATTCAGTTCAGACTGAATTAGATAAGAGCGGAACCTTATGAACTAATTTTGTAGCAGGATAGAAATATTTCAATTAAATATTTCTAATTCAATATTTGAGAAGTAAAAACACAATCTATATAAATATTAAATAAATAACTTTTATAAAAATCACAATAAATCATCAGAATAAAAAAAAAAGAAAAAAAAAGTCTTCAGTCACAATTCATATTTACTAGACAAAAACCTAACAATATCTATAAGTTTTATAATTCTAATGATACGAGAAGAGAAACATAAATACATTTATTAATAATATATAAAAAAGAGAAAAGAAAGAAAACAGTTACCAAACGGAAACTATTTTCATTTCTACAAAACCTGAGTTACGAATAACCTATGACTGTACAAGGGTTCTCACTGATGAACTAGGTGAGCTTGAAAGGAAGGAGACAGGATGTAGTGATGTAGGAACTGTAGCATTCATTTGATTCCTTCGTTGCTGCAGCAATTAATAAGGGAGCCGACGAAAACCAATAAGATTCTCATGGTCAAGAATCAGATTAAGAGGTAGAACTGAAATATAACAATAAGCAGCATTAATGGTTATAATATTTATGTGCATAAAATACTGGAAATGAAGCACTCATGTACCATATATAAACTGGAATAAAACAAAAGTCTGTCATAAGTACTATATAATTTGCGGGTTTCTAAGGAATAGTGCCCACAATTTAGTGAATATATTTCATTTTCACCATTCAAATCATATAATAGTCTAGGATCGAATACCATACCAAAATAAATTGAGATTTCGTTCTCATTTCCGTCTTCTTCATTATAGAACTGATGGACATTTGAACACATTTTTCAAAAATCATGTCATGACCTCAATAGCTGATTTCTCTTAGGAGAAATCTGTTTAAATTAATTCTTAAATAAAATTTCCTATAATATTATTCATAATGAATAATAAAATATAAAAGGTCCTCAAGTAATTAGAAAGCCTAATTAATGAACATGAGGAAATCTAACAACAAAGAGATCTGGAATATTCAACTTTGAAAGATTCAGCATTCACCCGAAACCAGACCTATCACAAGAAGAATGCTAACAAAGATCCATCTTCATAAATATACACAGAACACAACAAAAGACTGGTGAATTACAAATAGACTGGAATACAGGTACATAATATATACACATATTTTCTAAATGTTTAGCTTCAGTGTAGACAATTTTAAATACTTTTTAGGTAGCATATGAAACCTATTTTTCTGAAATGCGAAGTTGTATATCCGTTACCATCACAGAAAAAATGAATTTTTGAAAATAGAGTATCGAAGAACATTCTAAGTTTATTAGGCTCTGTAAGAATGAATTATTTTTATTACAAAATGTATCACAATTTCATTCACTGTAGAATAGATAATAGCAGAAGATCAAATAAAATTACTTCCTTCATAGACCACTTTACAAATTTCACAAAGATTAAAGACTTTTCACATGGAGTCCAACACCATCTTAGAAAGCTATGACAAAACAATAAAAATGTGAATAGACACTATGCTACTAAAACCTAATCAGAGTTGGTTATCACTACTACCTCTTTCCAGCTAGGGCTAGGGGGGGGGGGATTTGATTTTAAGTTTAAGCGGGTTTCCTTTCAACGAGGACAATAAAGAAAAAGGAAGTAAATTGTAAGTCTATAATAACTTCCTCTCCCAAGAATCAAATCAGAGCCCTATATTGTTCAGTCATTATTATTAACTTACCAGGAACACCTTCATCAACTCTATGTATAACTGCTCTCACAGATGAAGGAGGTTGAAAAGCTCTTCTCAATTGCGTAGCTGCTCGTGTTGCTGGACCCCAGCCCCCCCATCTGTATCCTTCAAGATGAACCTCTCCACTATGAGGTGACCAAACGTACAAACAGCTGGCTTCATAAAAATCTCGGGCTTCTAAATTATTTCTGAAATCAAAGTAAAATAGTCACAGTAAAAATTGCATGGATATTATTAATTTTTGCAGCTATCAAAATAGATTCCTTACATAAATAAAAAAATAATTTAACTTTTAAATAAAAATAAATAAACAAAAACTCTTCAGAAAATTAAAACTGCACTCTTCAATAAAAATGTTCTAAACTAGCAATTTATGCTATATAGGTAAAAGCATTGCTTTACTGATTTTATTTTTTTTCACCATTCACTGAAAGAATAAATAGATCACAAAAGAAGCATTAACATAATATGTGCCAAAGTTTCCTTAAACAAAAATCAGTAAACAATGAACTTTTTTTTTTAGATTCAAAGATGAAAATATATAGGAATAGTAAGCCTAAGCAATAGAACCAGAATGAGAGATTACTATATATATATATATATATATATATATATATATATATATATATATATATATATATATATATATAGTATTAGTTGCATACAAAGAATTGGGGGGCTCAGGTTGGCCGTGCGAGTTAAGGCGTTGGTCTTAATCTCATGTGGTAGACCTAGAGTGGCGGGGGTTCGATTCCCGCCCTGGGTAGTAGAAATTTATTAATTTATTAAGTTACAGACTCATTAAATAAACTCCTTAGGCCCACCCTGGCTAGAAAAGGGTGGTAACCTGTCCCGATTAGCCCTAGTAGCATAAAATGGACATAATTAATAATAAACAAACTAAACAAAGAATTGGAAATTTTATTAATACATTTTTCTTTACACATTATTTTTATATAAAAAAAAATTTCAACCAGCTACAAAATATTTCTGTAGTTGAAAACAGAGTCTCTTGATTAATTTATTTAATAAAACAATGAATGAAGATAGATTGATAATAAGATAAGTTAAATTATGGCTAGCCATAAAAAAAAATTTAAAATAAAAAAAAACCTTGGTGTGTTATCTAATGTAATAAATTCTCTGATTTTAATGTAAAATAGGAAAATATACAAATGATAAAAAAAAAATAAACTCACAGGGGAAGAGAAATGTGTCAACTTCATATTGAGAGTAAAAATTTGTTTATAGCAATCTGAAGTAAGTTAAATAGGTATTGAGTACAAGTCTTAGACTAAAAAATACTACAAAAATAAAAAGTAAATTAACTAATAAAGAAGTATTACTTATCACTAGTAGTATTCCTATTGCATTCTTCAGCATTCATTCGAATAAACAAGACACCAACAACATCCGTTGTGTAAGGGCACATCTGAAATAAAATTTGTATTATAATTTGAATAATTAAAAATATTGAATTTCAATTTTTATATTTTAAGAGTAAAGCCTTTGAGCTATTAAGAATGCCTCAACAAAGTCCTTTTAATTTCTATTCTCTTTAGCATGTATTTTCAGCAGATGAACGAACTCCCTCTTTGAAGGGTTACTCCAAAAAGTATATATAATATACACACACATGCGCGTGCAACATGCACACACACAATAATTGTGACTCTTGAAGAATCTTTTCAGTCTATATTCAACTCAAAGGGAGAGAGGAGGAAGCAAGACCATCTGCTTCTTGACTCTTAGAATGAGTCAAATAAAGAATTACTTCATTTTGATTGAGAATGTACAGACATGAGAGCAACATTAAAATGAACAATGGATGATTAAGATTGCAGTCCTGTAAAAATAAAAAAAAAAGACAATCCTGCTGGCACACAGTACATAACACAATTATTTTATTCTTATACCTATTTTGCTATCGCCCGTTGTGATTCAATTTAAATATGTGTCTCAGTACAGTAACATCTTTGAAAGTCTAATTCCAAAGAAGATTATAAAAAAATAAATAAACAAAAAATGAGGAAACAAGTTACTTCAAATGTTCAAGGTTTATTACCTTAAAAATCAAAAAAGAAAATCAGTCACTGAAGTGTGCGCTCTCAATTTAATTTGTTTAGAGATCCTAATGTGTGATCATGAACTGGAATGTTTATATCAAACATCAATACAACTTTGAAGAAGGGCTAAATCTAATAATAAAAAGAGCAAAATTGAAGTAAATTAAGAAAAAATATTAATATTAATTACCCAAACAATGTCAGTGTCATAATCACTACAAAACCAGAATTTGTATCCTTCCATTTTACAAATGGCTTCAGCAGCTTTAAAACAAAACTGTTCAATATCAAGGCTGCTTTGATCAACAACTGCACAGCTTACTCCTTGTTGGACCTGAAAATGGACCACTTTAATTTAGTTAAATTAGGTAACCAGCACTTATCTTCAGCCTTAGCTTATGGTTAATAATGTAGTCCCCATAAAATGAACTGACCTACAACGTTGAAGAAAATGTTTATAAGCAAAAGAAATTGTCTTATTATCTTCCAATGTAATAGAAAGTATCTATATATAAAAAAATAAAAATGTTTAATTTACTGCTGGTTAAAAATTCTCATCTGTATAAATAAATCAATTATTTTTGGGGGTATCTGTCTCAAACGACTTTTATGACGGATATATAGAAAAAAGATGGAATAATTATATAAGGAGATTTTAAATTGGTTTAAAAACTGAGTGATGAGGATGAGTTGACTAAGGGAGGAAGAAAATATAAAGGAAAATTAAAATATAAAGATGGCAAATTCAAAGATGATGAAATTCATTGGAATTAAAAATAATAATAATCGAATGAAAATAAAATCAAGCATAAAAGTTCTCAATGATGTAAGTGAAAGAGTAAGTCTCATCAGCCCATGGAGAAAGGTTAAAATGCATCAACAATCTCATGGATTTTGTATTGTCATGTGTATATTCTCAAGAGCAACTGACCAAAGAACTTAGTGCAACTATTAGATTTAAATGCTTTATTAGGATTTTGATGATAACGAGAGACACTGAAGTTTGTAAGAGATTAATAAAGTTCCCATTCTCATTAAGAATATGAAAATTAAAAACTAAGATATTATTATTAATCTAGACAATACATAAGGTTATATCAATATAACTTTAATCTAGATAAGATTCTCTAAATAATTTACCAGTTTTTCAGCCTTCTGGTTGGATATCATTTCCATCTGAGCATAAGCTGATCCATGAACAGAAATTGGTAATGCACAATGAAAACCTATACTTATTTCATCATCTGCAAAAAAATGGATATTGAAGTTAGAGCTGACCCACATTCTTAATACAGAAGTCCATTGCACAGGGGTTGCATAATAACAGAGATCACATGTGCAAAAATGGTACATAATGACATTCATATACCATACCATTACAGATGACATCGTCTGCTCATTCCAATCTCTATTTTTCTCTTTCTAAGTACCTTATACAAACAACTTAAGTTGTACATGATATACTCAGTGATTTAGTAGCTCTCTGTGAACACAACAGTAGGCGTGGGCATTTACTGAAGACCAAAAGTTATAAAATATAAATAACTCCATTAGTATTGAATTTACAGAAAAATGTATAGATAAAATGCAGTGCATTAGATTATTATAATATTGTTTGTATAAAATACTTATCTGCCTAAAATAAAAGAGATATTAAGGATTGTATGTTTTGGCCTTTATCTAACTCCCCCACTCCCCCCCCCCATTAATGCCTCCTGATCCAATTTTTGTAACGAATGAACTTGATTTTTAGTTTTAAATGAAATGTTTAAATACTGAGTTTGGTAATGATGAATTAAAAATTTAAGTTGTAATAATAAATACAAACTGTAACATATTCAGTCAACTACGAGAAAAAGTCAGATTAATTACAATATGTATAATGCAGCCATATTAAGAATAATCTGTCCATTTTAAGGGCATTAGAAACACAATTTTAAAAACAAGACTAAAATGCTTTTTAAAGTGAAAGTTGAGGCACCTATTACAGATTGTAAAGGAATGACTTTTAAATAGTGTAAGATACAAATGACATTCTGTTTGTTCTTCCTGATGCCTTAAATGTTTCACATACTCATGCAGAAGGTTGTGTATAATTAAACAGGTATTTCAACAGTACCTTCAATATCCGTAATAGTCGATGTTATTTCCTGATCAATTTCTATGAACCGCCTAGTGAATTTCACAGAACAGCCAGTCACAGGTTGATGACCGAAACCAGAGTTTATTTCTGACCGCATTTCATCTGAAAGCATAGATTTAATTTTAACTTAATTAATAACAGAATATTAAATACAATTTAGTAAATTAAATGAATACATCAAACAATAGCTTACTGTCATAATTTTACATGCCTGCAAGTAAAAAATTCCATAAGAGTTTTACTTTTTCTTATAGATTTTAATTTAGTAAAAACGAAAAATAAATTCAATAATTGTTTTTTGTTACACTAACTTTTATTACACAAAAAAACCCAAATTAATTTAAAATTTAGTATTTTTTATTTTATTTTATGGCCTTGAAACTAAAACAACTCACATTAATATTATCAAAAAAAGCTCAACTTATTAAAAAATATAAAAAGAAATAATTGCTGATTGTTGGAGCTAAGAGAGTAGTAGGAGTTAGATAAAATAGTTTTCGCTTCAAGATGAATTCATACACATGATCATTTTGAAAGCAATACTTTGTACTTTCCTCTTCTTGAAGATATTTCATATTCAACACACACACAAAAAAAAGAAGAAAAAAAAGAAAAGAACTTTAAATATTATTTAAAAATAGAAAAAAAAAAAAAAAAAAACTATTAAGATTTTAAAAAATCAAAAACAAAAAAATTCATAAATAGTAACGTAAATTTAAACAAAAATTAAATCCTTCACCAATGTCGTGTCTAAAGCCCGAAACCAAAAAGGAGAATGGCTTTATTTATTTATTGAAATAAATTTTAAAGTAAATTTTTTTTCCACATATCCAATTAGTGTTTATGTTTCAATAATTATTGAATTAAATTTCAGAGTTCATGAGGTATATCATCAATTAATAAGTTTAGCAGTAGAGAAAATGATGTCTAAAAATATAAAATCTATTTAAAATGATCTCAAAATAAAAATTAGGAGAAGGAAAAAACAACAACCTTGAATTACTAATGAAACAATAAAAAAAAGAAAAAAAAAGAAAGAGAAAAATGAATGCTTATGCCATCTCTCAACTTTGAAGGACACTGCAACTTCAATAAAAAGTCAACAGATGACACTAAAGAAAGAACTAATATAATAGCTTGTAGCAGTCAATCTCTAAACGAGACAGAGTATTATATCATTCCGTATCACAGGGGCGTATCTCTCTTCCGACTGATTTATCGGTCCAAAGCTCCCTGAGGGTTACCAAAAAGAAATGTACAAATTGATACAGGTAGAATAATATAGATGAAAATAAAAATGCTAAGCTAAACAGCCCATGAAATGGAGGGATGGAGTCTGTCACATAGCTTTGGTGAGAGGCCGAGTGGTTAGTTTGAACCACTTTCAGCTGTATTATGGTTGTGCTACAGACCAAAGATCCATTACCTCTCACCAAGCGCCTCGATGCTGAATGGGTACCATGAGAACAGGAGAATGGATAGAAGTCCGGATCCCGCTAAGTAGTGCAATATAAAAAGGAACAATACTCATCTTGATAGAATTATTAAATTATTAATGTCTAAATGTCATTTTAGCAGTAATGTAAGAACAATATCAAACCTGATAACACGAATGGCTGAGATTTTACAGAGTATACTGTTCGCCCTGGAGAATTATGGGGCCTTAAAGCCTGACATCGAGTTTCAAGGCCAGTTAGGAATCCACCAACCACACTCTCGGTATCACTATCCCAATCAGCCAGAATAGCACCAATCTAAGGAAACAAAGCAAAAACATTTAACAAAATAAAACATTGATTTATCAGAACTTGCAAGTGTATATATAATATATATATATAATATATATATATATATATATATATATATATATATATATACATATACATATATATAAATCAGATCTTCACTGAATAAAGTACATACTTTATGTTGTGACCTGAACTCTTCAGAGGACTTTATTAGAAAAAAGTATTCTTTATTAAACATTATTTGTTTAATAAAAAAAAAAAAAAGGAAATTTGTGAGAAATGTCCTAAGGCCATGAGGAAAGAGCCCTTAAGCAGGGGTCTAAATTTTAATGTTTCTCTCATTCAGTATTTCAAGTTTCATCCACAAGATTTAATTATAATATATAATTTTTGTCACAGAAGTGCAAATTTAATCTTATAAACAATATATCTATAGTATGTTTGTATTATACCTCCATTATAAATACTAGACTTCTTCTTTTAATTAAAATAAGCTCAGAGAAGTGGATTAGAAATGCAATAAGGTGACATGCTGTTATTTCATGTAATTTCTTTAAAGAATAGAGCTTACAATTAATTAATTCGTTGGACCAACATATTCACTGGTTCTCGATAAAAATGTACTGAAGGCAAGTATTAACCTACATGTTGACCCCTATTTTGGTGATGTGGAAACGATACGCCAAATAAATATTAAAGATTCTGAACATAAACATTTCAAGTTGCAGATTAAAGTTGAATGGTTTTTGAAATAAGAAAATAGAAAGAAAAGATACCAGCGGAAGATTTTGTGTATTTCGAAAGATACCATCTAATTGCCCTGGCCTGAAATTGACAGGTGTAAAACTCCCCAACAAGTGAAGCAACCCATTAGAAAGGTCCTTGCCATAACGTATATTGGCTATTTTGTTATTACTTAGAAAATTGAATAGTATTCAGCACATTATTTTTATTAATTTAATTTAATAACTTTGATGTATATTATAAATAAAATCTTTTAACTGATTCAACCCAATCATGACACTATTCTTTGGCAAACAGTTAAGAAATTAGATGTGTCACACGGCAATTTTTCTTATTACAAAACTTTTATAAAAAATACAAAAGTTGTGAATAATTCCAATTTTTTACTACATAACAACCATAAAGTACACACTAATATACAGAGAAAGAACAAATAATTGATTGAAGATGGAAAACAATCCAATTTTTGCCAAAACAAAGTCTCTCAGCCCCTGTGTGACTGTCGGGAGGGGGTTACTGAAGGCTGCACTTTTTAAAAATCGAATATTTTGGCTAATATTAAGATAGAAAAAAAAATGTTTACTACATTTATGGTAAATTCCATTTGTAATAAGATCTGTCATACACAATTTTTGGATTGAACATATAATAACAGAGATATTTCCAAATTCCCCACACTAGACCCGCCTTCCAAAGGTCCAATTTAAGCCATTAACGATCTTTAGTTTTCCATAAAACATAAATATTGAGTTGGGTAACGACCGCTAGAGGCAATTGTTACTGCTAGAGCAATAACAGACAATAGCTGATTTCCCTTAAGGTTGAAGAGGGTAAATATCGTAACTATTTTAACTACTATACCATGTTAAAAATAAAGTTTAGTTGAAGAAGTGAAAACTTTCAGGAACATCAGTTCAAAATCAGCAAGTGGAATGTTATCTTTCTTCAGATGACAAAATTAATTATGAATGCAATTTAAAAAATAACTCACAGAAGTATCAAGTGATTTAGTCCTGTCGGGAGACTTTAGGCATTCAGATATTTCAGTCTTAACAGCAGTCTCTTCTTTTCTAAATTTCATGCACAGCCGCCGTTTTTCTCTATCTATATAAATAATATGAATTATGTGAGTAATTAAGCAAACTCAGTAATTATTAAAAGGTATATGTATATTATTCATAATAAGGATGAAACTACAATGAATAAAAAAAACACCAAAGGAATAATGAAAAAAGGTATATTAAGTAAAACTGATAATATTTTGTAAATAATAAATGTAAATTCCTTTGGGAAAAAAACAACAAAAAAAAAACGAAAAATAGAATGAAATATGGCTTTTTAAAAATCCATTCAAGAATATAGAAGTACAGTGTCAAGGGAAAAATGAGGGATATTTTCGGTAGTGAATACAAATATTTAAGATATTTAATAAGATATTTCTTCTGAATATGATCTAATTCAAATTATAATAGCAATAACAAACTCTGCTCCCTACTCAGTATATTGTTTTTATTTATTAATGTCCACTTTCTGTTATTAAGGCTAATTATCTAGTTATCTACAGGTTACAACCATATTCTTAACAGTGTGACTAAGGATTTTATTTAATGAGTTCATCACTAAATAAACTCTTATTGCCTAGGTGAGAACCAAACTCATGACTCTAGGTTTACCGAGAACAAGACCAACGCTTTAACTCACATGGCTAACCTGAGCTCCCTCCACTCAATATAAAATTTACGGTGTAATGTTGGAAGTATAGGGTAATTTGTAAATAAATATTATAAAAAGAACCAGTTATTATAATATTCTCTAGAACCAGTTAATGAGGTTTACATACTTCTTCCCTACATTAAAACATAGGAAATAAATACAGAAAAAAAATTACGATTTATTCAAGCCTTACCACGTGCATCTTGAGGTCTAATATTTTCAACATTTTGTTCCTCATCTCCTCTAAATTCATACATTTTGTCAGCTAAACATCTTCTCCTAAATAACTTAAATTTAGGTTCACACTGGTTTTCTTCAGTTTCCATGAAGTCATAAATCTATGCCAAATTAATTAAAATCAATATAATAAAAAAATAACCTTAGATTTTCTATAATGGCAAAAAATATAAATATATATTTTTTCATAAACAATTTTCATTAGAGTGAGAGGGTACTTCTGAAATATCAACCATCCTATAACAAACTTGGTCTGAAACACTTCGACCTACAAATTCGTTCTTTACAAAAAATATTTTTTCCATCGACAATAAAGGTTGCTTCCACTTTCGATTCATATACATCATTGACTTACAAGCCAACCCCCCCCCCTCCCCTCCTGTTGCTTAACTTTTTTTTTAAGAAAACTAAATAAGAATTTTTTCACACCTCAAATGTATTCTGATGTTATAGTTTCTTCTATGGCCTTGTAGTATGAACCTCTTCTCCTCAAATCTCAATAACCGCTCAATTTATTTTCTGTAACATATTTCCTATTCATCGATCAATTTTCTTGAATAAATAAACACCATCCTCGATGACTATTCCTTTCAAACCTCCCACCTTATGAAACTCTTCATTATACCCTAAACACTCACTCATGGATGTTCATTGCACTAGTCGTCACTCATAGCACATAAAACATTCCACACCTCAATCCCTTTTGACAAGAGTCGCCACAACCACAATAATAAATATTGTTCCCCTCAATATCTATATCCAACACATCAATGACTCCCTCATAAACTAAAGAGACAAAATGACTTGTATTTGTTCTAAATTAAATGAAAAAATATTTTACTGGACTTCGCCTAGTCGTTATTGAGTTATGCAAGGCAAATAGATATGTTTCATAATTAAATTACACCCTTAGCTATTCACAAGAAAGAAAAAATAATGTAAATCCTATCCCCTTTCTCATCCTCATTAGTTTTCTTATTAAACCCATAAATCACCTCTGTTCTTCCTAAAACATCTTTGTCTTTTACAAACAGCTCTTCAATCTTAAAATTAAACTCTTAAACAGGGGGGCAACATACTCATCACAGACACTAAACCAAGTTGTAAGGCTTAATATACAGACACTAAACCAAGTTGTAAGGCTTAATATACAAACACTAAATCAAGTTGTAAGGCTTAATACATGATCTACTAAATTATCAATACACCACTAAATGTCATAAAATCAACAAACACCACTCTACACATAATAAAATATCAACCCCATCACTCCACAGAAAACATATGTGCACATAATCCCTTTAAAAATTTAAATGGGTATTTATTTTGACACTCATTTACGATAATTTATGAAATTCTAATTCCATGTATTGTGCATGTCTAATTCCTTAAGACAAATTTTAGTTAATCCATTAACTAATGTTTTGTTCATTGAAGTGAAACAGTAAGGGGAGGTTAATCTCTTCAAAAATATCAGTAAAACATTATATAATATAAACTGATGATGGTATACCTTATCAGGCTCATCTGGTCTTTTGCACTGAACCTTTCTTGAAGTAAAACTAATCCTACTGGCTTTGTCAGAGGTGAACCACTTTTGCTTGGGTCTACTTAACTCTGTGTACACTAGTTCAGTTTTTAGTTCCTTAAGGAGATTGCAAGCCTATAAAAATATTTATATTATAGAAAGAATATGTAGTCCAAATTCAAAAACTAAAATAAATCATTAACATAATTTATATTTATCGTTTATTAAAACATACGGGATTATTTATTTGAAGATGCCTCTCCAGTGCAAGCTTAAA
This sequence comes from Riptortus pedestris, assembly GCA_019009955.1. Classification (NCBI taxonomy): domain Eukaryota; kingdom Metazoa; phylum Arthropoda; class Insecta; order Hemiptera; family Alydidae; genus Riptortus; species Riptortus pedestris. The sequence continues at coordinate 106,547,184 of CM032230.1, read as the reverse complement.
ACAAAGTGGCAGGTCAGACATTTCATACTTATATCCCTAAAAAAAAAAAAAAAAAAAAAAAAAATCCATTAAATAAGCTCAAAAAATTATTTATTCCAAATTAAGCCCATGTGCCGAATATATGGACTTAAGTAAATGTAAAAGTATTATCAAGATTAATACAAAAACAGAAATTTTAATAAAAAGAAACTAAGTGAACAAGCGGTAAATAAATATAAGTAGTATAAGGATAAGTAAGAACAAAAACTGAAGCTCAATAAAAATAAACTAAAGTCGAGTCAATGAGTAAGGTCCTGCGCCAAGGGTAGTAGGCCCTCCCCCATGTTGCCAGATCTACCCTCCCACTGAGCCCTCCTATGACTTTTTCAAATTTCTCACATATTTTTTCGTAGTTCGAATGACTTTATAAGCATAAAACCAATATTTTATTTTTCGTGATTAAATATATGAAGCAATGGCATCTATTGTATAGAAAGGTAACAAGTATTTTCGAATTTACAAAGCTTTGAAGAAAAATATGATTTTTATTGCAAAAAAAGACATTAAATGTTTTAAAAACAAAAAGCTATAGAAGAGGAAAGGCGCCTTCCATTTCCTCATTGGCAGAATGCCCGTCTTCTGAAGAATCAGATTCTTCCCAATCACTACTGCTACTACTGGTAATTGAAACGATCATTTGTCAAACTCTTTCTTCAATTACGCCATCCAGTTGAGCTTGAGACTTCATCACCTTCTCTGTATGCTTTACAACTTTTTCCCAATCCACTGAAGAAATAGTATTCATTTTTTCTTCTGTTAATTTTATCACTTCAGGCATTTTAAAATTCTTGTTGTTTAAAGCTACGTACCCTTTTATTTGAGCCCAAATCATTTCAATAGGGTTAAAGTGACAATGGTAAGGAGGAAGCCGAATAACCCTATAACCATGTACTTTTGCAATTTCATCTATTTCGTAAATAGGAAAACGTGGTTTATGAATTTTTACTAATTCAAGCAGTTCTGCTTTGTACATATTGCTGTTATATTGAATTCCTCTTGATTGTAACCACTTGATTATGCCATCTTTACTTTGAGACATCGTAGGAATTTTTTCTTTTTTTACACTATGATAAGGTGCATTGTCCATGACAATAACCCTCCCAGGTTTTAAATTCGGAATTAGCTTATCCTTAAACCACTCTGTAAATGTGAGGTGGCTCATTTCGTTATGGTAGTCCCCTGAATTTTTCTTGCCAACAAACAATAATTTTGCATTAGGAACAAACCCTTCGACTCCACCAGCATGTAGAAGAAAAAGCCTAGTCCCTTTCCCAACTGGGGCACTCATTGTTCCTTTTGCTGTATTATCAGTCCAAATATGTGACTTGGAATGACCCGCGTTTACCCATGTTTCGTCGAGCCAAATAATATTATCCATGGGTATGCTCAGTATATCTCTTAAAAATCTTGCTCTCCAAGCTACAATGTCACCCCTCTCCATTAGTAATTTTCTATTTCCTTCAAACTTCTTCCATGAAAATCCTAATTTCTTTAATGTGTAATAAAGGCTAGTAACACCTCCAAAAAATAAACCGGCCTCTTTCAAAGTGATCAGGAGGCGTTTTCTATTAGGATACTCCTTTCTCACATAATAGCCATATATATGCCTCTTTATTGCTTCTTCTTGAAAGGCATCAAAAGTTAGACTTTTGCGAGGCCGCTTTTTACCTGGACTAAGGATTTTTTCATCATTTCCCAATTTTCTTTTCTCCATTGATATCCTAGACCTGTTTTTCTGGAAATTCCATAAGCAGCAGCTGTCCTAGTGACAGAACATGAAACAAGCGGGCCACCGTTCTGTTTTTCTTTTTCAAAAAACTCACTCACTTTAATTATCATTTCACGAGTTTGTAACTTGAAAACTACTCCTCTTTTCTTTTTAGAGATACCACTCCCCTCGCCTTCGTTTAGTGACATTTTCACAAATGTAGAAAACAATGCACAAAACCAAACTATGTTCAAAATCTGAACAATGTACAAAACCAAACTATGAACAATAGAAAACAAAACAACACTCAGATAGTGGCCACTTAACGCTGGAAGCTAGAGTGACAGAGGGAAGGCAGGTATAACTTAGCAACGTCGCAGTCTTCTGATTGGCTGAGAGGCCTTAGTACGGCCTCCCCACCCTTCTCGCCCAAGGGACCTTATTCAATGACTCTACTATAAGTGAACAAGTTGTGAACTAAAGTTTTGAAAATTAACAATTAATTTCTATGTACAAGCAGTCAGAATCCTGTAGTAGATTCTGACTATTAGTAACTTTCCACTTACTTATAATAAATGTTATACCACCTCCCATTCGTTAAGTCTTAATTCATGCTTAATACAATAGCAAAACAACAAAAATCAATTAACCTTAAACTGTTTAGAAGGAACAAGAAGGAAACCTATAAAACGATTTGTGTACTTCTTTTTTTCAGTCTCATCTCTAAAATATCAAATATTTTTGTACATGCGTGCGAGTGAATATGTAAGGACCATCGCCAATATTTGTCTTATCATGATGGGAATAACAAGAGAATGAATATTTTTGGAATATGATGAAAAAGAATGAATCATTTTAGTGCTTAAATAAATCCTCTTTATTAATATTTAATCTATTTATATTCCAATAGGAAACTAAATTTATTTTAACCTTTAGTGGCAAGTAAAAAAAAGGTAGTTTGTGAATAAATTAACAAGTGGTGAAAAGATAGAAGAAACAAAAGTCCGTCACGCAGGGGCTGCGTAAACTAAGCAGATTTACCATGTGAAGTTTGCATACTGGTAACACAACACCACCGTGATTAAATACAAACTGTAATGAGAAATCTTTCAGTTAATTAAAATAAATTCCCAACTGAAACGGCTTCTGAATTGTAAGAATAATTTATATTTTAATAACTCAAATTTTAGTAGTCCAAGACCTAAAGACGGGGGGGGGATGAACAGATTTGCATAAATCTCACAAAGTAACGAAGGTAAGGAATGGTTAGAAGAAGCTTCCACCTGAGCCGAGCGGTTACGAAAATGGCCGACCTAATCCGAACTATACCCAACAACATGTCTCACAGACTTCTTAAAAACGCAAATATCTCGGTTAATATTTAAAATAGAGAATAAATGTATACAACAATATTTATAGTAAATTTAATTTTCAATATGATTGGTTCTATACAATTTTTCGATCCGATGCATAATAACGGAGATATTATGAATATTCGAAAATCCCCCCCTCTTGTCCGATTTCAGTCATTAACGAACTTGATCTGCCGTTTTACATAAAACGGTTATATATCGAGTTTGGTAACGATCAAACAAAAATTGCGACCGCTAGAGCGTTAAGATACAAATATATATATATATATATATACTAGCTCAGATACCCGGCTTCGCTCGGGAATTCATTTGAGGCTGAATGGTGATGGTATATTTTTGGCCGGCTTTACTTTTGGCATTTGCCCGTCCCAGTGTTTAGTGTAAATACCCATCATTTCTGTGGATTTGTTAATAATAAAATTATTTTTTTATGTAAGACTTCATTGTCCTCCATATTGTAATATTTCCCGTTTCCTGTGCATTATGCATAGATTTGAATTATTAAGCACACAATATTAAAACACATTTGAATTAATTCTTCCCGGTGAAGTACCTGGTAGTTCCAAAGAATTGTTGAGCAAATTTCTCTAAATAACAAAATAAACAACTTTTGTTATGTGCATATTTGCCAAAATCACAATAGGAAACGATATATCTCTATATTTCATTTCAGGCCTCCCTTATAACCCCCACTCCTGCTCGTCCCTAGATATGTTAGTATGGCTTATTATAAGGAAGGCGTTAGTGCTAGTTAACATACCGAGTTTGGTTTAGTTCGGTTGAGTTTTTGTGCCAAATAAAATTGTTGACTTCCGCAGTAGTTTTTAATTTATAACTCATTTATACTTAGGTATGCGACAAAAGTGTATATAACAAAAGTTACTCCAAATAACAAAATTAACAACTTTTGTTATGTGCATAATTGCCGAAAATGCATTAGGAAACGAAATATTGCTATTTTTAATTTCAGGCCTCCCTTATAACCCCCACTCCTGTTCGTCTCAGAGAATATTAACATAGCCTAAAGTCTAAGTTGGGTTAGTAGTAATATACATACCAAGTTTCATAAAATTCGGTTCAGCCGTTTATGCGTGAAAAGGTAACAAACAAACAGACACCAAAGAAACAAAATGCAGTTATGGTGTCTATGACATGTGAAACGAAAAGTTATCGTGAAATTTCGCGAAAAAAATCAATGTACAGACAGAGGTTACAATTTTATATATATATATATATATATATATATATATATATATATATATATATATATATACAGTTTTGAACGGACCTCATTTTCGACATCTCCTGGGTAGGATCGATGAACATTTGAAGAAATTTTTCGAAAATCGCGCCATGAGTATGACCTCAATAGCTGATTTCCCTTAAGGGAAATCTGCTAAAAGTAAACCCCCATTCCAAATATTTTAATATTCCGAGGTAAATTAAAACTGAAATTGATACATCCTTTAAATGGAAGACCCAGATTAGAACAGCAATCTATGCTGTGACTGACTATTTACAAAGAACTAACTTCCCAATATGCGCCTCAGATTCATGAGCATTGAAATTAAGGTTATTGGAGGGGCATACAAAATGTGTTGGTTTCCTCTTGTCTACAATTATCTCAAGAAAGTATTTTTTTTTTTGTTTATATAATAATGAATCATAGATCAGAAAAGGTGTTAATTAAAAAATTAACAATAGCAGAGTTAGTTACCTTTTTAATTTTTTCTACTAACAGGTTTGTCATTCTACTAGGCCAATTCTCACTAAGAAATATCGAGTATCCTTCGCTCCTAAGAAAACTATAACTTATCCTGGAACATTAAGTACAAAAATTACAATATTTTGGCTAAATCAAAAATATATATATAAACAAATAAATTATTTACAGAAAATAATTCATTTTTCACTTTTGATTTCACTATTTGTTCACAAAAATTCAGTAATACATGCGAAAATAAAAAGAAAGCCTAAAAAAAATTGTTATTTTATTCATTATTTGATTGTCATTTCGCAGTAAAAGTAGAACCTACATTACTGAAACTCTAATTCTCATGCCAAGAAAAAGTAATTCTAAAAACACCCTATTCTAGAAAACGGGGAGAATTTCTTGGCATTCTCCGCACTTCAAATGTTTGAATAAAAAAATTCACTGATAACAATGAAGCCTCTAATATATTAAATTTTTGTAAATAACACAATATTTTAATATCTTAGAGGATAAGTATAATAAATAAAAGCAGTTTGTTGACGATATGGGTCTGTACTGAATGGGGTTATAAAGAAGGTTAGTAAAAGAAAAATTATGGACTCAAAATAATATTACAGAACATAATTTCTATTCTTTTTTTTGTGTTCAATTAACATTCAGGTTTAGGTTTAGATTCAAATGTCTGTGCCTACAATAGGCAATGAAAATAAAACTTTTTATTTATATTTTTATATCTTAAAAAGTTTTAAGAATAATGGATTTTCCATTCAAAAAAAAGGGTAGAATGACAATACAATTTTAGTCTGAATGAGTAAATATAAAAATTAAGATGGTATGGGTGAAAAGAAATGAATTAATTTATATATATATATATATATATATATATATATATATATATATATATATAGATATATACTGCTTTATATATAATACATACCAGGAATTAATAGACTTACTATATTTACCAAGCATAAAATATATACATTTTCATCAAAATATTTCTTTTATCGCTATATAAACATAAGTTTCTACTCCTCATAATCTATCTGCATAATCTAAATATCACCAGATATTTTCTTTGTCTTCATAACAACAAATACTAGTTCAATAGCCGATTCTAGTTACAAATTCATTTTGCTATCTACAGTACTCCAACAGATTCAGAAATAAATATATATAAATTAATATTTCACTTTAAATCTCCTGGACCATAGTTTGATAGATAGTTCCAATTGGACTAGCAACTTATTTAACACTTGCTATAGAGTTTATGAAACTTCAATAAAAGTAGTATTCTTATAATATAGCTAGTCTTTAACAAGTGCCAACTGAAAGTCTCAATAGAGCCTAATTAATTTGTTTATATATGTATATAAAATGTTTTATAATCCATAGTGCTAATAATAGAGCTTATTGGAAGAAAGTAATACAATCCTATTATTAATACAAAGCCCATAATGCTGGGAAAATTTGCTATAAAACCTCATTAATAAAATCTAGTTTAAAAGAAAAAAATATATAATAATTACCTATTCACAATTGGCAGAGAAACTATATTTCCCTGAGAAATATTATGCTTTGGAGGAGTATTTTGATCAAGTCTAAATGATATAACATGTAGAAAAGCACCAGTATTTACAAGAATTTCTGAATCTGATGCCATACATGTATGGGGATCAAAAGTGTTAACATGAGGGACGGAAAAGTGTGTATGCAGAGTGAGACCATGACGGAGGCAAGTGAGTCCCACACAAGAATCCCAATTTGCAGCCATTTCTGAAATAAAACAAATGACACTGTACTATCACACATAGATAACTCAATACTAAATCAGCGTAAAATTATTACAAGAAATGACGTAATATTGATTCATTTCCCCTGAATAAATACGAAACCATATATATATATGCAATTCTCTAAAACCAGGCATATATTTAATACAAACATACTCAACTATCAATATGATGGATGTCTCACAGTTGAATTTAATTAGAAAAAAGTAATTGAAATCAAAAAATTTATTAATAATCTTATTCAATTACTGCTCCCAATGAATTTTAATATGAAATTCTGTTGATTGTATGAATGCACTTCTGTAAATGATTAGCTGTCATGAATGCCATCAAATCACATCAGAGGCAGTAAAATATTTCATGGGCAACTGACAAAGATTTTCAAATCACAACACCAAAGTTTTTAAAAGTATTGAACATGTCAAGTTTTGTATCTAAAAGACTACGATTTGTGGACAACATTAATTTTCTGTTACTAAGCAAGGCAACTGCTACACAAGTGCAACAAATCCTTGTCAAAGCTTGTGATGAGAAAGCACTTGGTAAATGGTTTAAATACTTCTACACTAGTTATTTTGATGAGAGAAACAAAGAAAGTAGAAGACTAATGAATTCAAAAAACTATTTTGAAGAGTGAATTACAAGGATTACTGGAAGAGAACGATGTTAAATTCGAACCAACTCTTTCATCACGTAAATGTACAAAAGCCATGAGAGAGTGTTTAGAAGATAGGAAAATGGATTTCACCTTCTCACTCAAAAACAATAGAATGAAAAACCAAACAACCACTTGCAAAATATTGTTTGTCAAGTACAAGTGAATAAAGTTAAGATCGAGATAAGAGGAAACAATCCAGTTTATTCTAAAATAATAAAGTAAAAGTTAAATTGTCTCAAACTTGTCCTTTAAAAAATAGTACTAGTACTAGTCCCGTATGATAATACATTTATACTATCACAATGGTGTGATGCCAGATGCTAAATGTCAACCCATCGGTTTGGAATTTTTGGAGGTCTATGACATCCTTCTTATTATTTTAGAGATTTGAAAAAAATGATTCCATCTTAACAGTCCAAAGAAAAAAAAAAAGGTATTATTTAAAAAAAAATAGAGGAAAAAAACAAAAGTATTACCTTCTTCGTCAAATGAAGCAGCAACAGACATGCAGTCAGCACAGCCATTTAAGGTAGGAACAGTGGTAACAGTGATGTAAGTTGTTGACCGATATTCACATTCGGTACCCCAACCATCAGTATTGTCAGGGCTGTGTAAGAAATACAACAATATATAAGTGAATGAGTAAATATATATATATATATATATATATATATATATATATATATACACAAGATCTAGAACATTAAGAGGAGAAAGAATACTTATTGACTCCGTTAAGGTTAATATAGCTACAAATTTCAAGAATCAATATCAATTGGCATAATCATTCAAATAAAATAAATCACAAGAAAAAACATAAGACCATTTACTCAGTAAGTCCATTTATCAAATAATAGGCAAAGGCATGAGGAATTCAGCCCATAATAATAACAGAATGAAATTATTATCTATAGATTTACTTTTACATGTGTTAATGAAAAATTTGACAATGAGTATATACATATAAAATAGAATGCGAACTTAGAAAATGGATACCAATAATTTGCCCATTTTCTGTTAGTTTCAAGATTTAAATAACAGTAAAACAATTGCTAAAATCATAACCCATCAAATGTCAATGTTCTGGATAAGAATTTTTTTTTAGAGAATAAAAGAAGTGATTTGTAAACAATTGAACTTAAGCTAACCCAAAACACACAAAAACATAGACAGAATCTAAAAATAAAATCAAAAGATATGAACCATAAATCATGGCTGCCATAATTTAAGACATACCCATGACAAAAGCCGTAGACCAATAATCTATCATTGTTATTAGGCCATTGACATATACCAATAGTAAGAACTTCAGTCACAGTACAGCTGTCAAAAAGTTGAACTTCTGCAACTTTAGCAGCTGGTCGTCCAGGAATAAATTCCCAAAAATGCAGTCGATACCTGTAAGAAGACACACTATTAACTTAAAAAGGTGAAATATTGTTTTGCTTATTATTGTCACTGTTGTTTTATATTCATAATTAAATTCACAAAAAGAGAATTTGAATTTGTTTTAACTAGACATATTAGAAACTCATAATCCTAAGTAAGCCTTGTCTTGAATTAAGACCCTTATAGTTTCACAGTGCAAACAACTACAAAATTGTGTAGCTCTGAAGCTAGTAGGTGTGGCTAATAGGTAGATGTAAATTCATATTATTCTAGGTACCGTTAGCAAACAGAACTTAATACAATCAGAAATTAACAGTAAGGTTGCACTCATCACACAATATTTCTCACAAACAGGACCTACCAATCATTGCAGGAGGGCCTGGTCCTCTGCCACTATCTTCTTAACCATTCAGTTGGATAAGTAGTAACAACCTTCCAAATTGAGACCTCAGATACCAGCCACTCCTCCATGCCCAGCCCAGGGTACTCACATTTTTTCTTGGCAGTCTGTTGACTCCATTCACTTAATGTGCCCCAAGCATAATCTGCTCAACTTTCAACAAATGAAGACAGACACATCTCACCATACAAATCCATCAGTTTGGAATTGCATCTGATACTCCATCTGAGCTGCTCTCTTGCTCCTCCAAATATCTTTTTAGATCATTTTCACATTGTGGGAGCTTTCCATTTTTTCTTGGAAAGTGTCCAAGTTTAAATGTATTGGTACTTTTTCTTTCCTAGGATGAGTCTCAAAATCAGACAGATTTTTGATGATGTCCAAAAGCTGACATTTTGAGCCCGCTATATATAGAACCACCAAGAAGGCTTTTCCCCTAATTGCTATTTCCAGAGAGAGGTTAAACAGAGCAGGTGATTATGGGCATGCCTATGTTACCAGTGGCAACCCCGAAGCAATCAGCCAATTCAGATTTTGACCTAACAAAAGTCCTTTAGAGTTATCCACATCAATGTGATAAGCTTGTTTGGTACTCAAACTAATTCTAATATTAGGAGTCAATGAAAATATGATAAACAACAATATAACAGGCAAATGACTTTTCAAGCATGATTTCAATGTCTATTAGAGAAGATTTGAACTGTTGATTCCTGGGAAAATCCCACTCTGATAATCTACCAATATTCCTCATTCACTATTCTCTGACAAATAGCTACAGGAAAAATCGTATAGACTGTGTGGAGCAAAGCAATACATGTATAATGTTTGCTTTTAAATTAGTTGCTCTTTTTATATTTACCAAAAATATTCTCTTTCTACTTGGCTGCCATTTCTTAAAATTATTCATGTAACATAAATCACCTGATGTCATCTATACAATGGTAATACAAAGAAGTTTCCATCAGGCCCTGAGGCCTTATTTTATTTCAGAGAGAAGAGAATTTCCTGGATTTAATCATTTTCAGGTGGCCCTCAATAGGCACCTCACAATATTACCACATTCAATGGAGAACTAGCTGATTAATCTCAGAATTCAGAATACCTTATTAGGCCTTCAGGTACTTTTGACACCTTTATAAAACTTCCAGTTGCTTTCGACATCCTTATGCCCTCTGCCTCTCTACAGGTTTCCCTTGAGTTTCCTAGCTTTGTAAGCTCTCGTTTTAAATTACCAGGGTTACCAAGGCCCTTAGAGCACCATTTCCTACACTTTACTAATATGGAACCTCTCATAAGTAATATTTACAGTCTTGTCCTCAATTTTATAGCCCCAATATGAAACAGCTTTGTGTCTTTTGGCCTTATCCTTAATGGTAGCATCCACCAGTCCCTGGGCAAAACCTATAAATATCTAACCCACAATTTGCTTTCCAGAAGCATTGAGGTTTATAAACATTACAGGAAAGTAGAGTGCTCCACATAATGACCTCTAATTATAACATGATTTGAGACATTGGTGGTGGAACTCATTTTCAACAGGAGTGGTTATAGATGTAAAAGAGATTTCACAAAAAAATGTTTTTTTAGGATAGTACTTCTGCCCTAATTGGGCATGGACCTGTCAGAGGGCTGTTCTGAGGCTAATTACCTAAGTGAGACTGGGAGAGAAGTTAAATTTCAACTATTTGTACACATGCAATCTTAAATCCATTATAGTGCCATATAAATGTTGTTTGAGAATTATGTTCCAGAAACGCTAACCTAGCAGATCATAAATGTGTCCAAGAATTACAGAGTCCACTCTAAGACCAACTCTCTGGGGCTGATGATACCGAATTAGAGGGAAAGTATTAACAATAAAGACATTTTTAGTGGAACTTCAGGTCATTCCTGTAACCCTATAAACCATGTTAGTAAGTATTTCTCCCTTCCTATCTACCGGGGTATTCAAGTTGCTATGCCCATTCAGCATCATACTTTAATATGTCTTCATTCATACGCCTTGGCTAGACGAGCATGGAACTACTTTTTCTCTATTTTATCTCTAGCCTCACAAGTAGTATGCTTCTCTGATATGAGATATACTGAACAAGAATATTCTCTTGTGAAAGAGTTAAAAGATCCTACCCTTAATACAGTAATATCCCATGCCAATGTCACTTCTAATCATAATCTCTGCAAATCACTCATTGTGCTTAGTCCCACTATTTATTAGGAAATGAAAATTATATTCAAATATATAAGCTGCAACAAATTCCCTCCATTGGGTCTTCTACAGGGCATTTATTGCATCAACACGGACACCAATTTCACTCCTTTCATTCATTTTCACTCCTATGCACTGTATACTCCACCTTCTAATATTTAGTTGCAGCCCTTTTTCATTTTTATCTTTTAGAATGAACACTTGGTATTGCCTCACCCGAACTTATAGGGTCTCTGTGGGGATCATAAAATCTAAAAGTAAAGTTCATTAAATTTAACAAAGGGAATAAGAGTGCAAGAGAAGGGTGAAATTGTAAAATCATAAATATCTCTGTTATAATAAGCACCAAATCGAAATAAAAATTTGTTTCAAATCTTCTAAACCAAGATATATCTTACAATTGTTTTTCTTTGCATATTTTTAACACTTTAAATTGAACATTAATAAACTAATACCTTTTTGTTTGCCTTTCTTCAGAGTAATTATAATTCTATTCATAACATCTTCACTTTTACCTAATGTATTATGAAATGTATTACGGCTAGCTTTAAATTATTGATTATAGTGGGCCTTTACTAAGGGAGAAAAATGGAATTGGGTGTCATTCCAGAGAATTCACCTTTATAAATGTATGAAGATTGCTAATAGCAGAATTTCAAGAAATTTTCATAAAATTTTGTCATGAAAATAAACCTCAATAACCAATTGAACTTAAGGGAGATCTCCTAACAAAGAATTAAAATTGTTTAATTAAAAATTGATATCATGAGGGATATTTATTTAAATAAAGTCTGAAATCTAATACATGCCTGTAGATCATGTTTGGTGAATAGTCTGAAGAGGTGTCTACACTGTAGGTATAAGTTAAAAGTAGCTGCCCACATCTTGTTACTCCCATTAAGATGTGGCTGAAACAAACAAAACCCAGTTATTCTTATACCGTAATTAAACATTTTAATAATATTTAACATGTTTACTGAAGCATATTAATGTAACAATATTGCAATCAATCAATTAAAAATGTTAATGGAACAATGTTGGTAGCTATAAAAAGATCATTTACAGGAAGAACTTTTAAAGAGAGTAAAATTAAACTCATCAATTTTTAAGGGCAAGTTATTTCTTATAATTTGAAATACAATATATATTTCATAGATTAGGAAACCTTTTTAATTAGCAGCACCCTATTCTTAGCAAACCTGCTTAATCAGCTAGGTTTCTGATAGCATTTACTTACCACATTCATTGCTTCAATATTTGAAAAGTAATCCACTCATAGCAATAAATGTATACAATTAGAAACCTATCACAATTTTTGTCGTTTGGAATCTGAGAACAGAGGAGCTGAAGAAGTACTGAAATATTATAAATTAAGGATTGCTGCTGAAGATTCAATTTTAGATGAAGAGCTTTAAGCCAATGTACAATATATAGTCCGTTTTAGCTATGAAAAGAATTTTGATGTTCTAATCTAACAACATTTTACATCGAATACTACCTAAAAGTATAAACAAGAGTGTAAATTTAAATACAAATGATTACTTCCTTTCATGGACATGTAATTAGCAAATTCAAAGCTTAACAAGAAAACCCCTATTATGATCGATGAACAATAGAAGAGAAAACCAGAATTCTAAAATACAAATTAGTAAAACATTCAATGATTTTTCAACTATACAACAATTCACAAGCTCCTCCTGAGCTATCCACCATTGAATCTTATGTACAAGAGGGAAGAAGGTGATAAGACGAGATCAAACAAGAATGAAAATGTGAATGTAGAGCCAATGGCTCAACAATACACTTATTTTAAATCATTTATTGGAAGGCATTGCTTTCATTGATGTACCTAATCTCAAACTGTTATTAATAAATGCCAAATTATTCTAACTGAAATTGGAGATGTTACTAGATCCTGGCAGTGAGATCTCGGTTGTAGAAAGGAATTTCTTTTCACAATTAAAAAAAAGACGCATATAGCATGAAATTGCCAAGCATAAATAAACGGATATGTGTAAACTACTAATTCAAAGAAATGTTGTCAACTTTTTATTAGATCCTGGAATAAATGTATCAATATGGCTCAAAATGTGTTTTTAGAGTCAACTTTCAGTAGAAATATAAAGGCACAGTAAATTTTGTAAAAAAAATAATTTCTCTGAAATAGAATAAAAATAGGGACTTGAGAACTTGTAATGCAGACCGACATTTAAGTGTAATAAAGAATACCAACACTGCCTTCTGAAATCAGAATTCATACAAACTTCAAATCATAGTAATTTAAAAACTCAAACAAATTTCAAACAGCTACGATCCAGAACCCTGCAGAAATACAAGATACTTCATAGAGATAATCAGCGCAAAGTTAAATAAAACCAGATAATTGTAAAATTCATTTGGCAGGTATAAAATGATACAGAAATAATAAACACTGCACTCTAGTACAATTACTAAAGAAACATTTAAGAATGAAATTTGTTGTCAATACTTCAAAGTCTGTGGCTGCTAGAGAGCAAACTGATAAACAATCTGAAGATCACAAATTTTCAAATTCAACATGATTTTATTTTGGCCCTTATTTCCAGTTTTTGAAATGTCTGACTAGTAACTTGAGCAATGTAATCTTATTTATTTATGTCTATGTACATTCCTTCTTTTAACAAAATATAGAATTACAAATTTTAATGTGCTGATTGTGACCTATTTTAAATCAATCTTTACATAAGTCAATTGCTCACTATCCATACTGAGTCCTAAAGAATGAAACATCCCAGACGTAGGAGATTGTCTAATTGAAACTGTTTAAGAAATGCCTTGAATTAATAACATTATATAGCCACTAGGACACCGAACAAGAAGCCAGTTACTTTACATTTATTAATTTTATATTTTCCTAGAAAGTAAGGAACACTCCTTACTTATTATCTCTCTTCATTGACTGATGATGGCTGGCCACCACTTCCAAATCTTAAATCTTCATGGAACTCTAAGACCCATGGATGTCTTATGCCTTAACACAACTCTTCAGTTTGAAACACCCTCAGTCTATTCTTTGTAAATTTTTATTATTTTTCTTAATAAATTAACAATGAATGCTTGTTGCCTTATAATGCTTATTTATTCAACCAGTTCAGATTCCTGACAAGGGCTATCTCCTTCAAAAGAAATCCTCCCGAGCTCTAGCAAGGGGGGATATCTTTCCGAATAGTTAGAAATTAGGTTTATCACAGTTGACCACTTACTACAGGAAATAACTTTTGTGGACATTTACGAGTTGTGCATCCTGTCTTGATTGAAGAGAAAAACCTGACCTTTCGATTGAAGTTGGAACAAGTCCGAAAATGAATCCTCTTATAAGAGTATGAGCTCTTGAAGAGGGGTTAGAATGTGAAACATCTGGAGCTACATTGAATAAAAAATATTTAATACAATTACAGTTATTCATCATCAGACTTTCAGCTGAAAATAAATATTACTAAAACCAAGTAGTAATTACTCGACCCAATGACTTGTGAGAACTGGCCACCTACAGGTTGTCACATTGTTCATGGTCATTTTTTTAGTGCGTCCATCATAGAATATTAAGTCTAATAAGGAAAATCAATGACATCAATTACTGGCTAAGATACAACAAAATCTAAAATTATATCTATAATTATTTGATTTTTATCTAATCTGAATATGTAACAGTCAAAGTTATATCGAAAAATTTAAGAAAAACAAATCAGAACAAATACATTGAAACAAAAAAAAATTGTTAGTTGAAGAAAATAAAAATAAATGACCAACAATACATTAAAATGCTTAAATCTGTGGGTTTGATAAATGATGCAACCTCTTAAAAATCAAGACAACAATTAAAAAGGAGAGCTTATAATAAAGAAAGGGAATATTTATATAATTTATCAAATAACAAACTGTCATTATACTTAAATATACTATTGTTTAACTATTTAATTAAAAGTGAGACATCCCAAAATTTAAGTAATGATTCACTGGTAAAAATAAAAAAAAAGTGCCATGTCAGGGTAATCAAACACTAAACCAAATGATACATCTAAACTGAATAACTGGAAAGTCTGTTTTGGATACAGGTAAGTTACAAATTAAGATGCATTAACTTTTAAGTTCAAAAATCTGACACTACAACGTTCTGCATAAAATTGTCGTCATAGTGTCAAAATATGTTATAACATGATATATTATTATTTCCAACAAGTGAAACAAACAGTGTCAGAAACATTTAAACAAATCGAATAATAATTCTCCTTTGACAAAAATGACAGAACAAGTTTGAAGTAACCCAATAATCACTAATAACCACTAAATCAAAGATTGAAATGTCAATATAAACCCCACGCCCTCAAAATACAGAAGAAAAACTTCTACAAAATACAAACAAATAAGAAATACATAAAAACATTTGTATAAAATATATACTTACTTCTCGAGGTTAGGGATTGTATCAGCTAGCCTGAAAATCAGTCTTCGGGGTATAGAATTAAATAGTTGCTTAGCAGGTTCATAATTAAGAGGAACACCTCGCACAAAATGTCCATAAACCTGGGAAAATTGAAAATTTAATTTGAACTAACACTTGGAAGGTTATTTTGCAACTCCAGAATTAATTATACTTTAAACCTTACCTCCCTATTATAGAGTTTCTGCAATAAATGTTGCTTTCTGTACTTTGAATGATTCATGTCTTTGATGTTAAAAGCCCTCATGCATTTTAGCTTAAAGTTCCCTAGAACTATTTGAACACAAACATCTTTTCAGTCACTGTTACACCGACTGCGATGGCGTCTGGCCCAGTACTAGTGTATATTAAAGAAAAGCCAGCAATCAATCATAATTTAGTCTTTGGCAATACTGTAAACATTTATTAACGATTTAATCACGAAATATTTTTAATAATCTGCCCCTCTATTCGTAATATATGCTAAAGGCAAGCAATGTTTTGTGAACAATACAAAACAGTTTTAAGGCCCGCCCCCACTCACCCACATAAACATTTTTAAACGTCAAATTCATTTCTTCTAAATGTTTGTTGTTTTACATTCCATCAATAAAGTACAAGATCGTAACATATCTTCAAAAACTATGAAAGGTATATTTCGCTCATTCCAGATAAAAGCAAATAAAGTACCTTGACCAGTACTTGAAGAATTGCAATTAAAATTTTATTTATCACCCGAAATAAAAAGGTATTGCACATTACAATCAAACATTTTTCAAGAGTTCTTAGAATGGCATCAATTAATTCCACTGAGACTGAAAATTCACATCAAAATTACGAGGATTCTTTAAAAGAAACAACAATTATTTAAGTAGATATAGTGATGTTATATGAGTATTCTAAATAAAAATTGTTTCTCTATTTTTCGTCCAAGTTTTAAGCCAAAAAAGACATGCAGCGGGGAAAAAGAGTATTTGCACACCCCCTTTTTTCTTTAAATAATAAGTTGAAAATAATTCATTTAAGTTTACCCAATAATAAGTACAACTAAAACTTGTTAAATATCAGTAAACATTCAATTGAAAGCCTTGATCATAATAAAAAATATATTTTAAAATAACATAAACACCAGGGATAAAGTACTTCAACACTTAAGGGAAATCAGCTATTGAGGTCGTACTCATGACGTGATTTTCGAAAATTGTCTTCATCTTACCATCGATCCTACCTAGGAGATGACGAAAATTCAAAACTGTATATATATATATATATATATATATATATATATATATATATATATATATATATATATATATATATATTTGTCTGTTACCGCTCTAGCGGTCTCAATTATTGTTTAATCGTTACCAAACTCGATATTTAGTCGTTTTGTGTACAAAGAAAGATCAAGTTCGTTAACTCCTGAAATGGGACCTGGGAGAGGGAGGGGGGTTTAGAGGGGAGGATTTTCGAAAATTCAAAATATCTCTGTTACTATACGTCGGATCGAAACATTGTATAGAAACAATCTTATTGCAAATTCAATTTACTATAAATATTAATCTATACATATTTTCCGTATAATGAGTATTAATCGAGATATTTGGATATTATATTTTTACGCTTTCAGTAAACGCCCACTCCTACTAGTGTCATATTACTAATTGAGCTGATATATCACGAACCACTTCATTAAAAGATTAAATATGGAATATTGCTATCATTGAACTTTTACTTTGTAAGTTATATGCAAATACGTACTGTTGATCCCCCCCCCTTCTTTTGTTCTTGGATTACTAAAATTTATGTAATTGAGATTAAAATTATTCTGATTCGTTAAAAAATACAGCATTAGTTTTAGTAAATTGTTTTCAATAAAATGGATGTGTTATATTCAGATATATTTCATTAATGGTTTTTATTTCCGGTCTAAATTCAGGATGGCAGGCCCTTTTGTTTACAATTCAGACAGTTTCCGTTCTAGAGTTAATAACTTGTAACTGAAAGATTTCTCATTACTGTTTGCATTTATTCACTTAATATTTGCGGTGGTGTTACCAGTATGTATATTTATCTATTGTAAACCTTCGCTTGGAAATCTGCTTAGTTTAAGCTGCCCCTGAGTGACGGACTTTTCTTAAGTAAGATAGGTAATAAAGAGATATGAATGAGGTTCAACTATAAATAACCGACGCAAATGTTGTCCCAGAGTACTAATTGAAAGAATGGAGAACAAAATAAAAATTGAAGATTTCAAAAATCCAGAGCAGATGCCCTAGCTAATATGTTCAAATCAAATTCTGGGGCATATTGCCAGCATGAAAATGGTAAGGAATGTTTTGAATTCTAAAGGTCTTTATGGAAGGGTCTCGAGAAAAAAAAAAAAAAGTCCGTCACGTAGGGGCTGCGTAAACTAAGCAGATTTCCCTCGTGAAGTTTAGTAATAGATAAATATACATACTGCTAACACAACAATACCGTGAATAAATACAAACGGAAATAAGAAATGTTTTATCCAATTTCAATAACCTGCCGACAGGAAGCGTTAGGTTAGAAATGTAAACAAACGGGTCGGCCCGCCTCACACCGGAAAGAAAAAGTCCGTCACGCAGGGGCTGCGTAAACTAAGCAGATTTCCCTCGTAAAGTTTAGTAATAGATAAATATACATACTGCTAACACAACACCGTGAATAAATACAAACGGAAATAAGAAATGTTTCATCCAATTTCAATAGCCTGCCGACAGGAAGCGTTAGGTTAGAAATGTAAAGAGACGGGTCCCGCCTCACACCGGAAAGAAAAACAATTACTGAAATATATCAGAATATAACACATTAATTTTATTGAGAACTATTTAGTATATCTAGTACTGTAATTAATAGTGAGTCAGAATAATTGTTATCTCAATCAATAATATTTTAGTAGTCCAAAACTTTAAGATGGGGGGGGGGAGTCACCAGTGCATATTTGCATGTATCTCGTATAATAAAGGTTTCTTGAATACAATTTTTGGTATTTAAACTTCCAATAATGTGATTTATTATGTATCAGAGTATTGTTTACGTAACATGAGTAGAAGTGGCGGTTTGGTGAAAACTGAAAAATGCAAATATCTCGGTTAATATTCAAGATAGAGAATAAATGTATAGAACAATATTTATAGTAAATTTAATTTGTAATAAGATTGATTCTGTATAATGTTTCGATCCGACGTATAGTAACGGAGATATTTGAATTTTCGAAAATCCTCCCCTCTAAACCCCCCCTCCCTCTGGTCCGATTTCAGCCGTTAACGAACTTGATCTTTCATTTTACATAAAACGCTTAAATATGAAGTTTGGTAAGGATTAAACAAAAATTGCGACCGCTAGAGCGGTAACAGACAAATATATAGATATATATATATATATATTATATATATATATATATATATATATATATATATATACATTTTTGAACGGACCTCATTTTCTTCATCTACTAGGTAGGATCGATGGACATTTGAAGAAAAATGTCGAAAATTCCGTCATGAGTACAACCTCAATAGCTGATTTCCCTTAAGGGAAATCTGCTAAAACAATTACTGAAATATATCAGAATATAACACATTAATTTTATTGAGAACTATTTACTATATCTAGTACTGTAATTAATAATGAGTCAGAATAATTGTTATCTCAATCAATAAAATTTTAGTTGTCCAAAACTTTAAGTTGGGGGGGAGGGAGTCACCAGACCATATTTGCATGCATCTCGTATAATAAAGGTCGCTTGAATACAATTTTTGGTATTTAAACTTCCAATAATGTGATTTATTATGTAGCAGAGTATTGTTTACGTAACATGAGTAAAAGTGGCGGTTTGCTGAAAACTGAAAAATGCAAATATCTCGGTTAATATTCAAGATAGAGAATAAACGTATATAAGACAATTTATAGTAAATTTAATTTGCAATAAGATTGGTTATATACAATTGTTCGATCCGATGCATAATAACGTAGATATTTGGAGTTTTCGAAAACCCCCCTTCTCTAAACCCCCCTCCCTCTGGTCCGATTTCAGCCATTAACGAACTTGATCTGTCTTTTTACATAAAACGGTTAAATATCGAGTTTCGTAACGATCAAACAAAAATTGCGACCGCTAGAGCGTTAACAGACAAATATATATATATGTATGTGTATATATATATATATATATATATATATATATATATATATATATATATAATTTTGAACGGACCTTATTTTCGTCATCTGGGTAGGATCGATGGACATTTGAAGAAATTTTTCGAAAATCGCGTCATGAGTACGACCTCAATAGCTGATTTCCCTTAAGGGAAATCTGCTAAATACTTATATTAGTGAGACCTAATATCGACTTGAGAATAAAAGACTTTCTTTTGCTAGAGAATAAATTAACAAGCCTAGCAGTTTTGGGGGAAACGTGCTAAATTTGGAATCCAACATCAGTTAACATTCCAGAAGGACAATGATCCGACACATACAGCCAATGAAACTAAAGAATACAGCCAATAAAACTAAAGAATGGTTTATATTTAATGTTCGTCAATAACTGCACACCTCTCCACAATCACCAGACTTAAATATAATTGAAAAAGTCCGTCACGCAGGGGCTGCGTAAACTAAGCAGATTTCCCACGTGAAATTTTACAATAGAGAAATCTGCCCAAAAACAAGTGTAGTAAGTAGTAAGGGATCACTAAACTTATACACGAGGGACGAATAGTTACGAAAACGACCGCCAGAGCTCTCTTCGGAAAGTACCAAACAGCTCACTCCTGCCGACCAATGAAGAATACAAATGCAAATATCTCGGTTAATATTCAAGATACAGAATAAATGTATAGAACAATATTTATAGTAAATTTAATTTGCAATAAGATTGATTTTATACGGTTTTTCGATCCGACGCATAATAACGGAGATATTTCGAATTTTCAAAAATCCCCCCTCTAAACCCCCCCTCCCACTGGTCCGATTTCAGCCATTAACGAACTTGATCTTTCTTTTTACGTAAAACGCTTAAATATGAAGTTTGGTAACGATCAAACAAAAATTGCGACCGCTGGAGCGTTAACAGACAAATATATATATATATATATATATATATATATATATATATATATATATTTGTCTGTTAACGCTCTAGTGTTATATGAAGGCGTTAGTACTAATTCACATACCGAGTTTGGTTTAATTCGGTTGAGTCTTTAGTGCCAAATAAAATTGTGGACTCATTTGAGGCTGAATGTTGGTGGTTTTTTTTTTGGCAAGGCTTTACTTTGCACAATATTTTGACATTTACCCGTCCCAGATTTTAGGGTTAATACCCGTCGTTGCTGTGGATTTGTTAATAATAAAATTAATTTTATATGTAAGACTTCACTGTCCTCCATATTGTCATATTTCCCGTTGCCTGTGAATTATCCATAGATTTGAATTATTAAGGACAAAATATTAACATAGATTTGAATTAATTTTTCCAATTCAGGTACGTGGTAGTTCATATTGGAAAGAATTGTTGAGCATATCAATATTTCCAAGCAAATTACTTGCTTCATACATTGTTCCCGAAGAAATTAATAAAACAAAAGTTACTCTAAATAACAAAGTAAACAACTTTTTTTACGTACACGTTTATCGAAAACACAAATAGACAATGAAATATCGCGAATTTTTGTTTTAGGCCTCCCTTATATCGCCCGCTCCCGTTCGTACCCAAAAAAATTAATATAGCTTATAATCATGGAAGAATTAATGCAAATTGACATATCGAGTTTCGTTAAGTTCGGTTAAATCGTTAGTGCCCAATAAAATTGTTGGCTCCCACTAAAGTTTTAGTGTATATCTCGTTTATACTTCGGTATATCAAAAGTTACTATAAATAACAAAATAAACAACTTTTGTCGTGTGCATATTTGCAGAAAAAACAGTAGAAAAAGGAATACCACTATTAGTAGATTTCCCTCAAGGGAAATCAGCTATTGAGGTCGTACTCATGACGCGATTTTCGAAAATTTTCTTCAAATGTCCATCGATCCTACCCAGGAGATGACAAAAATGAGGTCCGTTCAAAATTATATATATATATATATCTATATAGATATATATATATATTTATATATATATAATATATATATATATATTATTTGTCTGTTAACGCTCTAGCGGTCGCAAGTGTTAATTGATCGTTACGAAACTCGATATTTAATCGTTTTATGTAAAAAGACAGATCAAGTTCGTTAATGGCTGAAATCGGACCAGAGGGAGGGGGGGTTTAGAGGGGGGATTTTCGAAAATTCAAAATATCTCCGTTATTATGCATCGGATCGAAAAATTGTACAGAACCAATCTTATTGCAAATTAAATTTACTATAAATATTGTTATATACATTTATTCTCTATCTTGAATATTAACCGAGATATTTGCATTTTTATGAAGTCTGTGGTGGGGTATAATTCGGATTATGTCGGCCATCTTCGTCATTTCTCGGCTCAGGCGGAAGCTTCTTCTAACCTGGCGTTTTTAACCTTACCTTACCTTCCTTACTTTGTGAGATTTATGCAAATACGTTTAGTTCATCCGCCCCCCTCCTTCTTTAGTTCTTGGACTACTAAAATTTCAGTTATTAGCAGATTTCCCTTTAGGGAAATCAGCTATTGAGGTTGTACTCATGACGGAATTTTCGACATTTTTCTTCAAATGTCCATCGATCCTACCTAGTAGATGACGAAAATGAGGTCCGTTCAAAACTGTATATATATATCTATATATATATATATATATATATATATATAATATATATATATATATATATCTATATATATATATTTATTTGTCTGTTACCGCTCTAGCGCGTCGCAATTTTTGTTTAATCCTGACCAAACTTCATATTTATGTGTTTTATGTAAAAAGAAAGATCAAGTTCGTTAACGGCTGAAATCGGACCAGTGGGAGGGGGGGTTTAGAGGGGAGGATTTTCGAAAATTCGTAATATCTCCGTTACTATACGTCGGATCGAAAAATTATACAGAATCAATCTTATTACAAATTAAATTTATTATAAATATTGTTATATACATTTATTCTCTATCTTGAATATTAACCGAGATATTTGCATTTTTCAGTTTTCACCAAACCGCCACTTCTACTCATGTTACGTAAACAATACTCTGATACATAATAAATCACATTATTGGAAGTTTAAATACCAAAAATTGTATTCAAGAGACCTTTATTATACGAGATACATGCAAATATGCACTGGTGACTCCCCCCCCCCATCTTAAAGTTTTGGACTACTACAATTTTATTGATTGAGATAACAATTATTCTGACTCATTATTAATTACAGTACTAGATATAGTAAATAGTTCTCAATAAAATTAATGTGTTATATTCTGATATATTTCAGTAATAGTTTTTCTTTCCGGTGTGAGGCGGGACCCGTTTGTTTACATTTCTAACCTAACGCTTCCTGTCGGCAGGCTATTGAAATTGGATGAAACATTTCTTATTTCCGTTTGTATTTATTCACGGTGTTGTGTTAGAAGTATGTATATTTATCTATTACTAAACTTCACAAGGGGAATCTGCTTAGTTTACGCAGCCCCTGCGTGACGGACTTTTAAAATATAAATTATTCTTACAATTCAGAAGCCGTTTCAGTTGGGTATTTATTTTAATTAACTGAAAGATTTCTCATTATCTAATCACGGTGGTATTGTGTTACCAGTATGCAGATTTCTCTATTGTAAAACTTCACAGGGGAAATCTGCTTAGTTTACGCAGCCCCTGCGTGACGGACTTTTTTTAATTTCAGGCCTCCCTTACAGACCCAACTCCTGCCCGTCCCTAGAAATGTTGATAGGGCTTATGATAATTAAGACGTCAGAGCTAATACACATACCGAGTTTTATTTCGTTCGGTCGAGTTTTTTGCGCCAAATAAAATTGTTGACTTCCGCAGTAGTTTTTAGCGTATAACGCATTTACACTTCGGTATACGACGAAAGTATATATAACAAAAGTTACTCTAAATAACAAAATAAACCACTTTTGTTATGTGCATAATTGCCGAAAATGCATTAGGAAACGAAATATTGCTATTTTTAATTTTAGCCCTTCCTTATAACCCCCACTCCTGTTCGTCTCAGAGAATATTAACATAGCCTTAAGTCTAAGTTGGGTTAGTAGTAATATACATACCAAATTTCATACTATTCGGTTCAGCCGTTTTTGCGTGAAAAGGTAACAAACAAACAAATAAACAAACAAACACTTACGTAAGAAACAAAATGCATTTATGGTGTCTATGACATGTGAAACGAAAAGTTATCGTGAAAATTCGCGAAAAAAATCAATGTACAGACAGAGGTTACAATTTTATATATGTATATATATATATCTACTAGCTTAGATACCCGGCTTCGCTCGAGAATTCATTTGAGGATGAATGGTGATGGTATTTTTTTGGCAAGGCTTTACTTTGTGCAATATTTTGACATTTACCCGTCCCAGTGTTTAGGGTTAATACCCGTCGTTTCTGTGGATTTGTTAATAATAAAATTAATCTCTATGGAAGACTTCACTATCCTCCATATTGACATTATTTCCCGTTTCCTGTGCATTATGCATAGATTTAAATTATTAAGGAGAACATATTGACATACATTTGAATTAATTTTTTAAGGTGAGGTACTGGTTAGTTCATATTGAAAAGAAGTGTTGAACAAATTTCTCTAAATAACAAAATAAACAACTTTTGTTATGTGCACATTTGCCCAAACCCCAATAGGAAAATCACTATTATTAATTTCAGGCCTCCCTTATAACCCCCACTCCTGCCCGTCCCTAGAAATGTTAGTATGGCTTATAATAAGGCAGGCGTTAGTACTAATTCACATACCGAGTTTGGTTTAGTTCGTTTGAGTCTTTTGTGCCAAATAAAATTGTGGACTCCCGCTATAGTTTTTAGCTTATAACTCATTTATACTTCCCTATATGGCAAAAGTGCATATATTAAAAGTTATTCTAAATTACAAAGTAAACAACTTTTGTTATGTGCATATTTACCGAAACCCCAATAGGAAACGAAATATAGCTATTTTTAATTTCAGGCCTCCATTACAACCCCCACTCCTGCCCGTCCCTAATAATGTTGGTATGGCTTATTATAATGACAACGTTAGTGCTAATACACACACCGAATTTTATTTAGTTCGGTTGAGTGTTTTGTGCCAAATAAAATTATTTACGCCCTCTATCATTTTTAGCGTATAACGCATTTATACTTCAGTATATGACGAAAGTGTATATGACAAAAGTTACTCTAAATAACAAAATAAATAACTTTTGTTATGTGCGTATTTGCCGAAAAACCAATAGGAAACGAAATATCGGTATTTTTTATTTCTGGCCTCCCTTATAACCCCCACTCCTGTACGTCTCAGAGAATATTAATATAGCCTAAAGTCTACGTTGGGCTAGTAGTAATATACATACCAAGTTTCATAAAATTCGGTTCAGCCGTTTATGCGTGAAAAGGTAACAAACAAACAAACAAATAAACAAACATACACGGAAGAAACAAAATGCAGTTATGGTGTCTATGACATGTGAAACGAAAAGTTATCGTGAAATTTCGCGAAAAAAATCAATGTACAGACAGAGGTTACAATTTTATATATATACTAGCTCAGATACCCGGCTTCGCCCGGGAATTGATTTGAGGCTGAATGGTGATGGTATTTTTTTGGCAAGGCTTTACTTTGCACAATATTTTGATTTACCTGTACCAGAGTTTCGGGTTAATACCCGTCGTTTCTGTGGATTTGTTAATAATAAAATTAATTTTTTATGTAAGACTTCACAGTCTTTCATATTGTCATATTTCCCGTTTCCTGTGCATTATGCATAGATTTGAATTATTAAGGAAAAAATATTAACATACATTTGAATTAATTTTTCCAGGTGTGGTACCAGGTAGTTCATATTGAAAAGAAGTGTTGAACAAATTTCTCTAAATAACAAAATAAACCACTTTTTTTATGTGCATATTTGCCGAAACCCCAATAAGAAACGAAATATCACTATTATTTCATTATTATTTCAGGCCTCCCTTATAACCCCTACTCCTGCCCATCCCTAGAAATGTTAGTATGGGTTATTAAAAGGAAGGCGTTAGTGCTTATGCACATACCGAGTGTTTTATTTAATTTGGTGAGTCTTTTGTGCCAAATAAAATTGTTGACTCCCGCTATAATTTTTAGCGTATAACGCCTTTATACTTATACGATAAAAGTGTACATAGCATAAGTTACTCTAAATAACAAAATAAACAACTTTTGTTATGTGCATATTTACCAAATATCAATGCGAAACGAAATATCGCTATTTTTAATTTCAGGCCTCCCTTAGAACCCCCACTCCTGCCCTTCTCTAGAAATGTTAGTATGGGTTATTAAAAGGAAGGCGTTAGTGCTTATGCACATACCGAGTGTTTTATTTAATTTGGTGAGTCTTTTGTGCCAAATAAAATTGTTGACTCCCGCTATAATTTTTAGCGTATAACGCCTTTATACTTATACGATAAAAGTGTACATAGCATAAGTTACTCTAAATAACAAAATAAACAACTTTTGTTATGTGAATATTTACCAAATATCAATGCGAAACGAAATATCGCTATTTTTAATTTCAGGCCTCCCTTAGAACCCCCACTCCTGCCCTTCTCTAGAAATGTTGGTATGGCTTATTATAATGAATTTGTTAGTGCTAATACACATACCGAGTTTTATTTAGTTCGGTTGAGTGCCTTGTGCCAAATAAAATTGCTCACTTCCGCTATAGTTTTTAGCGTATAACTCGATTATACTTATGTATACGACAAAAGTGTACATAACAAAAGTTACTCTAGGTAACAAATTAAACAACTTTTGTTATGTGCATATTTACCAAAAAATAAATGCCAAACGAAATATCGCTATTTTTAATTTCAGGACTGCCTTATAACCCCCACTCCTGCCCGTCTCTAGAAATATTGGTATGGCTTATTATAATGAAGGTGTTAGTGCTAATACACATACCGAGTTTTATTCAGTTCGGTTGAGTCTTTTGTGCCAAATAAAATTGCTCACTTCCGCTATAGGTTTTAACGTATATCTCGTATATAATACGTTATACGAAAAAAGTGTATATAACAAAAGTTACTGTAAATAACAAAATAAACAACTTTTTGTTACGTTCATACTTGCCGAAAAACCAATAGAGAACGAAATATCGTTATTTTTAATTTCAGGCCTCCCTTATAACCACCACTCCTGTTCATCTCAGAGAATTTTAATATAGCCTAAAGCCTAAGTGGGGTTAGTAGTAATATACATAAGAAGTTTCATAAAAATCGGTTCATGCGTGAAAAGGTAACAAACAAACAAACAGACACCAAAGAAACAAAATGCAGTTATGGTGTCTATGACATGTGAAACGAAAAGTAATCGTGAAATTTGGCGAAAAAAAATCAATGTACAGACAGAGGTTACAATTTTATATATATACTAGCTCAGATACCCGGCTTCGCCCGGGAATTCATTTGAGGCTGAATGGTGATGGTATTTTTTAGCAGGCTTTACATTGCACAATATTTTGACATTTACCCGTCCCAGTGTTTAGGAATGATACCCGTCGTTGCTGGTGATTTGCTAATAATAGAATTATTTGTTCGATAATTCTTCACAGTCTTCGATATTTTTATATTTCCCGTTTCTTATACATGTAAATATGGTGAATTTTTATTTCAGGCCTCCCTTATAACTCCCCTCCCGTTCGAACCTAAAAATTTTAATATAACTTATAATCATGGAAGAATTAATGCTAATTGGCATACCGAGTTTTGTTAAGTTCGGTTCAGCCGTTAGTGCCCGCTAAAGTTTTAACGTATAACTCATTTATACTTAGGTATACGACAAAAGTGTATATAACAAAAGTTACTCCAAATAACAAAATAAACAACTTTTGTTATGCGCATATTTGCCTTTTCACGCATAAACGGCTGAACCGAATTTTATAAAACTTGGTATGTATATTACTACTAACCGAACTTAGACTTTAGGCTATATTAATATACTCTGAGACGAACAGGAGTGGGGGTTATAAGGGAGGCCTGAAATTAAAAATAGCGATATTTCGTTTCCTATTGGTTTTTCGGCAATAATGCACATAACAAAAGTTGTTTATTTTGTTATGTAGAGTAACTTTTTTTATATAACTTTTTTTCGTATACCGAGTTATAAACGAGATATACGCTAAAACCTATAGCGGAAGTGAACAATTTTATTTGGGACAAACGACCCAACCGAATTAAAGAAAATTCCGTATGTGAATTAACACTAACTCTTTCATGATAATAAGCTGTACCATTATTTCTTGAGGCGAGCAGGAGTGGGGGTTATAAGGCAGGCCTGAAATTAAAAATAGCGATATTTCGTTTCCTATAGAATTTTAGGCAATTATGCACATAACAAAAGTTGTTTATTTTGTTATTTGGAGTAACTTTTATCATATTCACTTTTGTCATACACCGAATTATAAACGAGATATACGTTAAAGCCTATATCGGAAGTGAACAATTTTATTTGTGACAAAAGACCCAACCGAAATAAATAAAACTCGGTATGTGCATTAGCACTAACGCCTTCCTTATAATAAGCCATACTAACATTTCTAGGGACGGGCAGGAGTGGGGGTTATAAGGGAGGCCTGAAATTAATAATAATGATATTTCGTTTCTTATTTGGGTTTCGGCAAATATGCACATAACAAAAGTTGTTTATTTTGTTATTTAGAGAAATTTGCTCAACAATTCTTTTCAATATGAACTACCAGGTACAGCACCTGGAAAAATTAATTTTTAATGTATGTTAATATTTTGTCCTTAATAATTCAAATCTATGCACAATGCACAGAAAACGGGAAATATGGCAATATGGAGGACAGTGAAGTCTTACATAAAAAATTAATTTTATTATTAACAAATCCACAGAAACGACAGGTATTAACCCGTATAACACTGGGACAGGTAAATGTCAAAATATTGTGCAAAGTCAAGCCTTGCCAAAAAAATATCATCACCATTCAGCCTCAAATGAAATCCCGAGCGAAGCCGGGTATCTGAGCTAGTATATATATATATATATATATATATATATATATATAATATATATATATATATATATATATATACTAGCTAAGGTACCCGGCGATGCCCGGGGAATCATTGCTGACTGACTAATGATAGTATTTTTATAGGAAGACTTCAATGTGTGCACTTCCCTCCACAATGTATTGTTTTTTCAAAACAGCCAATCCTAAAGTGTAACTTTCAGGGTTAATAGAATATAAATTTTAGTTTTGAAGAATATATGAAAATGGGTTCCTAATCTATCCCTCACGACTTTTTGACTCACGGTTTTTGAATAATTCAAACCATAATCATGGGTAGCATTTATTATAATTAAATATCAACTATAATGAACATATTTCTTGCCAAAAATCAATCCAAGCACATATAGTTTTACCATAGTTTTATACATAAGATTATATTCGTATTAGTAAGCCTTATTGGAAATCACTTCCCGTCATGCCAGCATTCCACAGGAAATAAGTAAACTCAATTAACTCCCGTCAATTTCCGCTCTCGCAGGAGCGTTATCATCATTGTTTTCCTTAGAATATTGATTCAGAATATTATTTTAATAATTTATCTACCTGATGGAACTAAATAATAGATCCCTAAACATAATTTCATTTATGTTCAAAACGCTAGATGAGGGGAAGAGAGCGCCCCTGCAACCTAGTAATACTTTAAACATTCATATCGAATATATATTAAATACCAGAAATGCTCTTATAGTTTGTATTTCTATTAGAAATAAATAACAAAGTTTTAGGGAAAATAAATAAATAAATGAGGAGGTGACGGAAATTTATAAGCTCACTAATCCGAATCATACTTACAACTGTAATATAAGCTTAAAACATAACATCTTTTGTCATAATATGCATTTATTAAAAACACCTAAATAAGCACTAATAAAATTAATGACTCCCGCTATGGTTTTAGCGTATATGCCGTGTTAACTTCATTTACGGCAAAAGTGAATACAACAAAAGTTACTTTAAATAACAAAAGTAAACAACTTTTGCTATGTGCAAGTTTGCCGAAAAAAAAATAGAAAATGAAAATTGCGAATTTTTATCTCAGTCCTGTCTTAAAACCGTCACTCCCGTTTGAACCTAAACATTTTAATATAGCTTATAATCATGGAAGAATTAATGCTAATTCGCATACCAAGTTTTGTTAAATTCGGTTCAATCGTTTGAGCTCAACAAAATTGTTGGCTTCTGCTTTAGTTTTTAACGTATATCTCATTTATACTTTATTATACAGTAAAAGTGAATACAACCAAAGTTACTTTAAATAACAACATAAACAACTTTTGTCATGTGCATATTTGCAGAAAAACGAGTAGAAAAAGAAATATCGCTATTTTTAATTTCTGGCCTACCTTATAACCCCCACTCCTGTTCGTCTCAGAGAAAATTAATATAGCCTAAAGTCTAAGTTGGGTTAGTAGTAATATACATACCATGTTTCATAAAATTCGGTTCAGCCGTTTATGCGGGAAAAGATAACAAACAGACACCAAAGAAACAAAATCCAGTTATGGTGTCCATGACATATGAAACGAAAAGTTATCTTGAAATTTTGTGAAAAAATCAATGTACAGACAGGTTACAATTTTATATATATATATATATATATATATATATATATATAAAATTTTGAACGGCCTCTTCATTCCAAGGTTAAAAAACCAAATATGTCTCCTAGGTAGGATGGACATTTGAGGAAATGTTTCAAAAATCGTGTCATGAGTGCAACCTCAATAACTGATTTCCATTAAGTGAAATCTGCTAAAATTAATGTTAGGTACATGTGAACACATTTTTATGAAATATGCTCCTTACAGCTAACCTAAAAGTTCTAATTTAGATAGTGTTATTATTAGCAGATTTCCCTTAAGGGACACGCTTTTTTCAATATATATGAATTTGTGTGTCTACAAATCACGTTGCATAGGATTTTCCAGTCATAGTCCTTTATTCCCAAGAGACTTACAAACTCACTTTATGTACATGAAGAAACTAGGAGTGCTTGATGTAAGGATTTATTGAAATAGGAATTTAACAAATATTCAACATATTTATTTAAAAATACACAAATCTTACAAATTATTTCTTCTCAGTACAATCTAATATAATATATAAAATAATATTTTAGTATAATTTATACATACAAAAAAAATTGTTTAAAATAGATCTTGCACTTGAGATCCTTAGCATGTTCTCCATAATAATGGTTTGTTCAGTATTGACATTATCAGTTAAATTCATTTGATCATTTATAAAACTGAATCATAGAAAATATATTGATTTAAAAAATATCTCCTCTAATGATTCTTTAATTTTTTAGTGTATAGGTTTTTAATGCACATTTGTTGCTAAAAAATGATATTAAAATTCTCTCTACTTCTCCTAGACTTCCAACTGGACTATTTAAGTAAATGGCAATATATAAAAAAAAAAGCCCTGGATTAATAAATTTACAACAATTATGATTCTAAAAAATTATTATTCTATAATAAAAATTATAATAAACATTGCCAGAAGTTAAAACTTAAGTCATATGTGCAGAGAACTAATGGCTATTTAATGTAGTATATACATTCAGCATTATTTCAGAAACAGTTATCAATAGGAAACAAAATCTAAAGTTTTAATTATTAACTCAAAATTTCAAGATTAAAAATTAAAAGGTTTTATAGATTGGTTGCCTTCATATGTTTCTGTTGTTTACAAAATGAAACTTAAAAGTATTTGTATTTACATTGATACAACTTAAATCAAATTAATAAATTAAACTACTGCTTTATGAGTTACATATACTCAGATATAACACTTCATGACACAAAAGCGAAGGAGTTAAAAAAATAAATTAAGATTCAGAGAAGTACCTCAAAACAGTGTTATTTTGCGCACATACTTAGCAAAATATATTATATATAATAATACTCAACATTAAAGATTATGAACTTTTTAGTTACATAAAAAATAATGAATAAAGTAAGTACATGTACAATAGACATAATTTATGATTTCTTCGTTAATTGGAAAAACATAACAAGTTTGTACACCTAAATACCTATTCACCTTAAATTGCTATTTACATGTACAACAATATTAACTTATTTATTCTGTTGCATTTGGATTTGTATAGCTGAAACCATCAAATTGTGATTGGTCCATTGATTCAAGTATCCTTTTGTCAACTGGCGTGAGCTTTGGTTTTTCTTGTGTGAAGGCTTTGTCAAAGTACTTGGTATCCAAGGGATGTTTCTGTGTGAAATAATATGTTACATTAAAATATTTTTTCAAAGCATTAAAATGAGAATCAAATAGTCATATGGAAAGCCAAGAAACTAACTGTTACATATGGACTTACAAAATTCATTTAAGGAAGGCATTAATAAGACTAACAAAGAATCATTTTTAATTGTACTTATTACTTTATTAAAGTATGTTTTTACAATACATTTCATAAATAGATTAATTTATTAATTGGAGTTTATACTTGTTTTTTGAAACTTAGAGTATTGTGGGTAAGAACATTCCATAGTGAGTCTTTTATCAAAGAAAACCCATAGCCATATGGAATTCATTCCGCGAAATTGATCATGAATATTAAGACCACACCATAAAATAAGTGAGGTTTAGTATTTTAATAAAATTAGAGTTCATATATTTTTTTATGAATGGGGTGGATAGAATACTCTGTAAAGAAATATTAATATGTTCAAATAATGTTTACATTTGAGGAAAACTGTTTGATCCACAAAATAGGGGAATGTGTTGGGAATCCAACTTCTGACTATCTAGATAAGTGATGCACTATATTAGTTTGATGGCTAATTACCTTCTCCTCGGTAAGCCAATCTTGGTAGAATATTTTTTTCTATATTCTATATATACGTATTAATGTAGGAATTGCAGTTTAAGTGATTCTGACCGTAAAAACTGTTTTAGTTAAAAAAAAAAAAAATAGAATATGATTAATCATTGAAAGAAGTAGTTTAGAAAAATTATTGAATTTATAAAATAAATCTTTATATATTCTCTTATATATTCCTTACTGGGTCATTTGATTCAAAAAGACGGGGCACGGAGAATAATATTCAATATCATTTTATTCAAAATTGTGGTTACTTCTTTTCTATGCTTTCCTATCTCAAACAATCATATTTTAAACATTGGTTCAACTGAAAAAAAAAATACGTTTTCTCTGTGAACACATAATAAAAATAAATAATTAGTTACATTAAAACTCAGAAAAATGTGGATAATTCATTGATATTGTTCTTCCCCTGTCGCTTTTTAAAATTTTGCAACACATGGTGAATGAATAATGAGCAGTTGGTATTTATAGCTTTACTTGGACGGACAAATGAAGTTGTTGTTTTTTTTTTTATTTATTCTTTTATGAAAAAGTGAAATTGATCAATTTTCTTGGTAAAAAGTTCTTGAATATTTATAATGTCTGATAAAAGTATTTTAAGTATATTGGGCTACTTACAACAGTGGGTTTATATGGTGGTTTTAGTTCCCTTCGCTCCAACAAACCCCAGTTTAGTCCATCAAAAAAGTCATGGGCCATAACATCATTTGGTCCATTTTGGCCATAGCCCAATCTTTTTGTCCAGTCTTTTTCCATTAGCTACAACAAACATGAAATTATCTACATGTATATATATAAATTATATTTAACAGAATTAATGAAAATGGAAATCACAGTTTGAAAATTTTAATTGGATCTTGGTCATGAAAATGTTGGATTTAAGAAAAATGAATGCATAATTGTTGATGTTCCAGTGTATTTAACAAATTCTTCAAGGCACAGATGCCATTAGTCTTCTTAATAAATTAAGAACTAATCACATTTATGAAAACATGAAGCAACTTTAAATTTAAACTCCAAACCTCAGAAAATGAATATCATAAGTTCCATGAACAGCCCTTGAAGGACCAGGGACCCACAACAATGATGCAAAGGAAAATGACCCTCTTGAAAGACCCAGTATAGCTAGCGAAATTAGAAAAAAATTTGCTTCTTCTTCATTCAGTAAGTATTAAATTGCCTTATGGTGCTAAGTATACAGTGGGCGAATGAGAATATAAATTTAAACTTGAAGCCAATACCCACAAGCTTACTACTAGTTACTTCATGCTAGAACTGACCTCTGTTGACATGTTAAACCATTCAGTGAGGTCCGGAGCTAAGTTGCCCAATTGCATGTCACAAGCTTTCGAGTCCTCACTCAGGCTCATTACAAAAATTTCTCGAACCACTGGTTGTGCTTTACTCTTTTGACATACCTTAACACACTGAGATCTGTGGGATTTACACAGCATGCCTCTTCCCCCAAATGCCCAATAATTAATCTTTTTTCATAAACAATTCTGACGAAATTACTATGACTTCACCATCTTTTCTCGTCTTGGTAGTGCTAATACCACCTGCCACCTTCCTACTTCTGACCTTGCCACCAGTGCAATGTCATTTGATCATATGAGTGTTGAATTAAACTATACCCTTTCCCTTTTTTTTTTTTTTTGAACGAAAGAAGTTCTACAGAAGTTAAGAGAACTCAAACTGGATGTCTCTTGAACCTTGAAGGATATATAGGGAATAACATAGGATTGATATAATGGAATGAAATCAAACACATTCAGGAAATGATGTAGAGCTGATTGGGGCTATTTTAATGCCCAATTTCATAAAAGATATTTAAAGGTAGTTAAATATTGGAGGACAGGGAAGAGGAGACCTAGAAAGTTATATTTTGAAGTTATTAAACATCTTGAGTGATTTAATGGGTATACTATCTACCAGAGTCCAATATTAGCAACTGAAAAGGGAATGTCATTTTCTCTTAGAGGTAATTCACTGGTTAATCAATTTTTAGTAATAATGCTCAAAAGGTTTTTTTTTTTTTTTTGTTTTAAATGAATTGAGGTGAAGAGCATTTTCCAAGAGATGGTTTATGCGTCCGTTCCCGTTGTTCGTTTTTGTAGTTTAGAATGATTGTCAGAAAGCCAAAAGAGTGTGTTTCCAGGCCGGTCGCCGACCCACCTTGGAGTGTATCCAGATTGTACTTACCTCCCACGTGCAATTTTTGGATTCTATCCAATTTTCGGTCATAAAATTGCACTAGCATTTTTCCAATAATGTCACTAAGGTGGACATTTCACACCCTGTTGTTTTGGCAGTAAATCTATTTTAAAATATGTTAATGCCTTGGACTGAAAATCTCGATGGATATTTTTAAAACTGAACAATTTTAGATAAACATTAACAATAAATTTATAAATACCTTGTAATGAATCTATAATTAACTTGTAATGAATTTGAACCTCATGAATAGTTTTTACGATATTTCGTACAGGGATTCGGGAAACTAGTATGTGTGTTTGTTTATAAGCTAGTCCATGTTATTATAATTTGAATTATTAAGGTATTATTTCATTCACGGTGGTATGAAAATGTTGACAAAATTTCAAGTTAGGAAGCCATTCCCTTAAGGGAAGAGATAAATGCACTTCATTTTCACCAAGTACCGATTTCTTGCCTATCAATCTCTGTGATTTTGCATTAGCGCCAGACTTGATAAATTCAAGATCATTTGGTGGTATTTTTCTTTAGGAAAACCTTCCTGAAAGCTTTCTCTCTCTAAGCCATCTATGAGTACTAGTGAATTTCATTTAATTTTCTTGTTCTCGGTGATATTCTTCATCATGTAGGTTACTTTTCGTAACAATCTACATTTCAGTACATGAATGGCAATTTATGAACGAGTGTGCCATAACGCAGGCAGTCTTACCTTGTAAAGGAGCAACTAACATTTTCTAAAGCAAACCGCATTAGCGTTTGATAATTATATTTGTCCAAACCAGAGAAGTATTATTTAAGAAACCTAAATGTCAACAATCCAATTCCCAAAACTTAGTTTTGGTTTATGGCCATTTAAACTTCTGGGTGATACAAAATTCAGCAGGAAACGCATAAGATTTTAAAATATTAATTCTATTTAATGAGTAACTAAATACTTAGATTTAGTGGGTAGGTTCAGCTTAAAATAAATATGGAATACTAAAGGTTACGTACGAGTAGAAATTAGTCTTTATGGGGAATTTTCCAACGAGGTTGTCCTACATGTCCACTGATCCTCCCAATTATATGCCGAAAGTGAGGTATATATATATATGCCCAAAGTATGAACAGTGTAACTTTTGAAAGGACCCATTAATTAAAATCCAAGGTGTAGACTTTTTTTTTTTTTTATATCGCTCAGACAGCTAGGAATGACAGCGAAAAATAGTCTCCCAACAATGTTTTCTTAAAGCGGGGCCACTACAAAAAGCCGTGGCGCTAGCATCTATTATACAGCAAAGTACCTGATGATGGCACGTTAGTGCCGAAAGGCCTTGTGCTTCAATAAAGAAATTGGCGGGAAGACTTTCTATTATTAAGACCTGTTCCCAGATCTGCCTTCCCACATCGAGCAACATTATTAATGTTCTTTTAGTTTGGGAAGAAAGAAGTTTTAGAAAGACTTTTGTAGCCTTCAGAGAGAAGCTCTAGTGGAGGATTAGAAGCAAAACTGATATAATGAGTAGGTAAGACTTCGAACAAAACAATAACTCGTCCCGGGTCTGTTTATATACCTACACCTTAGGGTTGTCAAACGAAGCGTAGTTTTATTTAGCATGTGTTCACGTTAATATTTTTCGTGTAGTAGGTCTGTTGTCCGTTATCGATATTAGGCTCTTTACATTTAATATGTTTTTTGCGTTTTAGTTTCTTATAGTTGCTTGTGTGTGAGTACAGGTTGAATATAATGATGCGGTGATTATGCAATCAGGGGTATCATTGAATTAGAATATGGACCTATGTTCGTTGTTGCTTCGTCTGTTGGTATTCGTGCGTGTGTGTCCGTCAGTTGGCATCTTTCGTTTGATATTCAGTTTAGGAAGTTGCAATGGTCTGAATATAACTTTTGACCGGCTTGAAGATGGTGCTGTCACATTGAAAGCACAATGTCAGCTATATACGATGATCAGCCAGTGACGAAGGTCTTCGCCGATACTCGTATCATTTATACTGGCGGTACCAACCCTTCATTTGATATACTATGAGGCACTTAAATCATAGAGTACTCATTTCAAACACAAAACTCAGTAAGTAAATACATTTTTCAATGCCTTCTAAATTGGTTTTGCTTACTACTAACCTACAATGTACTTAAGAAGTCAAGTAGGAAATTTAACTCTCTATAAGTGTTGTATAGTGTTCGTTTTAATAATGCGTAAACGTAGCGAATGTCCTATAAATTACTTGTATTATGAATAAAAAGAAGAAGAAAAAAAATGCTTGATGAATGTTATCTGTGATATTAAGAAGGTAAGAACTAGGCAGCTGTGAATATGAATAGTGCCGGCTGCTCAAGGAAATATGTCATTGGCCTATTCAGACAGGTTTTAGTGTCCAAAAAGAGACCTTCATAATAGAATACGCCTAGCAGCTGTGGTTTCTATCTTTTAGCTTAATAATCTAATGAAAAGCTAAATTTTCTCAATGACTAAATCGGACCAGGAGGGGTAAGGATTTAGGGATGAAATCATAAATATCTCTCTACCTTATCCTTACTGAGACCAATAAAAGTATTTTAAGGCTCTATATAAAGATCTTCAGGTCTCAAAACCACTCTTTATACCTTTTGAATAAACTCCTGGGCTTTTATTACGCTAAGTTAATCTAAGTCACATAAAAACCATGCAGGAAAATAGAAATTTATGATTATAAGTCTTAACCAATGAGGTAATTTGTCAATAATAGGCAATCTAAAACCAGGAATAAATATTTCTTTTATTTTCCGCTGTACCTAAGAGTTATGCACTTCTAACCTTGTTAACTAAATTTTGTTGGTGCTCAAGTATTAATGAAGATGTTTGTATTTTTAGTTGTTTAACTTAAATATACCCCACTCCTACACATTTGATATTTGCATTTATCTAATACATCATATACATTGAGCAATAATTAAATACTTAATATTGATCAAATCCCATAATGAGGGAGAATCACAGAACTGAAGGTTTGAGGGAGGATGATTTCATCAACGCGAAATCATTGATGCCAACATTCACTTTTGAATGTGCACACTAAATCTGATATACAAAATTCTACATAAACATAATGAAATTTCTACTTTAAAATGACATTTGAGGAACCTGCACTGAGTTTACACAGTCCCAACAAAATTATTATCTAATTGGTGTTAGACGGCACCAATGACCATATTCATTGGTCACTAGATTAAAAATGCCCGTAATTATATTGAGGTTGTTATTATATAGATTAATCATTTTATCGTTTTCCAAATTTATCATTATAAATATAAATATTTGTTTTCTTAATTTAACTCAAAAAATCAGAATCTATGTAACAATATAAAACTCACCGCCAAAAGAACGGACTTGGCACTGGTTGAAAGAAATCTTGGTAGCTGTGGCCTTTCATTGCAGATGCTCCAAAAAAGATCATCTTCATCACAGCCATTGAAAGGTGATTGTCCACAAAGCATTTCATACAAAAGAACTCCGAAAGACCACCAGTCGACGCACTGATTATACCTCAAGCCCTTGATTATCTGCAAAGAAAAATTATAAATTAAACTGTAACTCGCTGGAAGAGTTTTGATTACAGTGAAATGAACTTTGAGCAAAATCAAGGTTTTTACTACAATATGTTTTGTTGTTTTAAATTTTCTATGGTTTTAATACGGAATCATTCCACTTTATTATGGCGATAATGTTAACGTTCAAATAAAGTTACATATTACATGTTAATTATTTGCCTTCACTTTATGCGAATAAGGCTGTCTAAAAGTGGTGGGCTTTTCTCGCCAGGGTGGGACTAAGGATTTTATGTAGTGAGCTCTTAAGTAATAAATTCCTATTGTCCATGTGGGAATAGAATCTAAAACTCTAGGCTTGAGTACTATTTTAATTGCATTATAAAAATTCTGCCCTGTCAAGTTCCTCTTTACTCTATAAGTAGAACACTTTAACTTTGTCCTGTTGGTGTAGTCTACATGATCGTACTTCGTATTTCACGGTACAGTTTTTAGAATAAGCTTTGGAAGTTTTAGATAAATGTTGGACAAAGGAAATTGACAACAGAATGTCCATCAGATGGACTAGAACTCATTTTAATTTATCGGTTATATCTATCATGAAATGAAATGTTCCAATATCTCTGAAAATTATTGTTTTAAGTTGAAAGATGGTCAAGGTAGTCATATCGTACATGGCGCAGGCTGAAGTGTAGAGATACGATTGTTTTTTTTTCGGTTTAAAACATGTTGATTTGTAAAAAAAAACTACTATACAACTTCAAGAATACTCCATTACTGTGCAAATAATCATAATAAAAAATTTACTAACCTCCACTTTAAGCTATTTCAGCTAATTTGGGCGAATAATCTACTACGTTCTACTTTTTTTCTGGCCAGAGTGAGAGTGAGAATTTTAATTAGTGATTATGTTTCTTCGAAAATAATGGTTTCACGAATAAAACACTGATACATGTAAAAAGTTATTTTCTTTACTTTTTTTCATATTTGAGGCTTATTGTTTTGTTTGTTTTTTAATAGTTAACTTTAGGCAATTGGTAAAATTATTCATGTAATGTTTATATTATTATTTTGTTGTATAATACATTATTTTTTGTTGGTATTTTCCGTATAGTAAAGTACGTACTACCCATTTAAGGATTTAATATCTTTTAGCCTTTGTCTGGTTAATCACTTGATTTTATGGCTAGTAAATGAAAAATAAATATATTAGGAATAATAATAAATAAATAATATTTATTACGACTATTTTATAGTATGAACTATTATTTTGACCAACCACTGTGGGTGACCCGTTTTATGAGAAAATTTGAAATTAATCACCTATAGTACCTTCAGCCAACTGCCTACTTTAAAATGACACCAGTAGGTTTAACCTTTAATAATAATGTAACAATAAAATGAAAATAATTACCTCTGGAGCCATATAGTCAGGTGTTCCACAGAAGGTATCTGTTGTTTTATCGAGGTAAATTTGTAGTTTGCACATACCAAAATCCGCAATTCGTACGTGTCCATCAAAGTCAAGCAGGACATTGTCTAGTTTCAGATCCCTGAAAAGTAAGTATAGTGAATAATATTAAGACAGACTACCACTGTTTCCAATATCAAATTTAAAAACAACTAGAACCGTAAATGTAGTATAGTTTTTGGAAACTTTAGGATTATAAGGACAAACTTCACATTGTTTTACAAATGAAACTTTAATACAACGGTCTTATTGTAGGAAACAGCTCCAGTCAACAAATTTTTTGAGTGGAAATGTTGGCCTTTTCTACCCTAATTTTCATAATAGTGATGACATCTACCAGCCAGCCAAAACATCTTACTATTAATAAGTATTGTATAAAGCAAAATTATTTATCCATTATTAATAAGAGGAACATAATGTTTCACTAATAATGACCGATAATACATGTTGTAGGTTCAGAGAAATAATTATATTCGGAATTAGGTTATATTATAAGTTAATAATATACCTGTATACAATGCCCCATTTGTGAAGGAATTTAAGACCACAAACTATTTCTGCGGCATAAAACCTAGCTCTTCCTTCATCAAACCGCCCTGATTCTTGGATGTGGAACATTAGGTCACCTCCATTCAGGTACTCCATAACAAAGAAGAGATGTGACTGAAAAAGAAACACGTACATTAATAAGAATGTCTCCAATAAAATATTTAATAATAAATTTATATTTATTGAAGTTGAGTAATACTACTGGAGTACTCACAAGGAAGTGAATGAATTTCACTTCCTTGTTTATACATATATTATACATGTATCATGTTATTTTTTTTTTGTCGATCCTTTAAAATGATGAAACCGTTCGAGACATCTGCGGTAGGGTTCAATAGACTACTTATACTGTCAGGAGAAAAACGTAGTTAAATCTATTATGAGAAGTATAAATCAGGATTTATATTATACCGATATACTCACACTTCTGTTAGGGCTTGAAAAATAAAAAAATGATGCAAGCTCATGAAATCCTTTGGTTTTTCTATATACCAAAAGAAAAATATATCTACTTATGATCTGAAAAGCCACGAGAAGTACAACACTGAGCAGTGACCGGAGTCCAAATAAGAAATTGTACTTAAATATAACTTGTTTATTCTCCAATACATTTTAATCTCATGCTGTTATTTATATTTTCCCCATAAGAACAATAGACAAGTAATCATTGGCAATTTAACTTTTAAGTTAGAAGAATTTTGACGTACCCACTCCAGGTCTTGGTTCAATGTTGAGAATGTTTGGTTCTGTGCAGTCTGAGTTGTACCTTGGGATAATGGACTAACAAATGTTATTGTTAATGAAATCCATCTAGAATTATTTAATTTGAGTTACCAACAGGTAGACGGTCTGACATAAGTCCGTCGCGCTAATGATGTCATACCACATTTTATTCTCAATATCTGCGCAATAGAAACTTTAGTTAAAAAGAATATTTCGTTAATTTTTCCCTTTAGGAATCAGCTGATTTTAATTCACATTTTTAGCAGATTTCCCTTAAGGGAAATTAGCTATTATTAAATTAAATCAGCTGTTTTTTATCTGTATTATTTATTATAACACATGTTTCGCCTAAAAGAACAATGAAACAGTCGAGTAACGGCAGCCGACCAAGCAACCTCCGTTATTCCTAGTTTAATTAATTTTAAAATTAGTGTCGCATCTCCGGCGGCTATACAGTCTTGAAGAAAGGGCTTCATATTTATTTTGGCACGAGATATTTATCCAAGTGAAAATCGTATGAGAAGTGCGGAGAAGATTTGTTTGTATAAGATATTTCTTTCAGATTATTAATTACAGAGAAATTTAGATGTCTTCTCTTCTCTAAAACCCGACTTTTCTATGACCAGTGATGATAATATGTCGAATTTAAGCTCGTAATAAGATGTTTCATGATATATTGGTTTATTGCTGATGTGAAAAGAGTTGAGTGACGTTTAACTGAAGGCTGAAAACTAAAAAGAGCAAAAAGCTCAGCTAATTTGAGTTGGAGAAAAAAAATGAACAGACCAACACATAAAATTAAATTTGCATCAGGATTGATTAAATAATATTTTTTGATCCCACGTATAATAAAAGAGATATTCGATTTTCTTTGTTTTACCTGTTCTTAACTTTTTTCCACCGGGGTTCATTTCAACTATTGACTAGCTTAATATTTATTCTTACATGAAAAATTTAAGATATCGACTTTGGTTACGACCAAACAATAATTACGTAAACTAAAGCTGTAACAGACAAATGTCGCTCATTAACGTCACCTTCTCATGCTCGATCGATGGACATTTGAAGAAATTTTTCGAAAATGCGTCTATGAGTGCAACTTCACTAGCTGATTTCCCCCTTGGAAAATCTGTTAAATTCGATTTGTATTGGATTAGTACTAAGCTAAAACAAGCAAGAAAATAAAAAATCCATCCCATTTAAAACTAATTAAACGCTCATTTAAAATAAATAAATATCTACGCGTCGAATGATTATGAATGATACGAACTAAACATCAATTAATTGTAATTGTTAGAATGGTTTCTCTGTTTAAGACAGTGATAGTTTAAATCAATAAGTTCTTTACTACCCTGTTTATGTTGAAAGGGAAACACTGTTTCAACTTAATCGCGGGGGTGAAAAGCTTTACGAGCAAAGAAATATTGTGTGGATGGAATTGGTGAACTGATTAAATTATTTTCTGGATATATTATACTACTACTCCTATTTCATTTGTTAATTTTAATAACAAATTGTATCAGTTAAAAAATTGTAAGCTATTCGAAACATGTAATGTTTAGGAAAATGCCCTCCGGAACAAATGTAATCAAGTAATCTAAACTGATTTTAAATCAACAGACCAGTGCCATGTATTTAAAAAAAAAATCTTATAGCTTTGGATATGGGAGTTCAGATAAAACAAGTTAATTATTAACTCAATAAATAACTTGGTTGGAAGATTTCGTTTTTGACAAGACCTGCATCCTAGAGTAAATGTATTGGAGAGTAAGAGTAGGCCGTGAACCCTTTTGACTTCTGAAACAAAGAAACATGAAATTTAAAAAAAGAAATCTGGCAATGTTTTCGGAGTTCAAATGGACACAAAATAATCAGTGGAAACAGATTAAAGAGCTTCCTTATTCCAATATTTTAAATGGGCGAGATGGAAAATGACGTAGTCCGGGACTGGATGTGAGCCAAACTGCTAAATGAAAGATGAATGAACGACTGTGAAATGTCACCCACATTTTTAAAACAACTTATAGTCACATCTGGTTTTATGTTGTTTTTTTCACATCGTAATCCTAAGATATTCAGTACTAATCCGTGATATTTTCGTCCTCAGTTGCATTCCAAAGGGTT
Source organism: Riptortus pedestris (assembly GCA_019009955.1). Lineage (NCBI taxonomy): Eukaryota > Metazoa > Arthropoda > Insecta > Hemiptera > Alydidae > Riptortus > Riptortus pedestris. The sequence continues at coordinate 106,503,746 of CM032230.1, read as the reverse complement.
GCACAGCATAAAACTTTTTCCTCTATCACTCATGTAGTTATGCCTTATTAATTTATTGGTGAGAGGCAGTAGGGAGCTTCTTATTAGTGATTTTATAGGGTGGACGCCCTTTAAATTTTAAAAGATAGCAAAAGTGTATATAGCATATTTCACATTTCTTGTAAAGAATGATAATCGGAGAATATAACTTTGACAACAGAATTGTTTTTTTACGATTTCTCAATAAGACGTATTATGGGAACATTCAAAAGTTTAGTGTTTATTGTTCTCTAAACCAGGGAAGAATTGAAGTCAACTTTCACAGGTACTTTACTATTCTTAGGTTTTAACATTTTATAGCAGCCGGCAGAGGATATTTAAGAACAATGTTTAATGGGTCCTACGATTCGTTTATAACTTGTAGTACGTGATTGCAAACCTGACGTTAACACTAACGTAAAACTAATTAAAATATGATTTTGGAGCACATTTAAATAAACGAGTTCAGAAAAGGAAATATAGAAGCTGAAGAACATTTGAGGCTCAAAAAGAATTAGTAACTGGAAGCTAATTTTGTATTTAAAACATTAAAATGATTAAACAGGAGTTCACCTGTCCCGGGATATATTTATTCTTACTATTTCTTGGGTTTGTGTCTTGGCAGGAGATAATAGAACAATGAGTCAAACTAGTATGACTACTACTTCAAAATAGTTGTGAAATAAAACGGATGAGAATAATTACTTGCTCACTACAAGGCACTACAGTACTTGCAGTGCCTGAGCTTCTGGCACCATCTTCTAGACCATTCAATACAGTCCACACTTAGAATCTTTCCATCCTGGACACAAGCATCTGCAAGGCTTTAATCAGGTCAACCAACTAACCCTGCATCGGTCTATCCCTTCACCTCACCCCACTCGGTGTACAATACAACACTTTCCTGAGGAATCTTATAGAATTATTGTTGATGAGATCCATTTCTCTGGACGTTTCCTATTTTGGGCAATCTGACCCTTTTAAAAGAACAGATATCAGGCACGCCATACAACACAACTCTGCTTCTGCAGGTCCTCAATGTGTGCTTCCCAACTCCCACTTTCTGTGACATTAACCATTATTGCTTGATAATCCCTCGAGGCTCTCTCATTCCTTGCCTTATATATATTGCCAAGAGTTCTTCTCTCTCAGACCGAAGAGGGTTCTCCTACCATTCTTGGGGTGAGTCGCCGTTTTTTTTTGCCGTGCATAACTGGTTGTCATATGGCTCTTTTGTATATTTTCATTGTAGCTTTCCTGAAGAGACCCTTAATGCAGGGAATAGAAGAATTTTTGATATGGCAGATACTTAAGTAAAATTTACAACGAGGCAATGGGTCGAAGTATTAAAAACACGTTATACTTTCACTTCACTTTATTAAGGATTCCTTCGATATGCTTCTCGCATTCTTTTCAGGAACACCTAGTCTTAAAAACCAGGTCAGACCGTGGGCAACGAAGACAACCTTCTCCTAGGCCACCTTCGTCCAGACTGATGCTGTGGTTTCCTGTCAATCTTGACGAAGCAGGCCTAGAGAAAGGAATTCTTCCTCGGCCATGGGATGATGTTTCTTAGTCTAGGTGTTCCTGGAGAGGCGTTACTGAAACCACAAAACGTGTAGAACGACTTCATAATTACGTGAAATGAAAGTATAAAGCGTTTTTAATAATGCTTTTGCCTCGCAGTGATATGTATAAATAAATATAATCCCTCCTCCTACCATTCTAGACGCAAATGGTCTTTTTGGACCTTAATGGGACCTTATTTGGAGCTGTAGATCTCCCACTCCTTGTACAAACTCTTTCTGAGCACCGGCCAATACTTCAACACTGGTCAGCGTACACCATATGCAGTATGAGTCAGTCTGATAAGTTTGCTAGAATTCCTATTGACTATAGTGAGTCGTGCAATTTTAGCCTATACAAAATATGTCTTTGTCAACGAAGATGTAATGAGGATCAACCTACTACTAAAGTTATTCAAGAGTATTGTGACCAACGCCTTCACACATAAGGCGAATCTGAGCCGCCATGACAAATAAAAAAAAAATGGTAAAATTTGTTTCCTCAGAGAGTTATGGAAAGGTTTATTAATTAAACCTTATTCTGTATAATTCGTTCCTCTACCTCCCAGCTTCACTAGAAGTAACCTTATGCTGTCTAGAAATAAATTAAGCGTCTCTGAAAATGTTTCATTATTGGATTTGAAAGTAAAATTTAGTTACCTCAGTTTGGAATGTACAGAAAAGATGGCAGAAATATGGATGCCCAGTGCCCAACGTGAGTACTTTCCTCTCGATCATGGTGCACTCTACGTCGTCATCCTCAAGCACTACGTCCTTTTTGAGGGCTTTCACAGCGTAGTAGCATCCTGAACCTTTCAGTTCGGCCAGAAGCACCTACAAGCAAAGCTAAAATTAGTAATTGTGACTTTATATGTTTGTGATGTCATTAAAGTTTGGTTGATTGGTCCTTATTAACAAATACAAGTAAATACTTAATAGGGAATCAGTGGTTTAAAGATCTGGATTATTTTCCTAGTGGTGGCAAATTGGAACCCCGGGATCGCTCACTAAATTTTATTTAGCAGTACGGACATCGAGCTTTGAGCTCGTATTTGTATCTTTTCCTCCATGCTCCCAGCATCTTAAGGCAATCGGGCAACTACTTGAATAAAGAAGTAGCTATCTTTGGTCAGTAATTCCACGAATGTAAGGCAGGGAAAGTGTCAAGGTGACATCTTGGCGTTTTACAAAATCTGTGTGACAGGCATGAGCCCTTCATGCGTCATTTAATTCTATTTAAATTGTTATTTTTCCTTTTATTTCGGTTGGCTTTCAAGACCTGACAGCACACACACCATCTCGCTTGCTTTCGAGGACTGCTTCATGATCTGAGAAATGTACGCATCCTGTACCTACATGTATTTTATCTGTTGCTTTGGAAGCTTCCCTTCTCCAAGACTGAGTTGAAGAGGATGGAAGATAAGGAATCACCTTGTCATAATCATGTCTTAAGGTCGAACGCCACACTCATCTTCCCTTGTATCAACATTCGACAGCGGGTTCTATTGATACACGATCTTGTCAGACGGTCAAGTTTTCCCAGAGTACATAAGATCCGTTATTATTTTCCAAAGAGAGCCGCTTTGAATTAATGGAATGAATATGTGTTCATCTAGCTGTACTTTCCACCATGTCTCGAGTATCTGTTTGATGGAAAATATCAAATCTTAAGATCTTCATATTCTGAGCTCTGCTCGATAATCCCTCAAAGCTCTCTTGAAGTGCGGGTTCATTAAGCATGCCGGAATCTTGAACTCTGCTGGGAGCAGTGGAATTCCTCTATAATTCTCGCACTCATTAGTGGAGCCTTTTTTCATGACTGGAAATTTGCGGCAGTGTGTTCCATCTGCTAAAAATCCGTTCCTACCTCCTAACTAACGTAACCGACTTATCAATTGATCCCCTTCCTCGAACAGTTTGCCAGCAAACCGTCAGTTGCGAAGGCTTTTTGTTACTTGTGACCTCTCCGGGATATCTGGATGCTCAACGGACGTCCAAACAAGCACTCAATGTAGACCATATCATTCTCTGTAAGGCTTATCCTAAATGATCACCCCATTCCTTAATTTTGAATATAGATATCAAATTTATATCCATAGTTGAAAAATACAATTCCACTAAATGTAACGCTTTTACAATGCTAGCTTTCTAGGGCCAAAGCTATGTTCAGTACTGTATAATTGTATGCCATTTTTGGATTCTTTTGTTTTCAATATATCAACTTCAGAATATTCTGGCACTTAAGTGCAATTGTTACAGAAGTTAAATAATGAAACATTTATAGTAGAATTTCATGTTTGTTATACGACCACCTAAAATTCTTAATATTTATACTTTAAATGGAAAATTAAAATTAACATCCACTTTATGCTTTATACGAAAAAGTTGATTAGAATAGATTTTCAACAAATTGCCAATTTTATCATAGCCAAGTTGAGGCTAACTAATTTATTCTGTGAGTCTATTACCAAATAAATTCCCGTGCTAATGAAGAAGTACTATCTAAAACTCTTGAGGGCTCCACTACAAACACATTCCTAAACATGTCTGCTCTACCTAATGTAGCACATAAATATGCACCAAAATGTAATAATAATACAATTTCAATAAGCATTGGTGACTTGTTAGAAGCTTACTCTATGTTCCTAATTCATGTAAACCCCTTGAAGCATGAAGTATGAAATATAAGAATAAGTAAATATATGAAATAAAGAGCTCCAATTTTATCCCATGACTCTACACAGAATGAAGATATTCAAATTTTTTTCAAGTTTCAAAATTAGTTTGATTCTGAAATTCAAATATTTTGCCATAAAACAGCTTGCATTTATACCTTTATTAGAGACAATTTATTATTTAATCTTGAATTGTCTATATGTATTTCTTTCACAGTTTCGACAACTGGCTCATAATTTTATGAGAAATGGACCACTCATTTTTGGAGTTAGCCATTGAGTCATTTTGACAATCTAGAAATAGCATGCCAATACGGTGATTCTTATCTGGTTTGAAAAAATACAGACCCACTTATGAATTAGAAAATGATTTATTTTGGGCAGTTTTTACCTGTTTGTAGACTTTTAACAATTAAGAAACGGGGAGTACTTTTCTATGTTAATTTAGTCTCTTCATTGGTTTATTTTTTCCCCGTGTTTATATTCATTAGAACTAGTAGTATTGTGTACCATTTTGAGTGGCGAACGTGGCTCGCTGCAGCTGATATTCACTGATTTTTGAAAATCAAAGTTTTATAGAACTATTCACTCTTTGTTAACATATGTTGTTATCAATAAATCATTTTGAAGTTAAACCTCCAATTTGAGGTGGCTGTACCTCCAGATGATGGTAGGATTGCTGGCAGGTGGCCAGGCGTTCCTAGCCGAGCAGGCAGTAGCTGCATAAATCCTCTTCGGATGCCATCCTTTGCTCATTAATCAGACTCCCTTTATTCAGAGCTCATTCAACTTCTACTATCAGGGGTCCAGCTCTCGTGTAAACACTAAACCTCACTCTACAATTTATTTATCCGCTCGAGTATTATATCATTCATCAGGTCGAGTGGACGAGACGTTTTTGGTCGGTGTTGTTCAAATTCAAACTTTTTTTTTTTTTAAAAAGCTCTGTTCTGTGGCTAAAATGATATCATAAGGGATTACATTTGAAGGGGTTTAGAAATGTGACGAGGTTTTTGAGGGATTTTGAAGGGATTTAGAAGTGCTACGCAGTTATTGAGGGGTTTTGATGACATTTAGAAATGCTACGATTTTTTTGAAGGGTTTTGGAAATGATAAGACGTTTTTGGAAAAGCTACGGTTTTTGAGAGGTTTTGAAGGGATCTAAAATTGCTAGCAGCAGTGTAGCCTGGCCTCTCTCTATTTTGTGCAGACTCCTTTTCCTTAACAGACCGAAGACAGAATTAGTAGCAGCAGAAGAAAAAAAAAAAACAACAAATTTCCGTCTCCAGTAGATGTATTCTCTGTTTAGCGATTGCTTTTACAATGAAAATCAGAGTGGCAATAAGAACTTACACTGCAGGAGAACATTATTTTTAGGTTATGGAAGATTGGAAAAATCAAAACTGTGTAAACTTTGATCAAAGATGGAATGGGCTTTAAAAGTAATTTTACACTCCAGAAGCATGTGTTCTCTGCCCAGTATGCCAGAAGCTCACTGGCCAGAAGAGTCCAGAGTTGTTTGGTGGAAGATAAATAGTAGATAATGATTAATTTATGGTGTTGAAATGAAGAGGCATTACCTTACCGAAGCTGCCTTTGCCCAAGACCTTGAGGAACTGGAAGTCGTTGATGTTGTACTCTCTAAATCTAGGTAGAGTTGTAGCTGGAGGTGTGACCCGACCTGCTCCCAGCTCCTGCCCGCTCTCAGACTCCGAGGAATCAGTAGAATCTATTCACAAAGCAATGTTATATTAACTTATACAGTAATTGCAAACGCTAATTCAATAAGTGACGTTCAACGCCATTGGCATTGTCTTAATGTTACAACAAGAAGAGAGAGGCAAAGTCATGCTCACGAATAGGACATACTTTACTTTACACTCATACTTAATGAACAAACAAGACAAACCAATTGGTTTATGCTGTAATATACCTCTGTCAGTTAAACATACTCTGACTGACTTCAAACAACGCCATTCAGTTTAAAATTTGTATTAGTTATTTTTTATTATATTCATGTACCAAATCGGGTTATTTGTTCATTTTTTTTAATTAGTTCCCAAAGTATTTAATTGGTAATATTTTATATTATTTCGTTTCACTTTTTGAGTTTCGTTGTAGTGTTATTTTGTAAAGGGTAATATATATATATATATATATATATATATATATATATATATTTCAATTTATGTGCTAATTGCTACAGAACGAATACGGAATGAATACCCCTGTCAATAGTTTTACACCGTAGTTGGTTTTAGTGGTTGTGTTTGGGTCCTTAAAACAACTTATTGTCTTAAGTAGACTTATAGCAAGAGAATCATAATGTCACAAGAATACAGCAGTTATACTTTCATAATGCAAAATGAATAGGAGGAAAAATAGAACTCTTAACTGCTAAGGTATTTTGTCTTATCTTCATTTTTGATGAATTGACACTTAGGGACAGCCTTAAACGGTCAGGCAGTTAACAATCCGGATTATAAAGGTTTCCATAGTTTGATTTTTGTGTTCATGGGTGCGGTTTAGTTACCAGAAATAGTCAGTATGTGCAGTTGGCGATTGATTTTGTATTTTATCTTTCCTTGATACTCTAAAGACCCTTGCCCCTGAGGGTTTGGATTATTTTGAAATTGGTGCCAGGGTTTTTGCAATAGTTCCTTTTTTAAAGTATTTCTACAAATATTCTTTTAAAGAGGGTATTAAAGGAAACTTGTCTGTTATCTAAACATTCATCTAAAACACAAATAAACATTGGAAGCTTTGCCAAAGTCAATCTTCTTCCTCTTGGGTCTCCACGCCGATTTACTTGGGTTTATATATAATTTGTTTAAGTCACTGTCGTACATCTGAATGTACTTTTTTTTTATTAGAATAATTATTAGATTTTCATAAATATTTTATTCTGTCAATGGTGTATATTATTTATTTAATAATTTACTAAACAACATGACAATCAATAGACCGAAAGTGAATTTCTCTTTCCTGTGAAATTAATTGATAGATGCTAGTGTTCAGTACTGTATAACAGTAAGTACTCGTAATTTAGCGACTAAGGAAAGAATATTCAAATTAACTTTCCTGAAAATATAGATACTACGATTTCTGACTGAAAATAACTATATACTGCCTCCATTATTAACAACATTGATTGCTTACTACTCAGATTCAAATTATTGACCCGACATACAATTGTAGCTACTGGTATTAATATGTTTGTATTGTATTGATTGGCGAATTACAGGAATAATATTTTTACTTTTATATTCGTGTTTTAGCTAATCCAACTTTTAATTGTTTCAAAAATATAAGAAACTTTTAATCCATTTTCTTTTGTAAAGAAATTCTCGACAATGATTTTATTTTTTAATCTTTTAGAATTTAATCTATGAGGCTTTTTTTCAACTCAATTTAATTATTAATAAAAATAGCAAAAAATAGCTACGAAAACATGTTAAAATTTAATACCTGAACAATTTCAATAAATCTGTCATAAATACACGTTAGCATATCGATACACCTACAATTAGATTACTTAATAAATTTTAAGTATAATTAAACTGTTTATTCATCAATTTGGAAACAAACTATACTTACATAATGGGTTTCTATTTGATGAATTTCTTGAGTCACTTACAACATTTCCACTAATTTTTCCTTTCCGTTTAATCACTGTTGACGTAGTCCATTTCCGAATTTTCATTTGTAAATCGTTTTTACTTTTTGTACGTATAAGACGCTCAATTTCTTCCCAAATCATCATATTTATAGGGTTATACGAGTCACAAAATAATATGAGACTGTTAAATATTTCCAGGGTACGAAATCGGATACCCTCACTACCGCGCTGAGAAATTATGACTGAGCGAGGTGTTGATCAAAAGCCAGAATATCTCCTTGGTATGCAGAAAGTGCCTGGCGGGGGAATTATGGGAAACATGAATGAAATATCTCAAAGGGAAATACACTGAACAAGGCAGGCTTTAGTTTTCTTCGAACTATCTGAGGCCGTACTATTTTTCACTCCGATTATGAACGCCTACTTTAAAGTTGCAAAGGAGTTCATTGATAACGATGTATAAAGCTAACGATTGGTTCTAGGAACTTGACTCGCTCAGAGAGGAAGTGAGACTAGAAGAGGAATGTTGATCAACAGCCAGGATCCACCTGGAAGGGAGGTGATGGCCGGCTGACAAGGGAAACATGATTGAAATAGTTTATCGCTAAATTACGAGATGAGAGAACAAGGAGCGGCCTGTCTTCTTTGAAGCCCGTTTATTAGAATATTCTCCGTCTAATTCTCCATTCCTATTTCAGTGAACCATAGAGTTTACTCTAGATCAAATTCTGGGAATATCTTGAGTACACAGAGATAGAGGAAGTTAAAGGCCAGCGGATGTTGATCAACAGCCAGGGGTTTGGGCGGAAAAGGTGAACACAGTGACTGAAAATAGCACGTCGAACACATATCAGATGTGGGGTTAGTTTTCCTGAACAATAGGGAAGGAAAAATATGTTTTACCTAAAGTAATATGAAGGACAATTTTACATTGCATTAAAAAGTGTCTTGACGCCCACCCCCTTTTTTCTTGAAAATCAAAAAAGGAAAAAAGTCATTAAAGTATAGTATAAGTCAGCCAAAAGAAAAACCTGCCAAAAATGCAAACCTAATGATGTTGGGGCCTGAATTGTTGTTGTTGTATTTACCTAATTTCTACTAAATAGTTGTTCCAGAGCAACTTTATATAATCATTTCCTCTAACAATGTCTTTAGACGGTTGCAGCAGTCTATTAAATTGTTTTAAGCCCCTGGAGTGGTTGCTTAATGGATTTCAATACTGGTAGGGGGAAAGAAAATAAATAAATTTAAAATAGTTAATTCCCTTAAGTAAAATCTACTAAAAACAAGAACAACATTTAATTTCAGACCATGCACACAATTTTAGAAGTTTGGTTAAACCACTATTTATAAAAGAGTTCAGTTATGAAAACCATCTTGACAATTATTGTAAACTATGTATTCAATTTAATCAACATTCTTTTGCATGTGAAACAGAAATTCCACAAACATTTTTTACAAGTTCACACATACATTTTATTTTTTGTATTGAGTAAGATATATTGTAAACCCCACGAAAACATTGGAGTCTTGGAAATTAAATTAATCTGGTTATTAAGATAGAAATGATTATGATCGCCAAGCAACAATATACTGACAATTATTAGTATATTGTTACTTGGCTGGATTTTCGCCATCGTTCCATGTTTGCCAATCTCCGATAACGGAGGTCTGTTTAGTCCGATTCAATAAATCTTGAAGATCTGAGAATATCTATCCAAGAGTTCTAGTATTCAGTTTTGGCAGCCATCCAATTTCCACTATTATTAGTTCATAACAGACAACAATGAAGGCTACAAGCGAAAGGAATGTTTAAATCGTGTAAGCTCATCAAACTTAATTGCTCAAAATTTTATAAAAAACTACTTTTTTCATCTTATGAACATGTGGGAAGAGTCATATAGAGTAGACCATTTTATTTTGTGAAACTATAATATAGGTTTGATAGTTTGTCATTTTTTTTGTATGAAATAGATAAATTATTTAAAATAATCAAGTATGAAAATCTGTTTTAACAAAATTTAGTAATTTGACCCTAAACAATAGGAATATGGCTTCAATGTCAAGAGGATCATAAAATAGTCATATATTTAGGCCCTACAGAAAACCATCATAATTATATTCATATTTGATCAGAACATCAAAGATATAAATTAAAACTATGTACCTCTGTGGACCCTGAGTGTACGCAGCACAAAACAAGAGCCTAATAGTCGAGTTTTGTTATTTGTTTGCGTTCTTATTTTGTATTATTTAATTTTTTCTTATTTTTATTTTCATTTTGTATTTTGTTTATATAAATTGTTTTTGTTGCTTTTTATGAGCAATATTGCCTCGCTGCGAACGCTCCAAAATAAAGAAATAAATAAATAATATGATTTTGGAGGCCACCAAAGAAAATTACAGTGCACAAAATAATTGAATTTATTTTTAAACCTTACGGTACAATTATTTAATGATGGCAGGCCGCAAAAGGTCAGGTTCATGGAAATATATTATCCTACAGGCCAGAAAAATGTTGGCGACTAATGCTACAGAATGACTTATCGTTGAGGAGATATTCTGTGAATATTTGGTTTGAATATAAACTGCTCAAAAATGAATAGGTATATTGCCTGTTTTGTAATATTTATGGGGCCTAGCATTTTTGTTTTTTTTTTAATTATAAATATCATTAATATATATTAGAAATTATTGTCTTCCCCCCATAAAAAGGTAATTTAATTAAGGTCGATTTAATTAAAATTAATAGGATAAGAAAAATAACCAATATCCCTATTTATTTTTGAGCAGTAGGTATATCTTCAATTCAGTTTAAAGCCCGAATTGCTTATTCCATTCATCATTAGGTTAGTTTATTTTTTTTTAATGTAGCATATCATAATTTAAAAAATTTCTAATATTTATAGAATCAATAAATAATATACTTTATTCTAATATTAAAATTAATACCTACAGTTTATAAACATAATTTCTATATAAACAGTTAATTGTCACTTACTGTGCTTGAATAGAGACGAGGCAGCAGATGATTCAGGGCTGTCTTTTATTGACCTACCTCTCTTGACGCTGGCGAGTGCTTCTGCTATCAGTTTCTGGTTGACTCCACAGAGGTTGGGCATCAGGGGTCTGCATTTCCAGTGGCAGTTCACGTCGCACTCTATGCAACAAACTTATTGGTTACCTACTGGTTGGTGGTCACTCACAAGTCTAACTGTATCGTCTGCCTTTTATAAGTATTGTGTCTTGTCAGTAATTATTTAAGAGAAGGGAGAGGTTCTATGATACAAAATTTTTTTTTAAACAAGAGTTTATAAAAAAACATTCTTCAACAATTGTTTTAGTTTTTTTTAATTAAAATTTATTATTAAAATACATTTAATTGAAAATCATTGAATTGATCATCTAAAATTAAAATCAAATAGGCCTTATTACGAAACGAAACAAAAGCTCTCAATCTTGACTCGCGAAAATATTAGTTAACTTTAAATTAGTTAGTTACAAGTTCGAAACGAATTTATTAAAGCCTCATATTCTACATTTAAAAAAAAATCTTGTCACTGTTATCACTGAGTGTAAGCAACGGGGGACAGCAGTAAAAAACTGACATTTAAAAAATTATTAACTTTTCTTTTATGTTTTAATTTTGTTTCTTTGGAATTTCAACAATTGCAATGTTTTCCTAAATATACTTGTAGCGTCCGGTTTGTTGTAGCGGTGTCCACTTAGACTCCACTAGATTTTTCTAATATCTCATTTTTACTGAGTTGAGAGTCTAACTTTCTTACAGCCCATTCCTTTGCTTTCTTAAATCCCTGGCTTACAAAATTTGGATCAATTACGAGAGGCTTTCTCAGAATTTCAAATGGAGTAGAAAGACCCAGAAAGTTCAAAACTCTATGTTAATCTGGTAGTGGCAAATAGGACCTAATGTTGCCTATAATAATTTTACATATAGTTTTTCTTACCAGATTTGTTATCCAATGGTATTTTTTACGTGAATGCCACAATACTTAAACTAGATGGATTTGTCTTGAACCATTGAAGCTTTCTATTTCCGCTGCCCTCTTACGGAATAAATGGTGGATACTCTTACTGCTAGCCAAAATCGAATACTTTCCTTAACCAAGGCAGATGACCTACTCACCTACAAAGAAAAATACCAAAGAAGAATTGTGACACAAGCTTAGCGTAAGGCATGAAAGAATTGTAGAAAAAAGATAGTGTTATTAACAGAGCCAACATGCGAGATAGCTGCCCAAAGTTCTTAAGATGACAGGATGCGACGCCTCCAATGTGAAAGGAAAGACTGATCTATCCTGGCAACAGTAATACAAGAACATGCAGTGCAACGGACAAAAAGCTCATGAGCGAAGAAGAGGTACTAGAAAAAGATATTTGGAGTACGAGTTTATTTTCTGGAATGTAGTCTGAGGTAGCACGTTATACTATTGTTGCTAAAAACTGTCTGGAAGATCTAGGAATAGATTTAATAGGTTTGTTGTACTTGCCAAGCCAGATGGCCTACGTCATTTTAGGTCTAATGTAGTTTCAGCCATTATCCTGTCAGATTTCTCAGGCTGTGACGTTTTATTTTTTCGTACTTTGTAAAAGGAATTCAGGGGCATTTTGTTCCATACGTTTTGTGAACAGTTACAACCTTGTGTGTTGTCTTTTGCTCTCAATGGTTTACGGGCATTTTGAGATAGGAGGCCTCGTTCAAGTACATTGATTTTTAAATCTGATTATTTAAATGACCTTATTAGACTCCACGCATATTTCTATCTATATTCACATAGAATATATTTCTATATGTATTTATTATATATCCCTGCATACGGATATACATAATATGAAATTTTACTCCAGGCTTGTTTTAAGCCAATAAAAAATGTCCACTTTAGTTATTCAAAGAATTTGGTTGTGACAAAAAAAAATCATACAAATTTTAACGGACTTCATTTTCAGAAACAAGTTTTGATGAATGATTAGATCCAGATGGGAAATGAAATATTACTAAATACGATAAGGGATTAAATAATGAAGGTTGGATATTATTTGTTATTTTGAAACAGAGCCAGAAGGCATTTACAAATAAAATCCTTTAGTAAACTATCTAGGTATTCCTTCGAAAGCAGTTTATACTCAACTGAACTATAGATAATGAAGAAAAATTGTTTTGTATAAGTTGATGGATAGATGTTGTTAGATGTTGTTGTTATTTAGCATTGTGTATTATAAGCGTCATAATATTAAATTCGCTTTGTTTAAATGCACATTTATCACTCTATAGCCATTTTAAACATCCCTCATGATTTATAAATTGTTTAAATAATCATAAAATTGTTGTTATTCAACTATTCACCTTAAATTACATCTGATTTGGCATTCACCAGTTTGTGCTTTGTGAAACTGTGAATTGGCGATACAGCATCGAACAGTATTCGACTGAACTAGGTTTGGAAAATTAAACTATGCAGTCATTAAAAAGTATGGAGCCAATATATTAAAGCATTCAGTGTGTTCCTTATCTAGGATCCACTTGTTCTAACATCAGCTCCTGTTCGTTGTTATTAGTAATTTCCTAGTTTTTTTTATTTTGGGGAGCTTTTCTTTAATCAGTAACGAATACTGACTACGAATAGTGTACACAGCATTTTCAGAAAAGAATCTACTTTAATTTAGGATGGGTTTCGTCTAAATGATTGAATATGCAGATTTTGTATTACACTTTTTACTTTACGATTTTCCCATCAACGCGAAAGAAATGATTCTTTGATCGTTTGATATTTGGAGGCATTATTAAATTTATTTGATTAATTAATGGGGGAAAAAAATAATTTCAGAAAAGAGTATGTACAAAAAACAGGACAACGTCACTAGAATGAAAGAATTAAACAAAGAATTCTAACAATAGAAATAAGGAAACCGTTTGTCTCATTCCGAGTTATTTACATTATTCAGTGTTGAAATTCCTTCACCCAATCTAAGACTGACTCTAATCAGTAACTTCTTAATTTGAGAAAGTATTCTTTAGTGAAATGTTGTTGCATAATTACTAAAGATAATTTTTTAATTGTAATATTACGATATGTATAGAACTTTAGTATGGAATAAATAGCTGAAATATAATTCAATCCATCTTGAACGAAAAATGAGTTATTTATATTTTGAAATGATTGTTATTTCCAACACTGTTATTTTTGTTATGATTGCTGATATGGATATTATTTACCAATGTCATATTATAGATTCAAAAGTTGATTTTGCTTTTGATTTGTTTTAGGTCGAAATAAGTTGAATGTAATTTGATTTGAAGTACATATCACGGGAATTCAAATCATTAAAAGATAAATTCCTAAAGCTAATTTTGAGTAATGGTAACAGTTTTAATTTTTAGTTGAATTTTCATTATAGGCCGTTGCATCATTATTGATTTTGTTAATTTGGAATTTACCCCCCCCCCCCACAATAATTTACGTTTTACTATTTCTATTAAAGGTTTCCGTAATTCTGAGATTTACCAGATTATGCTAGCTAGTTACAAAATAAATAAAACAAGATAAAATTTTTGGAAACAATTTACACCATTCAGAAAATAATATAATTCATAATGAATTATATGGGATTCATTTTGAGGGTTAAAAACCCCATCGATAAGCCGAACTAAATGAATTATTTGATGTAACTAGTATTCAGGCTTGATATAAAGATATTAGCTGTCAAACTATAAATAAGACTTCAAAGGATTTATATTTAGTTGACCAAGTTGGTCCAATTGGCATAAAATATATCAATCACCATGACCCAGAGTGTAGCCGATAAATAGACTTGCTAAAGTACTGACACATACTACTCATCCATTGCTGAAATCGTTATAGTAAATAGTCGTTTCTACTGAAATACAGGCGATATTAAAGCTACTAAACTTGTTTTTCTGAAGAGAAATTTATAAATAACTATTACTTGTAAAAAAATTAGTTTTAAATCAAATTTACAAACAGTATCAAATTATAATCACTATCTTTGTACTAGACAAATGGGATAAGGCGTTATCACCAACTTTTAGTGAACATAGATTAAAATTAATAGCGAAGATCGGCTATTAGAGGTACTAAATGAATTTCTATGGTATGAAGTTTGTTGAGTGAAGTTTCAGATACTCTTGGTAGTCTTCATCAGCTCAAGTTGTGGAAGTTTAGACATTATCGTAACTATAGTGCTTCTAGAAGCATAATGGCCTCGTAGATTGGGCCAGTTTGTAACATATATACAAGAGAGGGTCTTCCTTTATAAATTGAGCTGAATTTACGTTATATTTTATTTCCATATAAATAAATAACAAAGATTTTCTGGAATTAAAAAATAATCCCCTTTTTAAATATGGGAATACATAATTTTTGCGTTTTATATCATTCTAATAATAATGGCAAGAAATTTGAAATTCATGTCTGTCTGTTGGTCAATCATTTAAAAAAGAGTGAAATAGTTAGAGTGAACTTTTACATTTTGGGAGTCATCTGCCGCAATACTCAACACAGGCAATATGGGGATTTGATTTTTCGATTGTGGGGGGTGGTTTATTTTTTTGGATGTCAACGTCATACATAACGTTTTTGTCAAAACCTACGTATTGGCTTTATGAAAAAAATCTAAAGAACAAATTGGTCTTTTGATATTTTAAAGTCATAATAACTTTTTAGATTTATTAATTTCGTAATTATGATAAAACGTTTGCTCACCACCGGAATTTTGTCATATTATACAACAATAATTATATGAGCCCTTGAGTGAGCATATATTCGTCGTGCGATCAAGCTTCAATGTAAAAATAAAATTTCCAGAAAGAAGTATTCAGCATGGGATGAAAATGAAGTGATTATTTAGTTCTAAGATTAGCTAACCTTTATATTTTGCTGGAAAACCAATTTTTTTTAAAATCCTTTTTATGCCTACATCAACAAGTAAATACATAAACGCGGGTCACATCTAAACATATCCATCAAACATGATAATGAAGTGATCTTTATTTCCTTTAATTTACCCTTCTTAATCAACCCATCAACGACGGGTAACACAGCTAGTCAGTTATAATTTGGAACATTATATTTTTTAAATTGTTTGGTAATGATAATTTATAACCAAAATTATTATGGATATTTTCATGACGTCGGCTATTGAATTTGAGAAAATATTTTCCTCACAATTTTGGTCACACGTGGGATGAAAATCTAGTTTTTTAAAAAATGAAGTTAAATTTTTGAAAGTTTAAATACTCACTTATTCGGCAAAAATGCATTTAATTTCATCGAGGGGTTACCCATAATTTATTTAAGGTAATCCAAATTCACAGGTGTTCTTGATAAGGGTTACTTATTCCGATTTCAATATTTAACCATGATTTTTGAAACTGTTTTTTTTTTCGTTATTTAATCCTTTGTAGATTATTCTTTCTGTATTTTACCGCTGAGGGAAGTAGACGCGATGCATACCTATTGGTGGGAGCAGCTGTTTGTTTTAGAAGAACATACATTTAATTTATTTAGTCTGAGTATAAGGTACAGTTGGAACATATCTGGAGAGATTGTCAAATAGCTACAAAATTTTCTTTCCAGGCACATTCGATAATATTCCAATTTAGCGTACATCATTGTTACATTCTATCTCCGCTCCGATTATGTCCATTTTTACAATCGACTTACAATAATCAATGATACTTTTTAGTAGCAGTATATAAGATGACTTATTTCTTGTCTTACTGTTGCACGTTAGCTTGGATCCATTGATTCGATCCTAATATGCAGGGAACAAGTTGGTCAGGTTCTTCAATAAAAGCGAAGAAGTTGTTCTGGAATTACCTAACAGTAATTCTATTGGACTGTTCTATTTATCAAATTAACATAGCTAAGTATCCAATATAATGAGTAGGACACGATAGATACTGCAGTAGCTACTTGCTAGTTAAAGTAGTATCTGAAATCACTCCCTCACATTGAGCTGGTGAAGTCTACCAGGTAACAGGTACTCTAAGGTCTACTCAGGGAAAGGTACTCCAATAAACTTAATACATGAGAAATTCATTCTTATCAAAATTACTAATTATTAAAAGGTGGCAGCACATCCCTTCGCCGAATAATTGCATGTTATAGAGCTCAAAGTCTCCTTTTGAAATTCGAGAAGAAATAAAAGAAAGAAGAAAATTCAGTAAAGCCGAAGAAATATTTAAATTTTGTTCATTTTAAAAAAAAGGAAATAATCAAAGTGAGTATTAAAAAAGTCGGTTTGTTAACCAAGCTTGATAACTATTTTTAATATTTACTATATTAGAGAAACATTTCTTGTATTGGCTCAGACTCGAATCTGGTGAATACCCAATAGGACCAAACATGTCACCAATTCTGTGAGAGGTAAATAATAAATAATTCAAAACGTTTTGCACGTTGCTATGCTTTCCAAAACATGAAGTTCATCGCCATCATATTATCTTTTAAGTAAATATAAGCTAATCATCCAAAATGTATTCATACATACTGGGAATGGTTATTTAATAATAATATTTCATTAAAATCAACGTTATACTTCTATGTCTGAACGGGGCGGGCTATCTACTTGTCAATTTACCAGTAAATTCACATACAATACTCATATGGGAATCGAACCCATGATGAAAAGTTATCTAAATGTGTTAAGATTATCGTATTAATAACCGAATTTTTATTTTAAAAGACTTTCCTGTTTGGTTGCTCCACATTAATAATATTACTAGGAGTGTTATTTTATGAGTGGAACTTTGCTATTTTCTCAACAATTAACCACCCTAATAAATTGCTTGGCTCTACGGAAATGAGCTATTACACAAGCAAGGATATTTTAAATGTACTCCACTTTCTAGTACTTGGACCAATCAGGACGGCTTATCTGAAAGTTACCACCAACAGTTTTTTGTTAGTATTAGAGTTCCTTTAATAGAGTTATGTTTACGGTTTCGCTTTAAGACTTTAACTACCCCCCCCCCCGTCCTCCTCACTGAGATATTCACAAACCAACTGTATTGACAATCATTCCTTGTCAGCATAAATTGTCAGTTGTGTTTAAATAGGCTTTTTATTTTGGAAGAAACAGTGATTGGTATGTGAGATGACATCAGCCTATCATTCCAGCACGTGAGAAATCTGCTTCGTTCACGCAGCCCATGAGAGCCGGTCTTGTTGTTGTCCAATGATCTTAACGTTCTGATTTCACCATGGTTCCCGACTATGGCCTACTTCTAGAAAAATTATAAATTATTTGTCGTTTAACTGCAGAATATTGTTCAATATATCTTAATAAATATAACTTCAACAATGTTTTATCCCAACTACCTATCCAAGCATTGTAACCTAAAGTACCTAACATAATGTTGTTTAGTATTGTTCAATGATATTCCTTATGATTCTAGGGGTTCTCAATAAATAATGCAAAATGTAACCAATTAGAATATCTCACCTCTCCCATGAGTATCTCTTAAAACCATTTCGCTCGCTCTTTCTTAACAGTGAAACTGTCCGCGTGACACAAATAGAGAACATGAGAGTTGACTGACGTAAAGCCTCGGACTGAACCCAGTATAGGGATCCTGTTTCCACCTGCCCTGGAACCTTGAGTACTTATTCTTTAACCTAGTTGGCATGTCGGAAGGTAAAGCTTATGACCTGGTTATATTGCTCTATAAATGCAAATGACCGTCAATGAAATATGAAAAAATAAATAGGTGTAGATTTGGAGGTCAGGACAGGAATTAGAACGGATCTCAGATTTGGCAGCCGCCCAGGGGTCCAGCTTCTCACATTGTTTACAGTCCTGCTTAGGACAACTAACATCAAGGTTAATGCATTTCCTTTTTCCTAAAGAGGGAAAACTAAGATTTAAAATTTTCATTTTTCTGAATCCTAATAACAATCGTTTCTTGAGGGTTTTAATCTGAATATCAAAGCACAACACCTTTTACTTCTTCTAGGGAAGATGAGTGGTGGTGGTGGAACGAATTAATCTGGATGTACACGTATGCCTGTTTTCCTCTACAATATGCGTATTTGACAGAGTGCACTTTCAGAGCAATAACTCCATCTTTTTTGAAGAACAGGCAGCCGTGGTAGAAGCCAGTTCACTCTAACGCTCTTCAAGAAACGCACTGAAGATGTAGCTGTTGCTCCGGAAGTGCACTCTGTCAAAATAAACGCATTATATAGTAAATCAGGCCTACTGTGTACATCCAGACCTTTTACTTCGAATTATTTATTTATTTACGGGGCTCAGATTAGCCATGTGAGTTAAGGCGTTGGGTCTAACCCCCCCCCCCCCCAGGGAGTTTGCTGGTTTACCAGGTGAAAATTTAAAGTCGTTAGTTTGATTCTCACCTGGGTAATAGTGATTTATTCAGTGACGAACTCATTACTTAAAATCCTTTGTCCCACCCTGGGTAGAAAAGGGTGGTGATCTGTAGATAACCGTCCAAATTAGCCTCAGTAATTGAAACGACGTTGATAAATAAAATTTATTTACCGATTTTGAATCATTCTGATCCCTCTCCCTCACCAGGAGCGTTTTTAAATATCTGAAAACTTTATCACAACAAATTCTGTTGTGCTACCAAAGCCAACCTCGAATGACGAAAGGCATAATGATTAATCCTAGCAGATGTTACAAAATATCTTCCTAATAATATCTACCAATAGAAATTATTGGAAGCCTGCATATTAATAAAATCATGCTTATAACCCGCCTGGGCTACAGGGATTTATTTAGTGAAGAACTCATTAAATAAAATCCTTAGTTCCACTCTGGCTAGAAAAGAGTTGTAACCTGATGATAACCCTTCCCAATTAGCCTTAGTAGCAAAAGTGTTATTGTAATAAATAATAAAAATTATAAATTACAAATAAAAGTGAGCTATAAAAAAAAATGTAATTGACTCATAATAAGATGAATGAAGACACAGGAGGATGAGTAGACCCTCTGGCTTCTCACTAAAGTAGTTTGGCCCAAGGAATGACTAAAATATTTTCAAACTTAAGGAATAGTAACTTAATATTTAAATAAGTTCTTAACTAGTAAGGATCGGTACAAAGATGTTTTAGCCAAGGGCCAACTAGACCTAACGTTGTTACAGCAAGGCTACACTATGCAGTTGGCTAATTCAAAAGGGGCTGGTGGTAAAATAAGTAACGAGGGATTGTGCTTGAAGAATTCATTCTCTCCAAAAAATAGAAACCTCAATAGCTGAATTCTCTTTAGGGAAATCTGCTTTAAGGAATTGAAGAAAACATGGTAGATTTTAGGATGTTTCCAAATTTGATCATAACGACTAAACCTAGATTGAGAACAGTTCGAGCAACAAATGCACTTTTTTTCTCATTCAACTTGCCAATCTAAGTAAATTGAAAATGGATTTCTTCGGTTACCTTGCCGGACAAAAAGAGGTAAAATATCTCATCAGGTCTTCAAGGTAGCCAGGTAAATATTTTCCGTAAGCAAAAAGGGACTCAAACGGCTTATTCCCAACCCGAGATTTTTTTGTTCTAAACATATAATATTTCTAAACATTAACTGTGTACTCAAAATAGTGCCAAGCTTTCGGCAGTTTGCAAGGAACAGGAAATTTAGAGGATCCACACTTTTCTTTTAATATAAAAACTTTGAAGAATACATTTTTAGTGCAGCCTATTAAAAACTTAGAGCAAACGTCTATACTACTAATGTCCTAGAAGCACTTTTTCTTTGATATCTTGATTATAGGTTTGTATTATCAAATTGAGAAAAAGCCCCATGTGTTGTCCCAAATAAATTTTGTTTGTATGTGATCTATAAGGCAGTAACCTATAACTGTATGAGCTAGAATCCAACTTAAACATCCCCACCACAAAGCCGGAATGAAAGATTCAGTCCAATTTATAATTCCTGCAAGACCTAGCCTTGACGAATTAGTTTAAAAGTTATGATAAGTGGCAGTCGGGAAACTGTTGGCAAGGTGTCGTGAAAGAACGAAATCGCAACTAAGGCTGACTTGTGAGACACGAACCATTAGTAAACTATTTTTAAAAGCATCAAAAGAAAAATCGTCATGTGTCTAATCATATATTGGGTACAACCAAATGTGCGTCATATTAGAAAATTAGCAACAGCTATTTTTATGTCGATTAATTTATAAGTGCTTCATTTGCCAACAATAATATTCTTACTCAACCCGTGTGTGTGTGGCTCTGTCGATTAGCGCACAGGGGTCTTTTTTACTTTAGCCACACCAATTACTTTTCAAAATAACTATTAAAAACTCTAGTTGTTAGGTTTAAGTAAACTGTTGCTAACCTATATAAAGTTTATGCATGAAAGAGGATACCTGCCTTTTTTTTGTAATAATGAATCTCATACAACTTAGTCGTGTTCTTAAATCAGAAGAAATAGCGTATAGGGCTTTGCAGAGGTAAGAATTATTGTATAAATCAAGGAAATGTAGAAAAGGACACTTCATGCGGATTATATTTCATAAATTATATATTTAAAGGATTATAGTTCATAAAAAAAGCAGTTAGAAAGCTCCGGTTCTAGTCCCGCAATATGGCATACTTATTATTATACAGACTATAACGCTGGAATGTAGATAAACTGATAAATTTCAGTCTTTCTTATTCACAATATTTGTATTTTTATGAGGCTTTCTAATGCTTATGCTCCAATCTTCAGAGGCTTGTGACTGCCTTACATTTACGGAGAGCAACTGTAAGGCAGTTACAAGCCTACCTTCTTCGTGCTTGCATCTAAGTAGCTCTAAAGATGGAGGCATGATTTGAAATTAATCATCATCATGATCAAAAGGCTAAAACGTTGCACTTACTCTGTTGACTTTCACTGATTGCATTCATGAAAATAATAACATTGTGAAGAAGAGGGACTTAAATTCTATTTGCCTACGTCTATTGGCATGCCTACTTTACGGCTAATCAGGACGAGTTACCAACAGATTACCACCATCATCTTGGGTTTTAGCAGATTTCCCTTAAGGGAAATCAGCTATTGAGGTTGTACTCATGACGGAATTTGCGAAATTTTTCTTCAAATGTCCATCGATCCTACCTAGTAGATGACGAAAATGAGGTCCGTTCAAAACTGTATATATATATATATATATATATATATATTTGTCTGTTGCCGCTCTAGCGGTCGCAATTTTTGTTTGATCGTTACCAAACTCGATATTTATTCGTTTTATGTAAAAAGAAAGATCAAGTTCGTTAATGGCTGAAATCGGACCTATGGGAGGGGGAGTTTAGAGGGGACGATTTTCGAAAATTTAAAATATCTCCGTTATTATACGTCGGATCGACAAATTGTACAGAATCAATCTTATTGCAAATTAAAGTTGCTATAAATAGTGTTATATACATTTATTCTCTATCTTGAATATTAACCGAGTTATTTGCATTTTTATTAAATCTGGGCGGCTAACGGAAGGGTGACTTTCCTGCCAAAAGCTAGTTCGGCCGTTTCCTTAACTGCTCGACTCTCGTGAAATTTCTCTATTGTAAAACTTCACGTGGGAAATCTGCTTAGTTTACGCAGCCCCTGCGAGACGGACTTTTTATTTTGAGAGTTTACCACTAAATAAAGCCCCATTAACTACAAGCAGCAATCTAACTCACTGTTATAGGTTTAACAAGATCTTTATGACTTAAGCTTTAATGCGAATGGTCTATTAGGGCACCCTTCCAGATGCAACCTTTCCCATAATATATAAACGTTTTAGAACATTTAAATATGTTCTAAATTGTATATAGCATGTATAAAATTTATATATTTCTATAGAAGGTGTATTCCACCCATTCTATCAATAAATGCTTTATTTGGATTATAAAACAAATTATGATTCATTAGTTGTTAATGAGCAAATTACAAATGCCATTAAGGTATGTTTTTTTATCTTATTTTTTTTTTTTATTTTAATTTCAAACGATTCAGATGTCTACCGATTTCACTAAGTAGTTTACAAAAGTGTGGTATGTTTGCCTAGTGAGCCTTTAGCGGTAGCAATTTCAATTTAGTCCTTACCAAATTCACCTTTTTTTTAATGTTTCGCTCAAAAAAAAAAAAAAAAAAAACTAAGGCTGTAAATGTCAACCAATAGGAGTAAATGTTTTAACACTAGTGATACATTAATGGCAAATATCTGTTTTTACGCGTCACATAATCAAGAAATGATATAACTAATCACATAATCGAAATTATTTAGGCTATTGCTTTGTTTATCAAATAATATTTGAGTTATATACATTTATTTTCCAGCATCCAGCATTTTCCAGTCTTCTAACATGGAAACCCCCCTTACTCTTTAACGGATTTTCTCTATAACTATTATACAGGAGACTTCTTATATCCAACAAATAATGTAGCCCGTATTGTTTAAATAGTAATCGCTTTTCAAAGGGAGAATTACGAAAATAAAGGAGAAATATGTTAGTCTTCTAATATCCCATTTGTATCAATCCAGTATACTGCATCTTCACTTGAACTTGGCATTTATGTGTGTTACAAGCATGATTATTGTAAAATAGAACATTGAAAACTTTCTGCGTGAATGGAATTTACCTGGATAAAGGATTTCGAAAATAACACGTGTAAATAATCTATGTATTAGATGTATGAGATTGAGTAAGGGACAGTTCCAAAACGTGGAAGCACAAAAAATAAAATTGATTAAATATTTTTAATTATTCACAATTCACTAAAATGCTTGTTTGAAATTAAGGATCCCAAAGTAAAAAAATCACAACTTAATAATACATAAAATGTATACTTATTAAATATTGCATGTCAGATCTACTTAAAGCGTTTTTCTCATTTCAATTATCAAGAAAAAGTGGAACCACTAAAAATATTTCAAAATGCGTATAATTTATATGGGTTTATTGTGATGTACAGTCATAAAGTATTTAGCTCAATATAATCTACGAATAATAAAATTGACAAATGTTTCTGTAAATTTATTTTTTTATATGATGAAATATATTTTAGTGTTATTAATTAAAGTATCAATATTTCTGTAGTACTATTGTATCTTATTCATCACTAAAAATTATGTAACTCTACTATAAAATTTATTGTGCAAATAAGTGGACTCTAAATAAATACTTGAGAGATGACAATAAGTTGAAGACTTATCGCATCGCAGACCTCTGAATGTACATCGCGTTGCCAACATCAGTTCAACTCTGTTTTTATTTATAGAACGAAACCCTTTGCCAAAGTGAAATTCTCATCCCTTAGAGAAGGACAGAATAGCATACCTGGGCTATTTTAATGGACAAGGAAAAACCTTGTTTCTAGGCAAATCTGTTTCGAACACTACATGTTTTCCTGGGAATAATTTGTATTAAATTAGACATACTTTTCTTCTTCTTCTTTTTTTTTTTGCTCATTGGCGTAACACATAGTGTTATTAGTTATTTATTGTTTATTTTATTTTTATACTTTTAAATTTCTTACATTAAAAAACGGGACATTGGCACTTGGCAGCCTCTTAAATTAGCCCAGACAGGTGAAACAACTGCTAATTCTCAGTCGGCAACATTATTCACTAAAAAATAAAATAAATTTTTACAGAAGCCCGAAAATCTTTTGCAACGTAGTCAAATGAATGGATCGAAATTTTAAATTCCTTTTACGAATTTATTAAGCATAGTAATAGTGATTTCAATACAATTCGTTAATAGTTCCAGAGCCAGAAAACAAACTATAAATGAGGGTTCCGAAACATTATCATTCGCAACCAAGTTTTTTTTTTTTCCTTACGACTTAGTATTCCTAAAACTTTGAATTCATTGTTGGCAGAGTGACCTTTTCTAAATCAAATAATTACGGTGGTAAGCGAGTCCTACTTTTGAGATTGAAAGTATTTATTTGTCAGTCTATAAATTGAATAACAATCGGATCCATTTGTTCTGTATGCAAAATCTAATAAAACTTGGTAGTTGATTAGTTACTGGAAGAGTTGAGATAAACGTAAGTTCTTAAGTGAAATTATAATAATGAATTGCATAATGAGAGAATGCAACAAAAATGTATATAATATTTAGCTCAATGTCGTAAAACTGAATATCACTTGATATTAAATGTTTAATTACGACATAGATAGTCCATTACAAAAAAACAAAACAAAAAGGCCACCCCCATTAAACGGGTTTTGTTTTGATATTTTAGTAATCGTCTAATGGAATACGGAAATATTTTTCCCACTAAATAGAATAGCTTTAAAGTAATAAATAAAAAGTGTTAGAGAAACGGAAATGTGCTACTGTATTTTTATCAAGAAAAAAATAGTTATTCAAAATTGAAATATTGTCATAAAGTAATAAATCGATGGTCAAATACCGCATATCATATTAGAAATTTAGTATCATTAAAACATGGGTGCACCCCCTCCCCCTGCCATAAAGTTTTCATGATATGTCTTATGCGTGTTCATTGATTTCCTTGTATTTGAGGAATGCAATCAAATTTTATGTTTTGGTATTCCATATGTCGGAGTGCTATATGTTCTTAGTATATAAGAGAGTCAATACAATTGATCAGTATTTTAGTGGATTATATTAGACAACATTCTAGCATAGCGAATAATAGTAAAGAACAAAAACACCCCCAAAACTGGCTTACTTATATATATATGCATGCGTACATATATTTAATGCGGACTAATCATTTAACTCGTTGATGTGTATTCTTTTCATGTTTTCACTGATTAATCCCAGGATGGTAGAACACTCGCAACGAGTAAAAGTGGGACGCTTCATCCTTTCCCTGCCAAAACTTGTGATTGTTTGGGTGTGTGTACAAGAAAAGCTAAATCCATTTAGGTGTTTTTCCGTAAGAGAGAAGAAGGTTCATGCAGTGGTTTTTCCATGTCTTCCGGTTGAGACAACACCACTTCGGGGGGGGGGGGAGGGATTTTTCGAGCACCTAGTAGCTTTCTTACGCTCTCTAAAATAGTAATGTGCCACTCCGAGCACGCAAGCCCAATAATAAACATACCTCCTGCGTTGTTTTGTGTACACAGTAACTATTAGGGGTACTCGAATTTGGAATGTTATTGGTCCTCAATGTATGTCTACAACATTTGTGTACTGTTTTGTAATTTTTCTATTTATTATTATGCGATAAGTCAACTATATAAAAATCTGAAAAACAACATTAGCGGATCCATAGGCTCAAAATATACAAAAATGTTTTTCATATAATTGAGCAATTACTTAATTTTCAGTTTTGATGCCAAGAACCTTGGAGTTAACAAATTGATTAATGGAGTGTATTAATATCTACCTTCTGCCGCCACAACTTCGAAAATTCTCCTGACAATTACCAAGTGCTAAATTTTTATTTCTAGAGAACACGGATATCCTCTTATTCTGTGGTTTCAACAGAGATTGATTATTTCAACCGTTTTCCTTCATTATAACTTAATTTTACTCAATTATATGTAACTCGTTGGTTGAATGTTAAATAGGAAAACTGAAGCTTTAAAATGTGCTACAACGGATTTTTTAAAAGTCAAAACCAAATCAAAATTTTAAAAAAATCATTGTTTAATTCTCTGGTAATCACAAAAATTATATGTGAGAAAAAAACTGTTAAAAACAATAGTAATCTAGATACACAATTAGTATCTCTGACCAGACCAAACTGTCTTTGAAACTAATACTTTTTTTTTGGTTTAATAAGTAATACAACCAGCTATATCTTTTATTGTAGTAATTGAAGAAGTTTGTCATTGTGTAATTTATCATTGGCTATGATTTTTCATCAAGACAGATTTATATAGGAACAAATATGTGGAAATATGCTAACGTGGAAATGAAATTAATAATTATTTAATAATATTTAACTATTGATAGTAGTAAATGCGTTGGGGAATTCTGTTAGAACTCAATTATCCTTGTAACTGACGTGTCTTTCTTCCTGAGCTTATTTTATGAACATGGTGGCATTTTAATAAATTCTATAAAATAGTCCAGTAAAAATGCGAGGCAGCCAAACAAAATAGCTAGGAAATAAAATATTTTAAATTCTACATTAAAATTCTAATACCCGTCACTAGACAGTATTTTCGACATAAGGAAGGGTCCATTTTATTCAAAAACTACAAATATGTTTCTAGGAAGAGGCGTTTTCCTTTTTTTAGTTATGTCTTTGATGCTGTAGATTCTATTTTAGCGAATATATTTATTAGTATTATTTTGAATTAATAACGGAAATGAATGAATTGACGTGTTAGAGGAAACAGCTGAATCGACTATTGCAATCACATTTGCCTAGAAATAATTCTATTTCGAAAAGTGCAAATACAGGACCAATCGTGACTCGCACGCGCAAACACACTCACACATACATATGTCTATGTTTTATTTATTTATTTTTCATATGGGACGACCAGCAAACTGATCACTACAAACTTCATTTAAATATTAAGTATTCTTTCTAATCATCTCTCTTAATATCCTATACCATCACAGAGGCTAATAAAATAGTCTGATCTTTCATAGAACGTTGGGATGCCAATTCATAGAATATCATATTAATGAGACGGATTAGGTTTAAAAAAAAAGTCTTTAACTATTCTACATGTTGCTTTTTTAGTCACTGGAATAGTTAACGCACCCCGTGAATTCTTGTATTAATGCTGTTAAAGATTTCTTAATTTAATGAGTTCCATGCTAAGATAATGTGATTTGTTTATAAATAAAATTAAGCTT
This sequence comes from Riptortus pedestris, assembly GCA_019009955.1. Taxonomy (NCBI): domain Eukaryota; kingdom Metazoa; phylum Arthropoda; class Insecta; order Hemiptera; family Alydidae; genus Riptortus; species Riptortus pedestris. Next base: position 106,476,094 of record CM032230.1, on the reverse strand, counting down.
GTGTCATCGAGAAGAATGCCAGGGCCTTAGAAATGTCCCTTTCAATTTTGTCATTCCAAAATAAACGTGATGCAGCCCTATGTAATGAAAATTTAATAACATAATGAATTTATTTTCAGTTTGTAGTAATTGTTGTGTCGGCTAGAATGTCAGTTCCTTCTTATCTGGTCTGGCGTTATGGATATTTACCGTTAAATGTTGACCAACCCTTGAATTTTTTGTCTTTGTATATCCAAACCTTTCTTTTTGATGTTCTCTGCTCACCCAGCTCCAAAGCAAAGTATTTTTTTTCATGCTCATAAATTTGGCATCTATATATTTTCAACGTACCTTCATCAGAAGAAGATTCATCAGACTTGACTTTCCCCTTGAAAAATTTTCCGAGAGTCTTCTGAGGACCATGGCCCTTCCACTGTTCCCTGCGGTTGTCCTTAGCGGTGGACAATTCTTTCGCTCCCTTCTCATATGACTTGCTACTGGGTATTTTAGCGACTTTGGTTTCAGGTATTTTCGGAAGCCCTGGAGGAACGTCAACAGACGTACGCCGATCCACAGCATCCTTGGTCAATGATTCCAGTTCACCCGGAAGGAGTCCTGGGAAACCCAGAGATGACTTCCTTCGACAGGCATCTTTCATTTCCTCAAGGATCATGCTGTCGAGGAATGCAGCCTTCTCTGCTAACTGGCCATCTGCTAAAGACGCCTTTCTTGCCTCAGCTAATCTCAGTTTTTCTTCAAGTTTCTTCTTTGAGGTGGGCTTTTTGATGTCATTTCCATCATCACTTTTCCCTATTCCAGAATTGGGTTCCAAAGGTGTTACCTTTAGTTTTCCATTTTTCCTTTTAACAATTACTTTCTTTTTCTTTTTAATTCCTGTCTCCATGTCTATTTCGTCTTCAGTTACTTCTATTTCACTTTCATAACCTTCTTCATCAGATGTTTCTAATGCTGTCGAAGAATTGTTATTTTTGTCAACCTTAACTGTACTCTCTCCATTCGATTCTTGGTGCTTATTATCACTTACTTCGTACTTACTATCATTTATTGACGGGTACTTTTGTTTAAAATTATTTTTATCAAATTCTTCCTCTTGTTTTTTATCTAATTCGCTCGTCTGTTCTTTCTTTTTTGTGACCTTTTTCTTTAGTGGTTTCTTTTCCTTCTTTCCAGCAGTGGTACACTTTATGTTCGTGGCATTCTCTAGTGAATCATCATTCTTTTCTAATTTATCAGATTTTAAAGTTTCATTAACCTTTGAATTGGGCTCAAGTCGAGATTCCTTTGTTACACTGTTAGTGTGAGCGTCGCTATCGTTTAGTTCGAGTTTATTGGCAAGGTCTGATCTTTTTTTGGCTTCTGTTTCAAGGTTAATTTTATTTGTTACACTCTCAATTTCAGATATTCTTTCGCCATTTAATTTGTTTGGATATTCGTAAAACTCGTTTTCTTTCTTCTCAGAGTGATTTTGTAAATTAAATGCGGACTGCTCACCGTTTACGTGGCAATAGTTTTCTTCCTGAACGCTGTTGGAATTTTGGTTATTATTTTTATTATCATTCACGAGTAAAACATGATCGATGCAATCATTAGCTAATTTTTCGTCTTGTTTTGAGCTAAAGCTTATTTTATTTTCGTTTACACCATTAGTAATTGACCGTCGATCTTCTTTGATAACTTTTGAAATAGAATTATTTTTAAATGAATTTAAATGTTTTTCAGTAGTGCTGTTGGAACTACTTTTCGTTTTAATGGGTTCTGCTTTTTTACTCTCAGCAGCAGTATTAATTTTCAAGGACTCTTTTTTTGCTCCCTGATAAATTCCAGAATCACAATTATCAGTAATTACAATAGTCACTGTATGTTCGACTGCTTTTGAATCACACTTAGTTTGTAATTTATCAGTCTTCTTTTCACTGCCTGATTTTTCTAATTTTACACTGTCGTGTCCATTTAATAAAGTTTTGGAAAACTCTGTCAAATTTGCCTTAGCTTCTTTTAGTTCTGATGTGTTTTTTTGGCCTCGTTCTGTTGATTTCCCAGTTTCAATTTGGTCTGTTACTGGGTAACCTAATTTCGCGTCAGGTTGAGCTGGTAACTTTTTTTTTAACTTAACATTAATGGTAACGGTAGTTGTAGGTAAATCGTTTTCCTTGGTGTTAAGAGATTCGTCTAAACGAGCGGTAGGTTTATTATTATTGGAAACTGTTTCACTATTACTCTTTAGTATTACTTTTATTGGAGATGATTCTTTAACTTTTAGAGTGTACTGATCTAATTCACCATTACATTCAGTGACTTTTTCGTTACTTATATGTTCTACTTTTATATTATTTTGTTGTAAGATTTTATTTTCAGATTTTAATGTATAGGTTTCACTTTCTGATGCTATTGACTGTTCACTGTTTGAAAATTCAGTTTTATTATCTTCTTTAAGAGTATTAGAGGTTTTTCTCAAGTTCTCCAACTGAAAATTTTCGCTTTCTGGTTTTATGCTTTGGTCATTACTTTGGGTTTCTTTATTAGGAAGAACTTGATTTTCGTTGATGAGTTCTGGTTGATTACGCCGTGTTTCGAAATTATTTTGTACAGTAATAGATTCTGCTCGACTTTTCTCTTTATCCGGTTCCACAGTTTGATCAAGTGAATTGTTCACACTTACATGGGAGTCGCTTCTCTGAGAACTGCTTCCCCGGCTCTGTTCTTCCTCACTTTCCGAGCTGGAAGAGTATTCAGAACTCTCTTCTTGTTCCTGAACACCTTCTGAAGGATCAGGGTGGCACTTGTCGCGCGCACTGCCGTTAACTCGCACTTCATTTGACCCATCAAATTGATTTCTGGTGAAAACCGCTTGGTGCGCTTCCCGCAATAAGGCGGGCTTTTCAAATCTGGGCGGTGGCTCCGGTTTCTTCTCCTTTATGATGAATTTCTGTACGAGGAGTGCGCCCGGCGAAGGTCTGGGCTGCCTCCTCATGGTCCTGATCCTAACGACAGACCTCCCTCGCCGCAAGGGTGACGGGATGAGAGGCCTGGAAGGGAAGATCCTCCTCGGCTTGGTGACATCGATGTCTGCCGTGTCTATCCTGAGCGGCCTGATCTGCAGGAAGCTGATCGGGAGCCGATCTCCCACGTAACAGCCTATCTCCGAGTAGTAAGGCATCCCGAGGCAGACTGTCCGCCAGCTATAGCCATCCCCACCTCCCTCCAGGGGCTCACCCTATTACTGTACCTTCCCCTCTACGCCATTACAAGAATACATTTGTATACCTTTCCATCTACCTGTTTACTTTCTCTCCCTATTTGCTCCTCTTGTCTTAATTCAGAAAAGGAAAACACACAGAGCTTTGTTTTAGCAATAGTTTTAACACTTCACTCCCCAATGCTAAAATGAAACAACATTCAAATTTTTAAATAATTTTCGGGATATTCATTATGATTTTTCTTGTACTTTGATTGACTGGAAAGCTATAGGGGATCCGGAAGCTTCGTTTGTTCAGTGTGCAATGTTTTCTAGTTGTAGTTTGGGTAACTTCATTCCATTTTGTTAGTTATATATAAAGACCCTTTTTATGTAATGTATTTATTATATTAGTACCCTACGTTAAGCTCTTAATAATCTACACATGGCAGAAACTTTGTTTTACCTCTATTGACAACAAATTTAAGCTTCGAGAACTTAAGCATATACTTCATGAATGGCCTTCCTCAAAAAGACTTTTAAGACGGCTAAGAAGTAATCTTAGCAAAGTTAATTATTGACCATCACGACTGACACAAACTTACTGGAGAAAACGAACACTACTGCCAACTGTACAAAAAAACATAAACTAACTGACTACTGCCTACCATACACTTTGACTGAATTACTACATGACCGTAGCCAGTGTATAGTCATCAGATTTCACTACTTAAAACAAAACAACATTTTCCAAAAATTATAATGTAGGAAAATTCTGACAATGCAGAAATGAGCATAGTTACGTAAATGTCTAATGCTCAACCGCTCCTGTTCAGAAATGCGTTAATAATAAGGAAATGCAAGTAATTATAATTGCAAAATTCCTTGTCGTATAGTTCAAATCCCAACAGTAGTAAGACAATGTCTGTCACTCAGATGATACTTATTTGAAGCCGGGTTTTCTAAGCGCTAGAAGGACTCCCATATGACGTCATCTCTCATGACTTCATTTATCCATTAGTATGAAATTCGAGTTATACAACTTTCTTGTTATAGTAATTTTCGAGCTATAGAAAAGTGTATAGAACATTAATTTTAGTGCATTAACAATAATATTGGCAATGAGGTAGAACGCTGAAGTTGAAGAAGGTAGAGTACCTAGTAAGTAAGTTGGGTGAAAAGTTTTAACTTTAACTCAATAAAATTCTCATTCGTCACAAATTTATTATTATTTACTTACACATGGCTGATAATTATTTGTTTTATTTATTTCTTCCTTTTTCAGAAATGACTATTTAACGTTCCTCCTTATTTTAGCCTTTCTTAAAAAATGATCACTTGGTAATACAACTTACCTTAAATTAGGTTTAGATAGTTTCATCTTGGAAATACCCCTTCAAAGGATTTATTGTTATCACTAATTGTCAGGTGATTACTAGGTAAGCATGAAACCCGCTTATAAGGATGTTGTTATACCAACTGTCGCAGGTTAAACTTGTTATCTTGTTTCTTGCTTTGAAGAAATAACTAGACACATGTTAGTGACAGAGCTGTCGTATTTTAAGGACAAAGACTCAGCTTCCAGCTTTCTTTGCTTTAGAGGGTCGTCTCTAACCAGACACTGATGATGTGAAAAGTGCGCTTTGAAAATCCTTTCCCGAAATTCTCAAAAATAGTTGCCAAGAGAGGCCAAATTAACTTCAGTCTATCGTATCTCCAGCTGTGTCCAGAATGCCTTTATTATATTGCTCCATCACCAGTAACCTGCTGGTTCCTGGTTCGGCATCCTACTGGTGTCTCCAGGGTGTTTTGTCAAAATGTAGTTCAAATCCTTTCTCATTCTTTATTTTCGTGATCGTTGAGACAGCTTTCTTCTTCCATTTATGTATTGCACAGGTCATTTTACGTTATTATTTTTAATCTCGCACGGGTTTGGCACCGTGGTAAACTATGGACAGACTGTTTCTTCATAGAGAAAAGCCCCCCCCCCCCCCCCAACACTATCCTTTCATCCAGGATGACGACTAACACTTTGAGAAAATTTGCCTTTACAAACCCTAATGATTCGAGAAGTTCAGCAATACATCGAGAGTCCAAAGATTCAAATTCACTAAAAAGCAGATCAATGAAATTAGTTTCCAAACCAAAAGCCAACTGCGTTAGTTGAGGAAAACGTTATTGATGTTTTGAGAAATAATTTGTTGGGGGTTGCGAAAATAATAACCCGTTCCAGATTTTAAAATCCTGAATCTCGTCATGAGGACCTTTCTCAAAGTGAACTTTCAAATACGAGTACATACTTCATAAACTTCCGTTTAAACTATCCGATTCATGTCCTAGTCATTTTCTTTTTATTCTCATGGACATACCGCCATAATTCATTACAACTTAAAGGTGGTCACAGGTAGTCCCAGATCTCTATGAAAAGTATCCCTGTTCTGAATACTCAAAGCAGTAAATGTTTAACACGTTGACTGCCACGGCACTTTTCGGATTCCGGTCAGAGAAGCCTAATCGATTTAATCATTTATTACTATTAAAAATACTAATTATGATTCGTAACAATCATTAATAAGTTTACAGGATTTTTTTTTCGTAGAAAAAAGGGTTCTACGAATTATGTCGTGTTGGCACACGTAGTTTCACAAAAGTGGTAAGTAAAGAAACTACGAAATAACTCGTATTGGATGTCCTGAGAAAGAGCGCTAATAGGAGTTATCTCGTGTTGGACAGACAACGTGACAAGAATTTCAGCTTTGATAAAAGTATTTTAAGAAGAATTATACAATTTTATGTAAGGAATACTGAAACATACATAGGTTTTTTCATATATTAGAAATGTTTTATTACAAGGAAGAGAGAGGCGCTGTTTTTAAATATGAATGGAGATTATTTTTCCTATATCTATTTAGAGTGTGACGTGATTAATTTGGTACTCCTCTTCTCTAATATTCAACTTACAGAGAAACTCTGTTTTCTTACAATAATTTCTGGGCTATTTAGCAAGATGTTTTATTTTTATGATGTCAAAACCTATTACTATTTTGTTATTGTGAAAACACATTAAAGTGAATATCTTTTTGTAATAAGTTAATTTTAAATTCTTAATACGAGGATCCCGGAATTGTTAAAGAATAAAAACACTTAAATACGTGTTCTCAAATCTAATACATTGAGTACGTGGTCTAATAATATCAGCACAAAAATTTTCAAACATGTTGCACGAGGTAAAAATAAAATTCCTAACTCCCAAGAGTGGAAGGTCTTACTCGTGCAACCGAAATGATACGAAACATCTCGAACATTTTAACCAGTCATGTAAATACAGTCCAGTTAATTTGGCGTGAAATCTCCTTGGCTGATGTTGGCAACGGAAGATATTTTCTACGTGGAAAAAAAAACACCTTGTCTATTTCGGGTTATTATTAAATTTTACTCTAGCCAAGTAATGTTTTTACTCTTTTACTCTGGACGGAAGAAAAAGATTATATTTAAATGGAGGTCGTTATTTTTTTGCTGAGTGCTTTTATCGTGTAAGTAATTTTGTCCATACAGGTCCGTATATGGATGAAAAAAACGATTTTCTATATCAACAGTAGTTCAATTTTTGTCGTTTTATGGAAGCAAATATTGGATAACTGGTTGTAAGAAGATGTTTGTGATATGAGAATACTCAAAAGAAATCTGAATTTTTTAGAATCTAAAACAAGGTTTAGTGTTAATGTTTGAGGCGACGAAGTAGATTTGACACTAATCTACTACTTGAGGTCCTTTTTTTCAATAAGCAAATTCTATTAGTTTAATTATTAGTACTGTGGAATACAAAACGTGTTCTTCAAAAAAGTTTTCCTCGTATTATTCAGTTTTTTTCTAGATTTCAAATATCGTTAGATTTATAAATAATTGTATGCACAAGCAAGATTCCACCAAGAATGAAATTTTAACTTCCTGCTACAAACGCTCAATTAAAAAAACAGCGAAAGTGAAGAAAACGGAAAGCTGTCAAATTTGTCTAATATACAGCATCAAATAAGAAATTCTTTTTCTCTTTAGATCCTAATACATTGCCTGAAGAGTTGATGAATAGCTTGGCTATAGAAGAGAGTGTTTTATAAGTAGTAGACCACAATAACCACATTGTATATTACAACCAGCAGTGGCCATAACCTTTTAGTAGTTTAGCTATTGAGGTTTGTTACATGATAAAATTACACAACAAACTCATACAATATATATATATATATATATATATATATATATATTATTGTTGATATAGAAAATAATCTTTCATAGTATATATATATATATATATATATATATATATATATATATATATATATATATATATATATTTATATATATATAATATTAGCTTAATGTATATAGTGCGTTCAAAAAGGTACTTAACTAGAGAGTAACATTTCACAGTGCTTCCTACCAGTAAATGTGATGCCATCTGCACATTGTAATTTAAATTTCTTCCTTTTAAAGGACTCTATGTTAACAATAATCAATACTTAAGCTGGACATGAGGTGTAGCCTAAAGTGAAAATCGCAGGGGCAGGAGCAGAGGTTTACTAAATAGTGAAAATGAAATTAATTTTCAAATTAGAAACAATTTAATTAATAAAATAACAATTATAGAGTTTTACTTAGTTGACTGAAATTGCTAGAGTAACATTTTTCAATAGTTAGCAAGGGACATGTTTAAGAATTTATACTCTGCCCTTTTTCTAAACCCACTCCCATTCAGCAAACATAAATTTTAGTTTTACATGAAAATATTAAATGTCAAGTTTTATTGCAATCAAGAAAAATTAGTTTTGTCAAAACATATGTTTTTCATATTTTTTGAACTGGATTGAATATTAACATAATTATTTGTCTGATTGAGTTTTCATCCTTCAGTAAATCCCCATGCCCAATCATACAATTGTTACTTCAAGGTTTTATACCAGTACAAACTTATTTTTCATTTATTGTCTGACACAAGTAAACAGAACAGCAACACTGGTCTAGAAAAGAAATACTTTTAGAAAAATAGAAAGAAGTATTTGCAGAAACATCCATACCAAGAAAGACAAAGAGTGTGGTATGAATTTGGTGATCGACCCAGATCCTTCTCAGCTAATACCAAATTAAATATCTGCAAAGATAACAACACTATATTTTTACAATACGCTAGAGTTTTGATACTAATAGTGGTAAGTATTAACTTTGGAGATGTTACAATACATTTTAGTCCAATAAATTTATATAGAAATAAATATTTAATTCTTTTTCAATTTTTTCATATGGGTAATTTCAATTTCAATTTTTTTCTTTAAACTAAAAATCAGGCAACTTTTCTCAAAAATTGGCAAGTTAGCTTATTTTTGAGTCATGTTTGGTTGAGTGGCTATTCATTGTAGCTCATTTCACCAGCCTTATCTAAGATGGGGCATGATATGTTCGGACACCTTATCTAGAGATTATGGTGACCCCCATGAAGGAATTAAATTATAACATGGAGCTGCACCATTTAATGGCCATATTTAATTATGTCAGCATACATAGAATAAAAACAGTGGTGAGGAAAATGGTTCCACTCTCCCAATTTTCAACTGTTGTCATTCCCAGATCATAGTTGACTTTGTTCTTTTTACTCACCACATACTAAGAAAATGAGTCGTAAAGTAACATACAAGAGCTCTAGGGATTTATGTAGTTTACTCTTGACTATTGCTCCTAGAGACAAGCAGTCCATTGGTCTGCATAAAATACAAGACTATTGGAATCACATATGCAGGAATAACTTGAAGGTAAGCTGAAAGCATGTTATAGAAAGCAGTAAAGTTCTAAAGACTGCTACTTAATTTTCATACCAAATGGGAAGGGTATAAGGTATCTGGTCACTATGTTTTTTAACTGAACAAAACTACAGAATGACTACAAAAGCAGATGTGAAAAAAATTAAGATTTCCAAAAGCCGTGTAATCAGAATTTAAAAAATGTGGAGCAAAATTCATTCTTAGTAGGCTTAATTCTTCATCTGTCTGATAACTGTTCAGTTAAGAACAGTCTCAATTACGTCAATGGATTAAAATAAGATTGTCAACCTGATCCTTATTTTCTTGTTTAGGAAAACGTTTTTATAAAAACAGAAAATCAGTAAATAGAAAAAAGAAATATAAGCTTTATATGTTTTGATATTAGTGTTATTAAGAACCACATATCATTTCTTTAATCCAGGAATTCCTAATTTATTTTAGGCAAGAGACCCCTTTTCCAAAATGAACTGATACCTCAGACTCCATAGCCAAATTACTTTATAAATCCTATCTCTAGTTTTTCCCCCTATTGTTACAAAATACTTAAACCAGTAAACATTTTTGCGGTTGGTTAAGTGAGTAAATGACATAATTTTCTCATCAAAATTTCACAGAATAGACATAATATTTAGTAAATATCAAGTGTAATTTACATTTATCAATACAAATTACACAAAAATACTTAAATAGGGAATTGTTTTTGAAAAATAAAACCAATTAAAATCAAAAAGTGCAGATAAAAAATTCAGTGTGATGGATGATCATGGTGGCTTTTTAACAATCTAGCTAAATCTGGTTCAATATTGGTGAGTTGAAGCCTTAAATCTCTGCATTCATTGATTTTAAAACATTTTTTTGTTTTGTCAAAATGTTTTTAACCATACTGAAGCTTTTTTCAATTAGGTATGATAATGGAAAAGCGATAGGGTATTTTTCAGCAATGTTCCACAATCCAGGATACTGTATTTCAGTGTTGCACTGTAACCATAACTTCTAACAGCCTTGGCTGAACTTCTGCTTAAGCTCCTCATTTGTGCTGACGATGACAAACTTATGAAAGTACAACAATGATACTTCCTAATAAAATATTAGTCATTCTTATAATAAGTTGGTACATGTTACACAATTTATACAGTATATTGAAAGTTAAAAAAAGAACTTGTGTTAATTAATAGGGGTAGATTTTTTAGAGCCCCCTGACCCCAAAAAACGGTTTGTTTATCCCAGTTCATGGTAAACTGATTTCGACCCCAAGTGTTTGATATCGACCACTTTGGGGATCCTGGTTTAAAACATTACTTTATTTTTATAAAGTATTTCCTACTTAAATAGAAGAGTTTATGGTTTGGGAAATAGAAATGTTTTTAGCGACAAACTTTCTTAAAATCCTTAATTCCATTCTCATTAGTAAAGGATAGTAACCTGTATATAGCCAGTCCTAATTAATCGTAATAGCATAAAGTGGACATTAATAAATAGCATTAAAATTATTTAAAAACTACATTTTATATTTTAGTTGTTTCATTAGCTAAGCCCTCTTGTCGATATGTTTTCGATTTTAATCCCTAATAATGGCACTGAAGCTCTCAAAAATACCTTAGCAAAATGATGAGTTACTGTGACAGACAATAGTGGATAATTGTTTCTTATAAAAATTAGAAAAATTAAAATACGAACAATTTTGAAATTGGAGATGGCATAATGTTCTTTTGGCATTAGTTGTGCCTGTCAAGGATTTCAAATAAATTACTTTATATTAATTTTTAGTTCATTTCAGTTGAACTAATTATTCTAAAAATGTTTTAGATTATTTACTCATTCAATAGTGTTTGCTGAATTCAGCTATAAACCAAAAAAAAAACAAATTCAGATAAACATTTATATATTTCGCAAAGCATCCCTTGTTTTATTGTTATATCAATTTATAAACATAAGTTAAGAGGCTAATCTAGTCAAGTTAAATAATATAGCATTGAAATTAGAAATTAACAGTATATATATATATTTATATATGTATATATATATATATATATATATATATATATATATATATATATATATATATATATATATATTGTTACGTTTTATTACAAAACCAGTAATAAACGTTATTAATAAAAGTTTTTCTGGATTGCAAAATTAAACACACAAGTTTCACAGTTTTTCACTGCACGATTTATTTTACAATGCACAATACTCTTGGTTAGTTATTACTACTCACAGGATTACACTGATAGTGTCACTGTTCTTCAGCTTACACAGTCCAATAATTCACTCACGGTCACTGAAATTCACAAAAAGACGGCACTGCACTGTCCTTTACTTCGCGGCACTGCACTGTCTTAAACACGGCACTAAACTGTTACTTACAGTCACGGCACAACACTGTTCTTCTTATAAAAACACTTTACCGCACTCCACTAAGTCGCACATCAAGACATCTGACCATAAACTGAGAGCTGAGGTACTGGCAGGGTCTCATAAATGCCTGTAGAAGGGGCTAGCCAAGGAAAGGTCCAGAAGTTCCAGGAAGATAGGAAGGTGGGCCTTAATTAGATTCTGCTGGCTCCTCTAGGTCGAGCTGTACAGGCTTAAATAGAGAAGCAGGATGAGACCAAGGCTCTTCCAAGAAGGTCTGGAAGGGACTAGTAAGGACCCGACCAATTAGCAGCACTTCTTTGAACTCCTCCGCACTCCAGAGTAACTTTTGTTATATAAACTTTCGTCGAATACCGAAGTATAAATGCGTTATATGCTAAAAATTATAGCGGGAGTCAACAATTTTATTTGGCACAAAAGACTCAACCGAATTAAATAAAACTCGGTATGTGTAATAAAACTAACGCCTTCTTTAGAATAAGCCATACCAACATTTCTAGCGACGGGCAGGAGTGGGGGTTGTAAGGGAGGCCTGAAATTAAAAATAGCAATATTTCGTTTTCTATTGGGTTTTCTGCAAATATGTACATGACAAAGTTGGTTATTTTGTTATTTAGAGTAACTTTTGTTATATACACTTTTGCCGTATACGGAAGTATAAATGAGTTATACGCTAAAAACTATAACGGGAATTAACAATTTTATTTGGTACCAAAGACTCGACCGAACTAAACAAAACTCCGTATGTGAATTAGCACTAACCCCTTCATGATAATAAGATGTACCATTATTTCTAGGGAGGAGCAGGAGGGGGGGGGGGTTGTAAGGGAGCCCTGAAATTAAAAATAGTGATATTTCGTTTTCTATTGGTTTTTCGGCAAGTATGTACATGACAAAAATTGTTTATTTTGTTATTTAGAGTAACTTTTGTTATATTCACTTTTGTCGTATACCAAGTATAAACGAGATATACACTGAAAACTAAAACGGTAGCCGACAATTGTATTTGGCACCAATGATTGAACGGAACTTATCAAAACTCGGCATGTGAACTAGCATTAATTCTTAAATGATTATAAGCTATATTAAATTTTTTAGGTTCAAACGGGAGGGGGAGGGGGGTATAAAAGAAGCCTAAAATAAAAATTCGCAGTATATTACATTTTCTGTTCGTTTTTCAGTCACTGTTGGTCTTTGTACCGTTTCAAGGGAAAGGAAGTTTAATTCAAACATAGTTTGACAGACAGAATACTTTCTATGATTATGAATTATATATAAAAAAACCAAAAACAACTACATGCACAGGTGACGGGAAATATAAAAATATTGAGGACAGTGAACTCTTAAATAACAAATAATTTTATTATTAACAAATCCACAGCAACGACGGGTATACATCGGTAAATGTTAAAATATTGTGGAAAGTAAAGGCTTGCCTAAAAAAATACCACCACCATTAAACCTCAAATGAATTCCCGAGCGAAGCCGGGTACCTTAGCTAGTATATATATATATATATATATATATATATATATATATATATATATATAAAATACACATTAAAATAATAATCCACTATACAACTGCAAAACTGCATTATACAATATTTATAGAGTAATTATTTTTTTCCTACTATGAAATTTGAGTATAGTTTGAATGTAATGTTAGCTTGTAATTTTTAGTGTAATAAAATATTTTTCTGAACTGATTAACATCTACCAATAAAAATGAAAAAATTAATTATTATAGATTATCTTTTCCTTACTTACCTTCACACTTTAGACCTTGTCGAAAGAGCCCATATAAAAGAGATCCACAATGTGAGCAAAAAGTTGGAGACATAAATGTGTGCTGTTGGAATCTGTGGGGAACGTCTAGTTTGAACCTCTCCCGAAGGTACTGAAAATTAGTAAACAAATTTTTTAAATGATAAAATACCATCCTTGGCTAAGGTCCATACTTGTTATTTATTCATTTTTCTTTCATAAATTATTAAAATATGAGATATGTTAATATTAAATATAGATTAAACATTTCACACGTAACAAAAAATTATACATTTAATTTATTTCCTCAGTAAAGCAAACCTTCAAAGAGGTAGTACATTAGCAACCTGAACCATGCAATTACTTTTACTTTACTTATATTTATTATTGAATAACTAATAGAATTTTATATACTTTTTCCCCTTTTAATTAATAAATCAAATATAACACAAATATAAAGGACAAAGTGATATAAATTTTAGAAATTGAAGTAAGTAATGAATGCAAAGAAACATTGTAAGCCCAACATATTAAAATACAAAATTAATTAGAACATTGATTAAAATCACTCGTTTTCCTCTCAAAAAAATATAAGGATACAAAATGTGTACAATGAACTTCAGTTCGATGTTTGGTTTTGTGCAAATCATTCACAGAGATGGGTAAAAATAATAACAATAGCTTTGCTGACATCTAGGGGAACTTTTACCTCCTTTATTAAGGCTTTACTGTTATTATTGCTCCATTAGATATACAACATAAAGAAGTACTAAAATTTATCTTCCATTTGTTTTTAGGGGTCCACACTTTATTCATTAGGGAATACAAGATGACTTCCCACGCAATGTACTTCAGTTGGGAATTTTTATTTTTAGTGGTTTTGGCTACATTGATGTGAAAAATTGAAACAACTGCTTCAGTGCTTCAGTAAAATGTATTCTCCTTATTTTTATAGTCCATATTTAATGGTGCTATGATAACAGGAAGAGGTTGATAATGAGGATTCATTATTCTTTTACCAGAAAAAATACATTTGACTATAATGATTCTAATTCATATCATTCTACCTATCTCCTCAAAACATTTCCTTTGATTTTGCACTTATACAATCAAATTAATTATATAAACTTATTATATTTAATTTACAATTTTAAATGTTAATTTTCATTTTGTGCTGATTATTTAAGGTAATTTCAAGTGTATTATTAATTTATGGGTTACTTGAAACTGTATGTGGGAGTTGGAATTAGATTATCATATAGCCCTATAGCAGTATATAATTGCTAGGATTTGAAGCACCTGCTGTCAATCGTGCTGTTACATAAACTAGTTCTTTTTATGGTGTATACGAGTGAAGTTGGGTATGTGAACAAGTGTGTGTGTGTGTGTGTGTGTGTGTGCGCACGCGTTCGTGTGTGTGTGCACGCGCGTTCGTGTGTGTGTTGCATATACGTGCATCTTATATGCGAATTTATCTTTTTTCTTTAAAAACTTATAGGTTTTATCATTTTGGGAAAAGAATACATGTTTATTGACATTGCCCGTTCTTGATATAATAACATAGTGCAATCATGACAGAAAAAACACAGTTTGAAAGACTTTATCAGAGACTGTTTTATACTCAGTCTTGCCCAAAAGTATGCCCTTTCTATTTTGTTTATTATTGTGAAGCATGGGTGTAATAGGAAATAAATATTTCACTTATAAATATGTAATTTGACATTCTTTTATTCCAGTTTTATTTTTGCTGCTACTAATATTTTATTGGCATGACAATTGTACAATTAAGGAGTGTAAAGTGCTCATGTTGCCTGACCAAAAGGATGTTAAGCTTTCAAAAATTTGAAGAAATTTATTCTTTTTAATGTTTATAACACTAATTGATGCGAGACTTGAACCTTGGTAATTCAGTGTGTATCAGCCAAACATTTGCTACAGTTCTTCATTTTAGTTAGGAGTTATCTAAAGTTAGTCAAAGTACTTACAATAGGGACTTGCCTTAGTTAGATTATTCCATAAGATCCTATATTTATTTAAACCTTTGTAACTAACAAAAAGCTCATAAATTAAAACAAATGTACTCACTATAGTATTTTCTGAATCTCTTCCTGACCCAGGACATTTTGTTAAGAGCTTCTCATGACACTTTTTATGGACCGCTGTTTGACAACCTATTGAATAAACACATAATTTAATGGTAAGTTTCCCAAGGTATAAATTTGAATATAAAATAAACCTCCTTCCCTATTTTAATTCCAATAACAGAAAAAACAAATTGTTATAAACTTTAAATTTTCAGAGGATGAGTGGGACGTGTTACCTACAAGTTACCACCTGTTTCTAGCCTGGATGGGACTAAGGATTTTGTTAAGTTCTCTACTAAATAAATTCCTATTGCCCAAAACTCGAGATTTGCTATTTTTACTTTTTAATTTTAGCGAAAACATTTAAACAATTTATGTGTTGACAAAAAATTTTAGAGTTGAGTTTTATGTACTCCTGAAGAGTTGTAAAATGAAAACTATGAACCACTTAGAGCATTAATAAATAGAGTTGAAGAACATGTAGTTTTGAGAATCTGGATTTTTTTAGTGTCACTGATTAAAAAATGGTCTATTTGATTCCTATTAAAGGCATCTAGGATCATCCATCTTTCTTTATATATCTCCTTGTGAGTGAACATTGTGGTCATGGCCTTCATGCCCCCATCCATAACAAACTCTATATATCCAGTACCTTTTATCTTTAATAGATTTATATTTGCTATGCTGTCCATGTAGCTCCATAGGTAATTTCTTTGCCTATCTGAATATTGAAATCCCCCGGCAATAGCTTGGTATCATACTTTTGGTATTTCGACATACACCTTGTCTAGAAAGGCATAGAACGATTTATTCTATTCTTTATGTGCATCCTTACAAGGGACATGCACAGTGATTACTGATATATTTCACCCCTTCAAACTGATGCTGTTGTCAATACAGCTGTAGGTACTCTAGGAGTGCGTATTGAAGATGTTTTTTTATCATAAACACAGTGTCCCTCGGGTTCTACCTAGAGCCACTATTTTTCAATAGATATTTATCAAATGAGACTATATCCACCTCACTCCATTAGATTTTCAGCAGAGCCTCAACAATTATTTTAAATCTTCTAGGGAAGCTGCGAGGTTGAGGAACAAATTAATCTGGATGTACACAGTAGGCCTGTTTTCTCTACATTATGTTTATTGTGACAAAGTGCACCTTCAGAGCAATCCCTTGAGTCGTCCGGCAGCCGTTGTAAAAGCCAGTTCTCTCTAACGCTCTTCAAAAGGAGGCACTAAAGATGGAGCTGTTGCTCTGAAAGTGCACTCTGTCAAAATAAATGTATTGTAGAGGAAACAGGCCTACTATTTACATCCAGATTTATTTTAAAGTTTACTTCGAAGTATCCAATGGTCTCCTAACAGCAGATTACAATATGCTCTCCTTGTTCCATGTACCAATATCTATGTCCAATCCTTTCACTTTTTTCTTTATTTTTGAGGCCTTAGTAAGACCTGATGGATGGAATTCATAATTTTTTTTTTTTTTTCAAACAAAAGTCAGAATTCTCAAAGATTTCTTTGAGGGACTCCATTTTTCACTGGCATACTTGTCCACAGGAAAACTTAGCATTTTCCCTTGCCTCAATCTCACTGGCACCATGTCATTGGGGGAAGATTGGGGATATGTTGATGTTATAATACATGTATTCAATAATGTTTATCATTTCTCGGCTTATATTTGGTATGGGCTATGAAGACTATTGTAAGTAGTTGTCATAAATTCACATTGGGTTTTATATAGGAACATTGATGATCAAATAATTTCAGTACATCAAAATGACTCCAGAAATTGTTTGACTTGAATAATAAAAAATGTAATCTAATATTCTCAAATGAATTGTAAAATAAATATAAAATAACTATTCCGCATAATGAAATAACGAGGATACACTAATCTAGAGTTTAAATTAATAAAAAAAGAGGACTTTCCAAGATGCCTGACACATTTTTTCCTAGCTATCCACTGAATTTCAAGGGCAACTTAGTCTACAATAGAGCTTAGTCTACATCATTTTAATGGAATAATAGACAGGTTATGGAAGGCCTTCACGGACAACAGCTATATGAAGAAAGTGGCAGGTTGTTGTATAAGTCTTTGTGCATAAAATAAGCTTTATTAGAATTTGATTATAACGTCTATACACCTACATAGTATACAAAATTAAAAAATTATATACAAATTATTTCGAATAATATAAACCAGCAATAACAACAACATTAAACCATCTTTCTGCCAAAAGTTGAATTTGAGTTGGGTGATGCCAGTCCTTGTTATTGGAGGGGAAAAATGAACCATTGAATATTTGATGATTTTTTTTTTGGAAAGTTGTTTATCAGTTTAATCTGAATAGCTGATTTTCCTAAAGAGATAAATTTTAGAAACTTGTAAAACATAAAATAAATACTCACACTGGCATTGATATCCTTGTTTTCCAAATCCCCTGAAACAAGTTTTAATCATTGGTAAATCGTTGCTTTAAACCCCTAAGCTTATAATTAATGAATTTAAAAATAAATAACTTCACAAAATTAAATAAATAAATATCTGTTTCAAGGACTCATAATCTATGGAAGTATTATTTAAAATAATATATATGACTGAAAATTATTAAAAAATAATATTGGGAGTAACCACAAAGCTTCTAAAGAAATTAACTTTTCAAAATGTTTCAATAATTAAGTAAGCAAATTTCTACAAAATAATTTAAAGATAAATTATTATCTGAACAACTGAAGTAACATAGAGTATTCCTTAGCATGAATACAATCATACATTTTGGTTTATTTATTCCTCAGTGAATGTATATATTTAATTTGCATTTTTCTTTTATGTTTTTAATTCTTTAAATTGTACACTTTTATTTTATTATTATTTATTAACATCCACTTTTTACTACTATTGCTAAGTGGGAAGAGTTGCCTACAGGGTACCACCATTTTCTAGCCAGGGTGGGACTAAGGATTTTATTTAATGAGTTCATCACTAAAAAAATTCCTATTGCCCAAGCGAAAATCAAACTTGCCACTTTAGGATTACCATCTGAGATTTAGGCTAACGCTTTCACTCACATGGCTAACCTGAGCCTCATATACTTTTAGGTAGCATTAAACTCTAGACAATTGATTAATAAATTTGAAATTTTAACTTGGAAATTACAAGGCTGATTTACAAGACAGCAATAATATATAGTAAAAACAAGTATTGAATACTTAGGTAGTTTATAAGAAATATAATATTGGTCATCTGCTTTTAATCAGCAACTTATTTCATAATTGGTTCTAATGCAAAAATTCATGAAATTATTATTTTATTTTTTTGAATTAGTTGAAATAACTTGATTAGAGAAAATAGAAAAGACCCTAAATATTTTTAATAAAATGTTATTATTTATTTCATATACTGCTACAATGAAAATTCATCTTTAAACAAGGGAGAATATAATTTTTAAAATTAAATAAATCTCCAAAAATATTAAAAATCTACAAAATTAAATATTACAAATTTACAAAATATATACATTGCACAAAATTAAATATAAAGTTAGTAACCTTTCAACATAAGAAAAAAAACTATAAAGAGGTAGACTGGAAGGAGGTAAATTATAAGTTCCAGAAATACAGTGCTTACTATAATTCATTTTACATATTGATAACTAATAGCTTTTATATTTCATCAAATAATCCATTATTTCTTAAATACTTAAAAACATCATCTAAATTGGCTACTGCCGGTCAGCAGTTGGCATAAGCAGTAGGCTAATACTTGAGTGCAGTCAGTTAATATGTGTTTTATTGTCAGAGTCCTGTTGGAGTACCTACATACAGGTTCATCGTCCCTGCTCATTAGATATGAACGAGTTAGTCTAGGTTGTCCTGTACGTAGGCATGCAAGTGCAATTTCTTTTCTTATATAGTGTCTACTACTTGAAGTCCAGTTTAGCATATTTGATTTGATTTCTCTAAGTTCAAAGTCAGAATAATACCACTAATTATTCCTATCATTAATAACAAGTTTTCTTATTTCAGAGAAAGCTTCTTGGTGAGGTACGTCGAAAAAATAAATTTGTTCAAGTTCAGTAGATTGTTTCGTTGTTCTGTCTATTATATTACTTTGAGTATTACCCACTTTGCCGGGCAATCAATAAATCTTTGGGGCAGTGGAAGGCACGGAGCATAAAAAGGCACAGAGAGAGGTGCAGAGTGTCACTGCAGGCACAGTGGGTAAAAACCGCAAAACATTTATAATATTCCAAAATCATTTCAATGCATGGCCTTTTGGATACTTGTAGAATTTTTTTACAATTTTGAAACTTAAGTAATCACTGTTCTAGGATCTTGTTTAAACAGTATTTACACTTAATATAAATTATTAGAATTTTTTAAAAAAGAGAAGTAATAATTATAGAACTTTTTGATTTAGGGGATTATTGAAATAAGGTCCCCCACTTTATAAATGTATTTACTTATTCAATGTGTAATAAACAGTTCTCATATAAAGCCACTCAAAATTTTATTTTCTATTAATTATGATGTTTGTCAGGTTTCACATTTCCTTTGATTTTCATTAGCTCTTAAAAACATGTAATAATAATTAATATTATGCATTTATGATGATCTAAGATAGCATTAAAAGATCACAGTTGTCTAGCATTACAGTTTTATTCCAATATTTGTATGGTGATAACAACTACGAATAGTGAAAAATGTGTTCTGATTCTAGTCTCTGGTTGATATTAATCTTATGGAAACCACATTGTTCATAGTTAGTGTTTTTTTAAAAAAAATAAATAAATAAATCAATTCAGAATTTGGCCAATTAAAAAAAAAAATTGTGCTATGGAAACTAAAGATTGAGTTTATTAATGGCTGAAATCAGACAAGGTGGTGTGGGAGCTTAGACAAAGGATATATTAAAAAAAATATCAAAATACCTCCATTATTATGGCTGATAGACAAATAATATATAATAAATTTTGTTGAATATTAAATATTTAAAACTGTTATTTTATATATTTTCTGTATTACTTCAATATTGCCAGTTATTTATATTTACTTATTTTCAGCCTTCAGTAAAATCCTACTCCTACTCATCTCACATAGCAAATTATTTGTATAGACAAGCCATTATGAATTCTATTAATAAAGTTCATTAGTGGGGGCGAAATTGAGGGGAGTGGATGTTTAGTGAGGGATTAAAATATATAATCATTTAGATCTCTGTTATTTGCGTTGAATAAAAAAATATTTAACCATTATATTAACATAGTCATGACCTACTCATTTTTCATTAACTAAAATATTATCAAGTTAATTGTATTGTCTTTTGTTTTCAGTTTTCATTAGTATACAATTAAATAAAAAATATATTTTATGCAAAAATTGAAATTATTGATATGTTTATTAGCTCATATTATTTTCCCGATGTCTCCTTTTCACCAGGCACAAAAATTCATCGGTGTTCATGTTATTAAAAAACAATGTTTTTGGCATTATGTGAATTTCACAAAGAACTATTGCCTTTAAGCAATATTATTAAGGCTGTATTTTCAAAATTCTCAAACTGTTATTTAATACAACTTAATAATTTTTTTTTGTGCATAGTCAGTTTAAGTTTACTTATATCTGTCAGATTTAAAAGTCTTTCTGATATTCAGATTGATCAATTAATTAGTTAGAGACTAGATTGTATGGCATGAAGTAGGATCTGTAGGTTAAAACATTTTAGCTCAATATTGTTTAAGTGCTTAAGGAATGTCATCTGCTGTTCAATTAATGATGACATTTTGAAAAGATAAGAAAGTTAAATCATGACATAGGTAAACAAATTATTCCATAAAAGAAATAGCCAAGCGAGTAGGTCCGAATCATGGACTAATTCATTTGGGATGGCATCCAATCCAAGAAATGAAAAGAAAGCAGTCAAAAACAAGAACTATGTCAAGAAGTAATTGGAAGTAAAAAGAAATGAAGAGGTAACTTTAAAGGTCATACCTGTAGTGCAAAAGTGAGATGCAAATTCTATCATGAAAAGGGTGAGACGTCAAGAAGATTGTTTAGGAGACACGAAAGCAGGTGGAGTTGATTCATTTCAGCATCGCAGTACGACTGAAACGAGAAGCATAACTTAGGTGATTGTCTGTCCCATAAGAACAGCAAAATATTTGTAGTAGGTGAGAAACAAATAGAAAAAGAATAGCTAAGCAATGCTTCTAAGCCTTTGAAAGCATCAAATTGATTTATTTGAAATCCTCTCATACAAAATCTAGCCTCTTTGAATATCTGTGACTGAATTTGTTTTGGTGCTATTCACATTTACGTTCAGTCAAAATATTTTGGCTCTAGTCTGTCAGTTTCTACTTTTCTAAAAGTGTCTATGGAGTAAATTGTAATTAGTAAAGTTTATGATTCATAATATTATAATTTCAAAATCTTAAATCTGATTTTACTGTATTTGAAATAACTGCAAATATAATACTAGTAGTCAAAGCAGCAATAATTCAGTATGAACTTTAAGATTATAATTTTGTTAAAAGTATAATGAATTTATATGATCTTTTGATAACTAAAAATCCTAATGCTAGGTCACTGAATCATTGTTTCTCAGTGGCAATATCTATGAGGAGCTGAATATGTGGACTGCCATTATAGATAAAATAATTGAATGCCTGAAATGCCTCTCTAATTCAATTTACCAGTTACTGTGCACAAATGGGCGTAAAAGAAGTAGTAATTTTAATTTAGTGACATTTACAACAACAATGACGAATGGATAATTTCTTATATATTGCAGTATTAAGGATTATTATTTTATTGTTTTATATTCAGAAAACAAATGAAAAAAATTCTCAGGCTTGACATGATTGTCATGAATAAGAGTTTAATTTGTTTATTTTACAGAATTATTACAGGTTGTTGTTTATTTAGAATTTACTTACTTCTTAATTTGGCAATTGATGATTTATTAAATACATTTTATTTTTAGAAATACTTTAAAATTATGTTGAAAAAAAATCAAAATCGTTTAGTTAATAAACAGCACTTGATATGCCCAACAAAAGTTATATTTGCTGCATATTTATGTATGACAGGAACATGTCTTTCTTTCATGTTCAGCAAAAATTCATTTTGCCTGGTTAAAATTCTATGGATGCCTATAAGATACCATCCAGTTGAAAGTTCACTTTATTTAATTAATGTTTATAAAGGACAAAGGCTTTTTCCATTGGTCCTGATTGATTTGTTCCTCTACAATCCATTATCTCGGAACAAATTGAGCATCGAGTTTTTTGGTGCTTAGGTTATCCAGTTTTGGTAATGTGTCTATCATAATGCTCTTCTGTAATATTAAGCAAAGGACATTTATTAAGTGACTGACTCATTCTGGCCTAACCGTGGCAAGAAAAGACAAAGGAAGCTTATATCTGGATGAAATATCCTGATTTGACCTAGTTTCATAAGTAAATGTTATTATAATATTTAATTTTAGTTTTGGATTAATATAAAGACTTCGTTTTTTATCGTTCTACTGAAATGAACATCTTGCAAAAATTAAAATATTTGTTTGAATAATATGACAGCTGAGGTCCAATAAGTAGTATGGTTAATTTTAATATATCATTACTATGTCGTAGTTCCAGAAGAAATAAATTGACAGGTAGTTTTTAATTAATAAGAGGATTTACTAAATGAAAATTTCATAGGTAATCTGTTCTGGGATCAATACTTTACTGCAAGTAACATTTTGAGATAATTATGGGACCTGAGCAGAAAACAATATTTCTTTTCAATAATGTAAACTGTTTTTTACTAAAAAAAGTAAACGATATATTTCTGTCATGTGTGTACCATTCTCATTTTAATTTTTGTACCTCTACTAAGTTCTCTGGTATACATTTTGGATGTCATTAATCGTGAAAAATAACAATGTGAGTCCTATTTCAACCCTTTAGGTGCTCCAACTTAAGGAATACATTTTTTTTTTTCAGATTTATTGCCATAAAAAAAGAAGAAAAACACTTAATAAATCCATTCTTTGTAGATAGTCTTAGTTTGATTGTCATTTAGAATTATTTAAATAATTATTGCTGGATGAACAGTTGAAGAAAATCACATAAATCCTAGTGTCAAACGATGAGTATTAAGTAAGGGTAATATTTTAATGACACCGTCCTTGGCATATTCTTCATTTAACTTTAACAATTTGGGGATTCTTTTTGTTTCTTGTCCGGGAGAAATGTTTGACTTGACCGAGACAAGAATCCATCTCTCATGCTTGGAATGTAGATAGATGTGCTTCTACACCTTCTACTCCATGGAAAGACATTGGTTCAATTCAGTCTTTACTGAGTTTTGATCAAGAAATTATTTCACTCCTAATTAGTACTTTATTGTTTGTGCACCTGCTTATGTATAATAATTAATCAGCAATTAAGATAGAAAGCTAGACATTTTTTTTCCCCTTCCATTACAAAAGATTCCATATATGTTGGTTAATTTTCATTACACTCAACAAAATTCAACATCTTTAAAGGCATATCAACATGTTTGTTTATATATCTGCCTTGTAACTGCATTCATGAACAGGGAAATTACTATGTTCACCATGGTGAGATTCTCATGAATGTGGAATAGTTTTCCTTGCCTTTTGTGTTAGATTAAATAACAACAAGGGAATCATGAAGATTAACAATTCTGAAAAGATTTTACTAATTTAGCTCATGATCTATGAGTAGAATGTAGTTAAATGTAAAGTGAATAAATAGTCCATTCTCTCAATAATCAACAATTAAAAGAGGTAATGTCAGTTTTGGCTTTTGAAGAGTTTACGTTTAAAAATAATATTTCTAATGGGATCTATGAATTCTTGTAGAGTTTGAAAATATATAAAAGAGACAAATATATAAAAGAATAAATGGAAGATTATTTTTAAATATGATGACAAATTGATATCTCATAGGCAAAACATAGGTGTTTTTTAATTTATTTATTTTTTTTCAATTTTCGCTTTGAAATAATTTTAAAAAATGTGGAACATTAGTGAAATATTTAGGTAACTTTTAATTAGTAAATTCAATTTACCATTTAAATCAATACATACCTCTACTTAAAACCATTTTTTATGTAGTGTAATTAAGAATATATAACAATGACTATTGCTTGTAAATATTGCTTCATTGGTAATGTAATTTATTAGCTAGTATAAGAGATACATTTTTGAGCTTTTGGAAGTATATGATCAAATTTAATTTGAAGTATATATTAATGTGACGTATCAAATTAGAAAGTAGTGAGCAGTGTTTATAAACAAATTAAACACACACAAAAAACAGCAAATGGTGGAGATTATTCCTAGTCCACTCAATTCAATTTACAAATACAAAACACTTAAAGATTTATAACAGTACTTTATCTTGGAGTCGAAAGGAATTACTGTAAACAAAACTAATAATAAAACATGGTATAATTGATTATCATTAGGTTTACATAATTGATTTTTAGAAATGAAACATCTTATTTTAAATGAATAAAGGCAATTTTTGTATTACTGTTAGTAATATCACATTCATACAAATGAATAGTAATTATTTATTATTGAAGATTTTTTTTCTTATTGTTATAATATTAACATTAGAATAGCATAATAATTATTATTCTGATCATTTGAATAAACTCTGCTAGAAGGTATAAGATCATGCAGAGTTTATTCAACTTAGATGAATCTAAACTTCAAGTTGCTCTCTCCACAAGTAATTCTATTGAGCAGCTTAGCGAATACAAATAGCTCTACCCCATCATTACATCACAGCTACATTTTTTTAAATTTCCGTCTGACTGTTTTTTGTACAGGTTGTTACGTATGGATAATAAAAGGGAAAACATCTATAAGTACTAATTTTTAAAAATAATAAATTGTCAAAGTAACATGGAATTTAATTTCATCTAAGATTAATAATTATAATTCGTATGCAATGAAAATGGTTTTATTGTGGTTTGAAATGGGGTGACGTATAGTTATTATTTCTGATAAATTAAGGAAGGGATTGTATTGATTGATGGATAAATGTGAAGCTCCTGAATAATAAGACATATTTTTATGGATTTCAGAGCATTGCTCTTTAATTTAACAAGAGATATAATTATTTTCTTTATTCTTGTGATTTCTTGTTGCTGGTTTTCATTAGATGGTGTATCTTTTGATATTTAAATATTTCATAAACATTCACACTAAAGTTTATAAATACTGATTAAATTCTTAGATTTTTGTTGAATATTTTTCAAAAGTTCATCATTAATAGTAAGTTTTCTAATTTTTCATTGAGGTAGTTTTAGTAGCAGGGATTTTTTTACCATCCTTTAAGTAGTAATATAAATTAGTTATACTACATTACAGAAAATAATTTGTCTTTTCCATTTGTAAGATCTATTTTTGTAGGAAAACAACTTTCACTTATTAATAAAACACATTTTCTGATAATTATACATACACCAATAGTTATGGGGATGGTATTATTTTGTTTACGTACATCAGAAAACATTTAGGAACTAATGTTTTCCAACCTATGTTTATGGGTTCTGTCATCATAGAAAAAAAAATCATATAAATTATATTACAATACGTCAAGATTTCTTCACAACTTTATTCATGTCTTATAATTTCCCACCGGTTACTTTGTCAAGCATTCATCATGCACAGTCCCTCTTTAGGGCATTTTACAGTTTCCTCCTCATTTTATGTGCTCGTGTGGTTAACCTTTCTAATGAAAAAATGTTTTTAACTGAATATTTATCTCTCTTTTAGTTGGAAAATAAGTTGAAACAAACTAAGTTAAAGTTTTAATTATTTAAGGTCTGAAGATTTTATAATATAAAACACATTTTCATGTTTATTATTATATTAATGCCAAAGTGCTTCAGATATAAACATGTTTAAAATAATTTTCTTAGTGTTTAGCAACAGCTCAGTACCAACACCCACCGTTAACTCTTTTTACCAATACCAACTCCACCATCAACCACTTTTAGCTATAAAGTACATAGATATGATATATGATTAATCATATATCTCATGGCTTTGTCCTTGGAATCTTAATCTACACCTAGGTCTATTTGCCCTGATATGCACCTGTGAAGAGGTTTATATAAGTGCCGTCAGTACACATCACACTGTTTTCACGTGTACCTTTGAATCTTCCTTGCTTTGCAGATTTAAAATTACAAAAAAGATTTAATTAGAAAAATGTTTTAGACACCACTACAAATCAGTTTTCTGTCTAAAACAAGTGAAAGACACGTGTGCAGTAAATAGAAATAATAATGCATTTCAGCTAAGTTGCTTGTTCAACCCCCAAGAGCTTGTATTAGCTAAATTATGTGGAGTTGTAAGTTCAATGGACCTTCAATTATTTAATTATTCACAAAATGACTGTTGTACTGAGGTTAATCCACTTTATACTATTATAGACCCATAATAATGAACATCAAGAAGATAAATTTTGAGTTGCAATAGTGCCACACACATTTCATGTTTTGGATTTAAACATATATTTAATTTAATTGTAAAATAAAAATCTTTGGTTCAACTGTTCACAGGAAGGGCCAGGGCCAGCTTGATTTCTATCAATTAGAATATTAAAATATGAAACCATAATAATATTACTTCTTCTTTTTATTTTTGTTCCATATATAACTATTGAATTTTGAGTGCAGATAATTGTAACATATAATTTCTGACTTTCAAATTAAATAATTATGACATTGTTTTGGATTAAATGAATCCTGGAAAACATATGAATAAATACACAAAAATAATTTAACTATATGAGCTAGAGATTAAAATACTAACCATAAAAATTCCTTACAGAACGTACAAAATGTTGGCTGCCTAAAAAATTTTGCTAAAAAACGGTGTCCTCGGACATTATGAACTTTTTGGTGCTTAACAGCTCCCCTTCTGTGTGCCAATCCCTCTTTTCCATCTCCATCCAAAACTAAAAAAAAAAAAAATAAAGTAAATCATTGCATTGATTTTTAAATATTGTATTATTCTTGTGTCTGTGTTGCTCATAATTGATGGGATTAAGTAAAAATGTCCTCCAACAGAATCATATATATTGGATTAGTTTATGCATTAAATAAGTACTTAAAGTGGAAATTGTTTGAATAAATGTGGGGGTTAATAAAAGGCAGAACCCAAAAAATGTGAATTACCCCACTAATGCTATTGTCATAGCTGCAGATGTTATTGTTACAGGCAGATCATCAAGTATATATGGCAAGCTCTTTCGGTGCGATGACACCATCCTCAAGCCTTTCATTAGTAGTACTAAAGAGTAGAGTAAAACTAACTGTGGGCTTCAGCTTCACGATGGTGTCATCTCTTTAAAAGCGCTGACCACATGCACTCAACCATTAGCCAGTAATGACAGCTATGGCAATAGTATTATATATATATATATATATTGGCGGAATCAACCTACTTACTACATGATATGCCAACCTCATTAATATTTGAGTCAGAGAAATTTACAAAACAGTAGTTGTAGAAAATTAAAAATCCAACAGCATTGGTTGTATACAATTTTTCGAGCCAACTGAGTAGTAACCGAAATATCTTGAATTTCAATTGCCCCTACCCCAAGGCTGATTTTAGCCCCTACCTAATATAAACTTTGGTTTTCTATGATTGACTATGGTGATAAAAAAAAATCATGTAGTTTAGAACATACACAGAAAAAGTTGGAGAACAACTTTATTTGGTATTTAAGCTTCAAAGGAAGTCCTTCGAGATAGCTGGTTATTGTTAAAAGTAGGACAGGAGTGGGGTTTTTCTTAAAAATAACAAATGAAATGTCTCAGCAAAAATTCAAGATAGACAACCCATCTATATAACAGGATATATTAGTAATTTAAATTTGCTATAAGATTCTCTCTAAAATTCTCTCTCTCTCGCGCGCGCGCACTCATGTGCGTGTGTTGCATAATTTTGGAGAAGTAAGTGCTGAAATACGAGAGAATAACCGCATCGGCGGCGTAGACAACTTCGTAATATCAAGGGGTAGTGGATTTTCAAGGAACGAAAAAAGAAGGTACCGGCCTCAAAACCGAAACCAAGAATCGTGAACACACGTGGTACTAAAGGGCTGGCTTTTGACTCGTAGCTGTCAATTTAATGGTGGACCATGCAAACTGGCTGCCGGGGTATTCTAAATCTACAAAAAATCCACGTCCCAATTTAAAAATGCAACAAATAATAAGTATGTGCAATATATATAATTTTGAACTCATCTCATTTATGTCATCTCCTAGGTAGGATCGATGGACATTTCACGAAATCTACCGAAAATCGCGTGCCATGAGTACAATCTAAATAGCTGATTCCCCTTAAGGAAAATCTGCTAACTATAGCAATTTTTAATGGCTAAAGTACTGGTGAACTAATCTTGGCAACTATACCTGTGCCATTTATTATGCAGGGGATTTTTGTACGGTCTTACCTTGCTAGGAAAAACTAGAGCAAAGATTATAATTAGTTAATTAAACTGTGCCTGAGTATTATTATTATAACTAAAAAATTATTGTAGACAATTTTAATGTAATTTTTAACAAGGAATTATTGAATAACCTAATTTTTTTTTTCCATTTAAGAAAAGCTTACTGATTATTTATGAAATTTATAAAAGAGAGAAGTTGCATGCAAATTCAAGGATTAACTGAATTATTTCTTTGGTAAGAAAACTATTCTAATTTATGTACGTTACTATTTAATTCACATCTAAATTTGACACGCAGAACTACACAGGAAAGAAGTAATCTATCCAATATTGAAAGGTTTTTGGATTGAAGTTTTAATAAGTATTTAGGAAAAATAGGATATGATTATAAGTACCTATACATTACAATTATTCATGAATAGTAAAAATTATTCGTGGTCGCAAAACGCTCCAATTAATTTAATGGATTACTTCTACGTATTTAACAGTAGGGTAGTAGCATGGTTTAGAAGAATACTGCGATTATGCCAACCGAAGTATTTTGGTGACAGTTTTAGCAATTTCCAATAAGGAAAATCAGCTATTGAGGTCGTACTCATGGCGCGATTTTTGAAAAATTTCTTCAAATGTCCATAGATCCTACCCAGAAGTAAACGAAAATGAGGTTTATTCAAAATTTTATATATGTCTGTTAACACTCTAGCGGTCGCAATTTTTGTTTAATCGTCACCAAACTCGGTATTTAATCGTTTTATGTAAAAAGAAAGATTAAGTTCGTTAACGGCTGAAATCAGACCAGTGGATGGGGGGGGGGTTAGAGGGGGAATTTCGATAATTTGAAATATCTCTGTTACGATACGTCGGATCGAAAATTTATATAGAACCAATCTTATTGCAAATTAAATTTACTATAAATATTGTTATATTCATTTATTCTCTATCTTAAATATTAACCGAGGTATTTGCATTTTTATTAAGTGTGTGTCGATAACGGACGAGATGAGATCGGCTAAGGTCTTTTCTACTCGTATTCGTTTCCGCCCAAATCTAGTTCGGCCATTTCCGTAACTGTTCGACTCTCTTATGGAGATTTCTCTATTGTATAACTTCACGTGGGAAATCTGCTTAGTTTATGCAGCCCCTGCGTGACGGACTTTTGATTAATTTTAGAACAATTTAGTATGTATTACAAATTCCACAGGCGCAAAGCTAGGGAAGTTCCAGCATAAGGAGTTTGAGTGTTATAACAGTGATATTATTTCAAAGCAATAGTGAAACCATATTATATTTTTTTTTTTTTTTGAGGGCCTCACTGAACTCTGTAGTAGTACAATAAATTAACTGTGCTTCTACATCATCTGGAAGCTTCATAGTCTTAGAAACAAAAACGTCCGTCACGCAGCGCCTGCGTACACTATGCAGATTTCCCCTGTTCTTGAATGCCACAAAGGTTACACATTCTTTGGTTATACCGTTTACATTCAACCTATGTAAACAAGACTTGAAATTTATAATGGTCATCAGATATTTAGTGATTTAAAGTTAGTTATTAGTGGTTACTATATTCGGTCCGATTAATAATAATAGCGGGCATATTTGTGAATATTCATTTACTCGTCCTATCGTATTAGTCAGTTTGCTAACGATCAAACAGAAATTACTGTTACTCGGATACTGCTGAACTGAAGTCAGTAATGGTTAAATCACATAGAAACTGTTCTCTTTATACATTATGTAGACAGCTCCCAGCTTAGTCTGCCATGATATAATAGATTAACGTGAATTTATCGACGTGTGAGGTGGTTACCAAACAGAGAAACACAAAAACCAAGATATGCATTTATATGTATTAATTATACTATAACGTATCGAAGAAGAATATTACTAAATTACCTTAAACAATATTGTCATTTAATCAATATTGCGAATTATACACAATTTTTCGAAAAAGATTACGAAGATTATAGAAGCCAGGTTAGCCTATGTGAGATAAAGCGTTACCCTTTATCTCATATGGCAAACCTAGAGTGGCGAGTTCGATTCTTGCCTGGGCAAAGGAAATTATTTAGCGACGAAATTCATTAAATAACATCGTAAAATCCCACCCTGGCTAGAAAAGGGTGGTGACCTGTAGCCTACAGGCTGTAGGTAACCCGACCCTATTAGCCTTAGTTGCAAAAAGTGGGCGTTAATAAATAATAAAAATAAAACGTGATAGTTGATTTACTGTCAAAAATAACCTTTTGCTTTTATGAAGATAGGAGTGAAGTTCAACGCCTTCGTCTGCTTAGTCGGGTATTTATTATTTCATTTTTATTGAGTAATTTTAACTAAAGCTGATAATTATTTTACATCAGGAATTTGATTCAGCTTTTTATTTATTTATTAAACGAATCATAATGTTTTCTTGTTCACATTAAAATCTTTTTTGATAAATCATTTAAGTTCTCACTGCCATGCTTTCCAACGTTGATCCTGTACTCAATCCGACCCAGTGAACTATGACTATGTTTTTCATTTTCTTCCAGTGATCCATTCAGTGTGAGACATTTATTTTTATCATACATCTGCTCAAATTCAAATCTTCAAATATTTCACCGCCATTTTCCTTTGCAATAAGGATAGACAATTTTTTGTATCATTTGGAACTCTCTCTTTGTATCCGCAAACCCCTGCAGATATGAATGGCACTGAGTTGTTTATTTTCTTTATGACTTATGTATACAGCTTTAAACACTATTTTTTTAAAAAGCTTCTGACACAGCATATAGAAATATATACTAAAAGTTCTGTGAAAAAAACAAACAACAAAACCTATAAATCTGAAGGATTTTAAAAAAAGTTATCTTTATTTTCATTTTTACTGTCTATGAACACATTAAACATGCGAACACTTTTCTATGGCTAATTTTTGATTCTTATTGTTTTCATTAGTCAATAGAAACTATATTGAACAAATGTTTGGGGGAAAAAAATCTTAAACTTCAGAGATGTTGTTTCATTTGACGAAACTGTCAAATCCTACACTATTCAGAATTAATTTTAACATGCTGTGATTAGTAATTAGTCCTTAACAATTGTAATAAAGTTTTCCCGTAACCATAAGAGGAAGAACGCTTGCCTAAACTCGTTGAAGCTAGGTTGAGTGGTTCCTTGGTGGCTTTGATAAAGGCGACCATGTGGGAAATGTGATAAATACAATGTTATCACCATTTCTGCTTTTCATGTTTGAATACTCCCCACTGTTTCTATTGAAATATGTAATGTCATAATTATCATAATGTTTAATGACTTAGGCTGTCAAAGCGAAAATACTACTTAGTAGGAGTGGGAGTTTTTACAACTGAAAAAACAAAAAAAAAAAAAAATCGCGAAAAACGAAAATTAAAAAAATGAAAATATCACAGCTAATTTTCAAGTTAGAGAAAAATATGTATAATACAGTAATTGTAACATTTTACATTTAAATGAAAATTGATTATGTACAATTTTATTTCATAATAACAGAGATACTTTTTTCCCCTCCTGTAACCTAAGTCCCCCCCCGTTAACAAATTTGATCTTTCTTTTTTACATAAAAAATTAAATATTAAGTTGGGCAACGATCAGACAAAACTTGTGTGTTACAAATATATTTATAGCCCATTATTTTATTTTATTTCAACCTGTGAAAACTTATTAAAATAAAGTCCGTCACGCAGGGGCTGCCTAAACTATGCAGATTTCCCACGAGAAGTTTTACAATAGAGAAATCTGCCTAATAACAACAGTAGTAGTAAGGAATCTCTAAACCTATTCACGAGGGACGAACTGTTACGGAAACGGACGCCCTAGCTCTCGGCTGAAAGTCCCGAACATAGACGACTCCTGCCGACCACACACACAATACAAATGCAAATATCTCGGTTAATATTCAAGATACAGAATAAATGTATAGAACAATATTTATAGTAAATTTAATTTGCAATAAGATTGGTTCTATACAATTTTTTGATCCGACTTATGGTAACGGAAAATCCCCCCTCCCACTGGTCCGATTTCAGCCATTAACGAACTTGATATAAAACGTTTAAATATCGAGTTTGGTAGCGATCAAACAAAAATTGCGACCGCTAGAGCGTTAACAGACAAATATATATATATATCCTCTTTTTCGACATCTCCTGGGTAGGATCAATGGACATTTGAAGAAATGTTTTGAAAATCGCGTCATGAGTACGACCTCAATAGCTGATTTCCCCTAAGGGAAATCTGCTAAAATGTAGTGTATACATACATGTAAACACACACACAAGTATATAGGACCTCAATGGTATACATTCCTTTAGATAAGTTTGTTTAAATAAAATCTAGGATTATATTGATCTTACGTGGAACTCTATCTCCATCATAGAGACTTGAGTAGGGCCGAACTGGTCTTCCATGAGGACTGTGATGAGGGCGGGGCACTCCAAAGTATGCCTGCAACACAGATATATCTATCTTTAGTATGTTTATTTATCAGGAAAAATACAATGTAAATACAATAATTGAGTTGTGAACTGTAACGATTTGTCAATATGATCTTGTTTAATCATAATAACATCGTTCTCTTTGTCTGAATCTCCGAACACAAGAAATTTAGCTTACCTGCACTCTCCATTTCCAATGGTTAATATTTATTGTTTATGGAAACTGTTTATATAGCTTAACACCGAGTAGGCGCGACCCTCGTACAAGAGTGGGCGCATGTCATCTCTCAGATGACCTAACACTTTTCCTTAAGTATTAAAGTAAGAAGGTTAGTTTTATTTAAGCCAGTACTAATATTTGTAAAAAGGTTATTTCTGATACATTATATGGAGAACATATATGATTTATGATTATATAATATGAAAAAAAAAATATTTCACACATTATCTTGGCTTACATAATATAAAATTGATATATACATATGTTATACGTACACATTATGTAGTCAGGTTTATAAAATAAAATAACATAGTTAGGTAGGTATATGAAATGAAATATACATTAAAATTTTGGAGTTTTTAGTCTGTTGTTTGCTGACCCCGGCACCCACCCGAACAAACAAATCTACAATGACTTAGCCAAAGGTATTGCCCACAAATCTTACACTTGTATTTTATGTATCTTTTAGTATTTGTCTGATGACAAGGAAAACACCTCTTTCGAGAAGTTATTTCTCCTACAGGCTGCAGAACTCGGCAGAAATTGGCTTCATCGACTTAACGCCTCAAAAATGATGGCAGAAACCAGTATCCCAAGTAATCATAAGTGGTTCTCAAAAACCAGAAATTCCTCCTCCGATGAAATTATTTTGGTGAGCTTTATCAGTCAGTTACCCACATACGCCTTGTAACTGGTGAAGAGAATGCTATCACTGACGCCTTATCAGGATCGAGGGAGTACATTGTTCCGGAATACTCTTATCTTGTTTCTATCTCCTTTGCTAGATTGATAAGTCTCGTATATGCCCGGATGGAATTTGGAATATATTTTATTCACAGGATCAGGTAGGATTGTCGTTTGTTTATGAAACGCTAAGGAGCAAAGAACCAAATTCTTGTGAGAAGAAGTATAAAGCTTATCCATAGTCAGAATTATTTGTCACAAGGAGATCCTACTGATAGAGGCAGACAGATAAGTCGTTACCAAACTTGATTTATTAACTTGACTTATGATTCGTTAATGACTGAATTCGGAGCAGTGGGGGGGGGGGGGGTTAGAGGGAGAAATAATTGAAAATTTGATAGATTTCTCCTTATTCTGGACCCAATATTATTATATATTCTTCAAATTTCATGGCAAGGGTCTCCAATAAAAAACATTTTTTTCGGTGCAAACTTTATTGAACCTGCCCTACATGTTTCCTGTCTTTTTTGCCACCTATTCAGGGGCTATCCCTTTTTTTACAAAAAAATATATAAAACATTATTAATAACATTAATTTAACACATCCCTTAATAGTCCTCGTTTGCCTTTTACATTACGTTGCGATTGTCCTCACAGAGGAGGTAAATGATACTGACAGGTTCCCGGGGTAGGTTGTCAGCTGACTAGAAGTCGATTATTTACAAGACAATGAAGAAGAAAAAATGTTGTTTATTGGAGACCCTTGACATCAAATTTGAAGAATATATTGATACATTTTGGTTGCTATAAGTTGGATTAAAAACGTTCATATAAATAATGCTGATGGAATTTTTGTTTTCTACAATTGTTGTTAATTTGATTTTGGTTTCTCGGAAATAAGGTTTTCAACACGTCATAAGTAACTAAAAACACTTAGTTAACACTTTTTATTGTGAACCAAGAGCTACAACCACATCGTACATCAACATACAATACGGGGAGGGACACACATTCGATACTCTTAAAATTCTTACAAAGAAATCCCTACATATTTTTATTTAATTACAAAACATTTCCAACATTTTTCTTATAAGGAATATTAAGGGATATATGTATTTTTTTGGTGCCCTTTTCATCTGTTTTAGTCCCACCATTGTAACACTAGGTTAGATGTTGTTAGGTGTGCTTTTATTTGTTTTTTAAATGATAAATCATACCAATAATTTATAAGCCAAGTTGGATAGTTGGTTATTCCTCGAGAGGAGGTATTTAAGTAAAGGAGTTGAGAGGGATCTTCATTTCTTTGTAGCGTTTGTATAAAGGACGTCATAGCATATCCTTTTTTTAAAAGAGATGACGCGTATATAATTCTCTTGAACTGAGATGCACAGATGGCTTAAATGAGAAGGCAAGGAGCGGAAACGTCATATGGAAGGTCTTTTTATCCCCTTTTCTTTTATTTAAACCAACTGTTTATCTTGGCTTTAGTGACTTATTGTGTGCATTGAGGCCAATGGAGATCATTCAAAAGACATGATAATTAAAAAAAGGCAAATGGTTAAAGAAAATGTGTTTATGGCGTCACAATTTAAACATTTAGTGGCACGTGGCACATGAAAGAAGGAAAACTCAATAATTTTGTAGTGTGTTTATCAGTCTAGATAAATACGATACATTCTACTGGTTGCCAGTACGCGAAAACTTAGGACTGAATGAGAATGCGGACTTAGAGCCCAAAAAAGCAGCTGAAACACTTGAATATGAACCAATAAAGAAGACATTTCAAGACAAATAAAACACCTAATCATAGATGCATGGAAAACTAACTGTACTAACACAAGTACTGACAAAAAACTACGAACTATTAAGAACAATATTTGGAAATTGCAACCATCAAGTATCAGAAACTCTAGGAGAGAAGAAGTAATTTTCTCGAGACATAGAATCGGCCACATCAAATTAACACACTCATACTTAATGACAAAGACTGACAGACCTACTTGCTCAACTTGCAATATTCTCTTGACGATGACATATGCTGACAGAATGCTGAAAATGACAAGGTCAGAACTTTCCCTACGACTTACAAGAAATTTTGACGGATGTCAGCCCATATATTCATAACATATTCTCATACCTACACAACATTCAAGTATACGACAACATTATTGTGTATATACAGAAATTGCTACCCTAAAGAAGGAAATTACGGCAATCAGTAGCAAAAGTACCATTTTCAGCCATTCATTTCCTATTTATCATTCACCAACTATACTCATCACCATTTTTTTTAAATATATGTTCACTAGTAAAATGCTTTCACAATTGTTAAATTTTGTCGTATATTTATTTTACTTTTGTTAATTACCATTGTATTTTGTTATTTTTACTAGTTGTTATCTCTTATTTATTTTACTTTTGTTATTTCTGACTTTTGAAAGTGCAAATCACCTTTGATGTGATGTCCATAAATAAACAAATAAGAATTTTGGATATGAGGGATAGTTTCCCTTTTAATTGTGCAAAACTATAATTTTTTTAAATTTTCAACTTTATAAGAGCATCTCTTATGTATGCCTAAAAAGAATTGAATATGCTCAAAGTATTGGCCGAAATATGGGGTTGAAAATGCTTCATTTTTGATAAATTGATATCCCATATCATAAACAATTAATTTTTCGTCCATCAAACAATGAATTCACAACCGTTATATAGAAAATACAACTAAGAAACAAATAAGGTAATAACATTGACTTAATTGACAACAAAATGGCGAAAACATTAAAATCCAAACTACGGTCCAACAAACTTATAGTAAATAAAGCTGGCAAAGCTAAAGCAACAGTAATCATCTACAAAACTCTAAAGTTTATTACGGACACTAACTTATTTGGACACAGGACAGACATAAGAGACGCTAAGAGACAAGTACGCGGCACGCTGAAACGGTGCACTAACACGATAAGTAACCAACCATACAAATAATTAAATAAGAATCCAGGACCACCTATACTGAGAACGAAACTCACAAAACTAACTAAATCTATAAGACCAGTAGTCAACTACAGACCAGCACCATCATATAGACTAGCAAAACATATTACATCTATACATACAGAGACACTGTACACTTACATAACTCATACACAGTAAAGAAATAAACAATGAATATTTCGTTCATACAACAATGAATTCAGAACCGCTGTATAACTTTATCTGCTGTTAAAAAATAATGAATATCTGTTAAAACTTATTAAGTTTAGCTCATTAAACTAAGGGAATAACTAAGAAATTATTGTCTTTTCCCCCCCATAAAAAAGTATTTTAATTAAGGTCGATTTAAATAAAATTAATAGGATAAGAAAAATTAACCAATATCCCTATTCATTTTTGAGGAGTATAGTTCAATCATATGTTTTACTTTATTCCTAATATTTCATCTCAAATGCACCTTACGTTCAAATAATCTAATTAATTGTTTTTTTTTTACATAATTATTATGTCACCTAAAGATGCCATCAATGCGGATGGAGGATTATGTTTTATCACGCTCTTCCAGACAAAATATTACATTACTAAGGTTAACAGCGTGCAAGAAATAAATTGGCCAATCAAGAATTTACTACTTCTTTGTTAGAATATGACCAGAGAAAGAATAATGCCATTCATAATCTGTAAAGCTGCTTAGTCGAAGCATTTTAAAGAGGTAGCTAATATTTTTAGTTTCCCTAACACAAAAGCAACAACAGAATGTTAAATTCTGCCAACTGAAATCACCCCTCTCTCTCAATAACCCCTATATATGATACTATCTCAAAAAAAAAAAAATTGAATAAACTTCCGTTAGAATAGTATGAGAACAATATATACAGTAAACCATTTTATCCTCTAAAATATATTATTGTTACAGGATGAGGACTTACAAAGGTAACTACTAGTTGAGAGGCAACAAAATTAAGTTGGACCATTATATTTCTATGAAGAACAATAATACAATTTTAAGGGCTAGGAAATTAAAATTAAGGGATTAAATCATTCTTTGGGTTATTGGATCAACCTGTGAGCATATTTCTATTTGCTATTGTCGGTAAATGAGATCCAGGCATTGTCAAATATGCAGAGTGACTAAAGAGCTTGGCATGTTTTAATGGCGGGCACGTGAGCATCTTAATGCATTATTTGAACAGAGTTAGGTATATTGTCTGAGTGGTGTGAGGTGTTTTACAACCTGTCAACTGCTGTCTGTGCTCGCCGTGTTTATGGCTTTCCCGAGGGCACTTCTCTCTTCAGCTATATAGTTTGCACTATCAGAATGCCATGCACTTACATTACTAAAATGGAGGGACTGGTTATAGGGTTGCCTTAATAAAATTACTATTATCTCCGTTACGCAGCTGATACATAAGTAACAATCATGCGTTAATTTATATAGTTTATTATGAAATATAGTTAGACAGTAAGTCAATAAGTTTCTACAGTTAAATTTCATAGATAGTTGGTTAAATTATTTATAACTAACACAACATAATGCATAAATACTCTTACCAATATATTTAAACATTAAGGAATTATTTAATGAAAAATTAATTCATGGTTTGAATTAGTAATGGGATTCGCATGTAAATAGTGTTTAAACTAGAGATAAATGTAATAAAAAAAAAAGTGGAGGACAACAAAAGAAAATATTAGTTACTGAATATTTCTCCTTACTAATAAATCACAAAAAAAAATTGAAATAAATGTACCAATGTATTCTGGACTCTCAGTTGTAATGATTTCTCCTACCGTTTCATATTTATTACTTTTAAATATTTAGTTTTCTCTTAATGATATACAATTCTGGTGAACTATGAACATGAATCACTTTCGCTTCTTATGAGTTTTGAAATTCCATCGTCTTGGGCCAACTATCATTGAGATGAGTCACCATTTCTCAGCATTAGTCACATAAATTCCAAATTGTAATACTTCTAAATGTACCACATTTTTAGAATCTTTAATTCATTATTTTTAAAAATTTGTCGTTATCTTTGAGGATGGTAAAAAAAAAATGGGAAGAATGAAAGCTTCTATTACAAAATATTTACTGGGAATAAAATTTCGCCCCTTAAAAGGATACCTTCAGTTCAGAAAAAAATGTTATTGTCCACCACGAGCAGATCTAGGGGTTCGAGAAGTAGTAAATATTTTTTTTAGTTGATTCTTGTTTCAAGTGCCTTGCCCTGAGTATTGTCCAACTTGCTGATCTTCAAGCTGAAATTGAGAGGAAAACTGATTGGATGAGCCACAATTATACTGTTTTAAATACTTCTCGTTCAGAGATCTCTTTGCTCGTACAGATTTGTTAAAAAGAAATAAATGAAAATATTACAGCTTTATTAATTACTTCTATTTGATTCAATAGAGCCATTACTATTGGAGCGATTTACTTATGTTTACTGACATTTAAGACCTTTGTTA
Source organism: Riptortus pedestris (assembly GCA_019009955.1). Taxonomy (NCBI): domain Eukaryota; kingdom Metazoa; phylum Arthropoda; class Insecta; order Hemiptera; family Alydidae; genus Riptortus; species Riptortus pedestris. The sequence goes on along the minus strand of CM032230.1, from coordinate 106,436,570 downwards.
CCATATCAAGGAAATAAAATTTAGTGAATCGAAAGTCAGCACTATTAATCTATTAATACATTGTAAAGTAAATGTTATTTTATGAATTAAATCTGGCTAGATCGTGCCATAGTTATCATGAATTTGTATCTTGAAAATCTAATTTAAGGTTATTTAACAATCACTCTAATTCCTATTTCATTGTACAATTTTGATATTGTATTTCTTACAGCGCTTAAATTGAGTATCCCTGATACAAAATCAAACAAATTCTACTAGACACTAAAACCAGCGTTCGGACCGACGTTTATGTGAATTGTTTTTCTGTTCTTCTGGGTTCCCTATGATTTTGAAGTATAACCTAATCCATTTCTATACCTGGTGAGTATTGTGCCTCAGGTGGGGCCTTATTTTTTAAATGAATTAAGTTTTTTGATAAACGTGTCAAACCTTTCTAGAACAGTTTAACCACAGCATATTTGATAGTGCGTAGAAAAGGAAAAAAAAAGTAATATTCAGAACAAACATACCATAATGAAATTGACTACATCCATTATAAAACTATATTTACATTAATTGCTCCGATTTTATAGTGGCAAAAATAATTTAGTTTTAAATGTATTTTAAAGGTGTGAGGTTCCTGATTCTTAACTTCTGAAACCACCAAGAATAGGTATCCTTTAAAATCAGATACTTCAGTGTTAAAAAGATATAAATGGAAAAAATATATATATTCTGAAAGTTACCTGTCATATTTGTATTGTGAAATATTCCAGCTTACAGAAATGTTAACGAAAGTTTGTATAACTGTGTAGTGCGCTACTTTATTATTTACAGCAAATTAATTAAACACTGATCAGTCAAATTAACATTACAAATGTCAGAATGTTGTATGCTGATTATTTAGCAACTGCCCATATGAAACTGATATACTAAGATAAATAGAGTTGATTAACAATTCCAAATATTTCCAGATGGTTTGACAAATAATAGTTTTAAAATTGCTTCTTCTAAATTGAATGGAATATTTTTCAGAGAAAAGAAGATAATAAGGTTTCCTAATGAAAATATGTTCAGAGGGTCAGAACCATTGGATTATAAGGACTAAGTTTTAATTACTCACATACATTCCTGAAATTCTTTAAACACTTGAAGAATGCTTACTAAATCAGAATGAATGGTCGATAGGAAAAATCTAGATAATGGACTACAGAAGTTTAGTTCAATCTAAAGATAATTAACGGCTTACACAGTTTTGGATTGGCCCTTTCAATGAATCCCAGAAGACAATAAAGGAACACAAAATTCCCTAAGCGAATTTCTGATGCAGAAGACATGTTGGGAAGGCTGCTTTGTTATATAGAAGAGATTCTTTGACAGTTACACAAATCTGCACCCCACAAATATTTATGATCCTATTTCCTTCCTTAAAGTGTCTTCATGACTGATAATTTCATCCCTAATATTAGAACCTATATTAGAAAACATTTGTTATTGAGCAATTAAAATTATGATATAATCGTCAACCATCAATCATTTCTTTATCATTATTTCTGAGGCAAGGCAATTTAAGAATAGAAGGAATCTTTGGATATTCCGTAATGTATACAATAAATCAGTACACAGCAATTTCTTAAGATGAAGAGTACGAATTGACAACGAGATTGGCAGTGTTGCTGTAATTCCACAGAATTATAATATACAGTGTCATAAGGGAAAAAGTCTTATATCTTTATACTAAGTCTCTACTTTATACTAAAGTATGAGTAGGTCTGAACGGCGCTAGCAATATTTTAAATGGATTCATGGTCTTGGAAAAATAAAGACAACTTCTTAAGAATGAATGAATTTTTAGCCGCTGACAGTGTTAAAGATGAGATATAAACATTACACAAATAAACTGAAAAATGTTTTGGAAATTGGATTTATCTCCTTACTAATAAAACACAAATAAATTATAAAAATGTAAGAATCTTATTTCCGAAACTCATTTTTAATGTTCATATTTATTACTTTTAAGTATTTAAGATTTGTCTTAAAGATATACAGTTCTGATGAACTATGAACAAGAAATACTTTCGCTTCTTATGAGTTTTGAAATTCCATCGTCTTGGGCCAACTATCAGTGAGCTGAGTCACCATTTCTCATAATTAGTCACATAAATCCCGGCGATATATGAAGTTATATTATTTTATCAAAGGGATAATAAATATATTGATTTACTTCCTAGTAAAAAGGATGGTAATGTTTTGCATAAACGTAGTGTCAAACATGTACTAATATGCATAGCTTATGGTACCATCCTTAGAGCTATAAATATTAATTGGCAGCAAAAGCATTTTTGGTTTGAGATGTGGAATATCGGCTCTTTCAATTAACTCCAGTTGACATTTAAGGGGCTCATAATTTGCCACACAGAACAGAATCTGTAACTCTTATACATATAATATTATACAAATACTATTTCATCCCTTGATGCATCTTCTTGACAGATAATTACACCCATAATGATACGTCCTACAGTGAGGAACGTTTTATTGGAAGAGTGAAATGAACATTACGAGTATATTTATCATCCAGGAATCATATTCCTGTAGGTCTCCTAAAATATTTAATAATTTAATATTTTGAGGGCCTTAAATAATTATTTAGTTAAACACCCAGCAGGCGTTAACTATTATTTCAGATACACAGCTGGCACATAAGTAACAATCCTCTCATTTCTCTGGTGATTTAGTTATTTTTAATTTATATATTTTATTATGAAAAATAGTTAGACAATGAATCAATCAGTTTCAACAGATCAGTTTCGTAGATAGGTGGTTATATTTTTGTCAAACAAACAAAACATAATGAGTAAATATACTTAAAAAGTATTTGGACCACTGTATTTGACACATAAATGAATTATTAGATGCAAAATAAAAACATCATTTGAATAAGTAATGGGAATCTATTATGCATGTAGACAGGGGTGAAAATTAGGGAGAAATTTAATACAAATAAGGTCATTATGAAGACAGTTTTGTGACACACGATATCTCACTACTCTTCAAAATATATTTTAAAAAGATAAAAAAAAAAAAGTAATTGAATATATTGTGAGAAGCCAGAACATTGTTTTGATAACCTGATTTGTCACGCTCAGCTCCAGCAGAAAATAAATTAATGGATAAATAAAAGTAAAAATGAGTAATAAAAATAAACTGGATAACGAAAAAAAAAAAGAAGAAAAATATGTTCTAAACTGTCAGTATTAACGGATTCTTCTAATGTCATATATTTATAATATTACTTTTAAATATTTCAGGTTTGTCTTAAAGATATACAGTTCTGACGAACTATGAAAAAGAAATACTTTCTCTTTTTATGAGTTTTGAAATTCCATCGTCTTGGCCCAACTATCTGTGGGATGAGTCACTACTTTCAGGATTAGTCAGATAAATTCCCGTGATATAAGAATTTTTATTTTTTTTTTTCAGCTGGATAAATTATGTATATCCATTTGTTTACTCTATAGCTTCTAATTATAATCACTGATTGTCATTTTATTTTTGCAACAAATTATGCTGAAATCTTATTTATTCCTGACAATTTCAGTATTGTCTAAATTTATTTTTATTCAAACTCGCAATACATATGTTGTATGTTGGAAAACTGTAATACTATAATACTTATTATTGGCTGTACAACATAATACTTTTACAGAAATGTCATAGAATTAAACGTTTTAATATGATTGTATGAATGTAATAATCACATTAGGTGGGTTGCTGGCCGTTAATCGTTTCTCTTGTTATTTTCCGAATATTCCAATAAAAAATTAAATGGATCATCTTTTGTTAGTGGTTTCCTTTTTCGAATATAAAGCTGAGGTTTTTAATAGAAATGGACATAAGGTTTATTTTTTTTTATTTTTGTGAATCGGAAACATCAATATTCTTTCCAAGTTATCTTAGAAGTCACATTCTAATTATTTCGCAATTTACTATGACAATGCAAAATGTAAGCAACGAAGATAATTTTTTGGTTTTGATATAGTGAAATTCATTTTCTTTCAGTTGTCACAAGACTCGTATTCACAATACAAGATAAGTAAGGCTAAAAACTATTGTAGATTTTAAAGCTGAAAAGGTGATCTTGGTATCTAAAAGATTAAAGATAGAAAGAGTTTCAGGAGCATATGAAACACCATGACTATTAGCTATAATTAATTAATACAATAATTATGTATTATTTGCATACATTAAGTCAAATGTTGTGAGTTATCATTTTATGAAACAGTATTTAATTTTTTCGTTGGGAAAAATATTGAAAAAATTATTCATAAAGCTGTTTGATTTTTTGCGGGATATTAAATACAAAAAAGAATAATTAAACTCCCATAAATGCCCAATTTATCCAATGATAAATGTATATTAGAAGTTATGCCAGTATGTAAGCAACACTTTCCTTTATGAATACAGTTAGTGCGAGGATATGGAATAATTACAAATTGTTTCTGTAGAATAAATATCTTGTTTTTTTTATTTATTGCCGGAAGGACTATATTTCTTGTAATGCAGTGGAAAATATGTTCAAAATTAATCTTTTAATGTAAAATGTATGGTACGCTGTAGTGAGTGGTTGAAGTTTTGAGATATAGCTTGATTAATTTGAATGTTTACTTTCAATTGGGTTAATTATAATCCGTAATAATTATTTAATACAAACATGAAAACATCAATGGCTTCTAGAGTTCACAAAATAAAGTAATTATACCAACAAAGTATGCTAATCTGCAATTAAGACTTATAGTTTCACTTAGAAGTACTATTTACAGCACTCCAAATTTTATAAATGTTTTAAATACTAATAATACATTTAAACAGAACATAAATATAAATAAAACATAGAAATTGAACACATTTGATGCAAGCAGAAGTTATAATTTAGTTGTGAAAATACCAGTGATCATATTTTCCAGTGTTTCAAATATTCAATCATGGATAATGCTCGTTGGTTCTTAAAAAAAGGCAAAATTGTGTTAATAATATAATGGTTTGTTATTTCGGGAAAAATACATGTGTAAGATTCATGGCTTCTTAACGTCAGTTAGACGGTAGACATATTTACAAAATGTGTTTTCCCTCTCCCAAGTAAGCAGATGTCTTGTGTAATACTATTCCTTGTTGTTGAATCTAGGTATTTAGGTCAATAAATGGTGTTATTGTCTCACTGCCTACTATAACATGGAGTGGTTAGAGATAAGGTGTACGTCAGCTGGCCGTCTACCAGGACCAACTCATTGAGAAAAACGACCAATACTGATTCACAGAACTTACACGTCACTTTTCGTCCCAAATAGGGAGAAATGAGCGTGAGAACTTTGACAAAAGGACAAATTGATTGATAATATGTAAGGACTCACTCCATTGGGCCTGTGTTCGTGGGAGGAGAAGCTGGACGGCCGGGACTTGCCGCCTCGTCGCCGACCATGTGACCCAGTGAACATCATCCTCAGGGTAGGCACAGCACATGACGCGGACCCGCCCGCACTGAGCTATTTCTGGTCCGGATAGCTCTCCCACTCCCATTCCAACGCTCTATACTCCCACACCAAGCCTCTTCTCAACTAGTCCACACCTTCCCAGCATCCTCTTCCATACCTATGCCTTGAGTCAGGAAGAGGAGTTTGTCAAAGGTTGAATAGTGTCAAGGTGGTCGCTTCACGAGCCAACTTCAGCAAAGACTCTATACAAGAGCTATTTCGCTGCTAGGTACCGTACTTAGTCGATGGGTACCACTGAATACACCGTCACTAAACAACAATATATCATATTTCTTATTTCAGCCTGCATTTTCCAAACCAAAGGTTAGATTTGGAGTCAGTAGTGAAGGTTTGATTCATTGCCAAGGTTTCAAGAGCCACTGTTGGAACTAAAATTTCACCGCTAGCCGTACCCGGCCACGTGGCGCCCTGTGCTCAGATTACCACCTCTGAGTCCACTTTGAAACAGAATGATCTCGAGATCAGAACCTAACCCCGTCCTAAGACTCATGACACACACTTCAGTATCTAACAGGTAGCAGTGTCAAGTCCCAAAACTGATATCGTTCAATGTAATCCACGTTCGGCTAAAAGAAAGGAAGGAAATAGAATTGCGGGAGCTCTTCTATATTGAAGCTCGAAAATCGTTTGTGTACAACCACGCCCACATTCGTTACTAATGCTCCTCACATTATTTTCTGTTTCTCTATTTGCTTCTCGTTAAAGGCATATTGAACCAAAACAATATACACGTCTTATAAGGCTGGATGCATATTGCACACTATATGTTGATTACACAATTGTAAAACCATAGCAGCCCCTCAAGCCTTCTGTTTATTAGAGTAGCAGAATAGCGAAAATTTATAGTAGCCAGAATTCTTAATTACTCTTCCCTTAAATGAGTGACCGTTTTCTACCAGTTTTACATATTTCTGACACATTTTATATATATATATATATATATTTATATTATTTGAACACTTAGTCACTACTAATTGATGCTCTACGACCTGCTAATAAATGAACTCTAGAATCTTTGAAGAAGAATAAATAAATAAAGTACAGAATTAAAGGAATGATTCAATTTATTAATCTTATACTCTGAAGATTAATTCTTATTTTATTTTTTTTTTATTTTTTACGGTACTGATGAATGAATGCATATTTACGGTAGATGACAAAGTTATTTAAATATTCTAAGTCATAACGAGAATTCTACTGAGCACTTGGCCCTGTACAAGACCCACGAATGTGGTAAATAGTTGCCTCTTAACTTGACGTTCAAATTATATTTCAATGGGACCCCAATTTTAACTAGGAGAAAGTTAATAAATTTTAACCAGGAGAAAGTTGATATAACTTATAAACATATCGGGTACCGATCTCGGTCTCATTGGACTTTTTCATTCAACTGTAAATTGTGAGCAGTAAGTAAATATATATAAATCAAATTATATAAGAAGATATATGGAAATATGCTGCAGAATGAATGAACACCAAAGTAACCGTCATAGGTTTTGGTTATTCCATATTAATTCCATTTAGGATAGCTTTTGTGATTAGCTTATGTCATACAAAGTTGAAAATAAGTTAAGTTAAATGTTAAGAGTAGTTACTAATCCTGTCTAGCACTCGCATTAGACAAGCGACTAACTTGGAAACCTCGCATCGTATTAAAAAGACAAGAATTGAACGGACGGTACAAACTACTTGACAACAGATCTAAACTATCACTACATAACAAACGATTGATTTACACAGCAGTACTCAGATCAACATACCACTAATCCATCAAATTCCTCCAGAATCCAAGCCCTTCAATCCAGAATACTCCACACAATTACAAATTCCCCATTTTACGTATCAAATTTAACTCTCCATAATGATCTCAAAATTCCTTTTGTCCATAACCTCTCAAAATCCTGATATCAGAAATTCCATTCCCTCCTTCCCGCACATCCTGATCCTTTAGACTTTCGTCGGTACTACGAAGGGCATTGTCTCTCCTAGATTCCGTCGACTAGCAAACTAGCCATCTGTGATATGGCATGTTGAAGGGTCTACAGGAGACTACTCATTCTAGTTCTTTCTTGGCTTAAGGGGATTATACGTTGAGCTAGCAGGTGACCTTGGTTCGAGTCCAGGGTATGAACAATTTTTTATAATTAAAATATTAAATAGATTACTAGTTTGCTTAAAGAATGTTTTAATTAATAATAAAAGCAATCATCCTTTAAATTTCAGTCAATATTTATTATGTTTTTTTTTATATTCTTTGGGAAACAACTTACGTAAATAGTTGAGATAAAGATAATTCGAGAACTGATAGTAAATATTTTTAAGTAGTACGAACTTAAATAAACAAGATTATTAGGTTGCGTCATGAACCCACTCATTCATTCCATTGGGTAATTAATGTCGTCACAATGTATTTTTGATTTCCCAATGAAGTTGTTCCCAATCTGCCAGGAATGAGCATTTTCTTAAATCATGGGTAGTAAACACGAGTTCCATTTTTACATCGCTCTGACGTTGGTGAGCGTTGGGCAGTGGTGAGCGCCCTCTGCACTAAATAACCCATCTATACCGCTCTCCCGAAACCCATCTCGATCTTATTGCTATGTCTTCATTCATAACTGTCCGTCACGCACGGGCTGCGTAAACCAACCATATTTTTCATATGTATGATTGACACGGTGTAGTTCTCATCTCGCTATCAACAAACAATAAGATTAGTTAAATAACTTTTTTTCGGCCCGTCTCATAAAACTCCGCCATGCCGGGGCTAAGCAGATTCTCCAAATCCTGGTTTGAAACATTGCTCATTTCATCTCGCCATTTATTAACTACTTTTCTCGTAGTAAGGAGCTATTAACAGAATTTGGAATGTACTCAGTATTAATAGTAAACATCAGACGTTTATAAGTGGGGCCTACTAAGACTGAAAACCTAAAAATATATATAACTCAAAATATATTCTAGATAAGAAGAAAGTGTATTTAACAACAATTAGAGAATATTCAAACTCCAACAACATTGGTTATATAAACTTTTTCATTAACAACTTTAACTTCGGCCAAAACATGGTTGTTGTTTTTTTTCGGACAAAATTTTCAGAAGTTGGTAATTACATTATAATCAAATACATAAACCTTGATACAATTTTTTCGAGATTCAAGAAGTTATAGGCACCCGTAACTACAGGCTATCTGAAGAATAACTGTGATTTCTCCTTTTAGCGGATTATTAAATAAAATAAACAGGAATTTTAATGTAAAAATATGCCCTATTTAACTTCATCATTGTTAAAACCATTATTTTTTCTCTACTTGCTTCGAGTCCACATGACGCCTCATCAGGAGAAGAAAATATACAAGGAGGCAACGAATCCAACATCTTCTACTAGCTGTGCCAGTCAGAGGGCTCCAGAAATAAAAATCGTTTTACCAATCATTTGAGGTTTTACTTATTTTTTGATTTGTTAATTATTTTTAATATTTGATCCACCACGGTATGAAACTTATACAATTTAAAACTAGGCATTTTAAAACGCAAACTACATAGGTCAAAACCTTGAATCTAAAAGTCAAAATGTAATCTAAAATTTCGAAAACCTTCTGTTGCTGTACATCGGATTTCATATTCATTTTTTCATTATTTTGAATATTAACTGAGCTATTTGAATTTTTTTTAGATTTCAGACTGATTTCCACTTATGTCATACTTCCAAGAAGCTGTTTTGAAAATAAAAACTTTATTTGAATCTTAAATACCAAACATTGTTTTCATTTAACTTTTAATTCCTTAGATATATGCAAATATTGTCGGAGGGAAGTCATCATTTAAGATTTAACGTCCTATAATAAATGAATTTTATTTTATTTATAGTTTCATAGAAAATGAAGGTATTATGTAAAGGGTTAAATGGAGGTGGGTGGGGGGGGGCGTTAAGAAGGAGCAATTGAAAATTTGAAATACTTCCGTTACTATGAGCCGAATCTTAAGTTTTATATTACCAGCTTGTTAAAATTTTAGTTTCCTCTAACTTTAATATGTACTGAATTATTTGTAGTTTTTTTTTATATCATCTTTATGTGACCCCCCCCCCTTCTACTCATCCGATTTTCACTTTAAGTACCTCAGTCACGAAACATCTCGTGTCCAGCAAACATTTCATGTCCAGTTATCGTAGGTTTCTTACTACTGGAGAAATGGGGAATGGCTTTTGCAAGGAGATCATAAGCTTGTCGTATTTCAGCAAGTGGGAAATCTACTTAGTTTGCGCAGCACCTGCGTGACTCTGCTTTTACATTAAACAATGATATTCTTGTCTGTATGATGTGCATACATAAATTGAGTCCATTTCAATTCATCTTTGAAATAAGGATCAATAAGAAGGCCAAGTCCTCTACTGGTTTTTAATATTATGCAGAGTGCACTTTAGGAGTCAACGCTCCATCCTCAGTGCCTGATTAAAGATGCGATGCCTGGACCACGTCTGATGGGCGACCCCAGTGGTCCAGGCAACGCAGCTTTGATCAGGCACTGAGGATGGAGCGTTGACTCCGAAAGTGCGCTCTGCATAATATTGAAAAACCAGTAGAGGGCTTGGCCTTCTTATTGATCCTTATACATTTGTTCCTCTACCATCCAGCATATTCCAGAGATATCATCTTTGATGATTTGATCAAATGATGTCTAAAGAAGATTGCATCTTTTTTTATTTTATCCTTGATGACGTACACTAAGAATGAAGGAAACGGTACAATTTGTTAATTTGAAAAATATAGTATTGAACAATGCTGAGTAGAGTGGAAATAAATTTATTAATTAGCCAACTGTGTTTGGAAAAACGCAAGTAATTGACAAACAATTCAGAATATTGTGTGTGTTGAACAAGGAACCAGTTCTGAGTGGATCGCTCTAGGAAGTGTGTATTGTGCCTTGTTGTTACGATGCACAGCCTGTTTTTCCTAACTGTATTGCAGGTTTAGAGGCACAACACTCGCCTTCCATTATAGATTCTTTTTAATAACAAATTATGTTATTGACACATGAACACAATACAAAGTTTTAGGCCTTTGTTATTATGGAAGGGATTCGCCATAAGTGAAAAATTATTTCATTTAACCATTTAAATAAAATGAACTAAAGAATTGTCCTTTGCTAAAACCAGTCTTACCTTGCTGCCCAAGCAATTCTGCCAAACATTGGCTGGAGTTAAGAATTTTCTCAGTATCAGGTCCTGCCCTTAAAATTATCCGAAGCCACGAAGTAGTTGAGGGGGAAACAATACTTATCTAAATTCTCAAAACACTCTTTTAAACAACACTATTTAAAAAAAATAATAACAAAATAAACGCATTCATTGTGACTTCTTTTAACCCCCCCCCCCCCCCAAAGAAGCTGAGGCAATTTGGTTGATCAACGTAGTTTTATATGGGGTAGTGACCAAGTAGAGAGAAAAGTATTTCTGCTTATTAAACCACATTTTGGGGCTTCTCACAATATTATATTTTGAATTATAGTATATAACATTAAAGTAATTTGTAGTGGAGACAAATTGCCTCAATTTTATATTGACCCATTATATAAAGCAACATATACTTGTATTACCACTATGAAAAGTACTTTGAGTTCCAGTCATTGAATGTAGATTGCAGTGAAACCCCTTAAATGCAATGTCTTTATCATGATTTTAAGGAAGTGGTCATAAAATACTGACTACAAGAGACGAGATCATTTACACATATCTCATGAACTAACTATATGAATTATTCTCTAGAGGTAGCCCATATATACTCACTGTAATTCAGCATCTAGAAGAGATCAACATATACACCATGATTTAATTAATAAAAAAAATTTAATTTTCATTTTAAAATTCATTTTTGAATTTCCTAATATATTGTTACGTTTTATTACCAAAACCAGTAATAAACGTTTTTAATAAGAGTTCTTTTGGATTGAAAAATTAAATACTCGCAAGTTTCACAGTTTTTATCACTGCACAATTTATTTCACAATGCACAATACACTTGGTAATTATTCTTAATTACTACTCACAGTATACACTGATAGCGTCACTGTTCTTCAGATTACACAGTCCAATAATTCACTCACGGTCACTGAAATTCACAGAAAGACGGCACTGCACTGTCCTTTACTTCGCGGCACTGCACTGTCTTAAACACGGCACTAAACTGTTACTTACAGTCACGGCACAACACTGTTCTTCTTATAAAAACTCTTTACCGCACTGTACTAAGTCGCACTGTAGCACCGAACGCACATATGAGCACTTGAGAAGAAAACTGACTCGCTCGCGGCTGGCTGGTTCTTTATATACGTCGTCGGCATACATCAAAGGGGAATTGTCTGGTCCCTTCGACGCTGGGCTGGTCGAGTCTAGTAGAAGCTAGACCTTATGTCGGCTTCTTTGATCTACATCACACTTTACAAATACGCGATTCTCTCTCTGAAGGATTATTCATGTATTTAATTTTCACAACACTATGAATTCGAGTGACGTATGTGTGCGTGTTGTGTGTGTGTGTGTGTGTGTGTGTGTACTCGTGTGCGCACGTGTACGTATGTGTGAGAGTTTTAAGTAAATGATATCCTTTCCTGTAATATTTGATGTTCATCATAATTATTTTAAATTTATTTTAGTTATATTTCATTTTATTTCTTTTAACTATCTAATTTTTTATAGGATTTCCCAGTGGCTCATTATGATTTATGTTTCACGTTTTATTGGTTTAGTTTTACATTTTATTTGTTGTGCTATTTCTGTATCTGTGTTTTTGTTTAAAGTATTTTTTCGTTTTTTTTTGTTTTTTTTTAATTTATGAAGCATTCTTAGCTGCTTCACCACAGCACGCGAAGCTCCAAGTATATAAATTATGAAGTTAACAAATTATATTTAAAATATAAAATGATATTAAAAAGTATTTTAGGAAGTCAGGATCTCATAGAGGGCTATGTGTTTCACAGAAAAGATGAGTTTCCCCCATATTCAAGGCTTGGAATTCAAAATATCTTTCTTCAAGAAAAAAAAATGATATGAGGCTGCGTTAAACGATAAATATAAACCTTCTCAATAAATTCTCCCGAGGAAAGATAAATTGCTAGTAGTGGTTATGGCGATGCAACTTATATAGGCCGAATTTTAAAAAAGATTTAAGAGCGTATTAAAGAACATCTGAGACAAAGCACTAAATCCATTTTACCCGTCGCATTATAGAAGAGAAATATTAAAATAGCATACATTTTTCAAAATTCTTCTCACTGGTAACAATATTTAAAAAATGGGATATTGGAAATAATAATAAGTGTATTAAAGACCTCGAGATTTAACCGGTTCACTGGTAATTTGAATGGTGGTACTCATGGACCACTTCATGGTGGGTGAGAGGTAAACTTTGGAAACAGATGTACTCCTCCTCTGGTGAGTATACAAGTTTTATACCGCCCAAAACGTTTGAGAAATGGACTACATTAACTCTAATATATCTCAAATAAAGTTTTTTTTGTTTGGTTTCTTTTTTATTATATTTTTCGCGTGATATTATAAGTTTGACCAATATTTTCAGCTTTGAAGATGCACTTATGATATGAAAATTCCTTCAAACGTCCAAGAAAACTTATAGATGACAAATATGTGTCCTGTTCAAACAAACACACACCCACATATAGATCTATGGGTGTGTTTTACACACACTCATTGCACTAATTTCCTTGATAATGTAGTTCACAGAAGCAAGATGAAGAAATGCTTTCTCTCGATGGTCCAATGGTAAAAGAGATAGACTTCTCGGATAGGTAAACCGAGAAAAGACAAAGTACGTGCTAGCGAGCCTTAATCTACATCTCGAAGACATCGACGACCAGTTTTCTCAAATCCGCCAAGCGATAACAAGTCCCAACTGGGTTTTTTTTTAGTCTTAAGATCAAGGAAAATTACACGAGGCTTCATACTAAGGGTCTATTGCTCCGTTATCAAACCTGCACTGCTATATGGAACCAAAGGTTGAAAGCTATGAGCGCAAGGTTCTTAGAGCCATAACAAAGACCCAAAGTGGGATGGCGACTTGGGACTCTAGAAAAGGAAGGCAATAGAAGAGATTAAACCTGAAACGAGACAGTCATTTCAATGGATATGAAATCTAAGAGGTAACAATGGGCGGGACAAATGGCAAGAAAAAACTCAACCAGATCCCTACAAAAGACAATGAATGCGGGAGTAATAGGTACTCGGCCAAGAGTTCCGCGGAGTGCACTGGTCCTGGGCAGACAGAGGTGGTGAAGGCCGGTAATGGTGGCTATAGATATCCAAGAACTGTAAAGCCAACCGAAAATATCAACATTTCACCTAGATGTAATAGCTCTTCATGCTCAAGGATTTTATTTTGTATGACACGATTAATGATAATTTCTGTTCCAAGACGTCCTAGTGGTCACTATGATTATGTGATCATTAATAGATCTTATAGATTAATGAAAAACTCCAGCTTAAACTTGTTGCACAAATGAGACCAAGTTAAGTAAGGTATGTCACTAAATATATTTTTAAATGTAGGGTTTTAGGAAATTCTAATGAAGTTTAATATTAGTAGTCCTGATTTATTTAGACTTTTTGACAACCAATTTCCTAGTTGCAATGATGTCTTTTAAATAAAATGAAAGCTGGTTTTTCAGATAAAAACATGCTTTTAAATATCATAAAAGTTTCTGTTTTAATAAATGATGAGTTTGAAAACCATTTCTCCATAGCACAACCGTCTTTTTTAATTTTTTTCTTTGTTTTTCATTGGTCCCGTTTTTATTTGTCTTGTGCATTATCTGAAGGTTATTCTTTTCACCATGGTCTTTATAAAAATTCAGCTTATCGAGAAATGTGAATATTTTTTTTATAAAATATGTACGTTCATACCCTTCCTTCTCGTTCCGTTGAGCAGTTTTTATGCTTGCTCACATCGGCAACTGAGTCTGAAAACTGAGGAAGTTTTAATATGAACCCTCGCCCCTTGAATGCCCTAGTATTTCTATGTTAGTTTATGTTCTCGCATTAAAATAATAGCAAATCTCTACTCCTATGGCTTCTGGATAGCTGCCAAGATATAATACTAACTGCAATGCAGTCGCTACTTTATATATGCATTGAGGATTTACGTATCCTGTTTATAGTGGGAACAGTGTACAGCTCTTTTTAATTAATTAAAACATGTAATAAATTAACTTATAAAAGCATTATTTCATTAGTAATGACTTATTTTGGAATATTTAATTTATGAGATACTAACTATTAATAAAACATAAATGCTTTTAGAATTTAAACGAATACCTTACCATGGTACTTTTTCGCTGACAATAAAATTATGTAAATATAACCTACAATCTGTAAAACTTAAGAACATTAAGTCATTAATTTCAAATTTCAATAAAAGTCCGTCACGCAGGGGTTGCGTAAACTAAGCAGATTTCCCACGTGAAGTTATACAATAGAGAAATCTCCATACAAGAGCCGAACAGTTGCGGCAAAGGGCCGAACTAGCTTTTGGCGGGAAACAGTCATCCGTTATCGGCCCAAATTTAATAAAAATGCAAATATCTCGGTTAATATTCAAGATAGAGAATAAATGTATAGAACAATATTTTCGAAAATCCCCCCCCCTCTAAACCTCTCCTCCCACTGGTCCGATTTCAGCCATTAACGAACTTGTTGATCTGTCTTTTTGCATAAAACGTTTAAACATCGAGTTTGGTAACGATCAAACAAAAATTGCGACCGCTAGAGCGTTAAAACACAGACACACACACACACACACACACATATATATATATATGAATATATATATATATATATATATATATATATATATAATATATAATTTTGAACGGACCTCATTTTCGTCATCTCCTGGGTAGGATCGATGAACATTAGAAGAAAATTTTCTCAAAAATCGGGTCATGAGTACGACCTCAATAGCTGATTTCCCTTAATGGAAATCTGCTAAAAAGGAAAGGTAAAATCAAAAGAATAATTGTTTAGTACAATTGGTAACTTAAAATTTAAAACAAGTAATAATGGTTATTATACCATTTTACATATCTTCAAATATGTACAAAACCTAGGAATAAAATAAATAAATAAAATACCCTTCGGGGCTGAGTGTAATTTCCGACTCAATGAATGTCCTTCTGAATATAAAATTTTCAATGCAACAATATTTAGAAGAAATTTGATAAAAAATATTGTCCCCTAAATTTCAAACGTACTGGAAGAGTGGTTTACAGGATAAAGAGATACCACAATCCGGGCCGTATAAAAGCAGCGCCACTCTCCCGACAGTTAGTTCTTAGTTTTCTTAATAGTGAATAACACTACCGTGTTTTGTGAAGATCAGTGCAGTGCTATGTTTTGTGAACATCAGGGATTCCTGTGATCGTGAGTTATTTTATTATGTATTGTAATTTTTCTAGTGTGTAGTGCATCGTTAAGTAAATTATTCTATGATAAAAACGCTAAAGTTTGTGTGTTTAATTTTGCAATAAAAAAGAACCCTAATAATTAACATGTATTATTTTTGTAATAAACATAACAATATTATTTTGTTAATGTTTGTTATATGGCTTTTGGTGACAGGATATGTCCTCATTCAATAACGATATTAAAGTCAAAAAAAAAATTTGCATAAAATTATTGGTGGTCATGTGGTATAGGACTGGGTTTCTGTGCCAGAGGTTCCAAATTGAATCCCTTGAATTATATTCAGCTGACCGGGCTACTATATTGAATCCAATATGTTCTCCGGATACCACTCACCTTCGTGAAGAAATTTAGGAATTTAAAATGTAAACATATTTGTCCTTTATTGCAACCACTGTAAAGACGGGAAAGCTGATCACTTGACATCCCTCCTAAGCAGAATTGCAGAGCATAGTCCTTCATGGACTGTAGAGTAAAGAATCTTCTTAAAAAATATAAATTAAAGTCTAAAATAGAATAGAATTTACGACATTAGTAGACGATTTTCAATAAAGGAATATTGCTTACAATGGCCTGATTTCACACAAGACTGTAAGGGGTTGTGCAATAGTGTTAAATACGTCAGTGATGTGAGCGAAAATAATTTGTTAGGGATTAATTTTGCCCTGTATAGACGGAGTCTGTTATGAAGGATTCGGTGGTGGCTATTTCTGGTAATAAAGTAGGATGAATCTTGGGGAGGAGATGCGTGGGAAAGGGGAGGGGGTGGTGGGAGGGGTGGGGGTGGTTGCAGGGGTGGGGGCGGCTGGAGGTATATCCGGAAGGGAACACCCCCGCATTATATAGAGAGCAGTGGCGGCGGAGATCAATAGAGCGCCCGTAGCCATGGAAACCTGACGACATCGCTCGATACGGCTCGTCAGTCGTAGGTTTTTCTCGGTCACTCCCGCGCTCGCCCCATTCCAGCCAACCCGGGGGCGGCACGTCCCGTGCGGCATTCCACAAGGTCGTCATCAACCACTTTGTTTATGACAGTACCAGCTATGGTGCCTCGCTTTGTCCTCACAAGATATTGAGGTTTCACTCATGATTATCGAAAAATGTCTTCATACGACTAAACCGATTGTACCTAAGGACTAACGAAAATGAGGCTCATCTCGATTTGTAAGAAAATAAATATTAAAATGGAAGATCAAGATCATTAATGACTGCAATCGGGCCAAGAGGTAAAGTTGGTTTAAAGAGGGGAAGAACGAAAATTAATGTATCGAAAAGTATTATAGGCGAATCTTATAGCAAAATTAATTTCCTACGCATATTTTCAGTAACTCTAATATCAACATTTCGTATGTTTCACCCACCAATCCTCCAACCAATTCAACATTAACAATAAGGCTTTTGTATACAGGTACCAGTATTTCCGAGATTTGACAATGATTTTTGACCTTGAACAGTTCCTCTATAGCTGAGCTCAGAGTTCTGTTTCAAAGGGGAGTTTTGAGGTAGTTTCGGACCCATCCTCTCGTGCTTTGCCGGAGGCGTACTCTACTGTCACGGCATTGAAGGAAACCCCTAAGGTGTGGGGGTCGTTAGCCGGTTTTGGTGTCTCCAAGCCTGTCACCATTCTTTGCATTGAGTTCTAGATCAAAATGGTGTGACAAGGTGGGCGGGCGAAGTTCCTGCTGACAATCCGACAGGCCAGTCAGTCCCTGACGGGTGATACGGTATGTGGTTGCAGTAGGCAGAAGTCGTGGTAGTCGTTGAACTCTCGGGGTAGAAGTATCTGAAATGGTTTTTGAGATGCTTCAAAACGCCCTCGGTCTCATGATACTATCTTATTCTCGGATGAGATAGTTATCTGAAGCTCTGATAGATGTTAGAAATACGCCTTTCCTTACTGTAAGCTGATTGGTTAGGTGAGCAGCAGCTGAGGCCTGACGGTTAGTTATCCTCTCCTCCACTACTGCCTACAAAAATGCAACTTGTCTTTTCTCTGCATGCATTTTCTAAGGCAATGTTGCCCAAAAACATTATTCGTACAACTTTTTACAGGTCTTAACAAATATTTGAGCCTACGGGGTAGTTTGTTATTTTGCTCAATGTTATCTGAGTACCCGTCATATGCAGAGAACCGAACAAATTAGAGCACATTGGGGACCAGGTATACTGGTCAACAGTCGTTTCCCTAAACTTCAATGCTAGTGGCGTTTTTGCTTCACCTTAATCTGAAAGTGCACTTTGTGAGGACGGACTAACGAACGTTGAGACAACTTTCCGGAAATATGAAAGTTCAGGGTCCTGAAGTGAAGCCAAGTAAATAAAAATTTGTGTGAATTTTAGAACTCAAATAAAATATTATTTAAAAACCCCGTTAAAATAGCATAATAAAAGGACCTGAAACTGGTTATGAGAACATAAGTAGATCGATTACGTAAGTTGCCTTTTTTCTTCCTTAGCGAAGTAAATGAACGCAATTGCGAAAAGTGTAGGTTTTCACTTTTAAATTGAATTAATAGATAAGGGTCTCTCTTTACCAGTTCACTTCTTCTATTATAACTAAAACACAACTAGACGAATTTTAAAATTGTTTAGGTGCTATTACTATAGTAACATCTAGTTGCACCCCAACGCTTTTCGGTCGAGGGGGATGGTGACTAAGAAGGTGGTGAAAATATTCAGTATTTTTTTTTTTTTTAAACTTCTCAGTATTTATTAAATGCCAAGAAGAATTTTGAAGGATTTTTTTTACCAGAAAAATCTCTAATAATTACGTACTATGGCTATGGTGCACTTTTTGATCCGATGCATTGGGAAGATATCGAATGTCACTTTCAAATTAAATGATTTTAAATGAAGTACAGAAATATATATATATATATATATATATATATATATATTTGGAAATGAATTTTCGAATTAGGTAACTTTAAGAAATCAGGACAAGGACCTATCTCAATAACTATTAGTTTCTGGATATATAGATGTAAGAGGGTGTAAGTGGAGTTACCAGTAAACGTTTATATCAATATTATCCAGTTGCAAAATGAAGATTAATGTACAACCTTGGCCCGTCTAAGTGTAAGGGAAAAAGAGGAAGAAAATTGACCGAAATAACTGAGCAAACAAGCTCAGTACAAGGGCTGTTAAACATCACATACTCTGCATGCCTCGTGAGAAGGAAGATAAGTCGTTAAATCGGTTTGTTCAGTTTCAATCCCAATCATCTAACAACTAAGCTATGTTTGGATTTTTCGCATCATAGTTCTCACTTTCTCCTTCAGTATTTAACACCCTACCGATCGTTTAGGAGGAGTTCTTAATAACATTGGAGGATACTGTTTACGAAGAGATTCTTACTTAAAATAAATTTGTTTATCAACGGTATTTTTTCATCAATTGATAGGCTGCTGACATCTTTACTATTGAGGCTTCCGCAGAACGCAAATGGTTTTAACATACATTTTTTTTTCAATTATGGCGATTACTATCTTGAACATTATCAAGGTTGTGTTTCTACCTCTCATTTATTTGGAATTAAACATTAAATGAAACATTAAAAAAGTCCGTCATCCAGGAGCTGTGTAAACTAAGCAGATTTCCCTTGTGAAGTTTTACAGTAGAGAAATCTGCATACTGGTAACACAACACCACCATGATTAAATACGTTACAAACGGTAATGAGAAATCTTTCAGTTAATTAAAATAAATTCCCAACTGAAACGGTTTCTGAATTGTAAGAATAATTTATATTTTTACTCAAATTTTAGTAGTCCAAGAACTAAAGAAGGGGAGGGGCGGATGAACAGAACGTATTTGCATAAATCTCACAAAGTAACGAAGGTAAGGTAAGGTTAGAAACAACAGGCAAGGTTAGAAGAAGCCTCACACCGGAGCCGAGGAACGACGGATATGGCCCAACTAATCCGAACTGTACCCGACCACATGTCTCACAGACTTCATAAATATGTAAACATCTCGGTTAATATTGAAGATAGAGAATAAATATATATAATGTTTATAATTTGCAATAAGATTGGTTCTATACACTTCTTCCATCCGATGCATAATAACGGAGATATTTGGAATTTACGAAAATCCCCCCTCTATACCCCCCCCTCCCACTGGTCCGATTTCAGCCATTAACGAACTTCATCTTCCTTATTACATCAAACGATTAAATACCGAGTATGGTGACGATTAATAAAAAATTGCGACCGCTAGAGTGTTAACAGACAAATATATACATATAGTTTTGAATGGAGCTCATTTTCGCCTTCTCCTGGGTAGGATCCATGGACATTTGAAGAAATTTTTCGAAAATCGCGTCATGAGTATGACCTCAATAGCTGATTTCCCTTAAGGGAAATCTGCTAAAAAAATAGTTTCACCTCCCACACTATTTGTATTTATCTCATCACAGCTCTTTCAGCTAGTCTCATTAAAATACCCTCTCTGACGACATTGGCGAGCAATAGCATAATAGTCATAAAAAAGTTCGCAAAAATTGAAATTATTTCTCATTTCTTACAGTAAACTAGATTCTAAAATAATATTTATTAATTAAATCGTATAAAAGTCATTTAATTGTAATATTGGCTAATTATAATGCCAGTTGAAAATATGTCTTTTTAAAGGGAAAAAATATATGTATATGTACCATAATATAATATATAATGAAAAACGTGTATATACAATTAGCATATAGGATAAGTAAGTACATTGCCAGTGTTAAAAAAAAGTAAAATAATTATTAATTATTGGCCAAATATAAAGGCAGTTAAAAATATTAGCCATTTAGTTAATAAATATTGTATAGAAGTTTAGTAAATTTAATATCCTTAGGATATGGCAAGAGCGGTATTTTCAATATATTAGTTGATATTATTTAAGACATAGAGTAAAACAGGGACTTGCAAACATCATTATACTACTATAAAGGGCATAATAACCTAGTTGTTGATTGCCCAAATCATATTAATCCTAATCCTAAGCTTGAAATAAAATTAAATCTACAACAGAATAGATTATATACAATTTTGGAACCGATTCTTAGGAAAGAAGATATTTTGAATTTTAGCGATTTTTCCCACCTTCTAAACCCTCTCCTTCCCTCAGCTTTTAACGAACTTCGTCTTTAGTTTTACATGATACCCTAGGTAACGGTGAAACAACGATTGGAAAGTATGTGAAGAGCTACCGAAAATTTCTTTTATCGAAACTAAAACAGAAATCATCATCATCCGAGAGGAATATATATATATATATATATATATATATATATATATATATATATATATATATATATATATATATACTAGCTCAGATACCCGGCTTCGCCCGGGAATTCATTTGAGGCTGAATGGTGATGGTATTTTTTAGCAGGCTTTACATTGCACAATATTTTGACATTTACCCGTCCCAGTGTTTAGGATTGATACCCGTCGTTGCCGGTGATTTGCTAATAATAGAATTATTTGTTCGATAATTCTTCACAGTCTTCGATATTTTTATATTTCCCGTCTCATACATGTAAATATGGTGAATTTTTATTTCAGGCCTCCCTTATAACCCCCCTCCCGTTCGAACCTAAAAATTTTAATATAACTTATAATCATGGAAGAATTAATGCTAATTAACATACCGAGTTTTGTTAAGTTCGGTTCAGCCGTTAGTGCCCGCTAAAGTTCTAACGTATAACTCATTTATACTTAGGTATACGGCAAAAGTGTATATAACAAACGTTACTCTAAATAACAATATAAACAACTTTTGTTATGTGCATATTTGCTGAAAAAGCAATAGGAAACGAAATATCGCTATTTTTAATTTCAGGCTTCCCTTATAACCCCCACTCCTGCCCGTCCCTAGAAATGTTAGTATGGCTTATTATAAGGAAAACGTTAGTATTAATTCACATAGCGAGTTTGATTTAGTTCGGTTGAGTCTTTTGTGCCAAATAAAATTGTGGACTCCCGCAATAGTTTTTAGCGTATAACTCATTTATACTTCCGTATACGGCAAAAGTGCATATAATAAAAGTTACTCTAAATAACAAAATAAACAACTTTTGATATGTTTATATTTGCGGAAAAACCAATAGGAAACGAAATATCGCTATTTTTAATTTCAGGCTTCCCTTATAACCCCCACTCCTGCCCGTCCATAGAAATGTTGGTATGGCTTATTATAATGAAGGTCTCACTGCTAATACACATACCGAGTTTTATTTAGTTCGGTTGAGTCTTTTTTGGCAAATAATATTGTTGACTCCCGCTATAATTTTTAGCGTATAACGCATTTAAACTTCGGTATACGACAAAAGTGTATATAACAAAAGTTACTCTAAATAACAAAATAAACAACTTTTGTTATGTGCATATTTACCGAAAAACCAATACAAAACGAAATATCGCTATTTTTAATTTCAGGCTTCCCTTATAACCCCCACTCCTATTCGTCTCAGAGAAATTTAATATAGCCTAAAGTCTAAGTTGGGTTAGTAGTAATATACATACCAAGTTTCATAAAATTCGGTTCAGCCGTTTATGCGTGAAAAGGTAACAAACAAACAAACAAACAAACAAACAAACAAACAAACAAACAAACAAACAAACAAACAAACATACACGAAAGAAACAAAATGCAGATATGGTGTCTATGACATGTGAAACGAAAAGTTATCGTGAAATTTCGCGAAAAAATTCAATGTACAGACAGAGGTTACAATTTTATATATATATATATATTCCTCTCGTCTTGTCTATTTCGTTTTAGCCATTTGCTGGGTAGAATTGATTGATATTTTAGGACATTTTTCGAAAATCGCTTCATGAAAAAAAAGGACATTTCTTTTAGGAGAATAGACAACAATAATGGTAGAGCTGTAGATTATTTTCTAGATAGTATAGAGACGGAGGCCTGCAGCGGGGAGTTCCATCGCATAAGAGGCTGGTATAAATAGATAGAGTGAATCAAACCAGCTCAAACAGTCTTCAACATTTCTCTCATCTCTTCCGACAATCTTTACTAATCATAGCATCAATATTTTCGGTATCGCTTTTTATTATTACCGTTTATTTTTTATTCCAGACCAAAATCGTATTTATACCTCTTCGTAATGTTTATTTTATTTGTCTGCTGATGGCCCCTTCCAGAATAAAATGAAATATCACCACCAATGGTTTCCTGAAAATAGTCCAATTATTTAAATTATATATACACACTCACACACACACACACACATATATATATATATATATATATATATACATGTCCTCAGAACTTGTCAAAAAAAAATTTAAAAGAGGTTACGGATCTAAGAATCGTCTCGATGTAGATATCTGGGTAGAAGCATTATAATTGAAGCTAGGTCTGTGATAAGTACACTTCAGAAGATTTCCATTATGGGAAATCAGCTATTAAGGTTGTACTAATTTTCGAAACATGTCAACAATCACTCTTTACTAATCATAGCATCAATATTCTTAGTATCGCTTTTAGCAGATTTCCCTTAAGGAATCAACCTCAGCTATTGAGGTCGTACTCATTACGCGATTTTCGAAAAATTTCTTCAAATATCCATAGATCCTACCAAGGAGAACCCGAAAATAAGGACCGTTCAAAACTATATATATATATATATATATATATATATATATATATATATATATATATATTTGTCTGTCAACACTCTAGCGGTCGCAATTTTTGTTTAATCGTCACCAAACTCGGTATTTAATAGTTGTATGTAAAAAGGAAGATCAAGTTCTTTAACGGCTGAAATCGGCCCAGTGGGAGGGGGGGGGTTATAGAAGGGAGGAATTTCGAAAATTCGTATAGAACCAATCTTATTGCAAATTAAATTTTACAAATATTGTTATGTACATTTATTCTCTATCTTGAATGTTAACCGAGATATTCGTATTTTTATTAAGTGTAACGGACGAGCTATGGTTCTCGCCGAAAGCTAGATTACAATTGTCCCTTTACTTCGTCAGAGGAAGTAAAAATATGTGCAATTTTAACTTTGACTTTCTAGGAAGTCGACTATGTAATAAAGTTGAGTTTCTCGAATAAGGGAAAATACTGGGGAAGATATTAAGGGGAGAAAAACACTTGGCAACAGATTTTTTATTTCACCTACGGTGGTAAAATTTAAATTCAGCTCTATGAACTCACCTAATATAACAGACATGATTATGGTTGAACAAAGCAATTCGAGGCTTCTCTTTAAGGGAGATATTCCAACGAATAATAAATGTGGTATTAGTGGACTGTATAAAGAAAGAATGAAATATAACTAATAGATAACATGGTAAATTTTTAATGATTACAACTAAACTGCCTGAAGGGATATGGTGAATATTAATATATAAAAGACGATGCTGCATTTTGTCAAAGGGCACTGGGCATCATGGCCGATGATGGCTGGACTTGATGTTTGTTTCTTCTTTATTTTCTGCACATATTTGTTATAAAATGAGGTACCTCATTGCTTGCTGCTCCCCGCTGTGGTCTCCTTCCGCCAACACTCAGCTACTTTCGTGGATTTCTACTCCATGGCGTTAATTATCTTATTCATGGAAGGACTACTGCTTTGCGGGCCTTATGACAGTGTCGCCATTTTCTCCAGGCTGTCTTTTTTCTTCTTCTTTCACGTGGCACGTGGACAGCTGGTCAAGAACTGTGACGTCATTTTTTTCTTTTTAGCCGTAAACAATGGTTTATATTATATTATATGTTTACACTAATGTAAGCATTATAAAAACAGTGATATGGCCTCTTGTCTTCTCCTATAGGAATGAAGCTTGTATCCTCACAACGAAGCGTAGGTCCATCGTCTAGACATTTCGGGGAATACATAGTGCTATTAAAGAAGTAGGTTTGCAGATAAGGAAGAACGCCTTGCTGAAGTCTCTCCGAGTGAGTGTCTGGCTGAGAGCCAGGCCAGGCCTCTTTCATCAAGAAAAGGAGATTGAGGAGGCTCGGCCTAATGTTCGAGATTCGATATCGCAACAAGTGACACACATCGAAATCATATTTATACCTTTTTGTAATGTTCATTTTACATGTCAGCAGATGGATCCTTTTAGAATGTGTAAAATATCACCAGCAACGATTTCTTGAAAACATTCGAATTATTTAAATTATATATATATATATATATATATATATATATATATATATATATATAATTATGAATAACCTACTACGAAACGAATTACCTCGTAACACAGAAATCATAGCTTTTGCAGATGACATTATTATTCTGATAAAATCCAAATTGTTTACAGAAATTCAAGTATTAATTAATATAATTACCCGCATTACTGACTTGTGGGGCTCAGGTTAGCCATGCGAGTTAAAGCGTTGACCTTTGTCTCACATGGTAAACCTAGAGTGGCGAGTTCGATTCTTGCCTGGGCAAAGGAAATTATTTAGTGACGAAATTCATTAAATAACGTCCTAAAATACCACCCTGGCTAGAAAAGGGTGGTAACCTGTAGATAACCCGTCCCGATTAGCCTAAGTTGCAAAAAGTGGACGTTAATAAATAATAATAATAATTACTGACTTGTGGGCAAAAGAGCACAAATTCCAATTTAATACTAACAAATGTAATTACATTATTTTTTCTAAAAAAAGATCAATTCCTCTTCTTACCACACGCATTCAAGGCCAACAAATAAATAGGGTAACTACATTAAAATATGTGGGAGTAATTTTTGATGAAAAATTAAAATGGAACACACATATTGACCAACTGCTAAACAAACTGCTTAGACTTATACATAACCTCTCCTTAGTTTCAAAATTGAAATGGGGACTCCCATCTCAAGCATTGCATATAATGTATAAAGTAGCTATTTTACCCGCTTTGGCTTACAGACTAAATATCTGGCATCATGGACTGAACAGACAACACAATTTGGAAAAAAAACTACAGAGAGTACAAAGATTGATGGCCCTAAAGATAATAAAAGGTTTTAAAACAGTATTTTATGACGCAGCATGTGTACTAGGTTCTCATTGCAAAGCAGTACGTAACTCAATTCTATCTTTTGAAAACCTCAACAGCCAACTCGAACTATCTGCCTGAAGAAATAGAAAGAGATATTCATTATAAGGACTGGCTCCACCCGTCGTTATATCCAAGTATTTGTTTAATTCCCTACAATAATGCCGAAATAAGCATTTATACTGATGGCAGTAAGGATGAAACCCGAGTAGGTTGTGCTTTTGTTGATTTAAAAGAGATGAAATAATAGAAATACAAAAATTTAGACTTGGAAAACTGTGTACCAATAATCAGGGAGAAAAAATGCAATCTCAAATAGTTCACTGTATATAGACAACAAACAACCTTCAACACACATCAACATTTACACTGATAGCCACAACTCTTTACAATCACTTCAAAATTATACAATTCATGACCCTTTGACAGAAAATATCAGACAGTTACTTACAAGACTTAAACAAAATAATGTACACATACACTTTTGCTGGATCAAAGGGCATTCTGGAATTTTGGGAAACGATCTCGCTGATTTATCAGCAAAATCAGCCTCAAAAGATACCAAAATTCCAGAATGTTACAACAGAAAAACAAAATCACACTTAAAAACACAATTACTTACTGACACAATTAACACATGGCAACAGAAATGGAATACGACTATGAAAGGACAACATTTAAAGATATTTATTCCAGACATTAAAGAGTACTTAGGACAAAAATTAATATCAACAGACTTTTACTTGACACAATTATTAACTGGACACGGAACAACAAACTCTTATTTTAATCGTTTTGGCCTAACAGATCAACCAAACTGTTACTGCGACTTAACTACTGAACAGACATACAGACACTTGCTCTATGACTGCAGACTACTAACGGACCAAAGAGAAGACTTTAAATCCCAATTAAAATGCCGACAAGAAAATTGGCCTGTTGAGGAAAAACTATTATTTTATAAACATAATAAACCATTAAAAAAGTTTGCTGAAGAAATGTATGACTTCTTGAACTATTTGAAACTGAAATACAGTTAAATTAATTATTCAGCATTGAATCCAAATTTTGTTTTAGTTTTTCTTTTCTTTGTTGTATATAATTTTATTGTATAAATATTTTATGTTATTATAGTTTAAAAAAAAAATGTTATGTATCAAGCACACGTTATGTACTAATTACTGTACGGGACGTGTGGCTAATAAACTCCCTTCCTGTAGGGTTACTTCAGGAAGGAAATAAATAAATAAATAAATATATATATATATATATATATATATATATATACATATTCCTAGAACTTGTACAAAAAGAAAAGTCCGTTACGCAGGGGCTGCGTAAACTAAGCCGATTTCCCGCGTGAAGTTTAACAATAGATAAATCTACATACCGATAAAACTACACCACCATGAATATTAAGTGAATAAATACAAACGATGATAAGAAACCTTCCGACGGGAAGCATATGAAATGTAAACAAACAGTTCTACCAACTCCTTACCGGAAAGAAAAACATTTACTTTAATAAATCAGAATTTAACGTATTAATTTGATTGAAAACTATTTACTTTATCTAGTACTGTAATTTATGATGAATCAGAATAATTTTTATCTCAATCAATCAAATTTAAGTAGTCCAAAAACTTAAGAAGGGGTGGGGGTCACCAGAACATATTTGCATGTATCTCGTTTAATAAATGTCTCTTGAAAACAATATTTGGTATTTAAGCTTCGAATAATGTGGTTTATTACATCATATCGAGTATTGCTTATGTATATATATATATTTGTCTGTTACGTCCTAGCGGTTGCAATTTCTGTATTATCTTCACCAAACTCAATATTTAAACGTGTTATGTAAAATTAAATATCAAGTTTGTTAACGGCTAAAATCTGATCAGTAAGAAGGCTGTGAGTTTCGAGAGGTCGCGATTCCGAAAATTCAAACTATCTCCGTTATTATAGCCGTATCTAAAAATCATTTATAGAACCAATCTTATTGTCAAATTTATTTATATAAATATTGGCATTATTTTTAGTGTTCAGCCTTGTGCATCTTATTCCCAGCATAAATACAAAATACTGTCTTCAATGGACCTCTAATATGTGAGACAACGAACAATGTGATGGTGACATCAGTTAAGATTACATAAACCCCTCACATAAAATCATCATTTTTTTGGAAGTTGGGAATACATGTCATAAGATCAGTTGGGAAACCTGCTTATTTTACGCTGCGCCCGCGTAACGGAGTTTTAATATACTCACATTATTGGTTTTACCGTAATAAATTATAAGTTGTAATTTATGGGATCAGGTTGGCCATGTGAGTTAAGGCATGTCTTAATTAATCTCACATAGTAAACCTTGAGCGGCGAGTTCGTTTCCTCTCGGGGTAATAGAAGGTTATTAAGACACGAACTCATTAAATAAATTCCTTAGTTCCACTCTGCCTAGAAAAGTTAGTAACTTGTAGATAACCCCCTCCCCCCAATTTGACGCATTTATACAAAGTGGACTTAAGTAAATAACATAAATTATAAATTCTGTTTAGATATATTTCAACATTAAAAAATCCTTTAAATACACACTAGAAGCTCACCTAACGGCTTCCAACTCCTTAAACATTTCTGATATCACTTAAAAAGGTTGAACATAATTAATATATTTTCAGTATTTACTGAGAGGGGAGAAACACAAGTACCCATCAAAGGAAGCATTTATTTCTTATTTTAAAGAGTTGAGTGTTTACTTTGAGGTAAAAAATAAAATATGACCTTATCTTTGATGTTTCGTGGTCTATTGAATGAGATAAATTATACACACTATGCCTGTCGTAGTATTGGCAGTTCTTCTTGTATATTCCAATCATCTTCAATTAATCGAAAATCGTTAAATGTTTATTTCATAATTGAAATTTTCTTCTTTAAGACTTAATGAGTTTTAACTATTATCCTTTCCACTAGAATTTAGATGTTCAAGTCTTGTATTTTTTTTTTCTTTGTGTGGGTTCATTATTGGAATAATACTTTGTTTTGACGGAATCTCTAGAAACCTTGAACATTTCGTTAGAATGAAAAGAAATTGGTCCTCACCTATCTGACCATGTGCAATGAAATGCCAAACTAATATTAAGCGACTCCAACGTCATAAAGGCAAGGAAGAGTAATGCAAACAACCGGAACGCATGGGAAATAAGAGTCAACCCGTCATAATGGTATATGAACTACAGAGATTTCTGTGAACTTCGGATATGAAGATCATCGTCACAGCGTTCCCTCACAAGAAGATTCACAAAGAAACATGGATAAGTTTTGCATTAACAAAAGACCATACATTGTGAAGTACGCAGTGTAGGACTCACGTTGCATCAAAAGGATCAAATGCCATATAGCCCTTTCCGTTTTGGAACAAATATTTTCAGATGAATCGGCAGTGTATACTTTGTATGAAAACTTCAACATAAGCTCCAGCAATGGAGGTATGAAGACCTACGTACAAACAAAAGGATGGTGATTTTATGAAAACTGATGAAGGAGGTACCACGAGACTAGACTACGAATGCTGTATAGGAAAACATGAATCACATGATAAAAAGAAAGCTTTAAAAAACGAAAAGCACAGAAAGGACAGTTTTGTGTTAGGAAGAAAGCTTGTGAAGCTGGTAAAGCTCGAAAAGGTGCGGGAGTATTTTGAGCAGAAAAGAGATGAAACTTATAATCTTAAGCCAGAAGTGAATTTTTTGTAGTAATGAACGGAAATCTTTTTCCAGGTAATGTGAAGCATTCCGTCATTTTGAATGCACAGAAAGCTTGTCAGATGGACAAGAATGGCTCTGAAAGATACTTTCTGTAGGGTGAATTCTGGAGTTGTTGTTTCGTCTTATGTAACTTATGGCACATACAGGCGATGTGTGTGTTGATCCCATTTAGAAATTTAGCACCATTTGGTAGTGCTCTGGAGGGCAATGAAAAACTAGTGGAAAAAATAAGTATAGAATATTCCAAGTATATGAAAACCTCAAGACAGATCGGGGAAATTCGAGGTCATATCGAAACGGGGGAGTTCATACTTGCTAGTTGCAGCAAGGTCAAGTGTCTACAAAATATATTTATTATTTCTACACAGAAATAGTGTAGAAGCAGATAATAATAATGGACGAGGTGCTTTAAACTCTCGCAAAACACTCGATCCTATGCACGAATAAACCTCACCTAGAAAAACTAAAAAACCCTCCTGGTATGTGAGTCAAAATACCTCAGAATGATATTTATATATTTGAGAGAGAAACGTCAATGTGGATTCAGAAGCAACGGTATTAAGTTTGCGTTGGTTATGACAATACGAGCGGAACGTGGGAAATAGACTATGGAGAAAATTATTCTATGTACCACTAGATGACGTGAGGACGAGGGGTGGACCCAGACAGAGGTAGCTGGATGATCTGAAGGAGTACTTGCAACAATCCAGCTAGAATCCTCCTATATACACGTCCATGTGTATATATGAGGATCCTAGCTACAGACAGCATGGAAACTAAGCTTATAACGCTCTATGTAAAGAAAGTCACAGCTCTGTGTTGATACTGATAATAAAAAACGTAGCCATTTAAGCCATTTAGAAATATATTAACCCCTGAAATGTGTTTAAGGAATAACAAGATTCCAAATCCTATGAAAGACTTTATAATCCCTTTGCTTTCTAAGCCAAAATGATTAACTTAAGTTGATATCCGAAATTACGTTTGACACTGACACGGTGTTAATGCTCAGAGTCTAGACACCTTATCATTTTGAGGTAAATCCTCCTTTCAAGTGACATATAAACCAATTTTCTGTTTTCCATTCATGAAAAGACCAAATCTCACACTGTGCCATTTGGTGAAAATTAAATAACAAGGGATTTGTTCTCTCATAAGTGGGGCTTTCCGAGGCCAGTCATTGTGTGTGGAAGTTAATTTCAACAGGTCAATAAGGGGGGAGGGAGGGATGTTGCTTGTGACATTTGGCTCTGTGTTGTTGTCAGCACTGGGTAGAGGGGGCGGCAAGGGGTGGGCATCCCTTCAAGCCAGTCCTGTCCCACCTCCCTTCAGAGGATGTGTTTCTCCCCGAATCTGTCGACTCCTTATGGATCTGGACTGGCCAATTGAGGTAAAACGCTTAATC
This sequence comes from Riptortus pedestris, assembly GCA_019009955.1. Classification (NCBI taxonomy): domain Eukaryota; kingdom Metazoa; phylum Arthropoda; class Insecta; order Hemiptera; family Alydidae; genus Riptortus; species Riptortus pedestris. The sequence goes on along the minus strand of CM032230.1, from coordinate 106,405,385 downwards.
CTCAAATAAAATGATTTTAATATAGAATTATAATTTAATAAATAAATAATATTGAAGAGTTTAAATGCTAGTATTTCCACGCAAGTACAGTACATCGATCCCTTTCATTCCCCTCCATATTTTTCATTCGACAACCTTTCGCGGACACATCCGCGTCATCCATACTCTATTAAACTCTCATTTCTACATTCTCTAACGGAAAGGATATATATTGTTAACATGCCTCACTCACTATGTTAAGAATTTCACTAGTGCATACAACACTTTTCTACGTTCTTATGAATGATAGTATGTATACATTATTTAAAATTAAATAACCAACAATTGTCAGGGACAAAAACACAGCACAACGATGCAACAAATTAATCATTAAATACAACTGTATTTACTTAAACCTCTTTGATATACACATCAACGACCGTTTAAAGCTCTGGTCCAGGGTCTTAACAGACCGTTTTGTAAATTCATACATTAAAATAAATTAAAAATATTGTAAATTCATTTTAAAGAAAGAAAGAAACTAGTCTAGACAGGATTTGTCATACATTTACCATCACAATTCTATACTTGTCTTGGTTTACCTTCTTTACTTTTGATTAAATTATCTTTTATCTTTTCCTAATAGTCTATTATGTGTGTGTCTCTTAACCTTCTTTTGTGGAGTTTAATAAGTGATTAATCACTTTTAATAAAAATGAATGAAAATTATTTTTGTAGACTCTGCTTTATACGTTTTCTAAATATTTGTGACTGTTTTATTATACGTTTTTGAAAGATTTATTGTAACCTTCATTTGTTTAAATTAGTATATCATTGGATATTTTGTCCCAGTAAATATATATTTATAGAAAACTTTATATGCCCTAATGAGTCCAGAAAATCCTCCAGCATTTCATTTTAACAGGAAAAGTCAGTAATTCATGCCCTAGTAAAATAATGACAGTAAACGCCATTGCATTTCACAATATCATGAATGACTCATCATTCTAGAAAATTTTGTTGACAGATCTTTATAATATTTTTTATTATTTAGTTTTAATGTGTATACGTCATTTGAATTTTCGACATGAACGTGGGCAGAACTACATTCCTAATTTAAGATAATTTCACATTTTTAATCTTAGAGAATTATGCCACTTAATTCTCTCCAGAGATTTCTGAGGTGTGGTACTTATATCCCATTAAATCTAAATTGATTAATGGGATATTATATTATATATGTTTGAAAAGTATTAAATATAACGTAAATAAGATTAGCTTAATTGAAATTCCTAATATATAAATATACTAATGTGGACGTTTTCACTACAACTAATAATACAAATTTTAATTATAAGCTAGTTCAATGTTTTTAAACCTTACTTTTTTTTTAATATATATATATATATATATATATATATATATATATATATATATATATATAAAATTCATTATTAATCTAAGTAATGCCTATTTGAGTTTTAGAATATTATGAAAACATTTATCAACCCTTAGAGACAATATACATGCTCTGAATAATAATTGTTTGCTTATGGTTTTGAATCTTCAATATTTACAACTTGCCGTGTAAACTGATGTTGATGGGTTACAATAGGTTTTCTTTGGAAATATAATGAGAAGGATATCCAAAATCATTCGGATATATAATCAGTAACAAATATGCTCTGTAACATGAATATTTAAAATAGTGACATTCTTTTGTTTTACCCGAGATATAAGCAGTTAGATAAATTTATGATTAGAATACCTTCTTATCAGGAAACTAATTGATATAAGAATAGTTTCCCTTGAGAAAAAATAAATGGTGGATTATCGGAAGCACTAAGAATAAAAGAAACTAATAATAGATAATCCATTTATTCCCTTCAAATTAATCGTATTTATAGTTTTAAGTGTAATGTCTATTGTATATTAACGAATTTATTATGGTACTTGGGATCAAATAAATGCAGTTTCACGTCCAAATAAAATTATTATATCGTTTTAGCATCCAGAGAAGAAATATGATACAATTTTGTTCAGGCATTCTATTTTAAAACGATTAAAGTATTGATGAGATTGGCCGATGTCGGAATTGACTTGAAACTTTGTTACCCGTATTTGTCGGCCCGTGGTTATCTAATTAAGGTTGAAGATATTGTTCTAGATGGCATAATGCTCCCACGATGATAATATTCATAAGCCTGGTACAGTGCCGGGCGCCAGAGGGAGTTGAATATGCAAGATATGTGGACCGCATTCTGTAAACAGTTTTGAACTCAGAAATGCTTGCAGATTATGATTCGGGATGTTGCCCGGAGGTTTTTTGATCCATTTATTTTTTATATACCCCCCACTCCTTATATGGGAGGTAAACGGATAGAACCAATACATTAGAACAGTTTTAATGAACCTTTCGTGTCAATATCCAATTTGATCTTTTGATTAAAGATTCTTGTCGCTTATCAATCAAAAAACAAATAAAAAAGTTGAAAAGAAAAAAGAAAATTGTTGACAAAAAATTACTAACGATAATACAAATTATAACGTAATTCATACGAAACAATATACAGATTATAAATCTTTTTTATTTAGACAGTCATTATTATTACAATCACACAATGAAATAGAATTTATTTTTAATTTTTTGAATGAACTAGCATTCAAAAGTGACAATTTTATATAGGGCTGAATTTATTAATAATAAATAATAATAATAAATTTCCGCAATGGTCGCATCTTCAGTGCCGTGGGTACAATTTACCAGCTCTTTTTAGTAGATTTCCCTTAATGGAAAACAGCAATTAAGGTCGTAATCATGACGCAATTTTCAAATATTTCCTCAAATGCCCGTCGATCCTACCTAGGAGGTGATGAAAGTGAGCTTCATTCAATATATATATATATATGAGTCTGAACGCTCTAGCTGTAGCAATTTTTGTTTGATTGTTACCAAACTCGGTATTTAATCGTTTCATGCCATGAAATAAAGATCAAGTACTATTTCCCTACGTACTTATCATAGTCTCTCCACTTTGTATTATATTTAGCAAAAATTACATAGAAAATTCATCAGCAAGTGCACCGGTGTAAATACTTCTTGAGCGCATTATCATTGCCATTGTAGGGATTGCAAGCATTGAAGTGGTGCTCATGATGCTGATCATTTGGATTGGTCAATTGGATATGAAAATAAAACGTTTTCTAACCATTTAGAAGTCCATTGATTAGGAGTGGGGGGGGGGTTACCGAATGATGAAAACGAAATGTTTCAATTAATAATCAAAATAACGAAAAAAAAGTGCATATAAACATATTTATAGTACATTACATATCCAATAAGATTGGTTCTATACAGAAAAAGATTGTATTTGGTTGTGCAATTGTATAATAATGACTGTCAAAATAAAAAATAATGGTAATTAATAATGTGTATTGTTAGGATGAATTATGTTAAAATTTGCTTTTTAGTATTCAATCTTTTTTTTTTATCAACCATTGTTGATTTTATTCTCAATTTTTTTATTTGTTTTTTTATTGATAAACTATAATCTTTAATCATAAGAAAAAAATGGATATTGGCACTGAAGCAATCATTAAAATTGTTAAAGGAGTGGGTGCTCAAAAAATAAATGGATCGAAAAACCCCTAGGCAACACCCAGAATCATAATCTACCTGCTTTTCTGAGTTAAAAATTATTTACAGAATGCGGTCCTCATATTTTTCATTCTCACCTCCGCGTCGCGTCGGTACTATTACTTAATCGAAGAAATTCGGAATTCTATCTAGGCTAGTCCTCGTGAAACCATAATGAATTTTATTTTGTGACCGGAAGTAAAAATTTGTAGATATACAAAACTAAATAACGTTTTAGCACTTTAAAATGTATTGTAAACACATTTCATTCTATATATTTAGCTGATAAAATCAATAATAAGGAAGATATTATCGGATATATGTTTTGACGTGGAAATAAACACCCACTGCAGAGGGTGCTAATATTACTTTATTATTAATACTTCATATAATTATTACCAACAATACTCATTCCCTTAATACATATACAAACAATTTACTAATTCTATTGAAGTATTTTCATGATACAGGAATAGGCGCCCATCAGAAAAGGCGGAAATCAAAATTACAAAATTCAGAACTGTAAATAATGGTTTAGGGCCAAAATATCGTTCATTACATTAATTCGATAAAGCCAATGGTAACGAAGATGCCGATGAATATGTACCCCTTCCTAGTTGGAATTTGGGATTCTCATTTAGCCCATGTTCTATCTAATGTTTAAAAATGTAACTTAAACATTTAATGATATCCACCCAGCAGTTTTTGGGTGATTGAGTAACAGACGGGCAGACAGAAAGATAAGATTTTCAATTTTGATTGTCCTTAGAATGGTCAGAAAAGAAAAAAAAATGTATTCACGCTCAATTTAATTCGTGGATGTACGCTCAATTACCGTTAATGGATATACTGTATTCTACGCATATGAAAGAAATATTTTTTCATTACAAACCTCATATCGTCATAATACTCTTTATTGATAGTTACTATATTTAAACTGCTTCTTTAATATTAATTTACTCGTCTTTTGAATAGTTGGACTACTTTCATTTTATCTTTTCGTGAAATTAGCTAACTAGAGTCGCTAAATAATTCTGAAATTTTTGTTTTAGGTTAATTAACAAACCAATTTCTAAGATATGTTGACCTTTGAAAGAATGAGTGAACGTTGACTAAATTTTTTACTACCCTGTTTTATTTTTGTTTACTATGTTTTAGGATTTCTTCATTTCGATATGTAATACACCATGGGGTAGGGAGGTAACTTTTAAGCCCAGAAATCGAGATGTAATACACAGTTATTCTTGGATACCGAATTCAGAGTATTACGTACAAGGAAATATTAATTTCTTGTATTCCAATAATTTTCTATCTATCGGGCACTCAATCGGATACTTCAAGTTAGTCCCCGATGCAAGCGATACAATTGTGAGAATGTTTATTTATTTAAAGTGTAACCTATTAAATTATTATATATACATTGGTCCAGTCCGTGAAACATCAAAAAGCAATTCATACGGATTAATCCTTTCAGTCGGTTTGCTCTAAAAAAGACATAGTCATTTCTAAATGTGACATTTCCATAATTTTATATCTTATCTAGTATACAGTAATTATGCAATTATAAAAAAAACCGGTTGATACTGATTTTTCTAATAGTTTAGGAGAGATACCACATTTTGAACAACTATACACAGTTCATTTTCAATCCATACGTAATTGTTTAAAATAAAAATGTAATTACTAAATAGTGCTGATAAATACGCGTATCCAAATTAGGAACCAAGACCTTTTTTTTCATATTGATGACCATGTACGAGAAAACAAAATTTCTATATATTTAGATCAATTGAGTACACAAAAGAATTCATTAATTCTGAAATTCTGAATGTAAGCTTATTGTCACAAAGTATAGGGGTTGTTAACCAGAAAAATTGGTTTTAAATATGTCGTCTGGAAATATGTCGAAACTGTGACCGTCCTTATTATTTATTTATTTACTCTTATTTGAATAACATTTTGAGACGAGGGCGATTTAGCAAATTATAAGTTTTTGTCCTAGTATGGTACATATTTATGTAAGTCATTTCTGCATATATATATTTTCAATATTCTCGTACATTATAATATTTCAAAAATGTGGTTAAGTTTTAAGTAGCGATCAATGAGATCTATGTACTGGTTACGGTCATATAGTAATTCTGCCAAAGTGTATGGTAGATATATGCAAGACCTTAGGTCAGTTAGTACAGTATAGTTTTATTGTAAGTTAGATTGTTGGCAGTAGGTTTGCCTTCTAAAGTAAGTGTGTCAGTCGTAAATGGCCAATGCTTATCTCCAAACCTTGCCAAGACTACTTCTTCTCTTCTAATTAGGCTTATTGAGGAAGGCTGTTCATAGAGGATTTGTTTAAGTTCTCGAAGTACGTTGTCAGTAATGGCAAACCATGATTTCTGCCATGAAGTCAGAATCATATGTTTTGTTTGGGTTTGAGTATCTCGGTGTGTATTATATGTGGTGCCATAAGTTTTTTCAGGTAGCCAATAGTTGAAAATAGGGCTAAAAACAAAAATTACGAATAACTCGCTTAATATTTGAGTTATTACAAAATATTAGTTATCATAATTGCTGAACATTAACAATTTAATAAGACTGGTATAACATTTTGTGATTTGACTCATAATAATGGAGATATTCTGTATCACATATTTTTGCTATATGTATCCATGTTACTGGCTGATTTCAAGCCCGAATTAACGAATATGGTTTTAAGAGTTGAATGGGAGGTTAAACATCGGGTATGGAATAGATCAAGTAAACATTTTCGAGTCATGGTTGTAAAATCATAAATTATGACATCATCGAACACAGTATTTGAAATTGCTAATGGGTTGGTCATGATCTGAAATGGTAAACTTTGAGTGTAGAGTTCCCCGTAGGGCAATAGGAATTTATTTTGTGACGATGTCATTAAATAAAATTCTTAGTCCCTCCATGGCTAGAAAAGGGTGGTAACCTGAAGATAATCCTTCCCAATTAGTCATAGTAGGAAAACCAGTAGGTTAATAAATAACAATAACAACAACACGTATTTACGTCTCGCAAATTACAGGTTTCTTGAATACAGTATTTAGTATTTAAGCATAGATTAAGATTTTTCATTATAACCTGCGATAACTATCAAAGGACTTTATTTAAAATGCAAATATCTGATTTAATACTCAAGACAGAGTAATTTATTACAGATCGACATTTATAAGAAAATTAAATTTGCAACAAGATGGACCGCTATAAATAATGTTTCAATCTGACTTACAATAACGGAGACACTTTCAATTTTCGGTCACCCACTCTTCTTTATCCTCCTTCCAGGTCTGATTCGAGCCGTTTAATAGTTGTTCACGAACTTGATATTTAGTTTTACATGAAACTCTTATGGTAACGGTCAAGCCAATTGTTCTACCGTTTGAGCAGACACACTAACACACACACACACACACACACACACACACACACAGATTCAAATATATATATACTTTTTACGTTGGAAAATAAGGAGGCCTTATTTTCCTCCTAGGTATAATTGATGGATATTTAAGGATTCGTTGTTGAACCTCGTCAGGAGTACGGCCTCAATAGATGATTTCTCTCAAGAAAAGTGTGCTAAAACTATTCAAGGGGGAGAGAAAGTGAATTGGTTTCAATTGCGTGCAAAGGTTTAAGCTTATTACAGGAGCTTTTCAGTCCCGCAGTAAACCATTCTTTACTTTCCTTGAAAGTCACACATAACCTCATTTGGGGCGTTTTTAAAGAAACATTTAGTATGGGCAAATTGTAAGAGTTTATTATGAAAACATTTGTACGTATTGTTTCTAAGTTGATGGCCCATAACTCTTTCTTCATATTTCCAGCACAGTTTTGAAATCTTCTAAATTATCCAATCAATGCTTTATTTTTACTGGTTTGGCATGCAATTTCAGCGGTATCATAAATACGATTCTTTTATGATCTGTGACCCCTGAATGTTAGTAAATGCTTAAAGGAAACACGGTGGCATTTAAACGGGGCAGAGGACTGTTCATAATTCATAGCTTTTAGTAAAATCACAACTTTAGAACAAGTAAACTACTGAGTTACTCCTTAAATATTTGAGTTGATAAATAATGTACGGAATGACATTATTCTAAAAAAAACATAGCCTTTTCTCATAAACGTAAATTTTTGTACTGTACCTGTGTTAGATCTTTGCCTTTAAGCCGGTACAAGCTAATATTGTTGTCATCAATGTAGACCATCAGACAAACTATTTTTGCAGTTATTAAGAATGAATTAACACAATAATTAAGCTGTCGATACTGGTTTAAATCATGACTCAATTATTCAGATTGGACTTTTGACAAACGTTCTGCCAGGAATGAGGTAATACGATTCTATTGCTTGTCTAATTAAATTCCTTCACTTTTGTCTCACTTGCAATTTTCAAACGACAGTAAAATTCTGAAACATCACTGAATGCCATCAACGTATTAACTTACAAATACCGCATGAATTACTGACGAAGGATAGTCCATAAATTAACATAATACTCTACCATCTTAATACCATACACCTTTATATATATATATATTATATTTTATTTGGTTTTATTCGCACCACATTTTATTTGCTTTTTACTAAATATTCTTTTTTTTACAAAATTTTCGAAAACATTTTGATGGAATTGCTGAGCGACATATTACTTTAATCAGTATGTTCAAAGTATTTTAAATAATTGATATTCTTATTTAACTAGACTAACTGTATATAAAACACCTGCTAACAGAATGCAGACTACGAACTTATTTTAGTCGGCATTCTGTTAGTTCTACTTGCCATGAACGAACTACTGACTGAGGGTAGCCTACATATTGCCAATATTCTGATATATATGAAAACTATTGAGCAGTTTGACAATATTTAATAAGATATTTTAACATTTTTAGTGTTTTTGGCGAATTCAAATGTGAACGATATATTCTTGTTTTTATAAATAGTTGTTTGTTTTTTTAAGTTACTATATTTTCTTTTCACTTATTTATTTACCACCCTTTGTTAGTTATAAGTTGTGTGTCGCGTTTCTAGTTTCTTTTAGTGTTTTGTGTTCCGTTATCTTAGTTTTTTCTTTATATTATCTGGTGTGTTCATTTAACAAGTAAACTTTATGTTTTGGTTTTGGTTTTTCTCCCCATCTTTAAGAAGAGCCAAGTCGCCATAGTTTCGGAGCTCTATGTATGAAAAATAACTAAATATAACTATTTAATCAAATCTATTACTTACTTTTTTAAATATTTGTATTATATCAACTATTTATACATTTCACGTGTTATTTATTAACCTAATATTTCCGATATGTTGGTCATTCATACTTTTTTGTTCATGTTGTTTTATTGCGTTGCCAATTATGCATTACTACTTTTTTGTTCTTCGTTCTACGTTTTCCGCAAAAGTTATTATTCATTTTGTTTTCTTGTATATTAACTTTTTTTTGTTATTGCTGTTGATGGATATTGTTGGCATTGGTGTATTTTGTTTTTGTTTTATATAAGAGCAATATTGCCTCTTAGCGTATGCTACAAACAAATAAATAATTATGAATTGGAACAAAAATATTTAACATTACTGTTCTTATTTGCTTTTCGTGTTCACTTCCACGTTAAATAAAGGGAAACAACTCCACTTAACGGAATCATTTATTTCAGAGGCTCACTGCGTGGGATAAAGCAAACGAGAGTTAGGAGGGCCCATAAAGAAATTTATGAGAACTCATAAGAAGAACAAGGCACCTAAAATTCGGCCCAGAGATAGAACTCCCTTCGAAAGAAAGTATAATATAACTAATCTCCTAACCATTTAAAAGCTCTGTTATGTTTCATATCGCCCATAAAAACATTCACTGGCATAAACTAAAAGGTTTTATTTTTTTGTGTTTGTTTTTTAAATGGAAATGACTAATCGAAGGTAAATCGATTTCCCATTATTTAAGATAATAAAAAAATATTTTTCTACTGAATATGTATCCAAACTATATCATTTTCGCATGATCGGTCAACATAATTTCAGCCACCTATAATATTATTCCTACCAATAATATAATATTAATATTATTATTAATTATTTCATTATTATTAATATAATATTTAATTATTATTAATATGAAATAAAGTAAAATTTAATTATTATTAATATGAAATAAAGTAAAATTTAATTATTATTAATATGAAATAAAGTAAAATTTAATTATTATTAATATGAAATAAAGTAAAATTTAATTATTATTAATATGAAATAAAGTAAAATTTAATTATTATTAATATGAAATAAAGTAAAATTTAATTATTATTAATATGAAATAAAGTAAAATTTAATTATTATTAATATGAAATAAAGTAAAATTTAATTATTATTAATATGAAATAAAGCAAAATTTAATTATTATTAATATGAAATAAAGTAAAATTTAATTATTATTAATATGAAATAAAGCAAAATTTAATTATTATTAATATGAAATAAAGTAAAATTTAATTATTATTAATATGAAATAAAGCAAAATTTAATTATTATTAATATGAAATAAAGCAAAATTTAATTATTATTAATATGAAATAAAGCAAAATTTAATTATTATTAATATGAAATAAAGTAAAATTTAATTATTATTAATATGAAATAAAGTAAAATTTAATTATTATTAATATGAAATAAAGTAAAATTTAATTATTATTAATATTATTAGAAATATTGTTCCTACCAATAGCTGGTGGACCTGTAGCCAGGTATACAACAACATTTAGATTCATTGAAAAAATGCTCAGACTATTTTAAAGGCTCCTTTGTTGAAAACGAAATCTTGACAATATGATCTAATGATATATTATTTTTTTTAAGTCCACTTTTTTTTTAAATTACGGGTAATTGGGCCGGGTTATCTACAGTTTACCACACTTTTCTAGCCAGGGTGGAACTAAGGATTTTACTTAATGAGTAGTACTCGCCACTCAAAATTTACCATTTGAGATTAAGGATTACTCTTTAACGCACATGACTAACCTGAGCCCAATATATTATTTAATCTAGTGGTTTATTATTATTAATAGGAACAGATGGTATTAAATAAATATTATTTAATCTAGTGATTTATCATTTAATATCACCTGATCCTATTATCACTGTTCTTGGTTACTAACTCATGCATTTAGCAGTTCTCATGGTTAAAGCATTTTGTAAATTTAGACTTAGAATAAAATAATGGTTCACGTTGTATTCTAGCCTTCTCTACTACATATGTTTATAATACAAGGTGTATAGAAAACTACAAACCCTCAAATAGGTAAATTGGCCTAATAAAAAAGAAAAAAAAATGGCCACGGAGGTGATGCCCAAATTAAGCAGTTTTCCTACGCCCTGAAATATGATACGCTGATGATCTCTCCTCTATTCATCCCATAGAGTGAAGGGAACACGAACAGGAATTGATATTTTATTGAACTTGAGATGGTAAGTGATTGAGGTTATTTACAAAATGCTGAAACTAAAAAAATCAAATAACTCCGTTAATGTTCTGGTCAAAAAAAAAATATGTATAAACCAAAGTTTTCACGAATTTCTGATCCGAAGGATAAAACGGAAATATTTTACATTTTCGAACTCCCCCTCCTTCCCATTTCCCCATTAATGAACTTCATCTTTAGTTCTACATAAAACGTTGAAAGTTCAAGTTTTGTAATGATAAAAAAAAAATTGTCAACTTCTAAAATGGAAAACACATCTGAAAAGAGTAATATTTTATTACAAGATGTTAACTTACAAAACATTAAAAAAAACTGTTCACAATGACTTTTTATGGAATCCAGATCATTTTGTCATAAAAGAAAATATAAACACGACGGCTTTGCCGTAAAACAGATCACAGAAGGCATTCTTTTTCAGTTCACTGACGCAATCCACAATGCAAACTGACTCGCAGTTGAGCGATGGGCTCAAGAGTGGCAAGAGCTACGTGACCACTGATCGAGCAAACGTTGCGACCGCTAGGGCGTTTACAGAAAAATGTATATATATATATATATATATATATATATATATATATATATATATATAATTGTAACCTCTGTCTGTACATTGATTTTTTTCGCGAAATTTCACGATAACTTTTCGTTTCACATGTCATAGACACCATATCTGCATTTTGTTTCTTTCGTGTATGTTTGTTTGTTTGTTTGTTTGTTACCTTTTCACGCATAAACGGCTGAACCGAATTTTATGAAACTTGGTATGTATATTACTACTAACCCAACTTAGACTTTAGGCTATATTAATTTTCTCTGAGACGAACAGGAGTGGGGGTTATAAGGAAAGCCTGAAATTAAAAATAGCGATATTTCGTTTCCTATTGGTTTTTCCGCAAATATAAACATAACAAAAGTTGTTTATTTTGTTATTTGGAGTAACTTTTGTTATATACACTTTTGTCGTATACCTAAGTATAAATGAGTTATACGTTAAAACTTTAGCGGGCACTAACGGCTGAACCGAACTTAACAAAACTTGGTATGTCAATTAGCATTAATTCTTCCATGATTATAAGTTATATTAAAATGTTTAGGTTCGAACGGGAGGGGAGTTATAAGGGAGGCCTGAAATAAAAATTCACCATATTTACATGTATAAGAAACGGGAAATATAAAAATATCGAAGACTGTGAAGAATTATCGAACAAATAATTCTATTATTAGCAAATCACCAGCAAAGACGGGTATCAATCCTAAACACTGGAACGGGTAAATGTCAAAATATTGTGCAATGTAAAGCCTACTAAAAAATACCACCACCATTCAGACTCAAATGAATTCCCGGGCGAAGCCGGGTATCTGAGATAGTATATATATATATATATATATATATATATATATATATATTTATGTATACATATAGTTTGAAGTGGAAATCATTTTCGCCATCTCATGGATAGGGATCGATGGTCATTTGAAGACATTTTTTGAAAATCTCGTTTTGACTACAAGCTGAATAGCTTATTTCCTTAAAAGGAACCTGCTAAAAAATAACACAAACAATAAATGAAAAAAAATAAAATAAAATAGCTTCCAAAATGTCAGAAATGAAAGCAAAATTACATAATATCTTGCGAATCGAAAGAAATAGTGAAATATTTTAAAGCAATAAATTAATTTACTAAGCCAGCAGTAAATTACGAATAATTAATTAATTTTTATAATTAAGAGAAAAAAAATGATACACTCGCTACTACACGACTATGTGAATGAGTCTGTGATAAAGCTGATGGTCTAAGAGTGCCCTTTGTGATAATTAAGACCTGATAAATTTGCTGAGACACTGATAAATTTGCTTTACCGTCTAGGATCCCAGATGGAATTCCTGAGACAAGGAAAATAATTATAACACTGCTCCAATATTGTTTTTTACCAATTAATTTAAATTGATTGTTTCCTTTAATAGATTAATCACCGCCTGTTATTTTGTATAACCTCTTGATTAGAAATAAATCTGCAAACTAATGAATCTGATCAGTTTTCCTCTTAAAAATTCATTACTTTCTTTTTCTATTAATTTCTCGATAATTTCAAAATCTTTAAAAAATTTCCCTCACTAAAAAAAATAAACAATTAAATTACTAAAAAGTAATACGTTAGTAACTTGTACTACATGCAAAGAATTACAACAGGATTTCTTCGTTATTTATCACTCCTACACCAAATTCTGAAATGATGAAAATTAAAATGTCACATAGGCGTTTCTGTTGCATTCTGTCCAATTTCGTTAGCTGCGTGCAGTAAACCTTCGAATATTTCGTTTTTCTTTGAAGAAATAGCTCGCAAGACAGGACACCACAGTAATCTCACCATATCCTTCAGGGTGGCATTCGGCGGATCTCTTACGCCCTACATTCCCATAAATAATAAACTTTTCTTCGCCCGTCACTAATAGTTTAACAAACGGGTCTCTTTAAGCCGGTTCAGTAGAGAGTTACACGGTTAGTTAGGCAGTTTGACACAGCCAGTTTGTGTGGGACCCAAACATTGAGGTAGGACACGTAGCCAAGCTGTTTTAAATGCCTATGAACGATCCCTCATTCTTCCGTAGTCTGCTGGGTGAATCACCAAAACTGATATCTAGAGAACGAAATTGGCAAATCATTTCTGTGCTGTACGTTCTGTAATGGCATCGTCCCACACACACCACATATCTTTCGGTAGGCCTCGCTTGCCTCTTTTTAAAATAAAAAACCAAAATATGCCAGGAATGAACTTTGTTCTCTGACATGTTCATTACACTGTATAAGAAACAAAACTAATTCCCATAAAATCAAACATAGTTACTTGGTTCAAAGTGTGGACTGTGACCTTTCTAACGTGTATCAATAAGATCAGATAACGTACGTTAAAGAGAGTCGGAGATATTTGAAAACAATTCGCATTACTGAGAAAAACCCAAAGCTCCACACAAAAAAAGAATAGCCCCAGCAGGTAAGACACTCTCAGCAAAATTGTACTTGAGATTATGAATGGAGCGTGAGGCTGAAGTAGTGATGAGACCCACATAAATATAGAAAACTCGATACTACCAATTTGGGTGTGAGTGAACATTCCATAGAAAAAATATTTCTAACCTGATGATGTCACACCATGTGATATGTCATGTAATCAGAAGCAGGTTTTGCTGTTCCCAGATATAAGTAAACTTTAAAAATATAGTTATCCTCTTGGGAATAACATTTCAGTCAGAAAACCGATTTAAATTTCTAATGTCTACTTTAATACACTAAGTCTTAAATGATTGGTATTATGCAATATATAATGAAAGTGCTCATTATGAATGGACTCCTTAAAATTCTCAAAATCCATACGTGCGCGAATATGTGTGTAGAAGGCAAAACGGAATATATAAATAGTTTTTAATGGAACATTGTAACATCTGCCGGAAAACGTTAGCTTAGGACAAGGAATCATATGTGAGAGGAAGTAGATAGCCAGTGAGGAACTCAAAAAAGTAATGATTCTATTTCTGCAAACCATTATTACTGTATGCCCATTAAGAACAAAAAATATGGTGTTAATTCAATAAGCTGTTTTAAGCAATGAAAAAAGTTCTTCCTCTTTTTTTAGGGGGATTTCTGAACATTTTAAATATTATGCTTTTAGTTAGTTTCTTCTGTATGTATAAGGATTTTTGAAAATGATATAAATCACTCCATCGAGGGACAAAAAATTTCTCAGATGTACAAGCACTCATTCGCTGAATCCTTGCTGGAATATAACTCTTGTTTATTCCAAGGCGGTTAATTGAAATCAACACCGTACAGCGCGAACGTCTTTCTTTCCATAGTTATCGTGTATGCTCTAAATAGGAGTTTACTATTACTATTACTAATATTTATTAACGTCCACTTTTTGCAACTTCGGCTAATTGGGACGGGTTATCTACAGGTTCCACCCTTTTCTAGCCAGGGTGAGATTTAAGATGTTATTTAATGAATTCCGTCACTAAATAATTTCCTTTGCCCAGGCAAGAATCGAACTCGCCACTCTAGGATTACCATGTGAGATTAAGGCTAACGCTTTAACTCACATGGCTAATAAACAGGCGTTTAGTGAACGTGAGTCAGCAGACTGGGTTCAGTTCTTGCGTTTTGCTGCATACAACACATCGGACGCTTTTCGTCTCTGGCGGACGCACTTTGTCACCTAGCAGCATTTGCATTTGAATGCATTTTCGTCTTAGGGGTGGCGCCATTTTTCATTGGTCAGGATCAATAAGAAGGGCAAGTCCTCTACAGTTTTTTAATATAATGCAGAGTGCACTTTCGGAGTCAATGCTCCATCCTCAGTGCCTGCTGACAAACACAAACCTCAAGTTAATTTAACATTCACAGCATGGCCAAAAAGCAAAATAGACAACAGTCATAAAAACAAAAACAAACAAACACAATATAAATAGTAAAAACAATGTTAATTCTTAAAACTAGTCAACTAATAAAAATCTAATCCTAGTCAACTACTATAAATTAAAGACAAAACAATCAAAAAATTTTATAACAAGTCAAATAATAAAAACAAACAACGGTAAGCATATGTCAAAAACGATAAATAAAATTAAAAACTAAAAACTACCTAAATTTCAGATTTATATCACAGTGGGTGAGAACCTAGGAAAAAACTACCCAGATGAACTGTAAGAAACATCTAAAAAATAATAAGCAAAAACCCTATACTAATAATAGAGAGAAGATGAAGGAGCTACCTGATTAAAGCTGCGTTGCCTGGACCACGACTGCCGGGCGACTGAACCTCTTTCCCCGTAGAGAAGACAGGGCCCCGTCCCCGACATGTCGCAGCCTTACCGCCTCCTCCTTATTAATATTCGTATCTCCATTCGCCTGTCTGTCCAGCCTTATATGCAGCCCCTCAGCCGTATTTAATCTTTTGCCCTTCTTCTCCTCATACAGCAATTGATACTTTATGGTGGACATGTCATGGTGAATGGTTAATTCATTGGATTAACAGGTTTTTGCATTGTTCATTTTTTAAAAAGGGAGCACAGCATCTTACCAGATTGGAATACACGTCGGACGTGAGTACCCCTAGTTCACTGGTTCTGTCATGAATAGCAGTATGAGGTAAAAACTAAAAGTCCCCGAAAATTCCGTAATTTAGAAACGTCGGTTTCAGCTTGATTAACATCATCTTCGATTATCTGGACCTCATCTGAACTTCATCTTCATGAGGTTTAAAAGTTTCAACTTATCGCACTTTACCCAGTCAATTCGAACGTACAAAATACAAGAAAATGAAAATCTTTATTAATATGAAAACTGGATTATTGATGTGACAACAGATTATCGTATAAAAATAGTTTTACCTGGATTATTCATTCACCCCAATTGAGCATAAATCAGTCCTGGAGTGCTCTTCCACAATTCACTGGAAGAGTTGGACGTAGGCCTGATGTACCATAGATTCTTTAAGGTTTACAGCGCATGTGGGCAACAACCGGCCCGCAGGCCAGATCCAGCTTGCGAGCCATTTTGAAAAACCTATAAAACTACTACTCCAAAGGGAAAGATGGAGTGACATGGGGTTTGTTGCTTGCTCCTGCGGAATCAAGTGAAGCCTAGTGGCGGTGATCATCAAAGGGTGAGGTGGCAAACATCAAACCCTTTGATTTTTGCCGCCTCACTTGCCGCGCAACAAAAGATTATTGCTTCTCAATTGTTCTATACTAGACGATTCTAGATCATTCCTTCATATTGCCTATATAAGCGAGTGGATGGGCCAAACAAATAAAAAAAAAAACAAAATCCAGAAGCTTACCGTAAATTTGGAAAAACAGCAGCAATTATTTAATCCATAACTGGTGATGTACGGGTCAAATTGACCCGAGCGAGAAATGTTTTGCCTTTCAGGATCAGACATTTTGAGGGAGAATTCTGTTATTCCCAGTACCTTCCCCGTTCTTACACCATCTTGCTTCAGTGTGGTATTGGCCTTGTATTTGTTAACATCCTTCAGTTATCCATCTCCTCGGGTCATTCGGACTCAACCTCACCGTTTGTAAACTTTTTTTTTGTACAACATATTTGAAATGACTAGGAATATTAGTGATTTCCGTTGTTGTGTGGAGACCCAGAGTTCCCTAAATTTAAATGTGCCCTAGAGAACCCATTCTTACTGAGCTAAAGAGGTGTGTCTACAATGAAAGACTTCCTGTAGCCTTCCGCATACTGATCAAAGACGTTTTTGGGCCTGATCCATCACTAGAACGTTAGAAGCCAATTGAGACAACTAGTAGACCAGCAAAAAGGAAAAGGCGCTACATTTGTCCATCCAGCAGTGACCGGAAGACATCCACCAGCTGCGGAAAGTGTAAAATGCCTGTATGCAACAGCTCTACCACATCTATTTGCAGAAAATGTATATAACTAAAATAGTAAACTATTTTTTATGATATTAATGTTGTATTATTAATTGAAAAATAAAACAGAATGGTTTTAAAAGCACTTGTTTAATAAGTAATATTGTATTTTTATTATTGTAAAATATAAAAGACTAAAATTTCCATTTTCATAATTTTTTAATAAGAATATTAAAAATAATCTTAACAATTTAAGAATTTTATCATATACTTAAGTCGGAGTTTAGTTATAAAAAATATGATTTTACTTTTTCAAAAATTTCTTTCCCCTAAAGCCCTGGGTCGTTCTGACCCGACGTCACCAGTTAAGTTTCTCTACATGCACGTCACCAGTAGAGGGTTAATAAACAAAGAACTCAACTTGGTAATGTTGTGAAAGCTAGTTTTATAGTTAGTTCAAAATTGGCAAAGTCATTAAAGCCATTTGCCGAAGGAGAATTTATCAAGGAATGTACGTTAGAAATTTGCAGTATTTTGTGTCGTGGACAGAAAAATGAATTTGAAAAAATTAGTCTGTCAAGACGAAATGTTGTCCGACGTATAGAAATGATGGCTAATAAAATAAAAACATCATTGACTGACCGCATGGCTGGTTTTGAATCATTTTCCATAGCATAAGACGAGAGTACCTACCGACTTGTACGGAACAGCTCAACTGACTGTTGATAACGAGTTCACTGTTACAGAGGAATTGCTTGCTTTACAGCCGCTAAAAGGTACTACAAGAGAAGAACTTCCCAGCACACCCGACATTAAAATAAATTACATGCGTTCGAATGTATTGGTCTAGCACTTAGTATACTTTATTTATAGAATCCGAGACACCACCCATTGAGAAAATAGACTATTATGAGAAACCCTTTTCTCCAAGCGTAAAATTGGAAACCTATACATACCCTTAACAGGTTGAAGTTAGAAGTCACAATAACAAGCACTTCAACATTTATGATAAGGTAAAAAAAATAATAATATCAATACGAATTGTTATCCTTATGATATTATTAATTCCTGTAGTATACGATATTAGGCTTTATAGTAATATTTTTAAATCACAGCCTGATAATTTCATTAACAATGTGATGATTATTATTTTACCAGTGAGAGAAAACAGCTTTATTCACTGGGCGCATTTTGCGGCTGGCCTACTAATGCGGAGGCGCATACCTTTCATAAATAAATCAAATTTAATTTAACTAATTCCAGAAAATTACTTCGAAGTACGGTCAATGATATCAGTTTGGATAGATAAATCAAGTATATTGGGGTAAATGCCAAGCCAGTGATTAATAAGAGGGACATTACTGGAATATTAGGGACAATTTTATTACTCTCTTCAGGGGGACGAGATTTAGGGGAGCGTGGGCAGCCTTTATTGATTCTCATAAATTATAAGAAGAGTATAACGTTAAATTGAGGGGAATAAACATTCCCTTTCAAATTGTCTCCCTATTTCATCCAGCAAGAGAAATATCTACTGGCATTAATTTTCTGCCATTTTTTTTACGTTTAAATTTGTTAATATCAAAAATATCTCTACTAAGTCCAATTGAAAATCCAATGAGTAGGGGTGGGTATTAACTCAAGGTAACAAAATATAGAATTTTTCTATCCGATTCCTAATAACTGAAATATTAATAATTTTCATATTTCCTATCCCTGGCCCGAATTCGGACATTAGCACATTTAATCTTTATTTTTCAATGAACCGATTCATATTTGTGTGTTTCATAACAATCCATCAACCCCCTGTATTTCTACCAACATCTACACTACTGAACAATTAACTACCCATAATTACTAAATTATTTTATTCAAAAGAGTGACACATATAACAAACTTCAAACACTTGTTCCTCAACGTGAAGAATTGTGAGTACACTGTAAACAAGAATATCATGCCAATGAAAGCAATAACATACACCTCCCAACTCTGTGAATACCTTTTAATTTTCCCTTCCGCAGTTTGTTTGGATTCTAGGCAGAATGAGATCCAAACATGTGATTGATTAAGCAATATTTAAAATGCTGAAATAATAGTTTAGGGCTAATTTTAGTAGACTTCCTTTTAAGTAAAATCAGCTATTGAGGTTATACTCATGACGAAACAAAAAAAAATGAAATATTTTCTTCAAAAGCCCACTGACCCAGTAAAGATTAAAAAATGTTATTTAGTAACGTTCAATTTGTGCTACCACGGCTAATTAATTGGGACTGGTTAACTGCAGGTTACAACCTCTTTCTAGACAGCGCGGGAGGAGAATTTTAGGTAATGAGTTAATGGGTTAACCTATTGCCCAGTTGGGAATCGAACTCGCATATATATATATATATATATATATATATATATATATAGAGAGAGAGAGAGAGAGAGAGAGAGAGAGAGAGAGAGAGAGAGAGAGATTTTTGCTTTACATACATTTTTGTTATTTTTAATATAGCTAATTATTTGTATTTTTTTTCTACCTTCATGTCCAACATAAATTTTAAACTTTGGTTGCATTATTAATGGAGAATCAGAAAACCACCTACCTAAAAATGCGCTTAGTTTACCCAACAACTCCACAGAGAACTTTTATTTTCAAATAAATTTGAATTTAACCGATAACCTATTATTTTAAAACCTGTGGTATCCTCGGTGTGTATATGCTTGGATGTGTATGAGCGCCCTCTTATATCCCTGCTGTGAAAAATTTACTTTATAAGACATAAACTAAGCCAACATATAGAGTCTCCAGGATGTTCCTTAGTCGATCAATCATTTTACCAGTTCCCAGCTTATTGTTTTGTTTTTTTATATTGAAATATCACACACTTTAACCCAAGTTCAAACCATAGCGAGGGAGTAGTGAAAAAAATACTTAGTGTCTAATGACTCCGCATTCCAAATATTAATATATGTGTTATATATAGATATACAAAAATTATAAGCTTACTGACCGTAAAAGGTTATTGCTACGGTAGATTTAACATCCCTTTGGGTTTAAACAAAGAGAAAGCCACCTCCTTCTTCTGCCCTTTAAAACATATGTTAGCTTTGGAGAACCTACTGACCTTATGAAACACTCCACCGAAGAGTGATGCTCGGAACGATAAGATAGGCTTTGAAGTCAAGAGGTAGTTGCTAACACTAACATAATACGCAGAAAGGAACTAACGATGTAGGTATCAATTATGAATGTCTAGCTTGAACGTGTTTTAGCAGATTTCCCTTGAGGGAAATCAGCTATTGAGGTCGTACTCATGACGCGATTTTCGAAAAATTTCTTCAAATGTCCATCGATCCTACCCAGGAGATGACGAAAATGAGGTACGTTCAGATATATACAGGTATGTATATTTATATTTGTCTGTTAACGCTCTAGCGGTCGCAATTTTTGTTTCATCGTTACCAAACTCGATATTTAAACGTTTTATGCAAAAAGACAGATCAAGTTCGTTAATGGCTGAAATCTTACCAGTGGGGGGGGGTGTTTAAAGGGGGGATTTTCGAAAATTCGATCTCCGTTACCATACGTCGGATCGAAAAATTGTATAGAACCAATCTTATTGCAAATTAAATTTACTATAAATATTGCTCTATACATTTATTCTCTATCTTGAATATTAACCGAGATATTTGCATTTTTATTAAATGTGGGCCGATAACGGATGAGTGAGTTTCCCGCCAAAAGCTAGTTCGGCCGTAACTGTTCGGCACTCGTATGGATATTTCTCTATTGTATAACTTCAAGTGGGAAATCTGCTTAGTTTACGCAGCCCCTGCGTGACGGACTTTTTTTTCTATTGGAAAAAAGGAATATATTGGAAGTAAGTAAATAAATAAATTATTTATTTATGAGTTTAGTAATAAATGCATCTATGGTTCCACATTTAAATTTATAAGAAACTTAGATAACGAACATCACGCCCACTGAGAGGCGGTCGGGACTAGCTTGGGGGGCAATTTCTAAATATGGCAAAGAGTGCCATGATTCGTTGTGTATACGAATAAAAATTGGGAGAATATTTAAAGGGAAAATACCTCCTCAGAGACCTGAACCCCGAGCAGCTGAGAACCATCAAAAGGTTATTTTCTTTAGCAAATTATCTTTTAAATGTCATGTTTGTACTAGCATGAGATTTCCTAAGTACCAGTAATCTTACCTAAGAGATGACGAAAACGAGTTCCATTTATAGATATTTAGATTTGTATAAACACGAATCATTAAAACACAATTTTTATTTAAAAATGTGTTATTTGGAGAATATACCCGTTATTTTGAGTCGGATCGAAAAAATTTTATATAAATCATGTAAGTAATCTTGTTATAAATTTAAATTTCTGTAAATGTTACTTGTTCTCTACTTGATATATTTACATTTTTTTTAATTTTCAGCCATTATTAAACACCCACTTTTTGTCATCGGACCTAATAATAAGCCAGTATATCATGAAACGTTTTATTCCAAGCTTAAGTACAAAATATTGTTTTGAAAGGAACTTTACTGATTCATGTAAATACGTAGGATGATGACGTCATCAATTAAGATTTTACGCCCTGACTCGAAAATATTTATTATTAATCTGTACTCTGCTAGTATTTTACCGTTTCATTCAACAATAAAGATTATCTGGATTAAAAAAAAAGTCCGTCACGCAGGGGCTGCGTAAACTAAGCAGATTTCCCACGTGAAGTTATACAATAGAGAAATCTCCATGCGAGACCCGAACAGTTACGGCCGAACTAGCTTTTGGCGGGAAACTCTCCTCAGGTATCGGCCCACATTTAAGAAAAATATATTCAAACAGAGAATAAATGTACAGAACAATATTTATAGTAAATTTAATTTGCAATAAGATTGCTTCTTAAAGCAATTGTTTTGATCCGACGTATAGTAACGGAGATAACCGTTAACGAACTTTATCTGTCCTTTTGCATAAAACGTTTAAATATCGAGTTTGGTAACGATAAAACAAAAATTGCGACCGCTAGAGCGTTAACAGACAAATATATATATATATATATATATATATATATATATATATATATATAATTTTGAACGGACCTCATTTTCGTCATCTCCTGGGTAGGATCGATGGACATTTGAAGAAATTTTTCGAAAATCGCGTCATGAGTATTACCTCAATAGCTGATTTCCCTTAAGTGAAATCTGCTAAAATAGGCCTTTATGCCACCATAATAAGTTTGTTATGACAAAGTGCAGTTTCAAATCACCAGCTTTATCTTCGTTGCCGGTGGCCTCTTTGAAAGAGCACTCTGTCGTAATAAAGGCGACTGTTTAGTCTATCTAGCAACATTCCGTTAAGGACCTTTTTCATCTGTGAATTGATTGGTAATAGAATACTGAAGTAATTAGTATATACTTTTAGGTAAAGAAATGTTTTGTTCAAAATGTTAATTTTTTAATTAGAATGTAGGGATTCTTGTAATCTTTCCTCCTAATTCAAAATAATAATTCAGTACTAAATAATTGTCCAATAATATTGGAGGTTGAGTCCTCACATCTACAATAAAAATTTATTCAAGCGACAGAGCGCTATCGACGAATCATCGTCCGTGCCTCCAGCTCAGCATCGAGGACGTGAGGGCACTGACGAAGATCAAATGCGCTCTGTCGCTTGAATAATTTTTTATCGTGGAAGTGTGTCCATTTTACTCAACCTAAAATATAATACACTTCCACCTGCCTGAAAACCAACTTAGAATGTCAAGTAATAATTTAATTATTTATTTTTTTTACAGTCCGCGGGGGACAACCTCCCGTATCCTCTGATCTTCAGTTGGAGTCAACAAACGTAGTCGATATAAGAAGAAGACAGAAATAAGCTGACCTCGACTCATACAGCTGTAAGTAAAGAAATATATGTTATTTACTTCCAGTATTCGTAGCTCCTTCCAGAAATTCCTCTCTCCAAGGGCCATTTGTGATTTATTCTGTGCCCGTTATTCAAGCAAGATAATCTTCAAATGTAAACAATTCCAAATTGCGCCTTGCATTTGTGATGTCGTACTCTGGTATTCAATGCCAAGCCTAAAAGTATTATAACATAAATGGTGTTGACATATGAACGGATGCGAAACATAGTGCTGTAAGTCGATGTAGTTACTTTTATCAGATTTGCTATTAAGGTCATACTCATGACGCGATTTTCGAAACTTTTCTTCAAATGTCCATCGATCCTACCCAGGAGATGACGAAAATGAGGTCTGTTCAAAATTATATATATATATATATATATATATATATAATATATATATATATATATATATATATATTTGTCTGTTAACGCTCAGGCGCTCGCATTTTTTAGTTTATCGTTACCAAACTCGATATTTAATCGTTTTATGTAAAAGAAAGATCAAGGTCGATAATGGCCGAAATCGGACTAGTGGAAAGGGGTTTAGAGGGGAGATTTTTGAAAATCCGAAATATCTCCGTTACTATACGTCGGGTCAAAACCTTGCATAGAACCAATCGTATTTTAAATTAAATGCACTATAAATATTGTTCTATACATTTATTCTCTATCTTGATATTAACCGAGATATTTGCATTTTCATTAAATTTGGGCCGATAACGGACGCCTGAATTTCCCGCCAAAAGCTAGTTCGGCCCTTTGCCGTAACTGTTCGGCTCTCGTATAGAGATTTCTCTATTGTATAACTTCACGTGAAAAATCTACTTAGTTTACGCAGCCCCTGCGTGACGGACTTTTTCAATAAAGAAGGTTTCTGCGTCTGATTTACCAGTAAAATCATGAGCCACAAAGAGAAACTTCATTGTAATTTTTCTATAGGCTAAATTTACCATATTTACTATGACCGGACCAGAACATGTTATAATCTTTGTATTTTGTATGCATTTTCTTTTTAGGGAAATATAGACTTAAAACAGAGTCTAGAGTGAAACATATGGAAAGAAAACAATACAGAAAAAGTCTGATGTGTGTAGGTCAGCTAAGTAAATTATTTTGAATTGATTCGGTAAACTTAAGAGTGATGGGCTCGATTCTCGTTTGGGCAATACTAATTTATTTAATGACGATATCATTAAATAAAATTCCTACTCCCACCCTGGCTAGAAAACGGTAGTAACTTGTAGATAACCGACCCCAATTAGCCAGAGTAGCGAAAAGTGGACGTTAATAAATTACAAATATTCAAAATGTTTGGTTCCATTTCATTTCAAATTACATATTTCATTTGAAAGTGATATACGGTATTTCCGTTCCAATGAATATGATAGGATGACATGTCAAAGGACACAATTTATAGATCTCTTTATGAGGGGGGGGGGAGATTCTATACGAATTTCTTCTAACTCTAATACATGCAGAGAAATTTGAATTTTTAGATATTTCCGCCTTCCATTAACCCTCCCCCCCCCTTCTCTCTTAGTGGATTTTGCTCAAAAGGGGGGGGGGTGCCCAACTAAACTTTACAGAAACCACAAATATGGATGGAATTTCATCATTCTAACGTTTTTGAGTTCTTCGAGATACGTACTCGCCGAAACTAATAAAAATAGATTTAAGGAGGGCTAAATTTTTGAACTCTGAAAATTTGTGGTATTACAATAAATAATCATAGCCTTAGTACCACAAAGTGGGAGTCAATAAATAACAATTCTTCTTTTACTTTGTAAAATGAAGTACAAGGGGTAGCAACTTATACCTACCTATACCTAATTTAATTTACCTATATATATTTAATTTAAACGTTTCAGAAACAAATAAATGTTTGTGAGACAAGTAAATAGCCCTTGATTCCTTAAACTTGTGTCCTTGGACACGTTGTCTTTAGAAAGGATGTATACTGGACAATTCTTTCTAGTAATCTTCTAGAATTCTGAAAGTTTTACAACTTCATTCCTTAAGTAATCTTAACTTCATAATAGAGTAATGTTATCGAAATGGCACTTGCGCTCCTTAGAATGAAACCATTGTAACCTTTAAAAGTCGAGAAGTTTCATGAGTAGAGGACCTTGACAGTTTATTCCACACAGATACTAAGTTAGAGCGAGTTACGAGAGTATAAACCCTTAATGATCTCTCTTTTATGAAAACTTAACTAACTTTAATTAAATTTTTAACAAACTTTTATTGAATCCATTTTTCTCTGGAAGCTTTTTTCTCTCTTGTCCTCAAATTCTGGAAACTCGAATGTATCATAATAAAGAGCATTTAAGTTTACTATTATCCTAATGAATAACGATCTGACTAGTTTCAGAGGTCCATTGTTTAAGGACTTAAGGTGGAATTCTGTTAAGTATCGCTAATTTCATGTTCCACAAATTCTCAGTACTGGTTGATCCATGATCTCTCCCGTAGACTGTGGCGAACACTGATTGAGTATTACCTCCATTTTCATACAAGCTAGTTCATTCATTTTAATATCCCCCCCCCCTCACAATGAGACCCACATTTCTATTTGTTAGCCTCAATCTAAAAATAATGCAATTGGTCTAAAATGAAGCTAAAAATAACATACAATTGGCTGGTTAGTCATTGCATAAAATAAAATCAAACTTAGAAAATGCATTCGTACGTGTGGTTATACATAGAACAAAGCTGATTTTCTTTTTAACTAATTTGTTGTTGGGGAACAAGGACCTTTATAGTCTCATATTAGAGTCAAAATAATAGAGAATGTATAAATATGTATTTGTATTTATATATAGATAGATATATAAATTGTATTTATATATAGGTAGATATATAAATTGTATTTATATATAGATAGATATATAAATTATATTTATTTATAGATAGATATATAAATTATATTTATTTATAGATATATATATATAAATTGTATTTATATATAGATAGATATATAAATTGTATTTATATATAAATAGATATATAAATTGAATATATATGTATATATATATATATATAGAGAGAGAGAGAGAGAGAGAGAGAGATAAATTGTATTTATATATAGATAGATATATAAATTGTATTTATATATAAACAGATATATAAATTGTAATTATATATAGATAGATATATAAATTGTATTTATATATAGATAGATATATAAATTGTATTTATATATATAGATATATAAATTATATTTATATATAGATAGATATATAAATTCTATTTATATAAAGATAGATATATAAATTCTATTTATATATAGAGAGATAGATCTTGGATCTGTATGTGATCGTTTCCAAGTACCATATTTAACATTTTGATACACAACAACAAAAAGTCAAGTCCACTAAAACGGATGGAATGTAAAAACGTAAATATATCCATCATTATACGTAAACCCCCACTGTTGTTCATGAAAATCTATATGGAAATGTTACTATGCTCACCTTAAATGCCATGTGTGCTGTGACAGTCATACGACATGGATCATTCCAGTCATGGAGCTGCATTAAAATTACCTCTTGGTCTTTAAAATTTATGAAGAATATCTATTGTTGAACGTACAAGGAAAATCTTCACAGTCCGTGCAACGCAGTGTGAAATATCGTGGAAAAAAGTTCCACCGATTCAGTCATTTAAAGCTGGAACTTGTCAAGCGTTAAAAGAACTCGATTGCTAGAACCATATCTGATGCAGCGTAATTGTGTGCTGAAGTTTTAATTGGAGTATTGAACTGTTCCGGAGTGTGGGGGGGGGGGGGTCTGGAGGTTTGTGAAATAAAGGCATTGTTTTCAAGGACCTTTAACAAGGTTGACATTTCCCCGCTAGAGGTGACATTGGCATTTCATTTTCACGTACTGTTGCACTTCAAATCCTAAAACCAGACTATCAAAAATACCACTTGCTTATTAATAATTTATATAGTCTAGGAGAATAATTGGAATATACATATATACTTTTGAAGGTAAATAAAGATGCTGTAAAAACATAAAAAATTTTCTATAAGATTTGTTTTAAATATTTTTTTTTCACTCGTGGTAGAGTGATAAATTATATTCAGGATGAATTTACTTCAATGTCAACTTTTTAGCAGATTTCCACGCTTAAATCAGTTATTGAGGTTGTACTCAAGGACGGAATTTTTCGAAATTTTTCTTCTTCGATCCTACCTAGTAGTTGACGAAAATGAGGTCCGTTCAATACTGTATATATATATCTATATATTATTATATATATATATATAATATATATATTTATATATATATAGTGCTAATACACATACCGAGTGTTTCATTTAGTTCAGTTGGGTCTTTTGTGTCAAATAAAATTGTTCACTTCCGCTATAGGTTTTAGCGTATATCTCGTATATAATTCGGTATACGAAAAAATGTATAGAACAAAAGTTACTCTAAATAACAAAATAAACCACTTTTGTTATGTTCATATTTGCCGAAAAACCAATAGGAAACGAATTATTGCTATTTTTAATTTCAGGCTTCACTTATAACCCCCACTCCTGTTCGTCTTCGAGGATATTAATATAGCTTAAAGTGTAAGATGGGTTAGTAGTAATATATATACCAAGTTTCATAAAATTTGGTTCAGCTGTTTATGCTTGAAAAGGTAACAAACAAATAAACAAACAAACAAACACACACGAAAGAAACAATATGAACATGAGCAAATACGAACATAACAAAAGTTGTATATTTTGTTATTTAGAGAAACGTTTGTTATATACACTATCGTCGTATACCGAAGTATAAAGGCGTTATACTCTAACAATTATAGCGGGAGTCAAAAATTTAATTTTACACAAAAGACTCAACTGAACTAAATGAAACACTCGGTATGTGAATTAGCACTAACGTCTTCCTTATAATAAGCCATACTAACATTTCTAGGGACGGGCAGGAGTGTGGGTTATATATATATATATATATATATATATATATATATATATATATATATATATATATATAGACAAATACATATATATATATTTGGCTGTTACCACTCTAGCGGTCGGTAATTTGTTTGATCGTTACCGAACTGGATATCTAAACGTTTTATGTAAAATAGAGATCAAGTTTGTTAACGGCTAAAATCGGGGGGGGGGGGGTTAGAGGGGAGATTTTTGACAATTCGAAATCTCTCCGTTCCTAGGCGTCGGATCGAAATTGTGTATAGAATAAATTTTATAGCCAATTAAATTTACTATAATTATTGTTATGTACATTTATTTTCTATCTTGAATATTAAACGAGATATTTTCATTTTTATTAAATCTGGCCGGCTAACGCACGAGTGACTTTCCCGTCAAAAGCTAGTTCTGCCGTTTCCTTCACTGATCGGCTCTCGTAAAATTTCTCTATTGTAAAACCACGTGGGAAATCTGCTTAGTTTACGCAGCCCCTGCGTGACGGACTTTTTTAGCAGATTTCCCTTAAGGGAAATCAGCTATTGAGGTCGTACTCATGATGCGAGTTTCGAAAAATTTCTTCAAATGTCCTTCGATCCTACCCAGGAGATGACGAAAATGAGGTCCGTTCAAAATTATATATATATATATATATATATATATATATATATATATATACATATATATATATATATGTCTGTTACCACTCTAGCGGTCGCAATTTTTGTTTGATCGTTACCAAACTCGATATTTAGTCGTTTTATGTAAAAAGAAAGATCAAGTTCGTTAACGGCTGAAATCGGGGGGTTTAGAGGGGAGGATTTTTGAAAATTTGAAATAACTCAGTTACTATACGTCGGATCGAAAATGTGTATAGAATACATCTTATTGCAAATTAAATTTACAATAAATATTGCTATGTACATTTATTCTCTCTTGAATATTAACCGAGATATTTGCATGTTTATTAAATCTGGTCGGCTAACGCACGAGTGACTTTCCCGCCAAAAGCTTTCCTTAACTACTCGGCTCTCGTGAAATTTCTCTATTGTAAATCATCACGTGGGCAATCTGTTTAGTTTACGCAGCCCCTGCGTGACGGACATTTTAGCAGATTTCCCTCAAGGGAAATCAGCTATTGAGGTCGTACTCATGACGCGATTTTCAACAAATTTCTTCAAATGTCCATCGATCCTACCCAGGAGATGACGAAAATGCGGTCCGTTTAAAATTATTTGTATATATATATATATATATATATATATATATATAGATATATATATATATTTGTCTGTTGACGCTCTAGCTGTCGCAATTTTTGTTTGATCTCTACGAAACTCGGGATTTAATCGTTTTATATAAAAAGAAAGATCAAGTTCGTTAATGGCTGAAATCGGACCAGCGGGAGGGGGGAGGTTTAGAGGGGGGATTTTTGAAAATTTAAAATATCTCCGTTAATATGCGTCGGATCGAAAAATTTTATAGCATAAATCTTATTGCAAATTAATTTACTATAAATATTGTTCTATACATTTATTCTGTATCTGAATATTACCGAGATATTTGCATTTGTATTCTGCGTGTGGTCACCAGTAGGCTATGTTCGAACTTTCCGGCGAGACCTTGGCGGCCTTTTCAATAACTATTTGTCCCTCGTGAATAGGTTTAGAGGTTAGGTTAACTGTTTTTTGGGGCTAGAAACTACTGGGTTATTACGCCCTAAATAATGTTTTAGGTTAAGAGGTTTCTTACTACTACAGTTGTTATTTGGCAGATTTCCCTATTGTAAAACTTCACGTGGGAAATCTGCTTAGTTTACGCAGCCCCTGCGTGGCGGACTTTTTAGGTTTGTCGCAATTTAAGTGATTCACACTTTTTCTTATTATAAAACTAAAATAGTTTAGGTAACGCCACCTAATAAAAACAAAAAAAAAAGGTTAAAAAATCTACAGTCGTAGGTAAAAGCACGATTATTTTTATTCTCCAGTGGATATTATTCTGAGTAAAAATCTAATTTATTTAATGCTAAATATGGTTGTAAAGTTGTGTCTTTTTGAGTTGGTTCGTGATTGTAGTAATGTATGGGCTGTTGTCGTGTAATAGTTCTGATAGGTTGGTGGGTAAGGTCTTGTCGGTTATTAGTCTGCAGCCTGTAAGTGTTTGATAGTTAGTTGTGTATTGCATAGTGTAGGTACATAAAGGTGGTCCAGTCCTAGTCATGAGGAGTCCGTGTGTTATCCGTGAATGGCCGTGGCTCAAACGAGCGAGAAGTCATACATTTGTAAATATATGAAATAGCTTTCATTTGTTTTATAGTTTCACTTAATTCTTGTAGCACCTTATCCTTACTGAGGACAATAAAAAAGGTGTAATTTTTAGAGATTTGCGCCATTCATTAGCCCTCCCCCTCCTTCTCTCTTAGTGGATTTTGCTCAGAAGGGGGGGGTGCCCAACTAAACTTAACAGAAACCACAAATATGGATGGAATTTCATCATTCTAACGTTTTTGAGTTCTTCGAGATACGTACTCGCTGAAACTAATAAAAATAGATTTAAGGAGGGCTAAATAGTTGACCTCTGAAAATTTGTGGTATTACAATACATAATGATAGCTTTACGGGTAGTACCACAAAGTGGGCGTTAATAAATAACAATAAATCTTTCACTTAGTAAAATGAAATACAAGGGGTAGCAACTTATACCTAATTTAATTTACCTATATATATATATATATATATATATATATATAATTTAAACATTTCAGAAACAAATAAATGTTTGTGGGACAAGCAAATAGCCAATGTGTCCTTGGACACTTTGTCTTTAGAAAGGATGTATACAGGGTAA
Organism: Riptortus pedestris; assembly: GCA_019009955.1. Taxonomy (NCBI): domain Eukaryota; kingdom Metazoa; phylum Arthropoda; class Insecta; order Hemiptera; family Alydidae; genus Riptortus; species Riptortus pedestris. The sequence continues at coordinate 106,374,186 of CM032230.1, read as the reverse complement.
TTCTTTCAAGTAATCTTCTAGAATTCTGACAGTTTTACAACTTCATTCCTTAAGTAATCTTAACTTTATACTAGAGTAATGTTATCGAAATGGCACTTGCGCTCCTTGGAATGACACCATTGTAACCTTTAAAAGTTGAGAAGTTTCACGATTACAGGACCATGGCAGTTCATTCCACACAGATACTAAGTTAGAGCGAGTTACGAGAGTATAAAACCTTAATGATCACTCTTTTATGAAAACTTAACTAACTTTTATTAAATTCTTAACAAACTTTTATTGAATCCATTTTTCTCTGGAAGCTTTTTCCTCTTGTCCTCAAATTCTGGAAACTCGAATGGATCATAATAAAGAGCCTTTAAGTTTACTATTATCCTAACGAATAACGATCTGACTAGTTTCAGAGGTCCATTGTTTAAGGACTTAAGGTGGAATTCTGTTAAGTATCGCTAATTTAATGACCCACAAATTCTCAGTACTGGTTGTTCTTTTATTGACTTTTTAAAGTAACCACTCTCCCCAATTGACTGTGGCGAACACTGATTGAGTATTACCTCCATTTTCATGCAAGCTAGTTCATTTTAATATCTCCCCCTCACAATGAGACCCACATTTCTATTTCTTAGCCTCAATCCAACAATATGCAATAATACAACAAACAATCTAATTATGCAATTGGTCGAAATGCATGAGGCTAAAAATAACATACAATTGCTGTTGCTTAGCCATAGCAGAAAAGAAAACCAGACTTAGAAAATGCATTCATAAATGTGGTGATTGTAGAACAAAACTGGTTTTCTTTTTAACTAATTTGTTGGGTCTGTTGACTTGGGCAAGAACCTTTATAGACACATATTAGAGTCATAATACTAGATAATGTATAAATATGTATTTGCATTTATATATAGGTAGATATATAAATTTTATTTATATATAGATAGATATCTTAAAACTGTATGTGATCGTTTCCAAGAACAATATTTAAATTTTTGACACACAACAACAAAAAGGCAAGTCCACTAAAAACGTTGTTCATCATTATACGTTGTTCATGAAAATCTATATGGAAATGTTACTATGCTCACCTTAAATGGCATGTGAGTTGTGACAGCCATTTGGCATGGTTCATTCCAGTTATGAAACTGCATTAAAATTACCTCTTGGTCTTTAAAAGTTTTTGAAGAATATCTATTGTTGAACCTACAAAGAAAATCTTCACAGTCCGTGCAACGCAGTGTGAAATATCGTGGAAAAAAATTCCACTGATTCAGTCGTTTAAAGGTGGAACTTGTCAAGCGTTAAAAAAACTCGATTGCTAGAACCATATCTGATGCAGCGTAATTGTGTGCTGAAGTTTTAATTGGAGTATTGAACTGTTCCGGAGTGTGGGGGGGGGGGCTGGAGGTTTGTGAAATAAAGGCATTGTTTTCAAGGACCTTTAACAAGGTTGACATTTCCCCGCTAGAGGTGACATTGGCATTTCATTTTCATGTACTGTTGCACTTCAAATCCTAAAACCAGACTATCAAAAATACCACTTGCTCATTAATAATTTATACAGTCTAGGAGAATGATTGGAATATACATATATACTTTTGAAGGTAAATAAAGATGCTGTAAAAACATAAAAAAATTTCTAAAAGATTTGTTTTAAATATTTTTTTACACTCGTGGTAGAGTGATAAATTATATTCAGGATGAATTTACTTCAATGTCAACTTTTTTGTGGTTCCACGCGTAAATTTTAGCAGATTGAGATTCCACTCATGTCACGATTTTCGAAAAACCTCTTCCTCTTCGATCCTACCCAGGAGATGAAAATAAGGTCCATTCAAAATTATCTATCTATCTATATATATATATATATATATATATATATATATATATATATATATATATAGTGCTAATACACATACCGAGTGTTTTATTTAGTTCAGTTGAGTCCTTTGTGCCAAATAAAGTTGTTGAGTCCCGCTATCATTTTTAGCGTATAACGTCTTTATAATTCAGTATACGAAAAAAGTGTATATAACAAAAGTTACTCTAAATAACAAAATAAACAACTTTTGTTATGTTCATATTTGCCGAAAAACCAATAGGAAACGAAATATTGCTATTTTTAATTTCAGGCTTCCCTTATAACCCCCTCTCCTGTTCGTCTCAGAGGATATTAATATAGCCTAAAGTCTAAAGTGGGTAATACTGATATGACAAGTGAAAAGAAAAGGTATCGTGAAAATTCGCGAAAAAAATCACATACCAAGTTTCATAAAATTCGGTTCAGCCGTTTATGCGTGAAAAGGTAACAAACAAATAAACAAACAAACAAACACACACGAAAGAAACAAAATGCAGTTATGGTGTCTATGACATGTGAAACGAAAAGTTATCGTGAAAATTCGCGAAAAAAATCAATGTACAGACTGAGGTTACAATTGTATATATGTATATGTATATATATATATATATATATATATATATATATATATAATATAATAGGAGTGGGGGTTATAAGGGAAGCCTGAAATTAAAAATAGCAATATTTCATTGTATATTGGTTTTTCGGCAAATATGAACATAACAAAAGTTGTTTGTTTTGTTACTTAGAATAACTTTTGTTATATTCACTTTTTTCGTATACTGAATTATAAAGGAGATATACGCTAAAAATTATAGCGGGAGTTAAAAATTTTATTTGACACAAAAGACCCAACTGAACTAAATGAAACACTCGGTATGTGTATTAGCACTAACGCCTTCCTTATAACAAACCATACCAACATCTCTCGGGACGGGCAGCAGTGGGGGTTATATATATATATATATATATATATATATATATATATATATATATAGACAAATATATATATATATATTTGTCTGACACCGCTCTAGTGGTCGCAATTATTGTTTGATCTTTACTAAACTCGGTGTTTAGTCGTTTTATGTAAAAAGAAAGATCAAGTTCGTTAACGGCTAAAATCGGGAGGGGGGTTAGAGGAGTTTTGAAAATTCGAAATATCTCCGTTACTTTACGACGGATCGAAATTGTGTATAGAATACATTTTATTGAAAATTAAATTGACTATAAATATTGATCTATACATTTATTCCCTATCTCGAATATTAACCTAGATATTTGCATTTTTATTAAATCTGGCCGGCTACCGGACGAGTGACTTTCCCGTCAAAAGCTAGTTCTGCCGTTTCCTTAACTTCTCGGCTCTCGTGAAATTTCTCTATTGTAAAACATCACGTGGGAAATCTGCTTAGTTTACGCAGCCCCTGCGTGACGGGCTGTTTTTTAGCAGATTTCCCTTAAGGGAAATCAGCTATTGAGGTCGTACTCATGACGCGAGTTTCGAAAAACTTCTTCAAATGTCCATCGATCCTACCCAGGAGATGACGAAAATGAGGTCCGTTCAAAATTATATATATATATATATATATATATATATATATATATATATATATATATATATATATTTGTCTGTTAACGCTCTAGCGGTCGCAATTTTTGTTTGATCTTTACCAAACTCGGAATTTAATCGTTTTATGTAAAAAGGAAGGTCAAGTTCGTTAATGGCTGAAATCGGACTAGTGGGAGGGGGGTTTAGAGGGGGGGATTTCTGAAAATTCAAAATATCTCCGTTGTTATGCGTCGGATCGAAAAATTGTATAAAATAAATCTTATTGCAAATTAAATTTACTATAAATATTGTTCTATACATTTATTCTGTATCTTGAATATTAACCGAGATATTTGCATTTGTATTCTGCGTGTGGTCACCAGTAGGCTATGTTCGGACTTTCCGCCGAGAGCTCTGGCGGCCGTTTCTATAACTATTCGTCCCTCGTGAATTGGTTTAGAGGTTAGGTTAACTGTTTTTTGGGGCTAGAAACTACTGGGTTACTACGCCCTAAATAATGTTTTAGGTGTAGAGGTTTCTTACTACTACAGTTGTTATTAGGCAGATTTCTCTATTGTAAAACCTCTCGTGGGAAATCTGCTTAGTTTACGCAGCCCCTGCGTGACGGACTTTTTAGGTTTGTAGCAATTTAAGTGATTCACACTTTTTCTTATTATAAAATTAAAATAGTTTAGGTAACGCCACCTTATAAAAACAAAAAATAGTTAAAAAATCTACAGTCGTAGGTAAAAGCATGATTATTTTTATTCTCCAGTGGATATTATTCTGAGTAAAAATCTAATTCATTAAGTCTAATGTTTAATTATTTAATGCTAAATATGGTTGTAAAGTTGTGTCTTTTTGAATTGGTTCGTGATTGTAGTAATGTATGGGCTGTTGTCGTGTAATAGTTCTGATAGGTTGGTGGGTAAGGTCTTGTCGGTTATTAGTCTGCAGCCTGTAAGTGTTTGATAGTCAGTTGTGTATTGCAGAGTGTACATAATGGTGGTCCAGTCCTAGTCATGAGGTGTCCGTGTGTTATCCATGAATGGCCGTGGCTCAAACGAGCGAGAAGTCATATATTTGTAAATATATGAAATAGCTTTCATTTGTTTTATAGTTTCACTTAATTCTTGTAGCACCTTATCCTTACTGAGGACAATAAAAAAGGTCTTCATGTCTCACTAAACCCTCTTTATTTTTTAAGAACAGCAAACCTTTCGCTTTAATAGGCATTTACTTATGCTGAGTTTAAACAAAAATTATCCAAAATCACTGTTAAACTAAAATACAGCAGGAAAATACAAACTTATGATAGTTAGCCTTACCCAATGTGGTAAACTCATCAACATTGTTGGCAAATTACCACATTGGCTAAGGCTGTTTATCATAAGTTTTTTAGTCTCCGGCTGTGTTTACATTTTATAGTAACTTAGGAGAATGATAAAAACTCATTATTAGCATTGCATACGCCTAGGAAGGCCAAAGGTGTGCTTTTTTAAAAAATAAAGATTGTTTAGAGAGACATACAATTTTTTTTTATTGCCTCTAATAATTACATTTTTGTGGTTTTAAAGAAACATTATGTGAGGCAGTGCTATTAATGGTATGAATGGCATACTAGTAATGCCATCTCACCATATATTGTCTATTTCTAAGTAAAAATCCAATTATTCCTAGGGGGGGGGGAGGGCTTACTGAACGCTTAGAACAAGAAACTCTGATTAACTAGCATAATATTTAAGCATCCTTAAACATATATAGAACAACAATTGTAGAGCATCAGTAGTTTAACGAGATTGGTTCAATAACAATTATATATATATAGTTTTGAACAGACCTCATTTTCACCATTTGGAAGGACGTTTGAAAAATTTTGTGCAAATCGTACAACCGCAGTAGCTGTTATCTTTTAAGGAAAATGTGCTAAAATGGTGTGATTGAATTATTTTCCACCTGAATCTAAGACTTGTTATACAGGCAATGGATTATTTCTGCATACATAATATATTACAAACTAATAATATTCCGTATGTTCCTCCTCCTCTGAAATTGAAGTTGATTTTATTAATTCACTAGCACACATATTTAAAACGTAGTTGAACGCAGTGGTGGCAGAACCCGTTTTTGGCCACAGATTCCACTAAAATTCCTATATTCGATAAAAGAATTTTAATGGAATCTGTGGTTAGATTTATAACCTGGGTTAAAAAAGGGGTTCTACCACCACTGCCTTCAACCACGTGTTAAATATAGGTGCTTCTAGTCAGTTATTTCTTTTTGAAAAAACGATGTTTTTAAAATACATTTTTAAATTCCTCACGGGACTCAGGTCAGCTATGTGAGTTAAAATGTTGCCTTAATCTCACATCGTAAGCCTAGAGTGGCTAGTTCGAGTCCCAGCTGGGTAATTGGAATTTATTTAGTAACGAACTGATTAAATAAAATCCTTAACCCCTCCCAGGCTAGAAAAGGGTGGTAACCCGTCCCAAGAAGCCTTGCTAGCAACTAGAGGACGTTAATAAATAATAATAAACTCACCATGAGTTTTTAATTTGCATCTTTATTATTATTATGTATTAACGTCCACTTTTTGCAACTCAGGCTAATTGGGACGGGTTATCTACAGGTTACCACCCTTTTCTAGCCAGGGTGGGACTAAGGCTGTTATTTAATGAATTCCGTCACTAAATAATTTCCTTTGCCCAGGCGAGAATCGAACTCACCACTCTAGGTTTGCCATGTGAGATTAAGATCAACGCTTTATTATTGTTTAAATTAAATTAATTTATAATATTATTATATTATTTATAATTTAAATTTAAATATTATTGTTTTAAAAAATACATATTTTTATAATTTACTAACGTCCGCTTTTTGCTACTATGGCTAATTGGGGCGGGTTATCTACAGGTTACCATTCTTTTCTAGCCAGAATGGGACTAAGGTTTTCGTTTAGCGAGTCCGTCACTAAGTAAATTCCTATTGCCCTGGCGGGAATCGAACTCGCCACCCAGGATTTACCATGTTAGATTAAAGGCAACGCTTTAACTCACATGGCTAACCTGAGCCCTCATTTTAAAAATTATTTATTTAATGACGTTTACTTTTTGCAACTAGGGCTAATTGAGACGGGTTATCTACAGGGCACTGCCCTTTTATACTCGTAGCAAGAGTAGAACAAAGGATTTGATTTAACAAATTTCGACACTAAATAAATTCCTATTACCCAGGCGGGAATCGAACCCGCCACTTTAGTTTTACCATGTGTGATTAAGATCAACGCTTTAACTCACATGGCTAACCTGTATATAAATATATTAGTTATATGGTAATAATTGTTTATGTAGTTGCTAGCTCTTTATTTCCCCACTCTGGGAAATTGTTTACAGCTTTGTAATCAGTCTAACTCCATGCTACGTTCCGCTACATTGTATCTTAGCATAAGTACAGTTGTAATTAAGAAGTAAATAAATCTTTTTTAAAAACCGGAACGTATTCATCATCTACATAATATATATATATATATATATATATATATATATATATATATATATATATATATATATATATATATATATATATATATATATATATATATATATATAGTTTGGAGGGACCTCATTTGCATCATCTCTTGTGGAGAATCGATGGACATTAGAAGAAATATTTCGAAAATCATTGTCAAGAGGATGTCGATAGCTTATTCCCCTTAAAGTAAATCTGCTAAAATTAGAAATTAGCGGGATCAACAAATTGTACTAACCTTGTTGCATATTAATTTTTCTACAAATATATGGCAATACGGTTTTTTTCTTACTAAAATGTTAACAGAGATATCTGCATTTTATTAATTTTAAATCTTCTATAAACCATCGTCACTGTGTCATATCCAGTTTAAATATGAAGTCCTGTGTATATAGGCCTCTTATTAAAGGAATAAATGAAGAATGTACTGAGACTGGTCAGTACGTGGGAAATGAGATTATTCTTCTTATTCTGGACCCAATATTTTTAGCAGATTTCCCTTAAGGGAAATCAGCTATTGAGGTTGTACTCATGATGGAATTTTCGACATTTTTCTTCAAATCTCCATCGATCCTACTTAGTAGATGACGAAAATGAGGTCCGTTCAAAACTCTATATATATATATATATATATATATATATATATATATATATATATATATATATATATATATATATATTTGTCTGTTAACGCTCTAGCGGTCGCAATTTTTGTTTTATCATTACCAAACTCGGAATTTAATCGTTTTATGTAAAAAGGAAGATCAAGTTCGTTAATGGCTGAAATCGGACTAGTGTGAGGGGGGGGGGGTTTAGACGAGGTGATATTTTAAAATTCAAAATATCTCCGTTACTATGCTTCGTATCGAAAAATTTTATAGAAACAATCATATTGCACATTAAATTTACTATAAATATTGTTCTATACATTTATTCTGTATCTTTAATATTAACCGAGATATTTGCATTTTTATGAAATTTGGGCCGATACGGATTTTTGAATTCCCGCGAATAAGCTGATATCTCCTATGGAGATTTCTCTATTGGTATAACTTTTCAAATCTGCTTAGTTTACGCAAACAAATACGTGACGGACTTTTTTTACTTGGACTACAAAAATCTGAGTGATTGAGATAGAAATTATTTTGATTCATTTCAAATTACTCCACTAAATATAGTAAATAGTTTCCAATAAAATTAATATTTTATATTCAGATATATTTCTTTAATTGTTTGTTTTTCTGGTCTATCTATCGATACTGCGCTACAAGATTGGCTAACCTAAATTCACTGAAAGATTTCTCATTGCCGTTTGTAATGATTCACTAATATTCACGGAAGTGTTACCTGCATGTATATTTATCTATTGTATACCTTCGCTGGCTAACCTGCTTGTTCCTTAATCATGTGAAAATCTCATAACCGTCTGAATCGTATTTGGCCCCCCCCTTTCTACTTTCTTCCAGGATTCCTAAATTTGGAATGGTTGTGATTAAAATTATTCTGGTTTATTATTAATTACAGTACTAGATATAATAAATAGTTATGAATAAAATTTATAACTTATATTCAAATATATTTCCGTAATTGCTTTTATTTCCGGTAAACGCTGGCTAACCTGATTGTTTACAACTCAGACTGTTTGGTATCAGGAAGGTTCTTACCATTTGACTTGCCATTTATTTGTTTACTTAATATTCATAGCAGTATTACATAAGTCTTACAAATAATAGATATTATGTGGTACTATTTAGTGTTGGTGTAATAAGTGTTCAGAGCGCTGCTATCATTAAAGGTAAAGGTAAGTCCATCTTTCGTGTTCTTGTTCTTTTTTTGAGATTGAATTGTTTTTAATTTAATCTCGGAGCCTAACGGATGAGAGTTACTTTCCCGCAAAAAGCTAGTTCGGCCGTTTCCTTGACTGGCTCGGCTCTCGTGAAATTTCTCTATTGTAAAACTTCACGTGGGGAATCTGCTTAGTTTAAGCAGCCCCTGCGTGACGGACTTTTTATGTTCTTCATAGCTTCATGGCAAGGGTCACCCAAACCCTTTTTCCTCACAGACTACATTCATACTGCCCTACATGTTTCGTGGCTTAAATACCACCTATTCAGAGGCCATCCCTTTTCAAAAAATAATAAAATTAATTTAAAAAAAATAATAACATTAATTTACTATAGCCCTCTGCTAGGCACTATATTAATATGTCTAAATACCACTTCTTCAGGAGCCATCCCTTTTCCAAATATTATAACATTATCTGACTAGTTTAAGCAGGTCTTGAGTGACGGACTTTTTATGGTACTCAATATTTCTCAAATTAACTATGAGAAAGAAAACCTTGAAAAAGAGAGTAAAGAACTCACTTCCTACATTTAATTTTCTTACATCCCATCTTATTAAAAATAGCTCTGGTTTTTGAAGGGCTTCTCAAGCCTAATAAAGTTACTTAAAAGAATGAGGGACGTTTTGAGGATGGAAACAGAACTCCTTGAAGAGAGGGAAGTCCCATGACTGTCAGGAATCCCCCAAGTGTTGAAGATCTCATGAAAACATAATGCCACACCTGTTGGCAGCATTGATCATTTGAATGTTCTCTGTGCAAAAGACGTCCTAATTTGCTTACACTAACAAAACTATCGAAGGAATATACAGTGTTCTTAAGTAACTATAACATTAAGCTTAAAAGAATGTTTTCTATTCCTGTAACTTAGAATAACCACAGATAAGTAGTTCTTCTTGTGCTATGAAATTAATGCAGGCAGAAGTTTGAAAAATAAATATAATATCTTAATATCATTTCACTTTTTTAAAACATTCTACAGGTTTCGCTTCAAATTATGTTCTCTGTGTGGTAAATGTGCCAATCAACATTTGGAAAAAGGAAGTGGTATAGAATTGAAAAATCTAACGTGGATACCACATGACTTCTATTGCATTAAATAAAGAAAATGTTTGGTTGCAATTCATTTAAAATTATTTCATTTGTGTTTGGCAGTTTTTGTTTTTTTTTGGGGTTGGAAGGATTTTGTTGTAGTTAATTGGTATGATCATTGGTTGACACTGGGGCGCACCGAAACTTCCCGCCCTTAATATCACATGGTAAACCTTGAGTGGCGAGTATCCATTCTTGCCTGGGTAATAGGAATTTATTTAGTGGCGAAATTCATTAAATAAAGTCCTTAGTCCCACTCTGGTTAGAAAAGAGTGGTAACCTGTAGATAACTCGCTCCAATTAGCCTTAGTTGCAAAAAAGTGGACGTTAATATAAATAAATAATTAATTTCATTTGAAATTCATTACTGATGTTTCCGTTCCAATACATCGGATCGTAAAATTTTATAAATCATCATTTATAGACAGTTTTTTTTATTTCTATTTTCGTACTCCAATAGGCCCCTCGTTAGTCAGCTTCAATCAAAAGATGAGGTTATTGATTAATTACAACCATTCCAAATTTCCAAAATCCCAACATTTTATTTTTTTGAGTTATATACATACATCTCCTCGAAACTAGTCAATGTTCCTCACACACGGGCTGCGTTAACTAAGCAGATTTCCCTCGTGCGTCACGTATTTATCTGAAAGCGTAAAAGATCAATGAGAATAATACTTGGTGTTTAGCATTCAAATTAAATGGTTCATGACATAACAGCTTTTTGTTAACATGACATGAGTAGGAGTGGGGGTTTTACTGATGGCGAAACTAAAAAAGTCCGTCACCTATGTACTGCTAACACAACTCCACCGTGAATATTAAGTGAATAAATAGAAAGGTAATAAGATACCTTTCCCATCTCAACGGGAAGCGTCTCAAATGTAAACAAACAGGTCTGCCAACGGCTGACCGGAAAGGAAAATAACTGAAGCATATCAGAATATAACATATTAATTTTATTGAAAACTATATACTATATCTAGTACTGTAATTTATAATGAATCAGAATAATTTTTATATCAATCAATAAAATTTTAATAGTCCGAGAATTAAAGACGGGGGGGGGGGTCACAAATAAAATATTTGCATCTATCTCGTATAATAAAGGTCTCGGGGAAGCAATATTGTGTATTTAAGCTTCGAATAATGTGGTTTTTATAGAACAGAGTATTGCTTATGTAACACGAGAAGAAGTGGGGGTTGACTGAAGACTGAATATGTAAGATAGGAAATAAATTTATATAACATTATTTATAGTACATTTACTTTGCAAAAAGCTTTATTCTATACAATTTTTCGATCCGACTTATATTAACTGTGATGTTTGGAATTTTCAAAATTCTCCCCATCTAATCCGCCCCCTTTCCCACTCGTCCGATTTTAGCCGTTAACGAACTTAATCTTCATTTTTACATAAAACGTTTTCATATCGAATTTGGTTACGATCAGACAAATATTGCGACCACTAGAGCATTAAAAGACAAATATGCATATATTTATACAGTTGAATGGACCTCAGATTGGTCATCTCCTGAGTAGGCTCGATGGACATTTTCGGAAAATCGTATAATGACCTCAATATTTCCCTTACTAGAAATCTCCTAAAATGGTTTCAACCAGCGTGAAAATGGATAATTCCGCTGATACCTGAAAATCGAAAAGGTACTCCACTACCCCGCACTTCGTTAAGGATATACTTCCTGTACTTCGTGCATGGAAGTATAATGAGGATCAAGATTGACATTTATCCACACTATATGAAATATCATCAGACAAAATCTCTATAACATATTATATCCAAATTAGCACAATATATATGTTCAGATGAAATACTGTAACGGTTATTCAGAATCAGTGCTTTACAAATAAGTGTTCTGTGACTGGACAAGCATTGGAATGCTTGAAGTTTTCTGGCATTATTTCACCTACAGTTATGTTCCAAATCAACTTCAAAATTATGCTAGCCATGTATATATGTTCGTCAGTATTTCATCAATTTAGACCAAAAATTATTACGTTGTCCAATGTGATGGAAAAGTATTTCGCATTTCCTGATTGATTAAGTCTGAAAGTCGTATAATTTTTCAACGTGTCCCTTACAAGATTTAGGATTAGTTTAGTTGGTCTAAATAGTTTTTTGAAGCTCTTTTTTTTGTTCAAATAACTTAGGTGCGCTGCATTACAACTTTCCTATGCCAAGTGTCAATAACTTAGAAGACACGTTTTAAACATTCTCCAAGATCTGAAGAGTCACCTTCCTGATGAAGGTACTCACCTGCTACTTGTTGCAGAAAAATGAAAACGATGCCTAAAGTTGACATAAACATTGGGAGCGTCTACTATTTATTTTTCGTAACTGAAGCTCGCATTTCAAAATATCTGAAGACCATTTGTATAAACCTTAGAATGTCAATCTTTAGCTTGAATATAATTTGACTGACCAAGTAGGGGACCTTAAGGTTGTAAAACATTAGCGACTGGAATGAATACTGAAACGGGTAGTGTTTTTTTAAAAAAATAGAAAAAAAATAAATCTGTTTTTATTACTTTTTCCCTTCAGCTTGTATTTATTCAATTTTGAATGGTGTGTCATAATTTTATTAAATGCAAGCGTAACTTTCCTTGAGAGATTAATATTTTGATTTAATATATGTGAGATTTAGTAATTGTTTAAACTAATAATAATTTTTAAATATTTTATTTCCTTTATTTGTCACAGTTCTTTTTCTAAAAAAAAAAATAACTTTAAATTGGTGAGGGAGAAATTTCACTACAGTTGACGCAAAGAAGTTGTCGCCTTTACAGCTTTTAAAATTACTATCGCTAGAAGTGATGAACCTATCGTTTTTACATATTCGTCATCTACTGAGTAGGTTTGATGGGCCACTGTAAAAAGACAGAAGTTTTGAAAAATAACATTTTGAATATGAGCTCATTTCTCTGGAGGACATCCAACAAACTCGTTTCTCACACTAGGTTTTAAACAATACAATATTCTTCTTAAAATAATATTTAAATATTATTGCTGAATTTTTTTTAATTAATTAAAAGTGATGAGAGGTTACGAATAATAAAATAATAAAAAGTTCTCAATTACTACCTTTCTTATTTAGAAATAATTATTAACCTGTAAAGGCGAACCAAGCCTTCAAGAGAAGAAAGAAAAGAATAATTTTAAGGCCATTGAAAGAATATAGAGATATGAGAGAAAGGCTGCCGCCTGCCTCTAAATATCCAATGGCTGAGGCGTTTATTGATCCCTGCGGTAGTTTAGTTGTCATTGAATGCGGCACTGAATTACTCTTCTCCATGACAATCTATTTGGCACTATGCCACCGCCTTATATATATTAAATCTCTTTTAGAAGATAAAGTTCTTGAATTTATATTGATAATATTTTTTCTCAAAAGGTAATAATAATGAATCCTTTTATTAACATTAACACAAAATGGAATTAACAATACATACTCAAATATAATATTTTTTTTCTAGTATATTAAAAATAAATGAATTTACTTATTAATGAAGCATTTACTCAGGGTTAAAAAAAATTGTCTCAATCCCAAGTGAAAAAAAATTTACATAACACATGAAGCAATTATTGTATGCCATTTTCTACTATTTGTTGTTTTCCTACTGTTGAATTGTGTTTCTTCAGTATACCCTACATTGCTAAGTCAGTAAATTAATTATAAAAGATGTCTTCAGGATCATGAATATGAGCAATTTATATTAAAGGTTTGAATGTTCACTATTTGTGCGGATATTAAAACTAACCAATGCAGATAGAAAAGAGAAAAGCAAGTCTTAAATTGGGCCAACAATAAAGCGTGGAACTCTATAGTTAACACACGTATGTAACGAGCACAGAATAAATTATTTCTTCTAAAAAGTAAATTCTTGTCATTATTTTAAATTAGCCTTAGAAACTCAATGAATATTCAAGGTGACCACCTCAAACAAATAGTTGGGTATAATGAAATATGTAGTCAGTCCTTATTGTGTATTTTTCATTCTATTCTTCATAGGAAATTATAGTCCCCGTAGGGTGTTGAGGTTTTCAAAGGAGAGAATAGAGGTGTATAATGTTTTGCAATGAAATATATTGGTATTAATTTACCTTATACGCTTACGACGTCGTAAGATAATATTTAAATATTTTATTATTTTTAGTCTCATCACTCTTTGTACTCTCTGTAGTTTTTTCTAGTTGTATTGCGTGACTAGCCATTCATTATACTGAATGTTTTATCGCTAAATAAATGCAGGTAAAATGGCTCCATTATACATTGCATGTAATGATTTAGAATGGTGTTCCCATTTCTATTTTGAAACTAAAGAAAGTTTATGTATAAGTCTAATCAGTTTCTTTTTTATTTGGCCAATATTTCTACTTCATTTAAGGTTTTCGTCAAAAATTGCTCCTAAATATTTTAAAGCAGTTACTCCATTTATTCTGTTGGCCTTGAATGAATATGGTAAAAAGGGGAATTGTCTGTTTTTTTTTTTTTAATACAAATTATGTTTTTCTCTAAACCGGCTTTCTGCTCCAGCGGTCTTTCCGACACTGATCTTTGTACTAAATTTCGGTAGCTCTACGGCTACCTTTTAGACTCCGGACTGCGACCCATCCGGAACGAGAATAGTGGCGATATATAGCCTTAAGAAGGTACCCGTACGATCTGATAGAAAGTTGCCTCTATTTCTGTCACTGATTGGCATACACACGAATATACTCCCTTCACACTTGTGTATTCTGTAAATGAAAAGGAAAAAGAATTACTCACATGTGTGAGTGTAATTTAATTTTTATTTAGATTTAATTCGACTCTATACAAACATAAGCTCCAATTTTTCTAATTGCAGGTGCGTAGGTGATGCCTGAGCAGAGTAACGACTACCGGGTGGTTGTGTTCGGAGCGGGAGGAGTGGGGAAGTCCTCCTTGGTTCTCAGGTTCGTCAAGGGAACCTTCAGAGAGAGCTACATACCAACTATAGAAGACACTTATCGACAGGTAGTTCATATATTACAAAAATCATATGTTAGAAGATAGTTGGAATACATTATTACATACTATCACGCTTACCATGAAGTGCCCCTAAACGGCCAAAATGTTTTCCAAATTTTACGTGTTTGACAAACAATTTGATGATCTGCAGACTTATTTGTTGTGTTTCAAACAATCTACTTGTTTGATGGAATTCTTGATTGACGGGCCTGTTTGTCAAACATGTTTGAACTTGAACAACGGCATTTGTCAAAGAAGGTGGTATAGATTTCTGTATAACGGTGTCCTCTTTTTTTTTTAATACGAGGACTTAGCAATGGTAGTAATTCTTCAAAAGTCTTAATGTCCATTCGCAGAAAGTTTGCATAGTCTTCTTGTTCTATGCGCAATATTTCCCGCAACAAATTTATATATTATCTTATACGAGTATATATATATATATATATATATATATATATCTTAACCAATCTCTACTTTATCGTCTATTTTTTTTCTTCTTAGTTCCCAGAGCTAGAGTCAATGAAAAATGCTATATCTGAACACATGCTCTGTAGTTAGTAGGACCAATGTTCACGGGAGGAGAAAACAGAAACATGTTTGACAATCTTGTGTTTGATAATGTGCGCACCTTTTTGATAAAAACGTAAAATTTGTCAAACAAATATGATCGTTTACATGGTACTGTATATATTATGAAAAGATATCAAATCCTTTGTCTAAATTGTTAAAATTTATAACAAAAATAACCTTTACTCATAATAGATATGAACCTGTCTTGCATGACTTAGGACCTTAAGCTATGGAAATAAAACGAAAAAAGCTTTGTCTCATTTTCCATTTAAATTCGACGAGGATATATTTCTTTCACGTTTCATGCCATTCTAAGTACAATGGCATTAAAATTGTAAATCTGGTCTGTCCACCCATTTGTTTCTCAATCACTCAATAACGGGTCAGACGATTTTCATGAATTTGTACATTTCTGAGTCAAATATTCTAAGATAGAACATAAGCTATATGAAACTTCGAATTTTTAACTAGTAAGGGATGTGTAAAGACATTTTCGTCAATAACTTTGTTAATATTCGTTTTATCAAGAACATGTAGAGAGTTTATTGTATTTAGAATAGAGATTTCAGATCTAAAACGTTATTTACTTTTATAAATTTCGAAGTTTTATATTTCAGTTCTAATACATTGCTTAAATGTATGAATTTCGAATTTCCAGCTTTCTGTCACAAAATAGAATTTATTAGTGTTCCTTAAGATTGCCTAGAATAGATTGTGAAATTTTATATTTATTTATTTAGGGAATCATTTTTCTCCCCTTGTACTGTGTTGTGGCTTTCTACTATTAGTAGGAATGAGGGTTTACTTGGAATAACCTTAACAAATTTCCACGGGAAACCAATTTAATTTTAACTCGCTACATATAATCCCTGAAAAGAGTTGTATCACATTATTTCGTTGAAGGATTATGGTACCGTTATTTTTTGACAGGAAATTCGATTTTTTTTTTATTTCGAGAACGATAATAAGTTTGTCAATATTCCTCCAATAGCTATTCCATGCCTCACGTGTAAAACAATATCTCAGAAACTTCACAATAGCAAAGGGATTAGCCAGAGCTTAGTTAACGAAATATTTATATTTAGTCTGGAAACCATTAATAATAACTTGACTAATTGCCACATTTTGCTTCATGGTATTTAAACTGAATGAGTGTACAACTATTAAGTCTATTACAGGAAATTTCGATTATGTTAACATTATAAAGGTAACAAATCCAAAAAACATTGAAAAAATAAATGTGCAAAAGTTAAATTTAAAAATGTGTTATTAGTTGTTTCATTTTTTAATAAAAGTACATAGTTTTTATATGTTCGAGAATAGGATGGGACTACCCTTAATCAGTGGTACATGTGTATCAGCAAGTAATGGTGCTGTTTGCAGTTAGCCAATATACGTTTAACTGTCGAAGGTTAATTACGTCGACTAATCGGTTTCAGATCGGACTCATCAGGTAAGACTGTGTTAGAAGAATATGTCCAATTCGTAACCTAGTAAGTATGACTTCGTCGTCACCTTGTTCTTAGTTCGTAGGGCCAAGGCTTCCCTGAATATTTAACTTCGCTTTGCTTACTTGTCGAGTTCAGCCATTAACCTTGCCTTATGTAAACTATTTCGGAGTTTGTTCTTTGTATAAGTCCTGCGTGGTTAGTAAGTTTATGTCAGTGTTTTTTTCTTCTTTGCGACTAGTTTGCAAGCTTTTAGCAGATTTCATTTAATGGGATCAGCTATTGAGGTCGTACCCATCACACGATTACCGAAATTTTCCTCAATTGTCTATCGGTCCTACCTAGGAGATAACGAAAATAAGGTCCTTTCAAAATTGTATATATATATATATAATTTTCTGTTGCGCTCTAGTGGTCACAATTTTTGATCGATCGCCACTAAACTCGATATATAAGCGTTTTGTATAAAACTCAAGTTCGTTAACGGCTGAATCGGACGAGGTGGAGAGGCCGTTTAGAAGGGGGAATGTCGTAATTTGAAATATCTTCGTTATTACAAGTCGGATCGAAAAATGGTATATAATCTTTCTTATTGAAAATTTAATTATAGGTAATTAAAGTTGCAATAAGAAAGGGTTGCTAGGGAGGCATGAAATGAAAAATTGTCATATTTCGTTTCCTATTGTTTTTTTGGTGAACGTGCACGTAACAAAAGATGTTCAGTTTGATATTTACAGTAGGTAACTTTTATTCTATACATCTTTATCGTAATTTAGTATTTTAGTTGGTGGCGTAGCAACGCGCGGAGGGGACAGCTAGTGTCCTATAAATCTCGTTATAATATAAACAGATTTTCTTTATCTTGAATATTAACCGAGATAATTGCATATTTTAATTTTAAGCCTTCATTGAGCACCCAGTTTTAGGGTTCGTTCTTTAACAATAAACGAATATATCATAAAACGTCATACACAGCCTTAGACAAATCTTTACTATCTGACAATTCACTACATCTAGTACTGCTATTTATAATGGATGAGGATTATTTGTATCTCAATCAATCAAATTTTAATAGTCCAAAAACTTAAGACCGGGGGGGGGGACACCAGAATATATTCGCATGCATCTTGTATAATAAAGTTCTCAATATTTGGTATTTAAGCTTCGAATAATGTGGTGTATTATATAACAGGGTGTTGTTTATGTAACATGTGTAGAAGTCGGGGGCTTGCTGAAGGCTGAAAACTGAGAAATGCACATATCTCGGTTAATATTCAAGGTAGAGCATAAATGTGTATAATAATATTTATAGTACATTTTAATTGCTATATGATTGGTTTTATTCAATTTTTCGATCAGACGTATAATAACGGAGATATTTCGAAGATTCTCCCTTAAGGGAAATCTGCTACAAAAAAAATGATCTTCACCGAATTTAAATAGAAAATCAGACAAACTTTCGAGTTTTAAGAAGATGAAGTCTTAAAACATGGAAAGAACGCTATACGTAATTTGTCCAATTGGTACTTTCATTTACGTCCTAAGGGAAGTTTCACAATCAGCAGCTTTATGTTGTATTAATTTGCTCATTCAAAAAAAAAAAAAAATAAAATAAAAAAAAAAAAAAATATCTGCAAACATTGAAACTTATTTCCATTTCTGATAGTTCCATGCATGCTTAAAATACCCATTAATTGAAGGCGTGTACCGTAAGCTGTCAAGGTTGAAATACATCATTGTCCATTTGGTACTTTTATAAAGTTCCCAATAAAAGTTCCGCTTTCAGAATTTGTGATTGTATTAATTAGCCCATTCAAAAAGAAAAATAGTTGTCAACAATGAATACTTATTTTGATTCCTGTCAGTTCAATGATAGCTTAAAATAGCTATTAATACCAAGAGACTTGTACTATAGCTGTCAAGGTTGAAATACATCATTGTCCATTTGGTACTTTTATAAAGTTCCCAATAAAAGTTCCGCTTTCAGAATTTGTGATTGTATTAATTAGCCCATTCAAAAAGAAAAATAGTTGTCAACAATGAATACTTATTTTGATTCCTGTCAGTTCAATGATAGCTTAAAATAGCTATTAATACCAAGAGACTTGTACTATAGCTGTCAAGGTTGAAATACATCATTGTCCATTTGGTACTTTTATAAAGTTCCCAATAAAAGTTCCGCTTTCAGAATTTGTGATTGTATTAATTAGCCCATTCAAAAAGAAAAATAGTTGTCAACAATGAATACTTATTTTGATTCCTGTCAGTTCAATGATAGCTTAAAATAGCTATTAATACCAAGAGACTTGTACTATAGCTGTCAAGGTTGGAATACATCATTGTCCATTTGGTACTTTTATAAAGTTCCCAATAAAAGTTCCGCTTTCAGAATTTGTGATTGTATTAATTAGCCCATTCAAAAAGAAAAATAGTTGTCAACAATGAATACTTATTTTGATTCGTGTCAGTGCAATGATAGCTTAAAATAGCCATTAATACAAGAGACTTGTACTATAGCTGTCAAGATTGGAATACAACATTGTCCATAGTTATAGATGAGTAGGAAGGAGGGGATGCAAGAGAAGCGGCCGCTCTTATCAGGGGATGTGGCGTTCCGTCTAATTCTCGACCATGGCTTTTGTTGTAGTCAATACCATTGTCTCAAGGATCTTGTCACCGATATGCTTCCCTCGACAATTCAACACAGATACCGGTTCCGCTTTATCAGCTACGGCGGAAATTTCCTTTTAAATTTTATCGCTCCACTTGTTGCACAATTCCGTTTGGATGGATCGGAAGGAAGTAATGTTATAAGGGTGTATTGTGGACTGTATGCATCAGGATAAAAATAGGGATAATTGTTGAAATTTAAAAAAAAAAAGTCCGTCAAGCAGGGACTACGTAGACTATGCAGATTTCCCTCATGAAATTTAACAATAGATATAAAGATAGACATACTACTAATGCAACACTACCGTGAATATAAGTAATAAATGCTAACGGTAATAAGAAATCTTTCCTCTCTCTGTCTGAAACAAACAGGTCTGCCAACGGCTCCCCGGAAAGAAAACAATTACAGAAACATATCAGAATATAACATTAATTTTATTGAAAACAGTTTACTATATATAGTCCTGTAATTTATAATGAATCAGAATATTTTTTATCTCATTCAATCAAATTTTAGTAGTCCAAATTTAAGGCGGCCGGGGGGGGGGGTCACAAGAACATATTTGCATGTATCTCGTATAAAAAAATATCTCTGGAAGACAATGTATTTAAGCTTCAAATAATGTGGTTTATTAAATAACAGAGAATTGTTTGTGTAACATGAGTAAAAGCCAGGGTTTGCTGAATGCTGAAAAATGCAAATATCTCGGTTAATGTTCAAGATGGAGAATACATGTATATAACAATATTTATAGTGCATTTAATTCGCAATATGGTTCATCCTATACGCTTTTTCGATCCGACTTATAGTAACGATCTAACGATAATTGCGACCGCTGGAGCGGCAACAGACAAATATATATATACATATATATATATATATAATTTTGAACGGACCCCTTAAGGGAAATCTGCTAAAAAAAATTGAAAGATATAGTAATATGAATAGTGCAGCTTCCGAAAAATTATATGATGAGTGGGATTACAATCCCAACATATCGTTTTTGGTAACGAGAAGACAAAACGTGCGACCGCTAGAGATAACAGACAAAAATATATATAATTTTGAATGGATCTCACTTTAGGAGATTTCCCTGTAGAGAAATCAGGAATTGGGGATATACTCGTGACGCGATTTTGAAAACTTTCTTCAAATGTCCATCGATCCTACCCTGAAGAACACGAAAATGAAGATATAATTTTGAACGGGCCTCATTTTCTGGGTAGGGTCAATGTACATTTGAGGATTTTTTAAAAGTTTTTTAAAAAACTCAAGAACGTTAACGGCTGAAATAGGAGAGGGGAAGTTTAAAAGGGAGGAATGTCAAAATTGGAAATATGTCCGTTATTATAAGTCGGATCGAAAAATGGTACATACTCAATTATATTGAAAGTTTATTTACCTATAAATGTTGTTTTATACGTGTTTTCTCTATCGTGAATATTAACCAAGATATTGGAATGTTTTTGTTTTCAGCCTTCAGTAAACCCCCACTTCTACTCATGGCATCTTGACAGTAAGCTGTTATGCAATGAACCACTTTATTCGAAGCCTAAATACTAAATATTGTTTTCAAGTGATCTTTATTATGGGAGATACAAACAAATTCAGAGAAAGTTTTTACGTTCTTGTCTCAAAAATGTACATTTCATCTATATAATGCTTGATATTAATTGGTGTCAGTCAACACTGAAGATCCTACTCTTTATGGGCTGAAATCAGACCAGTATTCAGATGGGGGAAATTTCAAAATTCAAAGTATCTCTATTATTATAAATTGTATCGAAGAGTTGTATAGAACCGGCCTTATTAAACTATTAATGGTATACAATTATTGTTCTATGCATTTTTTGTAATTCCAGTAGTAAGTGAGTTATTCGAACTTTCTTGTTTTCAGTCTTACGCCTTTTCCTTAGTTTCATTAAACCATTTTTTCTACTCATCGTTTTTTTTTATTTAGAAGTAGAGAAAAAAGGTTGACATAAAATCAGTAGTATGTTATACAAGTAATTGGGAAATCTGCTTAGTTTACGGAGCCCCTCCCATACAGACTTTTACTTGAATGATATAAATAACTGAGGAACCTCATTTAACATCCAAGTATAACAATAATGTTGGATTGTAACCTTTCTCTATATACATGATATCCTGTCTGGACAGAAGGTATAATAATAAAACATTTACTAATAAATAAGTTAATTTATATTTAGCTGTTTGTCACCTTGTTAGTGGCTATACATCAACCACTTTAAAGACTAAGTATAAATTCATAAGGTGTAGAAAGAAAACATTGTGGAAGGAAGAGAACATGAGATGTCGTGATGCCTGTGTATTTAGTGTATAATTCACAAATGTTCTTTATTTTAGGTTATAAGCTGTAATAAGAACATATGCACACTGCAGATAACAGATACAACTGGGTCCCATCAATTTCCAGCCATGCAGAGGCTCTCTATTTCAAAAGGCCATGCCTTCATCCTCGTTTACTCCTGCACATCAAGACAAAGCCTTGAGGAGCTAAGGCCTATTTGGGAGGTAATGTTTCATCTTATTTTAAGAATAAAATGCGATGGGGCTCAGGTTAACCAAACGAGTTAAAGCATTGGCCTAAATCTCACATGGCAAACCTAGAGTGGCGAGTTCGATTTCTGCCTGGGCATATAGTGACAAACTCATTAATTAAAATCCTTAGTCCCGTCATTTTTCAATCCTTCAACTACAACTTTCTTTGTTCCATTAAACAATAAAGAGCAGAAAGCATAACTCTGTGAGCTATAAGAGCAGGCAGGAATAGTAACTGATAAAGATAGGAGACTTCAATGTAAGGAGCACATAATCCTTATGACTCAAGACAAAATAATAGAATAATGTGTAAAGGACACACTGTTTCAAAAATAAAATTATTATTAGTATCCTGTTCCCATAAATATGCATGAACTAATTCTAGAAACAGGCAGAAATACTAGCTTGGTTGTGAGGTAATCGGTAAAAGATACAAGACTAATGTAGGGCTTTAAGGGCGCCCTTTGTTTCAAACTGAATTCATTCAATGATTGAAATGAAAAAAATCAAAAGACTGAGATTGAGCTAAAGAAGAAAGTTATGATATTTCACTTTTGTAAATGTCATATTTTATTTCCAATTTCTTTGGCTTGAATTTAATTTTGAAGACATAATAACACAATTGAGCAATACTTAAGTAGAAATAAATTCAAACTTTCATAGTCTTTAAGATAAGACTTGTAAAGCATGTTACATGTGTCAATTGTCCTGAGCATGCTTTGAAAAAAGTATATATTTAATTTAATTAATTAACTTTTTCATAGAAAAAAAAGAAACTCTAAAATAATCATTTCATAATTTAAAAAAAAAAAAAATATGCTACAAGAGAACAAAAGAGACTATGAGTTTGGATCATTTTTCACAATGTCAAAATTAAAAATATTTTGATTTTTTCTTAGCCATGTACATAGTAATGCAAAATATAGGTAACTAAGCAAAATAATTGACATGTGTAAAAATAATTTATATATTAGTAAGAAATGCTAAGAGTTGAAAAAAAATTATTATTATTTTTATTAACGTTCATATTTTGCTACTATAACTAATTGGGACTGGTTATCTACAGGTTACCACCCATTTCTAGCCAAGTGGGACTAAGGATTTTACTTAATGAGTTTGTCTCTAAATAAATTCCTATTGCCCAGACAGGAATCGAACTCACCACTCTAGGTTTACTATGTGAGATTAAGACCCACACTTTTAACTTGCATAGATAACCTGAGCCACACAAAAATGTTTGTTCATATTTACGTTTATTTATTTAATAATTTTTATTTTATTTATTTCCAAATCAGGAAATCAATTAGAGTGGCTCCTAGATTATGCGACCTCTGACTCCTCAGAATAACCAACTATGTCACCAGCTAGGTCCCAAACCAGCTTTATTTCTTGTTTGCTTGGCTTTCCGTCTGCAATCTTTTTTTTTTTTTCCTTCACGATTGAGTCATGCTCATTTTATTGAGTAGTTCACAGACTTCTCCAGACCTGTTCGGTGCTGTATAATACGTACTGTATTATTTCATGTTGTGTTATCGCTGCTGCTAAAGTTGGGGAAAAGTCAAGAAAACCACTGTAAAAAATCGTAGAAAAGGTTTGCCCAAGCCTAATACTAATTCCAGAAATTCCAAAGTCAGACAATGCACAATTATTCCATGATCTGCAGTCCATTCAAAGTGATATCCAGTCTTCTGACATTGAGGAATAGCTAGCTGATGTTGATGTAACCAACGTTACAAATGATGATTAGATCATTGACCTCCTCGTGCAACAAGCTTGTGCTGAAGAAGAGGGGGAGTCAAGTGAAGGAGACAAAAATGTCAGCAAAGGATGCCTTTGAGACTGCCCTAATGCACTTCGATCAACAATTAACAGCAACAGACATGGACATCATATGAGCAGAGAAGTGGTGTGATGCAGCTGTCAAGTCGATTTAAAAAATAGAAACAAAAAATATTTCTGATTTTTTAATTTGATTTAACATGTTTTCTTCCTCTATTTATATACGTATAAAAGGTTTAATTCATTCTCCCCTGATTATCCAACCTTTTTAGCATTCAAACCATCCTCTGGTCCCACAGGTGACGGATAATCAAGACTAAGGCCTATTTTGTGGATATAAAGCATAAATTAAGAACACAGATGAGGATGTTGTTTATACAAAAATAGGGGTTTTTTGCTTCTCTTGAAAAAACTATTGCTTCGTGGCATTTCACAACAAAAACGTGCGTGTGTAATTATTAT
Organism: Riptortus pedestris; assembly: GCA_019009955.1. NCBI lineage: Eukaryota > Metazoa > Arthropoda > Insecta > Hemiptera > Alydidae > Riptortus > Riptortus pedestris. The sequence continues at coordinate 106,349,809 of CM032230.1, read as the reverse complement.
TATTATTTATTAATGTCCACTTTTTGCAACTAAGGCTAATTGGGGCAGGTTATCTACAGGTTACCACCCTTTTCTAGCCAGGGTGGAACTTAAGATGTTATTTAATGAATTCCGTCACTAAATAATATCCTTTGCCCAGGCGAGAATCGTACTCGCCACTCGGGGTTTAACATGTGAGATTAAGGTCAATGCTTTAACCCACATGGCTAACCTGAGCCCCTATGAATATGTGTATTTATGAATATGGTGTAATCCTATTTAAAAACAAAGTTTAATTTAAAACTATTATTTTAGTATATATCAATAGACATCTGAAGAAATTCTTCTATTGTTCGTATTTTAAGTACAACCTCTAAAGCTGATTTTCTGCACGGAAAATCTGTTGAAATAAAAAATGGGGAACATAAGGTTTTAGTGGTTTTCCTGTTGACAGGGGGGGGGAGATTTAGATACTGAGAGCAATATTGTGGAAGCTGATGTAAACCAGAATTGCCACAGGAACTTTATGCTTTAGTGCTCTACATTTATATATGGCAGAGAAATATAGGGGCTCATTAACTAAAATCAGAAAGCCCTTTTAGTCTGAGCCCTTCGAAAGATAGAAAGATCCACAGATGGAGGGTCAGAAGGAACAGCAAGCCATGTAACATCTGTGTTATTAAGAAGGGAAAGTGCTGATTATATTATATTGGGAGGATGGAGCAAACTATTATATGGTATACCAAGAGCAAGTAGTTGCAGAAGCTGGAGTAAAGTAGTAATGACCATGGCTGCAGACCATAAGGAATGTTTTAAGATTGTGGCAGAGGTCATATTCTGTAAGGACTTTAACACCTAATAGTTAGTCAGTTTTAACTAAAAATCACACAAGCTTTTTTTTTTAATATTGTCTAAAAAATTAGATATTTATACAATTATTAGAGGCGAAACTCCAGTCTCTTTGGAAACAACCATAAGACAATGCTTTCCTTGTGTTGAAAAAGTTTTTGAAGCACAAAAATCACTTGAAAACAGCTGACTGAATGAATTTTATATTACATTTTTGTCATCTACTGTAGTATCAGTATTTGAAATTTTTTTTCTTCAAAAATTGTGTGATAAGTAAAGACATCACTTATCATGTGATGTGTAAGACACTGCAATATTTGTATATTGAAAGTTGTTTATGGTACTGGTCAAGGTGGAGTATAGCACGAAAACTAGTAATTTAAGTGTGTGTTCAAAATCTACAGGGACCAGCAACACGAGCAAGGTGTACTCATGCAGGGAACACTCAGCAGGCACATGCAAGATCCAAAGGAAATATATTGGAAATGGCATAGCTATATAAAGAATATATCAAAGACATGAATGTTTATGGCATATAATATACTAGATATAAATAATAATATTAAAAATGTATCAAAGGATACAAACATGTAAACCTAATGATGCCATATTATTTTATTTTTTTGTCTATGGTATTTAAGTTCACTATTTGTTTCCATTTTTAGGTAATAAGGGAAACAAAAGGAGCCGATCTTGCTTCAATTCCAGTAATGCTAGTTGGCAATAAATGTGATGAATCTGAAAATAGAGAGGTAACAACATCTGAAGGTGAAGCTGAGGCAACTAGGTGGGGATGCCATTTCATGGAGACATCAGCTAAAACAAACCACAATGTCAAAGAATTGTTTCAGGAGTTACTCAATCTAGAGAAAAACAGAAATATCTCTCTTCAGCTTGAAAAAAAAGGACAGCTCAAAGGTACAAAGAAGATCCGTGAAAAATGTAGGCTTATGTAAGAGGAGCTTTCAAAATAATTTTTATTTAACATATTACATTTAATTTAATTAATTTATCATAAACAAGTAAAGTTAAACTTAGGCATTCTACCCCAAATAACATGACATAACCACAGATCTAATTATTTTCTAGTTATACTGAAATAAAAATGAATTATTTTTAATGAGAATAAAAATTCAGAGTACCTTGTCTTATTTTTTTTATATCATCAAAAAATATTTCAATCAGTTTATTTAAAATAACAAAATATGAAGTGAGTATTTCCTCCAGAATGTTGAAATGTGAAACTCTCAGTGAATTTTCTTATTTATTTAAGTGCTCGCTTGATAAATTACTTTACTCATGGACTGTTATTTTCCTTACTGATATTTTTAATTTTTCTGAAGGAAATAACTATAGTTTAGACTGGTTAATTCTTCTTTTAAGATTACTGATTTCAATTAAAGAATCAAAATATTCATTTAAACACCGTCACCATAAATTAGATATACGAAGTAATTCCTAAATATAAATTTCTTATTCTTACTTCTGTGGGCTCCAGTTTGTGTAAGCGCTCTCATGTCTTCTATCATAATCTGGACTACTTTGAATCTTTTCTACTTAAACTTCTTCTCTTATAATCTTTACTATATATTTATATTTCTTATTCTTTGTGTTCTGCTCTTTTTCACTGGTTTATATTAGTAATTTAAAATAATCTTAATTGTTGTATCTATTATAATAAGGAATCTCTTGTTAAATTTAATTTTCACTTCTCTATGTAAGCTTCATACTTATTTCAGTGAGTCATAATAACTTCCTTTTGTATATAATAAACATCAGCTTTTAGGAAGGAAATGATTTATGTAAACAAAGGTGTATTATAAGAATGACTTTCTTGGTATGATGATGTTTGAAGAAACTGAAGTGTTCAAGAGACTCGAAGACTCCAGGGTATACAATGAGGAGACATTGTCAAAAATAAGTAACTGCAGCTCAAGTTGTATAAATAATATTTTTTGAATAAATGTGTAGATAAATTGAAACATAATGTAAAGTTTAAAGTAAAACGCCAAGATTTCTTTTTGTTAAGGGCTTTCAGCATGATTCAGTACTACAACATAGAAGATAAAGAATAAATAAAAATGGTTATATTGTGATTGCGAAGAAATTAAAATATGATTTTAAGACTGACTGATTATCTAAGATAGACTAATGGAACATACTCTATCATTCCAACATCAAACTAGATTTAGATTTTTTTTTTCTCATGCTTTTAGCCCTACTCAAAATCATTCTTCTTAAAATAAATGTAAGAAGAACTAACTTTAGTCATACTGATCATGTCATATGCTTCTAATCCTTATGATCCCATTTGCCATTGGAGCACTGCACAGGCCAACATTTCTGTCCCCAAGACCTTACTACACTTTTACAAAGTTTTTTGGTTTGCATAAACCGAACATATCATCAGGGTTTCTCTATCATGTTATATTTTTGAGATATTCTAATCTTAAGTGTAAATGGATTTTTCTTTCCCACCCCTTCCTATAATTGATTTATATGTTTTCTCACAAAACAATAGTGTCTATAAGTATCATCCTTACCCTTCAAAACTCGTGCTCACACACAGACATTTTTTTTAAAATTCAAATATCACCTTTTTAAATTTATTAGTATGAATGAAATTCAACCCTGATTACAGAATAACCCTGTAATTTCTGCAATTATATGGTAGAATATATAAAAAACCTGATGTCAAACAATTCTGAGACCTATTTCAGATCAGTGAATCAAAACTCTTTGTAAAAATATAATCTGACCTCATATATGTTTTGTCAATCTGTGTAGGCCTGTGTATATTCATCTGTCTCTTGTTTTATGGATTAATCAAATTTTCCGAACCCTAAAAACCAAAAATAAAATGATGCTAGGACATGATCCTAGTTCTGGTTGATACCAGTCTATAAGACTGTGATACACCACTCAATCCCAAAACACAGAGTAGTGTAATTAAATATTATATGCATTGTGAAGTTCAGGATGGAGAATTTGTGATGAAAAAGTTCTTCTCCTATGAGGCGACAACTACTGTCTAAAATCTTAAGTGCTTTCAAAATAACAAAAAAAAGAAGGAATTTACGTAAAATAAGTGGGGATGATTTAGTCGCATGGAATTTATTTAAATAATTTGAAGTTCCTTTAAAATTAAGGATCACATGGATATTCTTTTACGGGTTATTTTTTCCTTTTAGTTTTGTATAATTAAATATGCTGATTCAAATTAACATGTGTCATACTCATCCTCACTTGCATGTGTATGTACATGTATATATCAATGTACACATACATAAAGAAAACTGATTATACTGTATAAAGTTATACTCAAACAAATTTAATATAACTTTTATTTTTTACGATTGTTATATAGACACTGTTACCGTTTATTTTTAAATTAGAAGAAAAATGTTTCAATCGACTTGGACCTAAATTTGTGCTGTGGTTGGTTAGCACAACTGCATGGCAACGATAAAACCTGGGTCCCACCCGAATCAACATTTTTTCTCTGATAAAAAAGCAGTAAATCTGATATTGTTTCCAAAATAGATTGCTGTGATCTCTCTAACAACAATAACATTCTTTTATTTATTAAGTGAACCAACCAATAAAATAATATTAGGAGACTAAAGATAAGAAAAGTCAGGAGACCACCATTACAAGACAATTCGGATGTTGACTGTTACATGTCAAATTTCTTAATATTTTAAAATATAACACAACATTAATGTATAATAAATAAATGGGATTAAAAAATATTTGCAGGTATGAAATAAATAAATGTTGCCTAGTTATCAGAGGCCCCTTTTAAGCTTTAATGATTCAATTAAGCCCTAAAGAAACTTATATTTTTAAATTTATTAAATAAAAAGGATATAAGATTTAAAAAATAAATATAAATTAAAACAAGAAATTATATATTTAATAAAATAATTGTAACAAAATATTTTTAATAAATAACATTATTTACAGATTTACAATAAAATGAATTTAAAAAATGACAAGATATTTATCTTGACCATACATCTAAAAAACAAACACAAGATATATTGTTAAAAAAAACTGCAAAAATATATACTGGGTAAAGCTCATAAAATAAAATCATTATTACCTTTTCACATAATTATATTTGAACACTATATAGTTTGTTATATTATACAGCCCTATCACAGTATGCAAATCACTTCCGGCTCAGAGAGCCATGGCAAGTAAGATTTAGATGAAAATGAATATGATTTTATTTCATGAACAGTAAATATTCATTTGTCAATGACATAATGTCACAAAATTAATATTGCTGCATAAATTGTACTTTTTGGTGTCAGTACAGTTTTTTCTACTGACTAAATTATGAAGAAAATTGATGTTTTCACTTCTTTTGCTGCTGCTGAATAATAAGTTTATTTCTGTGGCGAGTGACTTTAGTAGTAGGCAAAGGGGAGTTGGGTTGGAGCTTGCGAAGATTTTGCTGTGGTATAGCAGCGGAATGAGCTGATGTCGGGAGAAGGGCTCTTGGCTCATCTGTTCTTGTGTCAGCACTACTGCTCGTGCCAGTACCTGTCCCAGTATAGTGCCTGAACATTAGATGCAGCTTTTCTTCATGCTCCCTATGGACCATGACAAGACGCCTCTCATTTTCAGCATTTGCTTGCTGGAGAGCACTGCTTAAGGCCTGGATTTTCCATGCCTGAGCCTCTATTGTATGATCTAACTCAGCAATCTCCTGTTCCAACTTCCTTCCCCATTCTCTGAGGTCGACAGTCTTCTGGAAATATTTAAAAAGTAAAGATCTCATTTCGGCTTCTGAAAGCTTCATTAAACGATCTAGCAGCATTTGTTCCCCTTCCTCTCTTTCTCGTTCTTCAAAGCTTTTGCGCCCACAAATTGAACCATTTTTAAATTCTATAGTGGCATCTATAGCTTCAATTGCTTCATCTAATTCAATGAATCTCCTTTGCTCTGAATGTGTGTAAGACCTTTCTCTATTTAACTTTACATCTAAGCTCTTTCTCTGCTCTACAAGGAAATCTCTAGTAATTCTTAAATTTGTTATTTCTTCTCGCAATATTTTATCTGTAGGGACAACACAATCTACAAGCATAGAATTTCCCTTACAATGCTTGGCTTCCTCAAGAGCAGATTCAGGTAAAGGGGGTTTATGTTTCTTTTCATCCTTAAAGAAAGATTTTTCAGCAGGCTTTTTAGATTTATCTCTTGTTTCTTTTGATTTTTTCAATTCCTCACTTTTATCAGAATGAGTGCTTTGCTCATCATCTTTACGTAACTGTCTCAAAAAATTTTTTATCTTCTTTTTAGATTGAGAGAGACTTGACTGAAGGTCAAACTCTTTTTTAGAACAGGAACCATCAGAAACTGGTAACTTTTCATTATCACTAGAATTTGATGGCAAAATACTTTTTCTTCTTTGTGATTTTAGCATATTAATTGTACTTACATGAACACGGGGATTATCTTTAGGTAAAGCAACTGGAACAATGGGTCCCACAATTTCAGCAATTTTTGTGTCGGTTTTTTTTCTAAATGAGTCCATATATGCCTCCAATTTTTCAGCGAAGTCATGTCTTTTAGTTTCAACCTGAGACAAATCGACAGCATCATCGATTTCTGCTCCACTATCACTGTACTCACTTTCAGAATCACTTTTCTCAACTGATGATTTACTTTCAGACTCTGTAACCTCATCAATTCGGCCAAGAGCAAATGCCTCCCTTTCCCTAACAATAGATTCATCATTGGCAAAGCAGTCTTCACACTCTTGTTTCATGAATAGCCATTGTTGAATCTGTTCCTTGGCTTCCAGAGGGACACCTTGCTTACATAAAGCTAGTAATAAGCCTTCAGCATTTGTCACAAGCCTCTGCCATTGTGTTGCAGCAAATTCCAAACTAAATGAATCAGCTCTAGATCTTTCATCAGTATAATAATCTATCTCCTGTGAATCCAACTGTCCACTATCTTCATCAAATCCTTCTGGCTTAGTCATTATTATTTCTTATGAGGGATTAATTTTCAAACGGCCTCTTCTATAAATAAACAAATACATGATAACTCGGCGAAAGATTACTTAAGGAAAGTAAAAGACCAGAATTGAACCAAAACAAACCAGGATAACACTTTGTGAGGTTACAACTCCGCGAATCTGTCTGTCTTTTTGAACATTTTTTTTCTTCTAATAAGTGCTCTAGGAATGTAAACTAGTTATTAGGCTTTTTGGAAATCTTGTTTTTTGTATGGAATGTTTACTAATTAAAAAATGTAATTATTCAAATAATACATGTTTTTAGTTCTTTAAATAACCCCCCCCCATTTCATTATTACAAAAATGTAAATTTATGATCAGTTTTTTGAATCATTTGTTGATTAATTTGGTTGGTTCACTTACTTTTTTAATCAAAAGCCTATGATTTCGCAATACTTTATTAAATTTATGATTTTTTTATGAAATCCGTTCAATGGAACCTGACAAATAAGAATGGATTATTTATAAGTCACTGCCTCAAACTGAAGTTAAATGGGAAAGTATTCCATCTCTCCATTTATCTAGGAATGTCTAGAGAAAATAGTAGGCTGGCTTAATGTCTGTGATAATATTCATATTTACAAACAGACAAACATTTATTGAGTAAATTCTTATAATTAGCATAATCAAATTATTAATTTAATGGACATTATTGAAATATATACTTATTTAATGTAATCCTGATTATAAATATAAGTGAAAATGGAAGACTATGCGGGGCCAAAAATCAAAAAGTTAGAAAACAAGTGTGGAAATATCATCTATGTAAAGAGAAAATTGAAATCCGGCCAGAGACTTTTTTTTTACTACATCCCCTTCCTTATTTTCATCATATTATTTGCACTTTCATTGGCAATTGAACTACAAATAGCCCAACACCTTATTTCCTTTATAATAAAGATGATTTAGTACTTTCAAAATTGACATCAACTACACCAGTAACATTTTCATGATTATTCTTTCTGAAAATAAAAATTAAATTTATATACATTAATTTAAAACATTTCTACTCCTAAATTTATTGTATATTGAATAATTGTTAAAGATTTTTTGTGAATTATTTTAAAGTAGACACAATTCATTAACATCATATTTATTTTATTATTATCAGAATAATTATGAGTGTAATACAATTTGTTTGCATCTAGTGTTTATGTCTTACTATTTCTGATAACTACTATAAAAAAAATAAATTACTTAATCATTCAAGTTGAAGTAATTTAATGGGATGAAAGTATGAAGTAAAAAATAACACTTAATTCCCATTAATTTTTCTTTTAAAGGTATTTGAAGCAGTCCTCCTCCATTATTAAATATACATTTAACAGTGCATACTCTGTATCTCCTTTTGCACTCTCACTTTTCAACAATTGAATGTTTATAATAATACACTAATGACCCAAGAATATTTATAATCAAATCGCAAATAAGCATTGATCTAAGATTTTTAATTTTCATCAGCTCATTTTTTTATCTCTCTACAGGTTTCAAATTTTCAATTTAACTAATTTTCGACACTTAAATTGTGGTCAGCCCATGGCCGAGAAAGATAGTTTAGAGAAAGGACGTCTCTTTAGACCATGGGCTGACTACTATTTCAGTAAGGAAGGGCTTTAAATTGAAAAACACAAAACATTTAGACCGTTATAATAATAAAAGATAGTTGAAGAGAGAGGTGTTTTAAAAATTCTGGCCCATCACCTATTTGTGATATTATATTTAGAAGAAAAAAATTTTATTAGAAAGAAATTAATTACTTTAAGTTTTAGAAGGTGTATTGTAAGTGCAGTTCATTGACAGTTTAAAACTACCCCGAATGGTGGTTGTTTAGGAAGTAAAAAAAAATAAAAAAATTACAAATATCTTTTTTTCCATTGATTGTATGAAAAATGAACAAAAAAAAGTTCTATACATATTTTCTGTATCCTTAAGGAATAATTAACAACTTCATTTTTTTACCCTGAACCTTCCCCCTCCAGGACCATTATTTAGTCCTGCCGGATAAAACTTAAATCTACAAGTTTTGAGGATAGTTCATATTTTAAGAATGGAGTTTTTATTTAGACTGAATTAGAATGAATATGAAAAGTTGCCTTGGCCGTGACATAGGTGGATACCTTGCAGCTTTGTATAATAGTGTGTTCTGTAAGTGGAAATTCTCTTAAAGAAATCATAGATTAGGATATACATTTTTTTTAGAATTCCTTGGGTTAGGTCCAATTGCCAATACATTCCAATTACACTAGATTAATTTATTAATTTTCAAAATTCTTATTCACAATTCTTGAATGAAAATGTTGTTTTTCACATTTTTATTTGCACTCTCCTTTAAAAAAGGGAGGGTGTAGGAATGCAAGACAGCCTTGCTTTGAAATATTAAATACTATTTTTTATAATTGACATAGTTTATACCATTATATTTCACAAACTTCATTGGTAGTTTAAATATTGTAAAGTTGTATTTTCTTGTTGATTCAATTTAAAATTATTACATATAATTACATTAGTGATGCTATTTACGATTCATCAATATGATTATAGATATATTGTTATGTTGTGACTTTGTTATAAATAAAATAAATTTATTTTACACTTAATAAAAGTATTAATATTTTTTACTGCTTCATCATGAATTCCTTGTAATCCTAGCTAAGCTACGTCTTTTTAAATGTTTTGTATGTATACCAATAGTTATAAATTAAATAGTGTATGATCACTGACTTAATAAAATGTCATTACAATTGCTAAATATAGACTTAACCAATTGGTTCAAGTGTTTCAATGGGAAAATTACAACGTGAATTTAAGAACATTGAAATTATTTGCTCATCACATACCATGAAATGACTACTTGCCCACAGTAAATTTCTTTCAGTGACAATGAAGTTACCAGCCACTAATGGTATGACAAGAGTACAAACTAATTTTTAAAGTTTGACTGCTATGAAGACAACGAACATTTTGAACAAAAAAACCGAATAGCTGAAAACATCCATATTAGCGTGATTAGATTGTCTGTGATATGTTGCTTTTAGATTTGTTTTTATTATCATGCTATTCAAACATTAATACTGAATGTAAATTACTAAGACTTAATTATTGCTTGATAATGTATTTTAATAGAATGTTTAAAATTGTTATTGCAGCTCTTCCAATTATGTTTCCTCCAAATAAAACAAATAAATAGAAAATTTTAGTAAAAAGTAATTTGAAAATGAAAATGAAATCCAACCAATCTTAAATGGACAACGATTTTTTTTAAACTTTGACACTTTTGAAAATGTGGATGCTTAAAATATAAAATGTTAAATACAGATGCCATTATTCTTTTTATGTAGATTTTAGATTATGTTGCTCAAATGTAAAAAAATGAATATATTTGCTTCTTTTTTAAAACTTGTACATATTCATGTCACAATGTGAATGTAACAGAACATTTTTTTTTCGTGTGTGCAATCGGTTAATTTCACTGCTTTATTTTTCACATTTTCTGACAATAATTCACAGTGAATCTTTGAAAATTTGAAATGGTTATAAAATGCACGAATAAAAATAAATATATATATAAAATATATAAAAACATTTTTGTACCCTAGCTTTAGTTCACATATCAAATAGAGTCCTAAATATATATATATATTTTAGATTACAAATGGAATGGTTTAAGATCAGACATAGAGAGATTGTAAATTTATTTATAATATAGGAACATTGTATATAATATTTATAAATATACTAGCAGTTTTTGTAATTTAGAGCTTTTAGAGTTATGTTCATGTGAAATTTTTTACACAAAATTATTTATAAATAAATGCATTGTCTAGTCTTAGGTTAAGACATTTTGTGTATAAACTTTTGGTATTATAAATACCTAGAAAATAGGCTGTTAAATATTTATTGTAAGACCATGTTTATTAATAGTATTTATTATGTCTTTGAAATCATTAGTGCCCTTATGTGACTATGTGTTGAAATACATAGTCTAAAAGTGAGCGTTCATTTTTGTATATACCCCAAATTTTCTTCAAAAGATGGCTGAACATCATGTTTTGGATATGTTTGATAGAACATATTTATAAAGATTAAGCATATGTTTCTCTACATCATAACAGATATAAGTATTAACATTTTTTTTTGTTTTGTCTTTGATACCCTGATAACAATTTTTTTCATGTGGGGACCCATACAAAATTATCTAGTGGGATGCCTCATAATTCTATTTTAATATATGAAACATATTTTAGAGTTAACTGTCCTTATTTCTAGAGAACGTAAGGAGCTATAATATTATTATCATCTGCATATGTTGAGATATGAGATATCAGAAAAAAAATTATAAATGATTATTTACAGAGAGTTAAGTCCTTGTGTAACCAGGAGTTCTGACACCATCATAGATTATTTGCTGCAGTCAGCGGAAAGGTTCCTTCACTTTTTTTTCTACGTAGCTTGAGAGAAGCTTGTCTTATACCCATCATTGCCCTGACCAGCCTCTCTCCTCCCCATATCTGGTGTGCCATACAACTTTCCTTAAGCAACTTTCTGGGTTATTTCTTTTAATGTGAGCCGGCTACTCTAGTATAACATTAATAGCAAAAATGGTATTGATTTGTCATAGAATAATCAGTAGTAGTAGTAGTTAACCCAGTATGCTTCTAACACTTCATCTTCGTTGCTCTTTAATGGTTCCAAATGTTTTTCTACGAGCTCCCCTCTTCCAGACCAGAAAGGTTCTCTTACTTTTTCTGGTGAGGTTCTTGATTTCACTATTGGTTTGATAACTGTCTTATAAATTTACACCTTATAATACTTTTCATATACATGTTTGAGATATCCGTTTATCATTATTTAATTCACTGGTAAAAACTTTTGAAAACTGATGCATGGTTTTTAATATCGGTACCACAAATTAATTTATTTTATGGTATTTCTGATATTTTAAATGTGTCATGGCTCTTTTTAGGTGCTCATTTTACTCGATTTTTGAGACATTGTTTATGTAAGCTTTTATTGATTCCTGAATGCACCATAATCATATTTGCTTGTTACCACTCTAAAGACTGGATTTTTTGTTTATGCATTACCAACCTCAATATTTAAATATTTCATATAAAAATTCAGTTCAAGAATGGGTGAAATCAGACCCAGAGGCCTGGGATTTTAAAGAAGAAGTAAAGACTAGAACTGGAAATATCTCCCTTATTGTCTGTGTAAAAATGTTAAACATCCAATCTTCTTGGAAATAAAATGTTTGCAATTATTATTATGGATAGTTTTATTTAACTTGAAAATAAGCAAAGTAATTTGTAATTTTTAGATTTCAACCTCAAGTAAAAATCAGTGTTAGGATCATTAATGGTCAAAATCACGTTTAGAGAGAGAGTGAGAGGGTAATACAATTACATATATTGTATATATTCGTGGTCATGCTTCAAACTAAAAAATATTATATTAGCTAATATATTAGGAAATGTACAGCAATTATTTCTAATATTAACTGCTATTTAATATTTTTGTATTCAAAAATGAGAACCCACACTTCTAATCATTCACTTATATCAAAAGTATCGCTAAACTTCTTATATCTCCTTAAATTTAATTTTTAAGTCTTGTTTACATAGACTTATTATTATTATCATTCTGCAAGGCTAATGAAGTTTCTGGTCTCATAAATATTTGAGCTTTAATATCACTTTGACTTAAATGATGACCTAGACATTATTTCAACTTACACCGCAAACTGTAAAGCAATTTTTGAAAGAACAATCACTGATTTATGTGATGGAGATTGGATGAGCACAACAAAAAGTAGATATCTATGTGGGTTCATTAAAACTGTACATAAAAGAAAACAAATGAAATGCATAAATGTACTGTTTACTCAAGTACTGGACATTGACCAATTAAAAATTATTTTCATTATAAGGGGGGGCTGGTATAATGAAACTATACAAACTTTTGACCACATAATATACATGTGTAAACTTTATGACAGACAACGGACAACATTAATTTAAAACATAGTTTTTCAGAACCGAGTTGGCCTGATGCTAAACTGCAATTATTGTTTGATCACAACTATGGCTTTGTGGCAATCTTTAAAGTTGAGTTGAACTGATGCCTAAACTGTTTTAAACTTCATCTAAATATCAATTTTATTATTTCTACTTCATTATTATTTTTTTCAAATTTTATTATTATTTATAGTTACATAATTGTTAATTTCATTTACTCTTTATAATGATTTTTTCTTCCAATAGAAAAATTATAATTTGATTTGATGCTGTTTAAAAAAAAAAAACAGAAAAAATATGCTTATATACCATGTATTATCATTAATGATGGAGCATGGGAAATAATTTCCTATACTACTGAGGTACTGCACTATAGGAAAAAAAAATTTCATTGATTATTGATTTTTCTGCTTTTCATAAGTATTTATATTTCATTCTATTACTGTTGGAGTAGGAAATGTATTGTATTCCCTCAAAAAAATAGATCATTTATACTTCAAGGTAAGTTGCCTTATATGTTGTTCTGAGTGCTTGTTCTTGCATCTCTCACCCAAACACATGTACAGTGTCAGCCAATGTTGAGATATTTCTAGCTTAAATCAGCTTCATCATTAGGATACACCTTTTGCTGTGTGGTTAGTGTCAAACAACATTTATTCATTTTTTTTTTTGTTTTTAGTTCTATGGCAAGCTGAAATATTTTAGGTGAACAAACGACATTCTGGGATATTTCTTTAAAAATTCTAAATTGTTGATCTGGTTTTTAGAAAGACAGCAAAGAAACTTATTCATATATTTTTTGCTATCCAAGTTTCTAAATAATCCAATTGTTCGTAAGGAATCTTCAAATAGGAGGATCACTGTACTTTTGGATCACCTGCTCATTAGGAATGTAGGTAAACAAAAAAAAAATATAATGGGCTATTTACTTTTAGACTAATAAGAACGTCGGACTAGAGGTAAACCCAAATTATACCCTAACCAATAGTATAACAAGCCGTTATCATGAAGGTCCACTGTATGCATATTTTTTCTTACAAATTGTGTAACTTAAACAATCAAAAGCAAACTTCTGCTATAAATATAAAAAATCAGTAATCACTTCAGAGTACAAAAAGTGAAGGTCCCAATAACTGGAGGAAGATAGCTTTAAGAATTGAAATTATTGATGCACAATACAATTAACCAGCTGACACTCAATTAGAGTTTTCATAATGTCAAAATATTTTAACTCACAAAGACTGCAAACTCAACTGATTCCCAGCTTCATTTGGAAAATAGCTCACAGGAAGAAAACTTACACTTGAATTAATATTATTTACTAGAGGAAGTAGTTGCACTGGCTAGCCCATTCATTGCCTTGTCTTGAGCAACTGGTAAATTTGAAGGTACGAGTAATGCTTAATCTCATTTTGGCTTAATAAAAGTACATTCCAATAACAATCCCTTCAAGAACATTCACCTGTCTTTTAATGCCATTCAGTGTTAGAAAAAATATATGAAAGAGTGTTTTAGTTCCTCATCATATTCATATGTCTTTGTCAGCAGCTGCTTAATGGAGGATAGTCAACGTGCGATTGAGCATCATGAAACCACACATTGAAAAACTCTGGTACTCCCTCAGTATCTTCTAATAACTTATAGCATATCCTCTCAGTTAAGATTATTTGTCATTTGGAGAAGTTATATTCATCAATTACATTTATATATCAATTTTTTGTCTTTTACACGTAAGTACAACAATGACCAATTATAATAATTATGATGCATTTTCTATGTGCTACATTTTCAAGAGACATTATCTTTTTGAGAGAGGATTATATCAATAATCTTATTAAGCTTCTATGTAACTGGCTGACAACATGTAGGAATTCTTAGTACGATTTTGAGAAGTACTGGGATCGATTTTATTTGGACACACTTAGTTAAATCTGTGACCTTTGAAAAACAAAATATGATTTCTGAAAACAGATTTTTAAACTCAAATTTTATTTGATGCAAGCAAATTTTTCGTTAGCCTTATTGTTTATATTTGCAAAATTTATGTGATTCATCAGATGACTCAGAATTGAAGCAGAGCTGTTTCTGTCTTAAATAACTAATAACCAATATTGGATATAATACCAGTGAATGAGTTGCACAGTTATTCCAAGATGCAACCACATTGAAAACAAATATATAATCATTTCAGGCCAGAGATTGTAATGGAGAAAAATGTCACTCCTGGAGCCCGCTGCTCAAATATATAAAAAAAAATATTACTTTTGAGTTATTTCTTGCTCATACTACTCTGCAATAAGTCAAAGGTAATTATTATACATTTTTACAAATTAAAGAGAATATCCCACTGTCTAAAGTTAATTATAATCTCTTTCTAGGCCTATTAAAGTTACTCCAATCGGTTATTAAATTAAAGCTTTTGGTAGATGTGAAACATTCTGTTACACAGGGGCTGCGTAAGCTAAGCAGATTTCCCACAAGCTGGTATGGTTCCGTAGTGTTCTCATGTCACCACATATTCGGACTGAAAAGCAGAAAGTACAAATTACTAGCTTAATAATTGTGTTTCACAAAAATTTATAGGACGATTGTAGAGCATCAATATCTCACCAAGATTGATTCTATAACATATTTTGATCCAACTCATCACATCTCAGATCTTTTGAATTTTTGAATCCCCACTCTATAAACCCCTCCCATTCCTGGTCTGATTTCGCTAAAAACAAATGTGATCTTTAGTGTTGACAGAAATGGTTAAATATCGAGTATAGTAAAAATTCAAATGAACATTTTCGAGACAAAAATGTAAAACCTTAATTGATCACATAATGAATTTGCATGTATCTAGCAAAATAGAGGTCTTATAAAAACAAAACTTGATATTTAAGCTATATATATATATATATATATATATATATATATATATATATAATTTTGAACAGACCTCATTTTTTCCATCTTCTGGGTAGGATCAATGGACATTTTTCAAAAATCGTGTCATTAGTACAACCTCAATAGCTGATTTTCCCTAAGTTAAATCTCTTAAAAGCAAAGAATGCCTTCCTTTTCTTCTATCTTTTTTTAAAATCTAAATATTATCAATATTGCTTTGTTCCTTCCAAGTTATGTTAGAACCCCACTATCTCTCATTGTATGTTTTCAGAAAAAATCTACATTCAATTGTTGCTAGAATTGTAGCAGCACACATATTAGAACCCATAATAATTTGAGGTAACCAAGAGAAATATAAATATAATCTGGCATAAGTTGTTTTCTAGTGTGTGTTATTTATTGTAATCCACTTTATGCTAAATGGGAAATTGGGACAGGTTACCACTCGTTTTTGACTAGAATGGGGCTCTAGATTTTATTTAGTAAATGTCTATTACCCACTCGAGTAATAAACAAGCCACTCCATGGATTACCATGTCCTTAACCAACTCCTTAACCCTAGTATTACCGACCTCTCCCAGGTCGCATGGATTACCAAGGGGGGTCGGGCTCCTCGAGCCCACAACCTTAAAAACCTTTTATTTTGGTTCTATAATTTTTTTAAAATTTTTATTTCTATTGGATTATGTTTAATGAACGTTTCTTATGACACCTGTGAAAAAAAAAAATTAAATACAAAAATAAAAATAAATTAAAAAAAAAGTTCGGATGGGGAAAAAAGGATGACTTTAAATTAAATGTAATTTTATTCTACTGGAGGAACATATCTAAACCTTGTTAGAATAAAAAGTTATCTATATCTAAGTTATTATAACATTATAATAGAATAATAATTTAAGAAAATATAATTATCAGATTCGTAATGCAATTATCGGTGCTTTTGCACAATAATTTTTTTTCCGAGTGTTTATCCAGGATGCAGCATGGACTAACTGTTCCCCTAGTTGGGAAAAACTAGAAAATCTTCTCTTTTCTAAAAAAGTACCTATCAGGAGCAATAATTATAACCATCTCAGTAATATATTTTTATATGAAAAAAAAATTATTTGGGGAGAATATATATATTTCTTTTTGAGAAAAAAAAAACTTGAGAAGGTTTGTGTATGTTAAAATTACATCAAAGTAATTATTATTTGAGCAATATAATTAATAACACTTGAATTACTAGTTAAAAGTAGTATTAAATATCAGTGGGCTCGAGGAGCCCCCCCCTTGGTACTTAAGTGTATAACTACCCCTTGCATTGCCAAGGGGGGGGGCTCCTCGAGCCCACACGTCAAAAAAAAATTTTTTTCTCAACATAGAAATTTTTTTATTTAATTTTATTGTTATGCCCTCACTCTAGGATGTTTTTCTGAGGAATACATAAAATATCAAAAATATCCCATTAAAATTGGGTGATAGGGAACAAAAACAAAACGTTGTGGGCTCGAGGAGCCCCCCCCTTGGTAGTTCTAGGGTTAACTCCCATGGCTAACCTGAGATGGTTTCCTAGAGGGTGAAGGGTTAAGTAGTGAGTGACTATTTGTCCTTCCATTTTACTCATTTACTCTAAGGGAACTCCCCTCATCATTTGACCCACTTTCTGATGATTCCCTTTTCTGACCTTGCATGTATTTTTAGTTAAACCTGCATTAAGTTCAAGGCTATTTATTCATTTCGTTCTGTGAATTATATTACTATGGAAATACTTTTTATATATTTATAAAAGCAGAGACTTTTTTTTTTTTTTTAAGTTGAGATTCAGAATTTTACAAGAGTTACTAATTTGTAGTCTCTTTCACTGATCCTCAAACAGTGGATCACTTCAACTGGTTCAACTTCTAATAAAATTGAGCAGAACCTTTAGTTTGTATGTAGAATATTTAAATATGAAGTATGACATGGATCAAACAAAAATTAAGGTCCTAAAGCTAGAACGTTCCTTCATGGTATTATCATTTATCAGTATCTCACCGAGTAAAGATCCAGTGAAAAACAATATTTCAACTGTAAAGAAATATTTTCTTAATGTGAAGGCTGAAAACTAAAAAAAGTAGGAACATATTTGCTAATATCTGAGTTCGCGAGAAAACATATATAGTTATGAGAATTAAATTCTTACCAAGATTGGTTACAAAATGTTTTAACCCAACTCAAAAGAATGGAGATGATTTAAATTTTTGATTGAACCCCCTTCAAACTCTTAGCTTTATATAAAGCACTTAAATATTGAGTTTATAAATTATCAAACAAAAATTAGTTAGTAAGAATACAATGTGCTATGCAATTTAAGGAAAAACTAATCTAGACTAATAGTAGGTAATATCTTCTTTATACAGAGTGAAATTATAATTACTATTTTGCTACATCCATTTTTTTTTGGTTTTTTTTTTACAATAGGTATTAGACTTGTCTAATAAAGTGTCATATATTAGAAATGATATCTTCCTTGACTTTTCAAGGTGGATCCTTGAACTAATATTAGATACCTGTCTCAACTAATATTTACGTTTCTCAACAAATAGTCTAAAGTCATTTAATTGGATTTTATGTATTGTCTAAAAGAGTTACAACCATTCTTTCCAATATGAACTACCAGGTACCTCACCTGGATAAATTAACTCAAATCTATGTTAATATTTTATCCTTAATAATTCAAATCTATTCTATTTTTTTAACATCAGTAACAGATTGCATCAAGTTCTCTTCTCCCAATCATTAATTCATGAGAAAGGCAGTTTGTCTTTAAGTGTATTTAATACTTTATTTAATTAAAACATGAAAATTATTTGAACAAACAGTTTAAGTATTGTGAAGATAATGTAATCAGATCTGTTAATATAATTTAATGTAGCACAGGATTGAAATCCTAAATAAGTGGTAGGTTGGCACCTGGAGCCCAGGTAGGTGTGGGAATACTTCCTTTGTCCTATCAGTTATATTATGTTATGCTTATACTTTTATTAATGAAGTGTTATTCTCAGGAATTTGAATTTGTTTAATTATCATAAATGAATAATTTAGAAGGATGAATGCTGAGGAGGTACACCCAGTTATTTCTGGTATTTATCAACTCTGCTCTGTAAATATATGATATTCTTTGCTGAATGCAATATGTACTAATATGAGACTAAACAGCTGCTACAAATGGTTTGGAAGACAGAATACTTTCTATGATTGGGAATTATATAGTCCATTACATTATAAAAAAAAAAAAAGCCCGTCACGCAGGGGTTGCGTAAACTAAGCAAATTTCCCACGTGAAGTTTTACAATAGAGAAATCTGCCTAATAATAACAGTAGTAGGAAGGTATCTCTAGACCTATTCACGAGGGACGAATAGTTACAGAAATGGCCGTACTAGCTCTCGGCGGATAGTCCCGAACATAGCCGACTCCTGCCGACCACACACAATACAAATGCAAATATTTCGGTTAATATTCAAGATACAGAATAAATGTATAGATCAATATTTATAGTAAATGTAATTTACAATAAGTTTGATTCTATACAATTTTTCGATCCGACGTATAATAACGGAGATCTTTCGAATTTTCAAAAATCCTCTCCCTCTAAACCCCCCCCCCTCCCACTGGTCCGATTTCAGCCATTAACGAACTCGATCTTTCTTTTTACATAAAACGCTTAAATATGAAGTTTGGTAACGATCAAACAAAAATTGCTACCGCTAGAGCGTTAACAAACAAATATATATATATATATATATATACTAGCTCAGATACCCGGCTTCGCTCGGGAATTCATTTGAGGCTGAATGGTGATGGTATTTTTTTGGCAAGGCTTTAGTTTGCACAATATTTTCACCTTTACCCGTCCCATTATTTAGGATTAACACCCGTTGTTGGCATTTGTTAATAATAAAATTAATTTTTTATGTAAGTCTTCACTGTCCTCCAAATTGTCATATTTCCCGTCTCCTGTGCATTATGCATAGATCTCAGTTATTAAGCACAAAATATTGTGGTGAAACGAAATATCACCATTATTAATTTCAGGCCTCCCTTATAACCCCCACTCCTGCCCGTCCCTAGAAATGTTAGTATGGCTTATTATAAGGAAAGAGTTAGTGCTAATACACATACCGAGTTTTATTTATTTCGGCTGGGTCTTTTGTCCCAAATAAAATTGTTCACTTCCGCTATAGGTTTTAGCGTATATCTCGTTTATAATACGGTATACGAAAAAAGTGTGTAAAACAACTGAGGAAAGAAAGAGGGAGTGAGAAAGGTTCTAGATTACAGGAAGGTCTCCCCACCCCTCCCCGACGCTCCAGGTTAACCAACAGAACATGACTAACGGCTAACTCTCAATTCCGCTAACATTACCTTATATTCAGATTCTATTTTCAATTCTAATTATGTATGTTTAAATACTTTCGTTTTTTGTGAATTAATTGATGCTTTAAACACATTAAAGGATGAAATTACTTACTTCCGATTAATTAATGTTCCAGTGAAAGACAGAGGAAGGGGGGGGGGAGTAATATACTTTGCTCCTCATGAAACAGCTACTTGTTTTTAAAATGCTTCATACAATTGAAATGTTCTTGTTTATCGTCATGTTCATAATTGCCGAAAAACCAATAGGAAACGAAATACCGCTATTATTAATTTCAGGCATTCCTTATAACCCCCACTCCTGCCCGTGCCTAGAAATGTTGATATGGTTTGTTATAATGAAAGCGTTAGTGCTAATACACATACCGAGTTTTATTTATTTCGGTTGGGTCTATTGTCCCAAATAAAATTGTTCACTTCCGCTATAGATTTTAGCGTATATCTCGTTTATTATTCGGTATACGAAAAAAGTGTATATAACAAATGTTACTCTAAATAACAAAGTAAACAACTTTTGCTATGTTCATATTTACCGAAAAACTAATAGGAACCGAAATATCGCTATTTTTAATTTCTGGCTTCCCTTATAACCCCCACTCCTGCCCGTCCCTAGAAATGTTGGTATGGCTTGTTATAATGAAAGCGTTAGTGCTAATAGATATACCGAGTTTTATTTAGTTCGGTTGAATCTTTGTGCCAAATAAAATTGTTGACTCCCTCTATAATGTTTAGCGTATAACACCTTTATAGTTCGGTATACGAAAAAAGTGTACATAACAAAAGTTACTCTAAATAACAAAATAAACAACTTTTGTTATATGCATATTTGCCATGAAACCAATAGGAAACGAAATATCGCTATTTTTAATTTCAGGCCTCTCTTATAACCCCCACTCCTGTTCGTCTCAGAGAATATTAATATAGCCTAAAGTCTAAGTTGGGTTAGTAGTAATATACATACCAAGTTTCATAAAATTCGGTTCAGCCGTTTATGCGTGAAAAGGTAACAAACAAACAAACAAACAAATAAACAAACAAACAAACAAACAGACACCAAAGAAACAAAATGCAGTTATGGTGTCTATGACATGTGAAACGAAAAGTTATCTTGAAATTTCGTGAAAAAAATCAATGTACAGACAGAGGTTACAATTTTATATATATATAGATATATATATATTTATATATATATATATATATATATATATATATATATATAATTTTGAACGGACCTCATTTTCGTCATCTCCTGGGTAGGTTCGATGGACATTTGAGGAAATTTTTCAAAACTCGCGTCATGAGTACGACCTCAATAGCTGATTTCCCTTAAGGGAAATCTGCTAAAAAAAATATACATGCAGAATAAATAGAGAGGACATTGAATCCTTACATAACAAATAATTTTATATTCACAAATCCAAAGCAAAGACGAATAAACCCTAAATACTGGTATGGGGAATGTCAAAATATTGTCTAAAGCAAAGGATTACCAAAAAAATACCACCAAAATTCAGCCTCAATTGAATTCCTGGGCGAAGCCAGGTAACTTAGCAAGTATATGTATATATATATAAAATATTTGTCCGTTAGCCTCCTAGCAGTCGCAATTTTGATTTTATCGTCATAAAACTCGATATATAAGCGTTTCATGCAAAATTAAAGATCAAATTCGTTAACAGCTGAAATAAGACCGAGGCCCCCCCCCCGGGGGGGGGCGGTAGAATTTTGAAATTATTATACGTCGATCGAAAATTTGTATAGAACTAATCGTATTGTAAATTTAATTGCCTAAAAGTGTTATAATATACATTTTTTTTCTAATATAGATAGATAGATAGATATTTTATTGGCTTCTGTTTACAACATGTTACCAAGAGTCTGGCCAATTAGTGTTAGTATGGTTATTGATATATTATACTTCTTAAAGTATGTGTAAATAAAATAATAATAATTCCTAGAATTACAACTGAACAGCATATACATTGACACGTAATACAATATTAATATTAATCTAAATAATTATAATACTGAATTCAATAGGTTATAATTTAATGTAAATGTAGATTAATTCATTCTTTTTTAATGTCTAAATAAAGATCAGTTTTCTAACATATCAGATTAACATGACTATTATCTAAGATAAGTATAACTCTTCTAATAATAAGTATAACTGCATATAATAAATAATTTGTTGATTATTATTGAATAAGCACCCCATAAAAAAAAATAATACAATTCTTTCTTTTATATTGTTAACTTTCACAAACTTTTGATAAGAAACAAAAAATATCATTAACTTTACTTTCATTGTTGTAATCCAGAATGTTTACCAATGATAGGTATTCTCTTTGAGGCACTATATATTTGTCAAGGAATTTTACTCTGTGTGATGTAAAAGCGGGGCAATACAGCAGTAAATGATTCAAATGTAGGTAAATATATTTTTGGCACCATTTACATACCTCTCCAGTTTTTATAATTTGAGTCATGTTTCTATAGGATAATTTTAAATACTCGCTAGAGGAAATCCTTATTTGACTGATAAGTTTGATTTTATTTATGTTTGTGTGGAACGTTAAATAATTTTCAGGGAGAGAATGGTTAAAACTACAAATACTTCTATATATTCGGCTGTAATTTGAGTTAAGAACTCTATCCACGTCAACGGAATGGAGATTGTTTACAATTGTTTCAATGATTGTGATCTTGTTGGCTAGCAAAGTTTGTTGGTCTAAAGATTCGAAAAAATATTCTTCAACATAAATTATTATAATTAAATGTTTTCTCTAATATGAATATTAATCGAGATAGTTGGTCGTTTTAGTTTACAGCCCTCAGTAAACCGCCGCCCACCTCCTCATACTCATGTCATGATAACAATAAGCTGATATAACATAAACCACATTTATTATGAGGGATACATGTAAATTCGTTGACGTCTCCAATTACGGTTTTACGTTCTTGTTTCGGAAATGCTTATTTGATCTATCCATACTCCTTATTTAACCGTTTTAGTCAACACCGAAGATCATGTTTGTTATTGGTAGAAACCGGACCAAGAATAGTGCAGGCTTAGAGGGGCAGAGGGTAAATTCGAAAATTCAAAATACCTGCGTTATTATAAGTAGGATGGAAAAATATTATTGAACCAATATTGTTAAAATATTGATTATATATAATTGTTGCTCCATGCATTTTTTCGTAACTCAAACATCTGGCTAGTAATTCATACTTTCTCATTTTCAGTCGGAATACGTGGTGACATGAAACCACAAGCGTGTTATACCAACAGAGGGAAGTCTGCTTAGTTTCGCAGCCCCTGCATGACAGACTTTTTTTTTTTATTATTTAACTGAACATGAATAAAGGAAGTCTAATTTCTATAGGTAAGTAATAATTGTTATTTTATGTTAATTTTGGTTGTTTAGTTAATGTTGAGTGGAACCAGAGTTGTTTGGCTTATGAGGCTGTACCGGGAGAAAAAATGCATAAGTAATTATGGTAAAACTTTAAAATGGGGCTGTTGACTAAACAAATGACTTAATGAATCACGGAAAAAAATGATTAAGGGTTGATTCCTGACTCCCTCCCTATCTACAATATGTCGATAAGTACGCGTGCTTAGGTCTGGAGGACTCCATTCAAGATAAAACCTTCAAAAGAAACCAGATTTGCACTTAATTGGGATGAATAAATATTTTTTTGGGAAATGAGATATATGAATGGCATGCAGATTAGAATCGAAAAACATGATTTATTATTTTCTTATACGAGGTAAAAGATGCACTGTAATGGAGATAACTTTCAGTTTTCAAATTTCAATAGATTTATTGATTTTGACCCTCCTTAAATCCATCTTGACTAGTTTCGACCGGACGTCTCTACATATCTTCTATAAAGCAGAAATGGTTTACCTTCGGAGATTTCATTTTCAGAACTATAATAGTTTAGGCTTTCACGTTGGATTTTTATTTATCTCTACTGCATGTGATGCGGTGCAGTGGCATATTCCTTCATTAAAATGTTATTTATTAAAGTTCAATTTGTGCTACTACGGCTGATAAGGGTTATCTGCAGATCATCACCCTTTTCTAGCCAGTGTGACTAAGTATTTATTCAGTGTTTTCGTACTAAATCATTTTCACTTACCACGTATGAGTGGTGGGAATCAAAACCAATACTCATAAGTTTACCAACCGAGATTAAGACCTAGTCTTTAACCCACATGGTTATCCTGAGACCTTCATACATATGTCTTTTTTATCCATTGTTAAAATCCAGATGTTTTTAGGGGCTGTGGATATGTATTACCTACAGTCCTTAAATAATACCTGTTATTTAGCAAGGCCTGAAGGAGTTTGCAAAAACTTCGAAAATTTGAAAACATTTTTTAATGATGTAAACCTCGCTGGAGGAGTACGGAAGTTACCATTATTTTTTTTTTTTATTTTTTTTTTCTAAGGCCTATAGTTCTTATACCTCGGTCGACTAGTGCTGCGGGCCGTTAATCCACGCGAAGTATGTACCGACAGTTCTCCTCCTGCTGAACTAAGAGTTCCATATTTTAAGGGGTTTTCTTGAAGTATTAGGGCTGTGATTTGAAACTCTTAAGGTAGGTTACCCGGCAACGTGAGGTGCCGAGTGGTATTGTAAAGAATAGAAGAAAACGAAATAAGAGAGGAAAGGCATAGAAGGAGAATAGATAAGAAAGGAAAGTTACCACATGTAACAATGTAACAATTAGAACATTTAATCACGCCAAAAGCTTTATCTCTAGCGATACGAATGAACATATGTCATATAACTAAGATTATGATCAAACATCCACAATGATATGAGTGTGAAAAATGTTAAATGTTGTTGTAAATTTAATTTTATACAGTTGTTGTTCTTTTTTCAAATATTAATCTAACTATGCGTTTCTTCTAACATGTGAAAAATTCGATTGACAAAGAAATGCGAAGAACTATAACTTAAAGAACTCTTGGAGAGACGATGATGTTATAAAAGAAGCTTATGGCTTTCTTGAAGGAAGCTGGAACAAGAAATGTAAACACACCTACCGCTAAAGACAAGATACGGTGCAATCTAACATATAAATAAATAAATCAATATATATGGCATTTTGTTAGTTTTCAAGCCTCAAAACATCCTAAGTCCCACCCTTTTTTCAAGCCTCAGAAAATGCACTCTTCTACTAAAGTGATTTTAACTTTCTCTGGTGTGAGCCACTAAACATCTCATATTCAGCTTAAATTTCAAGTCCTGTTTACATAGGCTTCTTATTGCAGGAGAAATAGAGAAGGATGGTGGTGCTAGTTGCCTCTGCACAGACGATGTGTACAAACATGTTTTATTAGCATTTTGTCCTTAAGGAAAATCACCTATTGTGTTGTAATCACTACATGATTTAAAAAAAAAAATCATCAAATTTTCTTCGATCCTACCCAGGAGCTGACGAAAACGAGGCGTCCGTTCTAAAATATATAATTATTTTTTGGTTGACTTTATAGACCTTTAACATTTTTAGCCGCCCCTACGTAGACTCCTCTTAGCTGGACGAGAGGAATTCCCCATCAGAGTTTTTACGTAATCAATGACCATCACAACGTACAACCCCCGTTAACCAAAGCGGACTTGGTGGAATCAGTTGTCTCCAGTCGACTGATGAACCTTATTAAACGGGGGGGGGGTACATATCTCAAACGACGGTATCTAGGAGAGTATTGGACATTGGTCCTTCGTCATTCCAACGGGCTGTCTGATTGATTTACTCTCTAGACTCCCGACACCAGCGCGTTCTGATAGTGAATCGGTTAACTAACTCTGTGGTCACCCATATATATATATATATATATATATATATATATATATATATATATATATATATATAGTTGTCTGTTAACGATCTAGTGGTGGGTATTTGTTTAACCATTACGAACTTCTATATACTAGCTTTCTTGTAAAACTAAAGATCAAGTTCGTTAAAGGATGAAATTGGACCTGTGGGAGGGGGAAAAGGTTTATAGGGTGAAATTTTGAAAATTCAATAAATCTCCGTTATTATACGTGTGATCGAAAGATTCTATAAAAACAATCTTAATGCAAATATAATACAATTTTTTTGTACCCATACATGTTTTTACATATGCTTTTTTCACTATTCTGACTACTAACCGAGATATTTACATCTTATAGTTTTCAGACATTAGTAACTCCCCCCCCCTCACCGAAGTCATATTAAAAAAAAATGTGTCATGTCACGAATCGCTTTATTCGAAGCTTAAATACTGTTTTCATTGATATTTTATTGTGTAAGATGCATCCAAAATTGGCTAGAGTGTAACCCTTAAAATTAGCCTTAGTTGCAAGAAGTGGACGTTAATAAACAATTTAAATTTAAATATTCGAGATACAGATACAGATATATATATATATATATATATATATATATATATATATATATATATATATATATAAACCCAGTAGTAAAGTATTACATTTTTCATATAAATGGTTACATTTTCAGTTCCATTCATAATAATAGAGTATACGCCCCCCCTCCCTCCTTGTCCTGTTTTGACTTACTAACTCCATTGTTAGTTTTATGAAGCGAGGGAGAGAATTTTGAAAATTCGGAATATCTCTGTTATTCTAACTCGGATCGAAAAACTGTATAAAATCAATCTTATAGCACATTAAATGTACTATAAATAATGTTATATACATTTATTCTCTATCTTGAATACTAACCAAGATATTTGAATTTATCAGTTTTCAGCAGTCTTCAGCAAACCCCCCCCCCCTCATGTATATATATTCCCAAACTTCAAATACCTCTTCTGAAAAATTCCTCGCCACTAGTGAAAAGGGATTTATTCAGTACCATTTATTTCCCTGGGCTCTACAAAAGTACTAAGTTCACCATAGGACTCAGAGTTATAAAGATAAGTAAAGGTACCTACTGTGACGGAATATATGAAACTGTTGTGTGTGACTGGTCTTTGGAATGAATGTATAACCACTTTCACTATCAGTTTTTACAAATTTGATTTGTGTAGCCGGGTACCTTAACTAGTTAATTATAAAACATTTGTGAGTTATTACCTGCAAGATATACTGTATACGTACATACATATATACTGTGTATATATATATATATATATCTATATATATATAAAATTGTAACCTCTGTCTGTACATTGATTTTTTTCGCGAAATTTCACGATAACTTTTCGTTTCACATGTCATAGACACCATATCTGCATTTTGTTTCTTTCGTGTATGTTTGTTTGTTTGTTTGTTTGTTTGTTTGTTTGTTACCTTTTCACGCATAAACGGCTAAACCGAATTTTATGAAACTTGGTATGTATATTACTACTAACCCAACTTAGACTTTAGGCTATATTAATTTTCTCTGAGGCGAACAGGAGTGGGGGTTATAAGGGAAGCCTGAAATTAAAAATAGCGATATTTCGTTTTCTATTGGTTTTTCGGCAAATATGCACATAACAAAAGTTGTTTATTTTGTTATTTAGAGTAACTTTTGTTATATACATTTTTGTCGTATACCGAAGTTTAAAAGCGTTATACGCTAAAAATTATAGCGGGAGTCAACAATATTATTTGCCAAAAAAGACTCAACCGAACTAAATAAAACTCGGTATGTGTATTAGCAGTGAGACCTTCATTATAATAAGCCATACCAACATTTCTATGGACGGGCAGGAGTGGGGGTTATAAGGGAAGCCTGAAATTAAAAATAGCGATATTTCGTTTCCTATTGGTTTTTCCGCAAATATAAACATAACAAAAGTTGTTTATTTTGTTATTTGGAGTAACTTTAATTATATGCACTTTTGTCGTATACCTATGTATAAATGAGTTATACGTTAAAACTTTAGCGGGAGCCAACAATGTTATTGGGCACTAACAGCTGAACCGAACTTAACAAAGCTCGGTATGTCAGTTAGCATTAATTCTTCCATAATTATAAGTTATATTAAAATTTTTAGGTTCGAACGTGAGGGGGTGGGGTTATAAGGGAGACCTGAAATAAAAATTCACCATATTCACATGTATAAGAGACGGGAAATATAAAAATATCGACGACAGTGAAGCCTTATCGAATAAATATTCTATTATTAGCAAATCCACGGCAACGACGGGTATCAACCCTAAACACTGGGACGGGTAAATGTCAAAATATTGTGCAATGTAAAGCCTGCTAAAAAATACCATCACCATTCAGCCTCAAATGAATTCCCGGGCGAAGCCGGGTATCTGAGCTAGTATATATATATCTTTATATATATATATATATATATATATATATATATATATATATATATATATATATAATTCTACTGTACGAGTTTATGTCACTGAACCCCTCCTAAACGACTTAACCGATTAGAATGAATTTTTTTGTACGCATTTGGGTGGCACCCTGGATGGTTTAGATTCACACACCAGCTTGGCAGATGGAAGGGGAGTGGGCGTTGTAAGGGAGGCCTAAAATTAAAAATAGCGATATTTCGTTTCCTATTGGTTTTTCGGCCAATATGCACAGGATAAAAGTTGTTTATTTTGTTAATTAGAGTAACTTTTGTTATGTTCACTTTTGTCGTATAGCAAAGTATAAACGAGATATACACTAAAAAATTAAAGTGGGAGGCAATAATTTTATTGGACACTAACGATTGAACCGAACTTAACAAAACTCTATATGTAAATTAGCATTAATTCTTCCATGATTATAAGGTATATTAATTTTTTTAGGTTCGACAGGTAGTGGGGGTTTTAAGGGAGGCCTAAATAAAAAAGTCGAGATATTTCATTATCTATTTGTTTTTAGGCAAACATGCACATAACAGTTGTTTTTTGTGTTATTAAAAGAAGTTTTTGTTTTAAACATAATATTATTTCATTTAATATCCTTGAAATATCATGCAGGACAACGTCTGTCGGTTCCTCCATTATATATGTATATGTATTTATATATATTGGAAAAAAAAGAATGTTTTACGAAAAACACCAAATTACACCAAAATTGGGGTAAACTCAAAACTTTTATAAAAAATAAGTCCATTTCAGTACAATAATTACGATATATTCGTACTCTTTTAGATTCATCTGCAATATGAGGTCTGCGTTGAGAGGATCAGTGCTAGGTTTATGTGTTGCTCGACTGAACTACAGCTGAGAGAGACTGAGATCAATAATATGCTCCACCCGCCTGTTTTATACATTTTACAGACACTCATCAGAGCCTAGGACCTTCTGCAGAAGCTAGACACCAATTATGGCTAATCTCAAGGAATAAAGGCTCCGTCTTCCACAGAATAATTAAAAATATAGTGTCTTTTTACACCCAACAATACAAAAAGACAGTCACGCAGGGGCTGCGTTAGCTAAACAGATTCCCACGTGCTGTTACCACAATCTACTGCTCTTATCTCACCATATATTTTCTATTTACAAATAAAAATAGATTATTGGAAGAGGGTGGTCAATAAAATTTTAACCGATGACGTCATCACGCTACGTATTTGTAGGTATCTCATTTAGTAAAAATCTGTTGAAAATAAAATTTGATTTTCAGGGTTTTAGTAATGAGATAATAATTCATGATATATTATTTTTAAAGTGCGAAGCCTGAAGAGGGCCTACTATAGGCTAGAAAGAAAAAGAAATGCAAAAATCTTCAAGTTGATATTCAAGATAGAGAAAAAGTACATAAATTAAACATTACAGAACAATAAAGTTACTACAAGAATGATTATACAAAGCATTTTTCACTTCGACTTATAGTAACGGAGATATTTTGAATTTTCGATTTTATCTCCCTTTAAGCACTCCCACTCAGTTGTTAATAAACTTCATTTTGATTTTTACATGAAATCACTCCCGTATATCGAGTTTAGTAACGAGCAAACAAAAATGTCGACTACTAGGGGCAATATTCAAATTCACACCGACACGCACAACACACACCCATGTATATATGGGTGAATCAAATATAAACGAGACTTTTCGCCTTTCGGGCACAGTAGTGGTGGGAGAACGTTCCCGCCTTTTTTTTTGTTGGGTAGGTTAGTCAGGAGTAGGGGAAGCACGTGATCTCGCCACCTCGATCGTCTCGGTGTCCACCGTGACGATGTTGGAGGAAGAGGTATCCCCGTCGACTGCGCAACGTGTCGTACTTAAGTATCTCGCCGCAGAAGGTGTAAAACCGGCCGAAATCTTGAGGAGATTGACTGCACAGTTCGGGGAAAAGACACTTTCGCGAGCCAGAGTGTTTGCATGCCATAAACAGTTTGTGGGGGGTCGTGATCGTGTTGAAAATCCGAATTGCATATCGCCGCAAAAGACGAGACCTACCGATCAGAGAAGTGGTTCTTCTCCATGACTATGCTCGCCCCCATACAGCAGCCATGACTAGGGAAAAATTGGAGCAACTGGGGTGGGAGACACTGGAACACCCTCCTTAAAGTCCAGACCTGTCACCCTGTGACTTTCATGTGTTGGCCCTCTCAAGGAAGCTTTAGGAGGCGAAAGATTCGACAGTGATGGTGAGGCTGAAGCCTATTGCGCAATTGGCTGCAGACACGACCTGCATCTTTCTACATGGAAGGAATTGGAAAGCTACCAATCCGTTGGGAAAAATGTGTTTCCAAGTCAGGGGATTATGTAGAAAAATAAGCTATATTATTTTTTGCGTTTAAAATTAAAATAAATTTAAAAAAAGTCTCGTTTATATTTGATTCACCATATATAAATGTGAACAGACTCCATTTTCGTCATTTACTAGGGGCATTTGAAGGATTTTCTTGAAATTCACCTCAGTACAGATATTATTATTACGTAAATCGGCTCCAAGAAAAATGTTTCAGAACTGATTTATAATTTTATCTTTTGTCTTTAAGGCGGAAAACATCAAACGTAAGTACAAGTATAAATACTGGGAAGATATACAACGGGAATTTTTAAGGATTTAAAGAGTGTATGATATCTTCACTAATGTTTGAGATTAGTTTTATATTCTTTTTATCTTTAATATGATTGAAAAAAAACAGGAAAAATACTGTTTTACAAAATTTCATTTTTTGGTTAATTACAAAAATAGATAACGGCATAGTTTGAAGCCCGTCATTCCTCCTTGACAAAAGATTATAAATAAAGAAAACGTAATCACAATGGTAGACCGTCATTCCTCCTAGACAAAAGATTATAAAAAGAAAACATAATCACAAATTTAAATCATTTGAAATGTTTCTCTTATTATGAGTCAGGTTAGAAAAGTTTATACAACCGATGTTGTTGAAATTTAATTTTCTATTGTACACATGATTCTCTAACTTGTAATATTAACGAAATTATCCGTATCGTTTTGGTTTCAGCCCTTAATTACCTCCCACTTCTACTCATAGGAACGTATAATTATACGTAACTTTATATACTATTAGTAGTTACCTACATGTTAGTAACTACAGCAAAGTAAATTAAACTGAAAAATTACGATTTATTACAAACTGAAAAATGAATAAAATTGACTATCGTCTAAATAAAGTAAATAATTTAAATATTAAACATTTAATAAAATCCTAACGTTTTTCTTCAATAATTAATTAACATTTTATTTATTAGTGGTCAAATTTTTTTCTTTCTCTCTCTCTCTCTCTCTCTCTCTCTCTCTCTATATATATATATATATATATATATATATATATATATATATATATATATATACTTCCAGGATCCGATGAGATTATTTTGAGCTCAAGAAATGCAGCCATCCAGTTTTTTCTCAGTTTCACAAAACAGGATTAAGAAATAATTTCTTTCTTTTATAAAGTAGATATATTATTTATTTAATAAATAATCATTTTGTCATTAGCCTTGATGTTTCTGTATTGATATATATACAAACACATTTTAACAACTTGCTAAAGCTGAAATAATTTTCTCGTACTCGGAAATTGCTTGAAGAAATATTTGTATGTTCATGTGTTCATCAGTTCCATGGATTAATGTAACAGTGTTATAGAAGGGTGCAAATCCTAATACAGGAATTCCTTTCTGTAAAAAGTAAAACAGAATAAATTAATAAACATTATAATGCAAGTGTAAATAATATAGAATTGAACATACTACGCTATAACGGTAATATTATGCTACAACTTCTATTTTTAACTAATGGTTAAACTCTGGTGGTTTTTAAAGAAATAGTAAAATATGTAGATGTCATTATAATCGCCTGAAGTAGAATTCGTAAGGAGGTCAAAAAACTACATCTTAAATTCTGATTTCTCTACATAAAGCTTTTTAAATTTTCAGAAATGATCTGAAACTAGAATATAATTTGCTAAAAAAATGTTTTAAAGATCTCTTTTAGGTGAAGAAAAGATTAGGAAAATAAATTAAATTAAATTATTTATTGACGTCCTCTTTTTGCAACTAAGGCTAATTGGGACGGGTTATCTACAGGTTACCACCCTTTTCTAGCCAGGGTGGGACTAAGGATTTTATTTAATAAATAAAGAAATGAATGTTAATTTTCAATGTAACGAAATAACAATTTTCAGGAATAAACTTGGAATTGTAGCAATACCTGTCTAGCGAACCTTCCGTCAGTTGCTCCAAAGCAGTTAACTTTTATTATATCATGGCCTCTGAAAAAAAAAATGCCATCATATATATATATTATATTTCAGAATTATCAACTATTATAAAGAACATTGACCAGTAATTTGCCATGCATAAAAAATTTGAAGATGAAGCCGTGACCTCAAAAGTACATTATAATAAAACTTTTACAACGTGTAAGTTTTAGCAGATTTCCCTTAAGGAAAATCAGCTATTGAGGTTGTACTCAAGACGGAAATTTCGAAATTTTTCTTCAAATGTCCATCGGTCCTACCTAGTAGATGACGAAAATGAGTTCCGTTCAAAACGGTATATATATATATATATTTGTCTGTTACCGCTCTCGCGGTCGTAATTTTTGTTCGATCGTTACCAAACTCGATATTTAGACGTTTTATGTAAAAAAAAAGATCAAGTTCGTTAACTGCTGAAATCGGACCAGGGGGAGGGGGGGTTTAAATTGGAGGATTTTCGAAAATTCGAAATATCTCCGTTACTATACGTCAGATCGAGAAATTGTACAGAATTAATCTTATTGCAAATTAAATTTACTATAAATATTGTTATATACATTTATTCTCTATCTTGAATATTAACCGAGATATTTGCATTTTTATTAAATGTGGACCGATAACGCACGAGTGACTCTCTCGCCAAAAGCTAGTTCGGCCGTTTTCGTAACTGTTCGGCTCTCGTGAAATTTCTCTATTGTAAAACTTCACGTGGGAAATCTGCATAGTTTACGCAGCCTCTGCGTGACGGACTTTTTTCTTCTTAATTATGGACCTTCAACGGCTAGTCACAAACATTAGAGTTGAATTTTAATAATAAACGTACTTACAATTTTTTCAGTGTTGTTTCCAATTTGACGAAAAATGGATTGTCATCATGACAAGTCCTATGCGTTTTAGAATCTTTTTGGATGAACTTAGCATGAACGCCTTCCCCTGCTTTGTTTAAAACATCCTGAAAGTATATAACAAATAAGAAAAAAAATGTTTTCTTTAGTACTCATAATTTTAAAATTTGAAGCAAATGGGAGTGGTTGAGATGAAAAATTTGTTTTACTGATGGTTCATGTTTTGTATTTAACCTATCGATAATACATATTTAATAAAGTGTAGATTTTAGTCAGTGGTTACACGGTTTTCATGAATCGTTTGGATTAAAATGACAAACACCTGTTTCTGAGCCGATTGCTTTAGCTCAACCCGATCATAACGAATTACTACCGAAGAGGCGAATTGTTCTTACTTTCAATAGCCAAGTCTCACTCAAGCTCATGAATAGAAATTTAAAAAAAAATAATGGGAAACACCAGATTATAATAGACTGAATCTAAAACAATGCGGCACAAAATTAAACAAAAAAATAAAATAAGCACCAGTTAAAAAATTTTTACCACTGATAATACTGGTAATGGTCAAATATTCTGAAATGCCGGCAATTGTGACTTATAGCTAAACTAACCCGATTCGAATAATTTGTATACATTGGATCAAATTTCAAAGTAATGGAAGTCAATAACGATATCAACTTTGGACTGGTTAGCTAAACCTTCCCTGGAGAATGAAAATCATCGTTTTGACCAACGAAGTATAATTGTCACCAGACGTTCTCTTGTAATCATTATGACTTACGAACTTCTTCCTGCACAATGCTTTAACTACTTAGCCGTCCGTTTCTATTTGCTTAGTTTTCTGAGTCAGCCTATTGTTTTAAATCCCGAACAATCGGTGAGCATGACTATTTCTTGTTCCATTAATACTAGCTATGGCTTGTAATAACAGTTTTCCGACATTCAAGACGATAGAGCAGGTTTTCAAAATAACTAACACTATCTCATGGACTTATAACGTATAACAAGAACTTTAGACTACTACCGCTCACGGTAGGCGGCAGCAAAAGTTATTACGAAAAATGTAAGTTGTACAAAAAAAGATCAAACCTTGAGGAACATAGAACCCTTTAAAAATTTTCTGACGAATGTTAAGTAATGAGAAAAAGAAACGCCTTCATGCAAGGACGGCATAAACAAAGAAGATTTCCCAACTGCAGAAATTATACAAAGGGTTCCATTATCATCTGTCCTTTAAGAAGATTTTTTGCTTCACAAAAATCAGCTTTTGAGGTTGTACTCATGACGCGATTTTAGAATTATGTCGTCAAATACCCATCGACCTCCAATCATAGTATCTATAAGTACTAAATTCCAATATTAAAATATTGTAAATAATTAAGGTGTAAATTTTTCATATATATTAGTTATTACCTGAAGCCACCTTTGAATGGTTGCATGATCTTCGTCAGCACCAATTCTCATATCGAATCCAATAACGAATTCTGAAGCTCCTCCATTCTCTTGTCTTGGTCCCTGAAAAGGATCAATTTCGTATTTAGCCTTTTAAACTTTCATGCTAAATATAATTGAATCGAATTATAAACTAATCTATTTATATAAAACTTATACAACACACTGCCCGTGAGCTGTTTTTCCGTAGAGATTAGTATGAATTGGATTCATTTGTATTTGACAAGAATGTTCTTAGGACTTATTGTCAATTAGTAGTAAATACTATACACGTGTTTGTTTGTGTATGAATGAAGTTATCTTCATTAATATTAAGTATTTACAATTATGCAAGGATCAAGAATTATAAGGAAAAAACAGAATTCGGGAACGACACAATTTTACCCATTTGAAATATCGACCCATTTAGGAAACTATTCTAACTCGGTGGTTTAACCGAGCTGTTTGTCTTTCTCCTAAAGTTCTGGACAGTAGAGGGACCAATTGATCAGGGTAAATAAAAAGGCCTTGTCGTCTACGAGTATTTATTATGCAAAGTGCCCATTCAAAGAGGAATCTATATCATCAGTGCCTATTGACAAAAGAAAATGCTTATAAGAATGGGTATGCCATACGTATCATGACCAAACATGTGTAGAAAACAGTAATTTATCAATAATACTAAAACAAACTATATAGATGTCTAATACCTTGTAGAATGAAATAATGTTTGGTGGACAGGCGAATAGTACTGTGTAAGGTACAGAGATTTCCTTTGATCATTTCTTTTACGGGTACAGTCTCGGAAAACATTTGGGCTAAGTTATGAAAGCTAGGCATTGTAACAGTCAAAAAGTCTTTATGCCCTGAGTGATGGGATTTGTCGAGCCCCTGGAAAAAAACGTGTCCAATATGTTGTACTCTAGTTATCATGCTTCTTATGTTGGACAGAGTGGCAGAAAAACAAGGTCAAGGTTAAAGGAGCTCATCACACGAGGAACTGAATTTTTCCCACACGCCAATATAGAGAACCATGATTTAGACACATCATTAAAATATGGAAACAAGATTATAAATTAGGCTGAATGAGCGGATATAAATAGAAACGACTATTAAATAAGCTATGATCTTGTAACTAAGCGCAAAACGTACTAAAATTTGCCAACGTCAACTTCTTCCCTTATGAGGAAGCATATTTATCGAATTTAAGGAACTCTCTATTATAATGAGAATGAAATATGGCATTAATTTTGAACATTTCATACCTCCAATGTTGTTAAGTTAATGGTGGTTACATCTCCTAATGCTGCTAGATTTCCTGCAATGTTATACCTCTTGACTTCCTTTTCCCTGAAGTCCATGAAGCTGTCTATTACAGCCCTTGCTTTTTCGCCTGCTGAATCTTTATGTAAAACGAAATCGTCACTAATAGTTCCAGGGCAGTGAATGTTCATAGCTAAAAGGGTTTAAACACAAAAAGAATAAATGAATGAAGGGAAAAATGAAAATGAAAGGAATAGAGAATTAACAAATCACGTTTTTTTTTTTTCTCTAATACCAAATATATACTTATTAAAAAAATAATGACCTCATGGGGATTCGAGAACATAAATGCATCCTTTATGGTATATTGGTAACATTTGCTAGCCTTATTTTACGGAGATACAATGCCTGCCTTCAAGTATAGATTTAAGATATTTTTGCTCACCAGCAGTTGGGACATTTGTACCGTAAGCCGGTTAAACTCGTAAGAGAGACCCAACTACTGCCAACAATGAAATGTTTTGTTTGTACCAAAATGCCGAGGCTCGTGGTTTAGCAGGAATTATTTATATCCTGTAATCATTTTGAATTTTATATTAGATTCCACAATATTTCTCTCTGTAGCTATTCCTCTCATATATTTAAATGTGTGCTCTCCAATTCCACTGGATTAACTGTCTCTCAAGGTCGTTTAGGGGTTCTGAGGCAAAGTCCGCTGTTCTTGGAAACTCTTCCATTAAATCTGATAACTCCATGATATTGTGCTTAACGACTAAAGTTAAAGTTTTCCTTGTATTATAACTATTGTAAAGTATAAAACTAGAGTTCCGAGATCCTTAAGAGGAAACAAAAATTAGTTGATCAAAAATAGATTAGTGTATATATGAATTTTATGAAGATTGATCATAGATTTGCTTATTATTTCATTCAGAGGAATAAGAGTACAATTATGAGAAGGAAGTGATTATTATATATAAGAATAATTTGGACATTTCATTTGGTTAGACAACTTTATGAAGCACTATTAATTTGAGGAAATAAATCTTGTATTATTCTCTCAAAATGTCATTTACTTTAAACTAACATCAACGACAAAAAGACTGATAGCAAAAAAATTAAAATGCAACAACGAATTTACTTATTCAAGATTTTTTACTAATTTAATGTACCAATTATGAAAGGAACTTTATCATTGGAGATATCTTATCGCACTTGAGATAAGAGGAAGACAGACCTCCCTGTTGGTAGTTCCTAATCCCCTGTCTGATGTAACCTACAATGAAATATAATTTTTTTTTTTTTTTTTTTTTTTTTTTTTTTTTTTTTTTTTTTTTTTTTACATTTTTCCCCTTCCTGATATGTCACAATTAGTAATAACAGTTCTTGATATTTAATTTACCTTCAAATAAGTTTAAAATAAATATGACTCATTCCAACAAACTGGAGAAATTTGCGGAGCTTATTCAAATGAGTTTCTTGCAAATTTTTCGAAAAATAAACTTCATGCAGGACCCAATATATTCTAGTGATGTACTTATGATGTTATAATATAATAGTAATTGTACAACTTAATTACAAAAAAAGTCCTTCAAAAAACTAAGCAGATCTCCCACGCGAAGGTTTACAATAGATAAATACACATACAGGTAACACTACCGTAAATGCTCAGTAAATGTACAATAAAAGGCTGAATTGTAAACAAAAAGGCAAGCCAACCTCGTAGCGCTGCTATTAATTTTATTGAAAACAATTTACTAAAGCTAGTGGTGTAATTTGTAATGAATCAGAATCACTTTTATCTCAATCACTCAAATTTTAGTAATCCAGAAACAAAAGAAGCGGGGGGGGGGTCAACAGAACGTATTTGCATATATCTCACATGAAAACAATATTTGGTATTTAGGCTTCAATTAATATATTTTAAGAGAGCATTGTTTGTGTAACACTAGTAGAAGTGGAGGTTTCCTGGAGGATGAAAACTGAAAAATGCATATATCTCGGTTAATATTCTAGATAGAGAATAAATATATAGAACAATATTTACAGTAAATTTAATTTACAATAAGATTGATTTTATACAATTTTTTGATCCGACTAATGGTAACGGAGATATTTCGAAGTTTCGAAAATCCCCCCTCTAAACCCCCCCCCCCCTATCTCTGGTCCGATTTCAGCCGTTAACGAACTTGATCTGACTTTTTACATAAAACGTTTAAATATCGAGTTTGGTAACGTTATTGATTAAACGAAAATTGCGACCGCTAGAGCGGTAACAGACAATAGATGGCTTCTGTGAATTGTATTTTTGCTTTTTTTTGGGGGGGGGATGTATTCATTTTAATGTTCAATTATTTTCCTAAGAAAATATTAAAAATTATAGGTGAAAGGTCGAAAGGCAAAAGGTGAAAAATGAAAAAACACTTATGAAATTATGTTCACTCATGTTATCTCTTTACTTTTTTCACGCTCCTAATTTCGGTTTTTCTGGAGTTGTTATAAAAATAGATCTGACCTTCTAAAGCGGTCAAGTCTAAGTGACAAGTCGGAGAAAGGAAAACACAAATCAGCTGTTTACATTGATATCTGCTTTGAAAAAATGGATTAAAGAAGAACCATTGCCTCTTATATATTTAATCAATTTGCTGTTTGCTAAAATACTTGAGAAGTTTATTATGTAAATTTCTAATCTCAGTTGTTTACAACGTTCTGTTTGTTTTTAATTTTGTTTATATGATACTTTTTTTTATGAAAATGATATTAATTGCCCCTTAATTAATCTCGAAAAAATGAAAACTCATTAAGAGTCATTTTGAATGCCATACTTTTAGAAGGCCACAGTAATTAATGTTCCTGATAGTTTTCCACCTCTTCCTTCCTCTTGGTTCTGTAGTGGTTCCTCATATGTCTACTATACTCAGGCCATCTTTGAATGGCCGTGCTTTTATTCCAACGCCTTCCTGGTATACTCATGTGGCTGTCTTGGGGGTTCCATTCTTTCCAAATGTATTAATCTTAACGTTGAGCTTGCCAAAACATCCCGTTAATTAATTATACACTGGCTGGGGCTGTTTTATGGGGCTTTTTAAAAGCTGTTTTCCCCCGGACTAAGACTACTTTCTGCTTTCATTGGTATCGTTAATATGATGTCCGTCATCTATCCGAATTTAATGTTGTTGTGTTCCTTGGGACAAAACTTTTTGCCATCTCAGTATCATATGCTCGTAGATGAGGGGGGGGGGGGAGGAAGGGTTGGTGTATGAACACCAATGGAGTGAATAAAAGCCCGTCACGCAGGGGCTGCTTAAACTAAGCAGATTTTCCACGTGAAGTTTTACAATAGAGAAATCGGCATACTAGTAAGAGTAGTAGTAACGAGTCTCTAAATCATTTTCACGGGAGCCGAACAGTTACGGAAACGCCCGAACTAGCTTTCGGCGGAAAGTCACGAATAGAACCAAATCAGGCGATCTCATCTCGTCCGTTATCCGCACACACTTCATAAAAATGCATATATGTCGGTTAATATTCAACATAGAGAATAAATGTACATGTCAATATTTATAGTAAATTTAATTTGCTATAAGATTGTTTCTATACAAGTTTTCGATCCGACGTATAGTAACGGAAATATTTCAAATTTTCGGCATTGCCCTCTCTAACCCCCCCCTCCCTCTTGTCCAATTTCAGCCTAAATATATAGTTTTGAACGGACCTCTTTTTCGTCATCTCCTGGGTACGATCTCAATAGCTGATTTCCCTTGAGGGAAATCTATTAAAATTAAATTATAGTTTTCTTAACTCACTATAATCATTGGAGCGCAGTACAGAGCTCGGGTTCCATTCGGCCCAGTTCATAGCCTACAGTTGAATGCGCTAATCTCAAAGGCTGTGCACATCGTTGGAAAGGGGGGTCCAACCTTTGAATTATAAAATTCCAAAATCGTTGGTATATGTACAGTTAAATTTGCGTTTTCATCCCCACCTTTTTTTTCTATAACTGAAAACTAGTTAGTGTACTGAATAAATAATATTTAAAGAAATCTAATATTACTTGTAGGCACAGGGTCAAAAATTAAATAAACACAAATCTTCTTAATTCACTTTATTCACGGTCTACTTGTTTCGCTTTCTTTACTTCAACGTCTCTTCAAGAATATAATCTTTACGCCTAAAACCAAAGTCATTCCGTAGCCTAGAGGGACATCCTTTCTCTAGACCGGCTTCCTCTATACTGATAGAGAGAAAACCTGGCACCGAATCCTACCATAAATCGATACATCGTTACAAATCCATATTGTTATACCTATACAAACTATGTTTGTTTTAAAAGAAATAAAACTAATTCTAGAAGAAGTAGCGCCAATATTTCAAATTAACTTAACAAAATGATAAGAAAGCTAAAGCTACTTTGTGAGTAACTAATCTCAATCTCCTGGCGTTGGAGTAAAGAACGCGAAACATGTAGAAAGTTAATAAACTGAACTAAGGAGAGTTGTGTTTCAATATAATAATATAATTCTGACCCAGTGCCTAATTAGATTAATTTCTTTTTTGGGCCATTGGTTATTCGTATCCAGAAAAATATCATCATAAAACGTTGCTCCATGATGACAATTTACTGAATACGGTATCATTTATACATAGATACATATTACAAGATATATGTGGGTAATTATGGGGGCAAACGGTCCACTTACCCCAACGACATCTTTCGTTTTTATGTATGATTGCATTGTCATCTGTTGAACAGCATCCTTCGTCTAGGTCAAAGCCAATATTAAGGTCTTTGAAACTATCAGTTTCCACGAACTTCGCCATGCCTTCAGCACTGCCGATTTCTTCATCTGTATTTCACAAATGAATAAACTAAGCCACATTTCAAGTATATAAATCTTACACTATTACTTCAATATTAAGCAATATTATCTGAAATCTATACATTTGTTAGGGGACTGACTTGGCAATAATATCCCCATTTTTCTGTAGTAATAAATACATCTCTAGGGGTTGTCTATTTTTCTATTTAAATTAGGCGGGGAAAAAAAATGTATTGCAATTATAAGTGAACCATCTATTCTTAGGAATAACGTTGACTATATTAAAATTCGAAATTTTAACTAGGTGGGGGGAGGACTTTGACGTCATAACACATATTCATCAATATCTACATTAATATTGGTTTTATCTAGAAAATGTTAAGAAACTGTCTCTCTATATTTCTCTCTCTCTCTCTCTCTCTATATATATATATATATATATATATATATATATATATATATATATAGACACACACATACTTATTAATCCTTTCTTATAATGAAAATAAGTGTGTACTAGAACAAAATATGTAAGCAATGTTGAAAATATAGTTGAGTAGTGATGAGACGAATTTATTGATTGTGACCTACTTTGGAATAAACTGTTAGGAAGAAAGCCGCATTTTTTCATTAGCCTCTCTCAGTCTGAGTTTCTATAAATTAAAAGTTCAGTACTGAGTCCACTATGGTACAGTTTGATATAGTTCAGGAAGATGTATTACTATAACGCAATGTAGTAAAGGATCGTGAACCTACGATCTCAGGATTTTACTTTTAATAAACTTTAAGTTGTAGAATAAAACGTGAATTAAAGGCAATATTTTAATTAAATCGCAATGCTTTGCTATTTTTATAACCACCTGTTGTTGACAGGTCAATGTAAATATTGTTTCCAGTTGAAATAAAATGATTCATTTATGATTGATTTATGATTCTTTTTGTGACTTTTACCCGAAGCCGGCAAAAATTTTGAATTTTATTCTATAGATTGACTTTATAACGTTGAAAATGTTATTAAGAGCAGAATTTACTAGTTGCATTTTCTCACTAAAATTAATAAAATCTAAATGGTGGATATATAAACTACTCTCAATAGAGTTTATAAAGCATGCAATAGTGTGAGTTGGTTGGGTAGGGTTTCCGTTCTACAGACATCAAGAAAATCTTTTTGCATTCACTCACGCTCTCGGCGGCCAAATTTCGAAATTGGTGATTGAGAATATACACATTCTCTTTTTTTTATATATATATTTATTCCAATATAATAGATTACATAGAATGTATTGAAAAATATATGTTTAACAACATTTTAAAAGTATTAATGGGTATATGGGGAGTTTACCTGGTACAATTGTCATATGTACTGTCCTCTTCAATTTGACTCCTGAAGCTCTCAGTCTTCTTATAGCTTCTAACTCTGCGATTGTCGCGCACTTCATATCTTGGGATCCTCGAGCATAAATATTGCCATTATTGTTTACGTAAGCGCTGAATGGGTCGTATGTCCATTCTTCCTGATAACAGATAGGATTCAGTAGATTAATTAAAGAAAACTGCAAATGGCAAATAAAGTATATCTGTGGCAGGTAAACAAGGAAATTGGAAACCTCGAGGTATAAAAGAGAAAAAATAGTGTCGGTAAGATAAAAAATATTTTAGCTACCAAAAAGGAATCTTGGGAAAGCTTTTTAGGGTTATAGCCTCGTACTTTGGTAGGTTCATTCTCTTGGACTGCTAATGTTAGATTGGCTATCAGAAGTTATATCCATATATAGCATATGGCTATCAAGAAAATATAAGCTTTGTATATTGGTCCTGATATTATAAAGCAATTCATAGAGATCGCTCTTATTTCTGGAAGACTCTTGGCTTGACAGAGTATCGCATATGGTAGAATTGGAGGACGGGCTCCAAATTCTTAGAGGCAAAGGGCAGAGAAATTACTATAATTCTCTGTTCAGGAATATATTGGAAGCAGTAGGCCGTTTGTTGGAGCGCAATCTATCCTTACAGATTGCTGTTCATGTGTGCCGCAAACAAATTTGTGATTGGACAGATAGAGTAAAAATAAGGTCAACTAACAATGAACTTATTGTTGCTTTCCAAAAAGCTAAACGATATTAAACTTAGGGAGACAATGCATGACGGGTGGTGGAACCCCAAGGTCTATGGTCAGTGGATTTTAGAATCTCTTTACTGACATGTCTTGCCAAGTTACAAATGCAAGGCAGCTAGGTGTGACTTTTGTCAACTAAAGGCCTTAAACGGGGGTGTAGTCTTCCAAGTTCGATTTTCAGAGTTTACCATTGCAAGGTCCGTCTGTGCCACAGCGCAAACTGTGGTAAAGCAAACAAGAGCAGACCTTTAATCAGGAATAAAAGAAAAAATTAACATCTTAAAAATAGGAACTTATGATCCTTGATCGAAAACATGGGCAATGGATTATCTCTATGGTTAATGCCGTGAAATGGGTTTTACCTGGGTTGTAAAAAAAAATTCCAACTGATGTA
Source organism: Riptortus pedestris (assembly GCA_019009955.1). Lineage (NCBI taxonomy): Eukaryota > Metazoa > Arthropoda > Insecta > Hemiptera > Alydidae > Riptortus > Riptortus pedestris. The sequence continues at coordinate 106,306,113 of CM032230.1, read as the reverse complement.
CATATTCATTATTATGTATGTAATGGAGATAAATTTGTTATAAACTACCTTAATAACAGGTACAACATCCATATGAGAATTCAAAAGTATAGATGGCAGATGGGGTGATTCTCCTTCCCATGTCAGGATTAAAACAGGACGAGTTTCACTCAAACGTACTACTTTTGATTTAAGGCCAATTTCAGTTCCCAGCTTCTTGAGAAAGGAAACACAGCCATCTAAAAAAAAAATACGCCTCACTATTGATAATATAATGGATTAAGGATTAGTTAAATCAATGTTACTCTTAAGGGGGTTTAAAGTTGCACCAATTTCACCATAAAAAGACCGCTCAACAAAAAGAACCCATTGAATAATTAGAACAATTATATCACGGTTGAATATTTTCGCCAAACGTTTAAACGGAATGAATAGAAAACAATATCCATAACATTATTTATTTATATAAACAGAATAGAAAAAAAGAACAAGATTATTTAATTATATGGAAAACTAACTAAATATGTAATTAAGAAGTTTAAAGTAATAAAAGGATGAATGTAGTAAGCTGAACTTCCTTGGAATTAAAAAAATTATTTCATAACTCAAAAATGTATTCTGCCATGAAAAAAAAAAAAGTATAAATGAATATAAAGGAGGAAAAAGAGTAATTCTCATCAAGAGAAAACATATTGATGAGGCCGATTGTTTTGATGATAAGTATTTGTTTATGGTTTCTATCCTGCATGCTGACTTTCAGTCAAGTCTTTTTCGAAAGCAACAACTTCTCTTTGACCTGAGCACAGCGTGTTCATTTTAACTCAAGCATATAGAATGTTTTCCGTGAATTCGGTTACCATGTAAACGTTTTTTTCGCTAGTCCCCTCTTTTCTTCTGTAGAAAAGATGCTTATAACCTCCAGTTATATTATATAGTTGAGGCGTCTCCAATAGACGATAGTCTCTATTGTTCGCACAGGCATTTTCAAAAGTAAGTTGACATTTTTTGGTTTATCTCTTAAATTTTAATTTTCTAAACCTTCCGAAATGAATCGCTGGCTCAGGTACTGACGAATAATAGACCTTTTGTTTTTTTTAGAGCACCACTCAGGTTATAAAATTCTCTTTTCTGATTCATCATGACTTACTTCCCTATTTGGATTTGTTGTTAGTATTAATTTTTATTGTACGTTTTTTACGGAACTAGTGGCTTAAGAAGTGGCCCATACAAAAAAGTTGGTCCATTCATAATGTACTTTTAAAAATATGTTTTTCTCATATTAGCAGGTTTGACAAACACAAAAAACAACTCTTAGTTATACAAATTTTAATTTATAATAAATCTAGATTTCCGGAAAAGGTGGAGAATATATATTAATAATCTATTATCTCTATGTAAATTAATATTTGTTTTACTCGCCCACTAATGAATGGATATATTTTTTTTCACTCTTCCCAGAAATAATATTCAATATTAGGCATTAGAAAATGTAACGCGAATGAGTATCTGTTAACTGCCGAAAAAGCTACGTATAATTTTCAAAATAATTTATTACAAATAATTCTTGCTAGTTTACTAGTGGCCTTTAACTCGCATTTATTTTAATGATAATGCTGGAATTTTAAAATATTTATTAGTTCTTCATTTACTCGGAAAACTATGGAAATAAAAATTTATACCCCTAAAGGTTTGCCAGACTGGACAAATAATGTAATCGAAATGCCCTGTTTTTCAGTTTCTTTCGCCGATTGATTACAATAATTTATAGGCTTGAGAGTTATAGGATTAATACTAGACAATTAAGATATCTAGAATTCATAATTTGTTCAAAGAAAATTCCATAAATAATTTTGACGACCTTCATTATAATTATTCATTTCCTTGTTAATTAAGTGAAACTCCATATTTCTTCGCCTATCATAGTAATTAAATATTGAATCTTGACAGAACCTACTATTTTCATGGTAAACACTCAACTTTTCCTTAGTTACATTATGCAGTTATATAATAGATGTATTTTATAGATTACATTGTCTCTCTTAGATAGTTCACTGAAAACGATTCTTTCATGAAACTAAATGTAAGGTATGACATAAAACAGTAAGTATTACCGTAGTCGGGAGTCGGATGAACCGATTGAATTTTGAGGTATTCCTTGAAATTTCCTACAGCCCTATCATCATTAACTGCCGGCATGGCTGGACAAGTCAGGATACTGGATAAGAACACTGTACCAAAATGGTTGCCAGCAGGGAGTGTGCGGCGAGAATAACTGAGGCAACACCTTTACCTGGTGCAGTTATATAGTACTCCCTCTTAAACCTCCCGCGGTATGACAGCAATTACGGGGAATATTTTGGTTCCCAAGCAGCTTCTTTTCTCTCGGGCAGATTGGCCTGTTCTCTAAGTATTTTATAAGAAATTTATTCATATATTCGTTTAAATATGTAGATAAACCTGAATATAATTGAAGACACATTACCATTAAATTAAATCTGGTTTTACTCTGTTAACTCTGTACCCTGTGAAATTTCTATTTAACTTTTAATAAATGCGCATCCATTCATTTTTTTAAGTAATAAAGCTCAATTGTGATTTTGATTTTATTTTTACGTTCACTGATATTTTTTTTTACAAACACATAAATAGCCAAATTTTAGCAATGTAATAAAATCTGCAAACTGTATTAAATATAATTAAATTTAGGATCTGAAGAAATGTAGAAAGTCCGTCACGCAGGGCCTGCGTAAACTAAGCAGATTTCCCACGTGATGTTTTACAATAGAGAAATTTCACGAGAGCCGAGCAGTAAAGGAAACGGCCGAACTAGCTTTTGGTGGGAAAGTCACTTGTCCGTTAGCCACCCAGAGATAATAAAAATGCAAATATCTCGGTTAATATTCAAGATAGAGAATAAATGTATATAACAATGTGTATAGTAAATTTAGTTTCCAATAAGATTGGTTCTGTAAAATTTTTCGATCCGACGTATAGTAACGGAGATACTTCGAATTTTCGAAAATCCTCCCTCTAAACCCTCCCTCCCACTGGTCCGATTTCAGCCGTTAACGAACTTAATCTTTCTTTTTACATAAAACGACTAAATATCGAGTTTGGTAACGATCAAACAAAAATTGCGACCGCTAGAGCGGTAACAGACAAATATATAGATAGATAGATCTATATATATATATATATATATATATATATATATACAGTTTTGAACGGACCTCATTTTCCCGCGGTATGACAGCAATTACGGGCAATCTTTTGGTTCCCAAGCAGCTTCTTTTTTTCGGGCAGATTTGCCTGTTCCCTAAGTATTTTATAAGAAATGTATTCATATATTCGTTTAAATATGTAGATAGGCCTGAATATAATTGAATACACATTACCACTAAATTAAATCTGGTTTTACTCTGTTAACTCTGTACCCTGTGAAATCAAACTTCTACTTAATTTTTATATTATAAATGCGCATCCATTCATTTTTTTAAGTAATAAAGCTCAATTGTGATTTTGATTCTATTTTTTACGTTCACTGATTAATCAGGATCTTATTAATTCACAAAGGCTAATCGAGACATGGTTTCTACAGGTTACCACTTTTTTTCCATCCAGGACGAGTGAGTTCGACACTAAGTTCCTATTACCCAAACAGGAATCGAACCCATCCATTAATAATTCTAGGTACAAAGAGTCTCAAGACCAATGCAAAACGTAATTATTACTTTACTTCAATGTTATTTAAAAATGTTATCACAATAAATATTCTAAGAATACAAATCTTGCCTATTATCATACATCTAATAGACAAACGGTGGCCTTCAACTAAGTACCTCGTCGTATCTATCAGCTCAAGTACACTACCTTTTATTAGTTACATGGATCAATACATTTTTCTTACTTTCCAAGGTACTTTGTTATCATACTATTGAAAAGGAGTCCGTGGCATTGACATTACATTAAGTACCTTTAACTTTCCCTTAAAAAAGTACGAACTACCTTTCCTGACGAAGGTTGTCTACCATTTGACTTTTTAAAAGAATGTTCATGATCATTACCTAATTAAGCATTTAACGTGTCATGGGGTTATGAATCCCTACCCTTCCACCTTACTACCCGCAGTGGTCTTAGAAAACGTCTTTAAAAGGTAGTCCATGATCTTACCCTATAGTCCAATATGTCCCTTCAACATGCCATTATAAGCGAATCTCTGGCCTTTACCTTACTGTCCGTGATAGTCTTTTAACTAAAACACTGATATAACGAAATCCATGGCTTTTGCCTTAATTTCCGAAGTTAAACATGCAGATCAGTATTCACGAAGATAACATTAAACTTGGCGTTAAAAAGGAATCCATGACCTTATCTTACTCTTCAAAGTAACATTAAACTTGGCGTTCGAAGAGAATCCATGACCTTACCTTACTCTCCTAAATAGCATTAAACGGCGTTGAAAGGGAATCCATGACCTTACCTTACTCTCCTAAGTAGCATTATACTTGGCCTTAAAAGGGAATCCATGACCTTACCCTACTCTCCAAAGTAACATTAAATGGCGCTGAAAGGGAATCCATGACCTTACCTTACTCTCCTAAGTAGCATTAAACTTGGCCTTAAAAGGGAATCCATGACCTTACATTACTCTCCAAAGTAACATTAATCGGCGTTGAAAGGGGATCCATGCACCTTTCCTTACTCTCCTAAGTAGCATTAAACTTGGCCTTAAAAAGGAATTCACGACCTTACCTTACTCTCCAAAGTAACATTAATCGGCGTTGAAAGGGAATCCATGACCTTACCTACTCTCCTAAGTAGCATTAAACTTGGCCTTAAAGGGAATCCATGACCTTTCCTTCCTCTCCAATGTAACATTAAACTTGGCGTTGAAAGAGAATCCATGACCTTCACTTTCATTTAATACCTTCAAGATAACTTTACACTTGCAATAAAAAGGGATCTATGGTCTTTATTTAACTGTCCAAGATAGTCACAGACGCTTAAGTTATTGTTACAGACATATAAAGAGACAGACATCACTAAAAATTAATATTCAGTTAATCCATGGATTCTAACCAACAGTCCTAGGACGAGGACCTTGCTGTACCAGTGGACCTGCCATATTAGCCAAGAGAATGATGTGGCTTATAGGATGGTGCTGTATTGGATCGATTTGATTGAGCTTACTGAGTACCTGGCATTAACCTTGCCCTTTTTAGGGAACAGTCCGTAAATATTTAAGTGACCCGAAGCTGTCGGTTAGACATCTAGGCTCCTTTCAAATAAAAACCCAGTCAGTTACAAAACATTTACTTAGCACATAATGTTTCGAGACAAACCTAATATTCAGCGCTAATTGATACATATATATATATATATTTTTACAAACACATAAATAGCCAAATTTTAGCAATGTAATAAAATCTGCAAACTGTATTAAATATAATTAAATTTAGGATCTGAAGAAATGTAGAAAGTCCGTCACGCAGGGCCTGCGTAAACTAAGCAGATTTCCCACGTGATGTTTTACAATAGAGAAATTATTTGATCAGTAAAGGAAACGGCCGAACTAGCTTTTGGTGGGAAAGTCACTTGTCCGTTAGCCACCCAGAGATAATAAAAATGCAAATATCTCGGTTAATATTCAAGATAGAGAATAAATGTATATAACAATGTTTATAGTACATTTAATTTGCAATAAGATTGATTCTGAATAATTTTTCGATGCGACGTATAGTAACGGAGATATTTCGAATTTACGAAAATCCTCCCCTCTAAACCCTCCCTCCCACTGGTCCGATTTCAGCCGTTAACGAACTTGATCTTTCTTTTTACATAAAACGACTAAATATCGAGTTTGGTAACGATCAAACAAAAATTGCGACCGCCAGAGCGGTAACAGACACATATATAGATAGATAGATCTATATATATATATATATATATATATATATATATATATATATATATATATATATATATATATATATATATATATATATATATATATACACACACAGTTTTGAACGGACCTCATTTTCGTCATCTACTAGGTCGGATCGATGAACATTTGAAGAAAAATTTCGTCATGAGTACAACCTCAATAGCTGATTTCCCTTAAGGGAAATCTGCTAAAAAGTGTAATAGCTGACATTGGTTATACATTTGTTGAAATCACATAATAAATATTTTTTTTGGGTCGGGCCCTTCTATTTAGCTTTGTACATTTGAGATGTGACCATCGAACCTAGAGATTGTATCTCTCTGCTCTCCCATGCAACAATATGTGTAATGAAATAATTATTTTACTGTGCTTCTATTACTCACATTTCTTGGAATAATGTTTTTTAGTATTCCTGTTAATTCAAAATGTATCACTCCACATAATATCAATTTTTTTTTTTCATTTGGAGAACTGGACTACCGCAAGACGAAGATGAGATGAGATATCACGAGGGAAACCTGTTTAGTTTACGCAGCTCTTGCGTGGCAAACTCTTTATTAAGGGACAAGGGATTGTTATGCATAGAATTCAAAGACTAATATAACGTTGTTGCTTATTTTAAAACAGGTATTCTAGGAATTTCACAATTTCTAATCTCTAAGCTCCCTCCTCTTCAGCTTGGGATAGTGGAATTCCCCAAATCTCACATTTAAATTCTTGGCATTTGATTGGTTCTCAATAAAGTTCTCTATTTTTCCAATTCTTGTCCTTTGATAAAAAGCCAGCCAGACTTTTGGTTCCAAATATTTATTCATTCATTTTGATTAGCTTCCGAAAGCTATTTTGGGAGCTCCTTTTTGACACCTACATTTTTTGTCTACTTTTGATGCCTCTTCAGTTATTCACACCAATTATTATTTTAATTCAGGCAAAGCTGAATTTCATTATCTTCGTGGAGTTAAAGTGAGCTGTTGATTATATGCATTATGGTAACAGTTCTGAAGAGGTTTCATTTTGGAAGTTGTTTGTAATGGTAACAAAGCTTTTTATGAAGAGTGCGTTGTGCTAGAAATTTAGTTGAATTGTTAATTTTAAACATATTAACTATATCTAGCGATTCAGAGGCAGAAAGCATTAAAATACTGTGGTTAGTCAGCTGTGTGTATTTTGTTATTCTTTAAACACCGGTGGTACACAGTACATGCAGCACCATTTTTTTGCTGATTTTTTGGAATGGAGTATGAAACTTTCAGGGCTGTAACGAACTATTTACCTTTGTACCTCGGTGCATGAACTTTAAACAATCTAGATCTATATTCTAAAAGAACTAGATAATGATAAATATTAAAACTTTAACAAAAACGTACCATTTTTGTTAAATAATTAACAGTTTATTCTTGCTCTCAAATTATATTCCTATTATACACTTCTTCATCCTAATGACAAAATCATTTTGAGCACGAAAGATATCTTCCAAGGATAATCCACCAATCCAGTTGTTCACATGAATGGATTTAGAAATTGTTTTAAGAAAAATATATATTATTAATTAAAAAAAACAAAACATTTTTATCATCTCCCTTGAAGTACTTTGTTTATATATACGTATATAGGAACACATTTTAACAATTTGCTAAAGCTGGAATAATTTTCTCATATTCAGAAATTGCTTGAAGAAAAGTCTGTATGTTCATGTGTTCATCGGTTCCATGGATTAATGTAATAGTGTTATAAAAAGGTCCAAATCCTAATACAGGAATTCCTTTCTGAAACATTAAATTGAATAAATTAATAAAAAAAGTATTAGTAAATTATATAGAATTAAACATAAAATATTGCAACGATTATTATATGCTCAATGCATTATAAAATAAAATATTGCAAACGAATTTTCTACAACTTCAATTTTTATCTACTTGGTATGAAACTTGGTATTTCATCATTTTTTAAAGGAATAGTAAAATATGTGCAGTACCATTACAATCGTTTTACGTAGTAAGGAGAAAAACTAAATTGTAAATATCGGTGTTTCCCTGCTCAAGATGTGGTTTATTATTTCTCCATATAAAAGGTCTTAAATTTTCAGAAATGTCCTAAATCCAGAACTTATTATTTTCTCAGAAAATGACTTTAAGATCTATTTTACGTGAAGAAAACTAAGGAATATAAATAAATAAAAAATGTAAATAATTATGATAATAAAATTGCAATTGATTGGATGTAACTTGGAAAAATAGCAATACCTGTCTAACAAACCTTCCGTCAGATGCTCCAAAGCAGTTAACTTTTACAATCTCATGGCCTCTGAAAAAAAAAAAAAAAAAAAATGTCATCATACATATATAGAAGAAAAAAGAACATTAACCAGAAATTCACATTATATAAGAAGAACATGAAGCATTACCCTAAAAAGTGCATTATAATAATACTTTTATAACGTGGAAGAATTCGATTTTTATCTAATTGCAATTATGGACTTCCACCGGCTAATCCCAATCTTAAATGTATAATTTTAATAAGTTTACTTACAATTTTTTTAGTGTTCTTTCCAATGTGACGAAAAATGGATTGTCATCTTGACAAGTCCTATGAATTTTGGCATCTTTTTGGATGAACTTAGCATGTACACCTTCCCCCGCTTTGTTTAAAACACCCTGAAAGTACATAACGAACAAAATGAAAATGTTTTCCTTGATATTTATAATTCCAAAAGTTTAAGCAAATGAAAGTAATTGAGAAGCCAAATTTCAGGACAAATGTGTCTTACGAAAATTTATTTAGACACTTAGAAGCAGACAAATTATATGTATAGCATGTTATGTTACTTTATATAAATATGTATTTAGCGTATTCAAACTGTCAATTGACACCGTCTGTATACCAGGCAAGGAATTTCCCTGCAAGACATTAATCGCAAATCAAATCATACCTCTTAGTATGAACAATGTAATGATTCGACTTGCCTGTTCTTGGAATTTTATTTAAATTCGTAGTGATTAGTTTCATTAATCATATTATTGCTTCAGTTTTACTGATAATATGATATATTTAACTTGTAGAAAATACGTTTTTAATAAAGTACAGTTTTTAATAAGTGGTTATACAGTTTTAATTAATCGGATGGATTAAAATGACCGACACCTATTACAGCTGATTACTTCAGCTCTACCCGATCATAATTTCAATACAACTATCAAATTACTACTACCAGAGATACAAATTTGTTTTGCTCTCACCAATTACAACAATTTGCAGCAAGCTCACCAATTAGAAATTGCCAAAATAACTTTAGCTAACTCTAAAACAATGCAGCTACAGAACTAAAATGAAAAAATAACGGTAATGGCAAAATATTTTGATATTCTAGCAAACGGTATATGTGCAACTGTATTTCTAGACTGCCAACAAACTTCTAGACTTACAAGAGATTTGTAGTTTAACTAACCCGAATCCTTTGTAGTTTAATTCGAATCATTTGTATATATATATATATATATATATATATATATATATATATATATATATATATATATATATATGACCTAATTTCAAGGTAAAAATGGCTTATTATTATATATTATCAAAGTCGGACAGCTACCTAAATCTTCTCTGGAGAACTTTATTAAAATCCGTGTTTTCACCAACGAAGTATATTTTCCACAAGGCCATTTCTTATAGTCATTATGATTTCTGAGCCAAGCAGATTTCCCATCTGGTGGAATGATACAAAGATCTAGAGACCTACAAGTGATCCATTATCATCTCTCCTTTTAGCAGATTTTGCGTAAGGGAAATCAGTTATTGAGGTTGTACTAGTGGTGCGATTTTTAAAAAAATTTCACCAAATCCCCAGCTACCGTATCCATAAAAATGTAATTCCAATATTAAAATATTGTAAATGTTTAAGGTGTAAGTTTTTCATATATATTAGTTATTACCTGAAGCCACCTTTGAATGGTTCCATGATCTTCGTCAGCACCAATTCTCATATCGAATCCAAGAACGAATTCTGAAGCTTCTCCATCCTCTTGTTTTGGACCCTGAAATGAACAAATTCATAAATAAATATTATATAAACGGTCTTTCAAACTTTCACACTAAACAGAATTGAATCGAATTATAAACTAATCTATCTGTATAAAAGAAATATCCCACACTACCCATGTGCTGATTTCTCGTAGAAATGAGTTAGAATCTTATTCATTTCTTTTGATCATAAATTTTCTCAATATTGTTCGTAGTTTATTAGCAAATTATATACACGAATGTGTTTATTTGTGTTTGATGAAAGTAATGTTTATTCTGATCTTAGTACTTAGAATTTTTAATTATACAAAGATCAAGAATCAAATGGGAAAAAAAAAATAGAATACAGAAACAAAAGGATTTAATCCAACAGTTCTTAAATGTCGCTGTTAATATGGTCTATCATTTTGGAAAATTGTCTAACTCGGTGGTTTGACCGAGCTGTTTGTCTTCCTGCTCAGTTCCTGGTCGGTAGAGGAACCAATCGATCAGGACCAATAAGAGCCCTTGTCCTCTACAAACATTTATTATTAAAATTGAACTTTCAAAGAGCAAACTACATCATCATTGCCTCTTGACCAAAAAAACAAATCGTATAAGAATGAGTATAACATTCATAGCATGACCAATCATGTATAAAACAGCAATTTATCAATAGAAATTACATACATGCCTAATATCTTGGAGAATGAAAAATGTTTAGTGGACAGGTGAATAGGTCTGGGCCAAGTAAAGAATTTTTGGTCTTAATTTCTTTTATGTGTTAGGAAAACTTGGCACGGTCTATAAGAGAAGTTGGTCTTTTATGTCCTGAGTGAAGGACTTTTTAGCCCCTGGAAAAGTTTAGTGTGTCCAGAATCTGCTACGCCAGTTGTGATACTTCTTATGTTGGACAGAATGGCAGAAAAATAAGATCAAAGTTAAAGGAGCACAAGAAACTGAATTTTTCTCACACAACCGCCTGAGGTCCTTTAACAAGGTTGAATCCTTTGTATTAAGCTGGATAGAATGGAGAAGGGAGAAATGATCATTAATAAGAAGGAAGAAGTGACTAGTCTTGGAGATGCCAGTGACACAGCTCTGACATCTCTTCAAGTTCAGAGCTTCAGTCTCCGGTTGCATTGCTTCATTCTGCATGACTCTAAGCAGGAACCTACATTTTAAATATATTCCCTATTGTTAATCTTGGCTCTTTTATCTCTCTTTTTTTCAAATTCACGCTACTTCCCCCGGAAAATTGTAGTCTTTGTTTTTATTGATTGTAGTATTGGTTTTTTATCTAATGAAGTAGTTTGTTATTTCTAATTTAGATGTTTTCATGTTATAATGTATTTTACAAAATCCTCCTGACTTACGCTTATATGTTTTAAATAAATGTTGACTCACTTTTAGTTTGTTCCTGTTTTTATCCTTGTTAGATACGTTTGTAATTTTGATCTAGTTTTATCGTTAAGTCAGTCATAATGCGATATACGAGATACGATATACATACTCGTATGTCCATTACTTGTATATTGCAGAAATATATATATATATATATATATATATATATATATATATATAGATAGAGAGATAGATTTGTGTGTGTGTGTGTGTGTAAAATTGTAACGTCTGTATGTACATCGACTTTTATTTTATTTTATTTTTAAATTTCACGAACTTTTTCGTTTCACATGAAATTGAAACCATCAACAAACCAACCATCAACCATACCACCGTTATCAACCATTTTTAGCTATGGTGTATATTTGTTTGTTATCTTTTTCCGCCGAAACTACTTGGCCGAATTTCATGTAACTTGGTATGTGTACACACTACTTGCCTTACTTAGACTACAGGCTATAAAAATATTCTCAGAGACGAATATGAGTGGGGCTATAAGAGAGGTCTAAAACGAAATATTTCGTTTCCTATTCGTTTTCGTCAAAGACGCACGTAACCAAAGTTGTTTATTGTTATTTAAAGTAATGTTTGTTATATACAGTTTTGTCGTATACCGAATTATAAATGAGATATATGCTAAAAATTATAGTGGGAGTCAATAGAGATATTGGTCACTAACGATTCAACCCAACTTAACTAAACTCGGTATGTGAATTAGCCCCACCCCTTCCGACCTCACATTGGTTTATGTTTACATGAGGTTTGATGCTTATACTTTTAGTAATGTTAGTGATATTCTCAGATATATGAATTTGTTTAAGTTTCATATGTAAATAATTTAAAAGTATGACCTATGGGGAGGTACACCCAGTTATTTCTGGTATTTATGAACTCTGTTCCATTAATAAATATTATACTTTACTGAATACACTGTATGCCATTATGAATATACTGTTTACTTAGACTATCAAAAGAGTATTTTTAATAGTGGGAATTGCGTAGGTAAAACAGCTGATATCTATGAGCTTTGGACCGCTTCTAGGGAAGGAAACGTTTTTTCAGACTCTTTTTATGCTTATGAATCATGACATAAAAATGCTACATACAAACGAGACGGTTATATAAGAATATTGAAGATAGTGAAGCCTCATGTAACAAATACTTTTATTATTAATATATCCACAGCAACGACGGGTACACAGGTATAAACCCTAAACACTGGGATGGGGGGAACATAAAAATATTGAGCAAAGTAAAGCCTTGCCAAAAAATATACTATCATCATTCAGCATCAAATAAATTCACAGGCGAAGGTAAGGACCTTAGCTAGTCTGTAATAAGAAAAGTCCGTCTCGCAGGTGCTGCATAAACTAAGCAGATTTCCCACGTGACATTTAATAATAGATAAACCTACATACTGCTAACACACCACCCTGAATATTAGGTGAATAAATGGTAATAAGAAATCTTTACCCTTTCGGTGGAAAGCGACTCAAATTTCAACGAACAGGTCTGCCAACGGCTTTCAGTCATTGTTTTCCTTTCCGACACCGGAAAGAAAAACAATAACTGAAACATATCCGAATATAACATCTTATTTTTATTGAAAACTATGTACTATATCTAGTACTGTATTTATAATGAATCAGAATAAATTTTATCTCAATCAATCAAATTTTATTAGTCCAAGAACTTAAAACAGGGGGTGGGAGGGGGTCACAAGAACATATATGGATGTATCTCGTATAATAAAGGTCTCTGGAAAACAATATTTGGTATTTAAGCTTCGAATAATGTGGCTTATTATATAACAGAGTACTGTTTACGTAACACGAGTAGAAGTGGGGGTTTACTGAAGGCTGAATACTGGAAAATGCAAATATCTCGGTTAATATTTAAAATAGGGAATATATAAATTTTATTTGCAATAAGATTTATTATATACACTTTGTCAACCAGACTCATAGTAACGGAGATATTTCGAATTTTCAAAATTTCCCCCTTTAAACTCTCCCTCTCCCGTGCCCGATTTCAGTCATTAACGAACTCGATCTTTTTTTTTACATAAACCGACTAAATATCTAGTTTGGTAACGATCACACAATAATTACGGCCGATAGAGCGGTAACAGACAAATATATATACATATGACCTTATTTTCGTCATCTACTGGGCAGGATCGATGGAATTTGAAGAAAAATTTCGAAAATTGCGTGATGAGTACGACCTCAATAGCTGATTTCCCTTAACGGAAATCTGCTAAAAGAGGTATATTACTCGTAGTGAGCAGGCTATAATAATAGAATCCGTTTTATAATTTAATGTGGTTTTGATTTAAAAAATGTATAAATTAACTTTGTTTTAATTAAGAGTTTATATTAAACTCCCTTAAGGGAAATCTGCTAAACAAAAGAATCGAATAAATAGGGAATAATAGTAAATAAAAGAAATGCAAATTGCAAATTTCAACACGACGTGAGATTGAAGATCTTATACCTGAGAGGACTCAAGACGACATCGACAAGGACTGGTAATCGCATATAGAAACTTCTTAATGACGATATACACAAGTTTCCTCAAAATTATAGATAAATAATAAATAAGGACTACATAAATACAGGAAATTTCAAGGGACTACCCAATACAACTAACGACCGGCTGGAGGATGGTGCCATCGCAATGAAAGCGCTTGGACATGTGTACTTGACGATAAGCCAGTAATGATGGCTTCTATTGACAGGTATCATTTGATTACTACGAAATTCTTAAAAATATAGAAACAAGATTAGGAATTAGACTGAATAAGCAGATAAAAAAAATGATTATTAAATAACCTAGCATCTGAGCATATAATGGAATAATACTAGGCATCGTAAACTTGTTCACTCATGAGGAAACAAGTTTAACGAATTCAAGGAACGCTCGATTATAATGAGAATGAAATATGTCATTAATGTTTGGCCATTTCATACCTCTAATGTCGTCAGGTTAATGGAGGTAACATCTCCTAATGCTGCAAGATTTCTCGCCATGTTATTATACCTCTTGACTTCCTTTTCCCTGAAATCCATGAAGCTGTCTAATACAAACCTTGCTTTTTCGCCAGCTGAATCTTTGTTTATAACAAAATCGTCACTAATAGTTCCTGGGCAGTGAATATTCATAGCTAAAATGGTTTAAAACAAAAGTGAAGTAAAAATTTATGTTTGTTTTCATTCTTTTACAAAATATATACTAGTCCCATATTACGGGGTGCAATTCCTATCCAATCTGATATTCAATATATCATATTCAAAAAAACATCAACAAAAAAACTTTGCCCCATAACAAGTAATTAGCTGAACATTATATTACTTATAAATGATTACAAATACAAGATAAAATTTATGGTTAACTAGGTGGTTTACTTACCCCAACGACATCTTTCATTTTTATGTATTAGTGCTTTATTATCTGTTGAACAGCATCCTTCGTCTAGGTCAAATCCAATATTAAGGTCTTTGAAACTATCAGTTTCCACGAACTTCGCCATGCCTTCAGCACTGCCGATTTCTTCATCTGTATTTCACAAATAAATAAACTAACACATAAATAAATAAACTTTTACATAAAAGAATATTATCTGAAATCTGTAAATTGTTTAGGAGAACGGAAAAAATAATTTTACAATATTTTTTCTATATTTTTATAGGAATAAATAAAACTCTAGTATTGCCGATTTTTTAATTTAAATTCGGCGGAAATAAATTGGTTCCGCGTTTCTGAGTGAGGCATCGCTCCTAGGAACAACATTAAATATATAAAAACCTGAACTTTCAACTCGAAGGAGAGAATTCCTTTGAATCCATAACGCACATTTGTCAATATCTGCATTAATTTCTCTCCTCCCCCTCCTTAAACAAATAGATTCCTTGTTATGTGTCACATAATCTGAATTTGAATTTGGCGCCGGTTTTGCGATCTAGGTGCATGCAGATCTTCACGCTCTATCGGCACCCTACTTAACTAATTCTAACACAGACTTTGGCTGTAAGAGGTTGCTTTTGGTTGTACCTCAGTGTGTTCATACGTCCCGATTCTTGTTCGGTTGTTTCGCAGGCACCATCCCAGGAATCCATTTCCCTTATGGTAATATTATAACATCTAATTATATGTCCACTGTAACTGTTGGAAGAGAAGTTTGTTTCGATGTTCTGGACATTTGTTTCAGAGTACATGCGTCCGGACACTATATGTTTGGCTGTATCGCAGGTACCTCTCCTGTTTTGTGAGTATCCGTCTTCCTGGACGAAACAAGTACACGTGTCTCTTATTGGGGAGTGGTGGCATTCATATGTAAACACCTAGTGAAGAAGGGCCAGTTAACTTAGTATTTCATATGCTTCCTGTACATCTAAAACAGTTCTTTAACTGAGACTAGTTCTCCTGATTTGTGGGACTTCGTCCTCCTGACGATAAAGGCTGAAATTGTCTATTGTAAGAGAATGGTAAGGTTACAAATTCCTATTTGAATCTGTTCCCTTACCTTATTTCCTGTCTCTCTCAACTTTTTGGTTTTTTCTGTATGTGTGTGTGTGTGTGTGTGTGTGCGCGCGTGTGCGTGTGCGTGTGCGTGTGTGTGAGTGTGTGTACTGCCTGCCCAATTATAAATTAATTTGGCAATGGGATACACTCAAGTGAGGCATTTATTGTTCTAAGGATAAAGAAGTCTATGCTGTAATTTTTAATTGTTCAATATTTAAGAGTTAATTAATGATTTGTTTTTGGAATCAAACCAAATTCCTCTAGCTGTCACATAAAAATCAAAGTACTTCATTCATGAAGGAAAGACTTTTTAAAACCATATGATACCTACATTAAAAGCTTAATGCCTAATATGTATTCATCTTGTATAGTAAAGAGCATATATGTATTCTAAGAAAGTAAGATACTTAAGCAATGTTGGAAAATATAGTTGAGTGGTGATGACGAGATGAATTTATTGATTGTGACCTACATGGAATAAACTCTTAGGAAGAAAACCGCATTTTTTTTTATCCTCTCTCACAAGAAGTTGTTCTTTCTATAAATTAGAACTTCAGTTGTTAGCTCAGTTTGAAATAGTTCTCTCAAATTTATTCTTATAACGTAATAATGCTTTTTATCCAGTTTATGTTGTAGATTAAATTTGAATTAAAAGCATGTTTTTACATGTGTCCAAGCTTTGTTTTTTACGACCTCCCGTTTTTTTACAGGTCCTAGTAAATACAGTTTCCAGTCGAAATAAAATGACTAATTTATGAAATATCACGAAATATTAATGTGTCATTTTCTTAGAGGCAATTACCCGAAGTGGGTGAAAAGTTTTGAATTTCATGCCGTAGAATGACTTTACAACAGCGAAAATGTTATTAACAGCAGAATTTACTAGTTGCATTTTCTCACTAAAATTAATAATATCTCGAGGAGAGATTTATGTATTAAATGCACTTAAAGCCTTTACACTCGATAGTATTTATAAAGCAAACAATAACGTGAGCTGGTTGGGTAGTTTCATTATACAGATATCAAGGAAATCTTTTTGGGTTGACCCATGCTCGAGGATGCAACGTTTCATAATTGAAACTTTCTGTTCCGATATTGTTGAATATATGTTTAATAAAGTTTACCTGGTACAATTGTCATATGCACTGTCCTTTTTAATCTGACTCCTGAAGCTCTCAGCCTTCTTATTGCTTCTAACTCTGCGATGGTCACGCACTTCATATCTTGGGCTCCTCGAGCATAAATATCGCCTTTTTTGTCTACGTAAGCGCTGAATGGGTCGTATGTCCATTCTTCCTGATATCAGATAATATAATTCAGTGAATAATTATTATTCTCATTTATTAAATTGCATTACTTAAACGAGCCCATACCTCCTTAGTGACGAATAAACGTATACCATTCAAGGCAAAAAAGTAAACGGATCCCCGAGTTATCAAAGGGGGTGATATTAAAGAAACAATGTTTCAGCTCCCAAGAAAGAACTTTTAGAGAGGTTTGTACTGCCATAGCCTCGTACTATGGTAGTTTCATTTGCTGCGACTTTTAATACTATATTCAAGAACAAAGAAAAAAAATTAACACCGCTAGAGAGGGGATCTTGTTATACTGATCGGAAACATAGGCAATGGGTTATCTCTATGGTTAATGATGTGGTTGGGTTTACCATAAGAAGGTTTGACTGGAAATAACTTGATTTGAAAAGAGAACTTGATTGGAAAAGAAATTTAGCCCCACTATATTCCTAGTTGGTTAATCATTTAGTAATACAAACAAATATATCAGCATGGAACTTTTAACGTTGGAATTTCAGAAGGCTTACATTCATTTTTGGTTTAAATTCCGCCTGCAAAACTTCAGTTATCATTATTTACAAAATTATAATAACAAAACTTAATTATACCTCAGGACGAGATTATATTAGAAGCCAAAAGTTAATTTGACTAACTTAAGCCTATGCGACTAAATTGATAACTTACCTGACGACTATCTTACCTTGCCACCATCTTTAATAACTGAATCACTTTTATGTTGCCCAATAATCATAATCAACGACCATTATTTTTAGTAGGAGCCTTTACTCCGTCATATATTGAATGTTTTAAATAAAATTTCTCTTAATGTATTAAATGTTCATCACTTGACTTCATAATTCTCTGTCCTGACACTGATTTTCAAACTCCTTCCTCGCTGTGGCACCGGAATTAAAACGAAGTCCGTCACGCAGGGGCTGCGTAAACTAAGCAGATTTCCCACGTGAAGTTATACAATTGAGAAATCTCCATACCAGAGCCGAGCAGTTACGGAAACGGCCGAACTGGCTTTTGGAAGGAAACTCACTCGTGCGTTATCGGCCCACATTTAATAAAAATGCAAATATCTTGATTAATATTCAAGATAGAGAATAAATGTATATAAGAATATTTATAGTAAATTTAATTTTCAATAAGATTGGTAGTATACAATTTTTTGATCGGTCGTATGGTAACGGAGATATTTCGAATTTTCCAAAATCCTCCCCTCCCACTTGTCCGATTTCAGCCATTAACGAACTTGGTCTGTCTTATTGAATAAAACGTAGAGTTTGGTAACGATCAAACAAAAATTGCGACAACTAGAGCGTTAACAGACAAATATATATATATATATATATATATATATATATATATATAATTTTGAACGGACCTCATTTTCGTCATGGGTAGAATTGATGGACATTTGAAGAAATGTTTCGCAAATCGCGTCATGAGTACGACCTCAATAGTTGATTTCCCTTAAGGGAAATCTGCTAAAAGTTACGTGACGTTGGAATGGGTATACTGATGTTGCCACACACCTGCCGTATTTAGCTTCTCCCATTGTATCAGTCAATTGTTTAAAATAAATATTATTTAGAAGACATTAAGTGTTATTATACACTAATAAATAAGTGTTAGTCTCTTAAATCTCTGTTAATATTTGATTTACAACGAAATGTTCAGATCAGACTTAGGAAATAACCACATCAACGAGATTAAACAAAAACAATACGGAGATATTCAGATAAATATTATATATATACACATATATAACTATTATTATTATTTTAAACCCATTTTCTTGTATCGTCACCAGGTGCTAACTGTACCAAGCACCAGCAGCTAACTCTGCGATGTTTCTACAAATGTTCAACTTGTTGGCAATATATTTATACTTAACATGCCAATACCTTCATTTCAATCTAAATCATAATTTTAAAATAACATTTTGGATGAAGTATCCATAATGAGCTAAGCACTCTTGGCCCTTTTTCTGAGAAGGATTATCAGCCGCTTATGCCATGTTAAAGACATTCAAAGTACGCTACTTGTTTATTCAAGTTGCTCAACAATAGTCTGTTGAAGGAGATTGAGTGAGCTCCGTGATGAGGGTGGAACTCCCAGAGTACAGTCCGATAACAAATTTTATGAAAATTTAGAGTGCCTCCCCGGGCATCGAACTTTTAACAGTACATTTACTAGTCTAGTACAGTATATTTAGCTGCGTCGAGAAGAAAAAAGACGAATAATTCTGATCATTATAATTTTCTATAAAATCGTGTATTTCACTTGTGCCACAAATGCTTATTTTGTAAGTTATTTTCATTTATGTTGAGCTGTCTATTTTGATTTCACTGGTGTTACTAAAGACACAAATGCTTATTTCTTTAGTTAATTTCATGTATGTTAAGACGTCTATATAGATTTTACTTGTGACACTAATGTCACAATTGCTTATTTTATTAGTTAATTTCATGTATTTGAATTGTCTATATCGATTTTACTTATGACACAATTGTTGATTCTGTTAGTTAATTTCATGTGTGTTGAGACGTCTATATTGTTTTCACTTGTGACTCTAATGTCACAAATGGTTATTTTGTTAGTTGATTTCATTGTGTTGAGCCGTCTAAAAATTTTACTTGACGGTATTCATTAAATAAAATCTTTAGATCCACCCTTGCTAGGAAAGGGTGGTAACCTGTAGATAACCCGTCCTAATTAGCCTTAGTTGCAAAAAGTGGACGTTAATAAATAATTTAATTTTGTTAGTTATTTCATGTATGTTGATCGTCTTTAATGATTTCGGTTGTAATAATAATATGAAATAGATAGCTTCCAATGAAACCTAGTAGTAAAGGAGAAGAGGTGATTTTAAATATTGACCGTTTCGGCATTTTGAACAAACATTTAGATTTTGAAATTCGGTTAAACACAATGTATACCTTCCATAATAAATAAATAAAATTATAGAATTAAATGTAAGATTGATTGAAATGATTGCAAAACATTCCTTACATTAACATGATTCATTGTGTTACGCCCTTGACGAGTAAATGAATTTATATTCATTATTATGTTTGTAATGAAGGTAAATTTCTTATGAGCTACCTTAATAACAGGTACAACATCCATATGAGAATTCAAAAGTATAGATGGCAGATGGGGTGATTCTCCTTCCCATGTCAGGATTAAAACAGGGCGAGTTTCACTCAAACGTACTACTTTTGATTTAAGGCCAATTTCAGTTCCCAGCTTCTTGAGAAAGGAAACACAGCCATCTAAAACAAAAATACGCCTCATAGTAGCGTGTTCATAATGATCATGGACTACGAACTAGCAAATATAATTAGCAGATTTCCCTTAAGGGATATCTGCTATTGAGGTCGTACTCATGACGCTATTTTCATTACTAATAAACTCATCAATCAAGTAAATGAATAATAAAAGTAATTATATAACGGTTTGAATAGATTCGCGCCCAGTGGCGACAGTGGCCGGTATTGCTAATAAATCGTAAACAAATCGTCCAATGAAAATGTTTAGACTAGCCGTGAAACCAAAATAATTGCAGAGTATATTTTAGTGCAAATCTGATACGGTGACCTTGAACTAATAATGTGTCATAATAACTACACGACTAAGAAACACATGTTATGTTTCCTTACAATGTATTTTTAACTGTGAAAAAAATGCGTAATGCTTTTCCTAAAAAGCATCCCTAGAAACGTAGATTACGTCTTTCATGCAGGCGCTGTATAAACGTAGCAGATATGTGCTAGTATAACGCACTTATGATATCATCTCACCACATATTTTCTACTTCTAAAGAAAAAAAAGTCCGTCACGCAGGGGCTGCGTAAGCTAAGCAGATTTCTCATGTGATGTTTTACAATAGAGAAATATGCATAATGGTAACACAACACCACCTTGAATAAATACAAACGGTAATGTGAAATCTTTCAGTTAATTATAATAAATTCCCAACGGAAACGGGTTCTGAATTGTAAGAATAATTTATATTTTAATAACTCAAATTTTAGTAGTTCAAGAACTAAAGAAGGGGGGGGGGCGGATGAACAGAACGTATTTGCATAAATATCACAAAGTAAAAGGTGAAACCACAGGTAAGGTTAGAAGAAGCTTCAACCAGAGCCGAACAACTACAGAAACGGCCGAACTAATCCGAACAATACCTGACCATATGTCCCACACACTTAATAAAAATGCAAATATCTCGGTTAATATTCAAGATAGAGAATGCATGTATGTATCAATATTTATAGTAATTGTAATTTGCAATAAGATTGATTCATTAAAATCTTTCAATCCGAAGCATAATAACGGAGATATGTTGAATTTTCGAAAATCCCCCCTCTAAACCCTCTACTCCCTCTAGTCCGATTTCAGCCATTAACGAACTTGATCTGTCTTTTTACAGAAAACGGTTAAATATCGAGTTTAGTAACGATCAAACAAAAATTGCGACTGCTAGAACATTAACAGACAAATATAAGCACACTTATATATATATATATATATATATATATATATATATATATATATATATATATATATATATATATATATAATTTTGAAAGGACCTCATTTTCGTCATCTCCTGGGTAGGATGATGGACATTTAAAGAAATTTTTCAAAATCGCGTCATGAGTACGACCTCAATAGTTGATTTCCCTTAAGAGAAATCTGCTAAAAAACCGATGAGTAGTAGGGGGAGGAGGGAGTTACATAAGGTAGAAAGTACGAATAACTCTCTTATATTTGAGTTACGAAAAAATGCAAAAACAATAACTGCAGACCATTAATAGTTTTAACAAGATTCGTCATATAACATTTTACGATCCAACTCACAAAAACAAAAAATAATTTTCGAATCTACCTCCTAAACCCCCTAGAAAACAATAGATCACGTATGTTTATTGTATAAGATCGGACCAGGATGAGGGGAGGTTACAGAGGAGAATCAAAAAATTAAAAATATCTTCATTATTTTGACTCGGATCGAAAAATGTTATGTAACCGATCTTCATACGAATTATCTTGTTATATATTTTTTCATATAGAATACTATAATGTTAATTATGTGACCCACGTTAGCCATTTGCATAAATATTAATACAAAAGGAAAGCCTTGAGTCCTGGGTTCGATTCTCATGCAGGCAACAAGAATCTGCATAGTGACATCATTAAAGATAAAAATAAAAGCGCAGGAAAGAGTAGAGCCTCCATGTAACCCCGTCCCAATTAGTCGAATCAGCACGAAGTATAAATAAGTTTTAACATATTTTCCCCCTGGGAACAATGTCTTCAAATTTCCATCTCAACATATATTTCTAAGAACTAGTAAAACCCGATGAGTACGAAGTACGAATAACTCGCTTAAAAACAAAAAATCTATAAAAAGTCAATTGTAGTGCGTCAATAGTTTAACAAAAGTGGTTCAGTGGTTCTATATTACTTTTCGATACGACTCATAATAACGGAAATATTATAACTAATGCCTGAAAACTAAGAATAGAAAATGTCTTTGTTAGTATTCAAGGTAGAAAGAAAATGTATATGACGCGGTCATGGGCAATATAATATTCAATAATATTGGTTTTTATACATTTTTTTGATCCGACGTGTAATAACGAAGATATTTTGAATTTTGGAAGCTCGCTCCTCGATCACCCCTCCCCCTGTCAAATTTTATCCTTTAACAAGTGGGATATTTAATTTTACATTAACACGTTGAGGACGGTAGGCGTCGACAAATTTGTCCAGCGGCGGGGTCCATGGAAAAAAGGAGAGTGAAATGTCTTGGGCATATCATAAGGCACAACGACTTCACGAATATATTAGAAGGAATGGTCCTTGGGGAGAGGAAGGACTTAAAATCCTATTTTGAAGAAATCAAGCATCTTATGGATTTCAGTGAGTATAGTAATATGAAAAGAGCAACTTCCGATGCAACACAATGGTTGCAACTACAAGGCGTAGCTTTTAGATGATGATGATGATATCTGTTCGAACTTTATAGCGACGGCTGTTGCATATCAACTCTCCTCATTTGCAGGAATCTAGGGCAAGAAGTAGGGTTTCGATCTGACTTCAATGGCGATATCGGGTTGATCCTAGGTTCCTAACCAGGGATTGGATGCACTAGAATGAGGTTGACAGCTCTCAACAGGAAAAACCTTTCTTCTCAGGCAACTGTTCATTGCTGGGATTTCGTTCGCAAAACCTTATGACTTCCCTGAACCTACTCCATTCCCTTTGGGTGCCAGGGAACTCCATTCGACGAACGAGTTTTTCCTAAGCACTAGTCAAATTAAGTACAACACGGAGCACAACCCAAATAGCTTTTTATATTATTATGATAGCCCCAATAGCTTTTTATATTATTTCCCGCAGGGAGTGCAATATTTTTACTGTCCCGAGATCCATCCCACTTTTAGAAAAATATATTATACTTGCCAAAGTAGTGAAAACCAATGTATTAAGAAAATCTGTTATTTTCCCTCCTTTTATTTGAAAATTATCTGTTTAAAGAATTCAAAAAAATTAAGTTTGGTTCTTGAACAGAATAATCTTAAATATTTACTGTTTTATAATCCAGTTTAATTTATAATTTATCAGAATATATAATTGCATTCTGAGGATTTAGCGTTTTTCAGTATGCCTATGGCTGTAATTTGAGTACAATACAGGTATTATTTAGTGCCTATGCTAGTCCAATCTTTTTATTTCGATGAGAAGCCATTATTATTTCAATTCATTTACGAATAATATCTGTTCTAAACAAAAATTTGTCTAATAGCCATTTTTTCACCACGGGTATAATAAATGATAGATTTTTCATTTACTGTACACATTTCTGGACATTTGTGATGTTTCTTGAATAAGACGAGATAATCGTGCATAGGTGTTGTATGAAGTTTATACTCCCTTGGGAAACCATTTCAATTTCAACCCATCTACAACCTCATTTTCTTCATCTCCTTGGTAGAATCGATGGACGTTTCAAAATATTTTCAAAAACCTCATTATGAGTACAACCTTAATAGCTAATTTCCCTTGAGGATTAATCAGCCGTTGAGGTAATATGCTAAGACACAATAGCTTGACACATTCTTCATTGATACTCAAGTAGTATAGACATAAATAAAAAAAAAATAGAAGACATCAAAAATAAAGGATAACATACTATTTCTACGTTAGTTCGACATGGAGATATGTGTACAAATTTAAATTTATTATAATTCTTGACTTCTGGAAAAGGTTTTGTATATGTTCTAAACCTATATTAAAAATCTAGCAACTATCAAGAAATTAATATTTGATTTACTGTTAATCTCAATGAACTGCCTTTCTCTGATTGATTTCAATAATTTATTATTTACTAGAATATTTACGTATCTACAATGCAAGTCGTAATTGGTTCAAAGGAAACTCCATAAATATTTGGGACAACCTTCATTATAAATATTTATTTATTTGTTAATTTCGTGAAACTTTGTGATTTTCTCTTATCATAGTAATTAAATATTGAATCTTAACGGAACCTGCTGTTTTCATGGTAAACACCTAATATTTCCTCAGTCATATTATGCACTTTTATAATTGATGTGCATTACATTGTCTCTCTTACATATTTCGCTGAAAACGATTCTTCTAGGAAAGAAATCGTAAGGTATGACATAAAACAGTAAGTATTACCGTAGTCGGGAGTCGGATGAACCGATTGAATTTTGAGATATTCCTTGAAATTGTCTACAGCCCTATCATCATTAACTGCCGGCATGGCTGGACAAGTCAGGATACTGGATAAGAACAATGTACCAAAATGGTTGCCAGCAGGGAGTGTGCGGCGAGAATAACTGAGGCAACACCTTTACCTGGTGCAGTTATATAGTACTCCCTCTTAAACCTCCCGCGGTATGACAGCAATTACGAGGAATCTTTTAGTTCTCATTTCTCGGGCAGATTGGCAAAAACCTAAGTGATATGTACACCGTCTTAAGTTAAAGTTATTCATATATTCGTTTAAACACGTAAATTGAGGTAACACATGGCTTCAACACATTCTCCAAAATAACATTAAACTTGCCGTTAAAAGGGGATCCAAGAACTTTAGCTTTCTCCCCAATATAACGTTAAACATGCCATAATAGGGGATCTATGGTCTTTATTAACTGTCCAAGATAGTCACAGACGCTTATGTTATTGTTACACACATATAGAGAGACAGACATCGCCAATAATTTACTATTCAGTTAATCCATGGATTCTAACCAACAGTCCTAGGACGAGGACCTTGCTGTACCAGTGGACCTGCCATATTGGCCAAGAGAGTGATGTGGGTTATAGGATGGTTCTGTATTGGATCGATTTGATTGAGCTTACTGAGTACCTGGCATTAACCTTGCCCTTTTAAGGGAACAGTCCGTAAATATTTAAGTGACCCGAAGCTGTCGGTTAGACATCTAGGCTCCTTCCAAATAAAAACCCAGTCCCTCACTGACATTTGTACTACCTTTCTTTAAACCAAATATTTAGTGTTTTTGTCGAATGGTTTGGAAATGAAAATTTCTAACGTGATTTTCTTATGGAACTGAAGATAAGGATATTTTGTTTTTGTTGAGAAATTGGGTATTTATTTAATTGAAACCATTATTCGTCTCAACCTCTGTACCCATACTATGGGGCATTACTTCCATCTTCCTGCACAAAAGCAGCCCATGATCTATAACTATTTGCCCAAGGATGTGAGAGTTCTTTTATCTCATATTAGCATCCAAAGGACTTACGTGACCCAAATCAAGAGTTTATTTTAGGTTCTAGGAATAAGTAACTTCTATTTTGCCGTGAAAATATGCCCTTTGCGATTAGCAGATTTCCCTAGAGGAAAGTCAGTAATTAAGGTGATTTTCTAAAAGGATTCTTCAAATGTCTCTCCTCACTAGATTATATATATATATATATATATATATATATATATATATATATATATATATATATATATATATATATATATATATATATATGTGTGTGTGTGTATGTATATTTATGTGTGTGTGCGTGTGAGTGATTGTTGAATATTTGTTACTCATCACAATTTCTAAATGTATTCTTGCTCCCCGTTATCTAATTGTTATTAGATAAGTAATTAATAGGCTATAAACACTATAATATAACATAATGTGTTATAAATCTTTTCGTCATTATGGCACTATTCTTTAGTATTGAAGAATAGCAAAGGTGCCTGAAAATGTGAACTTAAAAAAAAAAACATTCACCTTCTCGTTGATTGAGTACTTTTTCAGACGAACCCCGACTATCTTATACGTCTTTATATATATATATATATATATATATATATATATATATATATATATATATATATATGTATGTATGTGTGTGTGTGTGTGTGTGTGTGTGTGTTTCATGTAAATAAAGATTATATTCGGTAATGGCTGAGGACGGACTAGGAAGACTATGGAGTATAATCGAAAATTAGAAATATCTCATTTATTAAGAGTCAGATCGAAATTTTACTCTATTTGTATGGTATATTTACCTTATAGAAATTGTGAACTACATTAACAATTATCGGTGATAAGTACGACCATAAATGATAATGCAACAATTTTCGAATTAAAAAAAAAAATCAAATAATCCCGAATTTATAATCCAGGATCATAAGATTCATGATATCATTTTATTAATAAATATCGTCCTCCCTCTTTTCCCCGTGTTCTTTTTCCGCGTTTTCAAATTACTACAATTTATTTAAAATTTATATCAAGTGAACAATGTTAATTTCATACGTTCTATACATAGATTATATGTATTCAAGTTTTTACTTCAAATGATTAAATAACGATGCCTATCTTAGTGAGAGTCTTAAGTACTCTAGGTAAAAAAACAACTTTAATTAATTATTTTTAGTAATATTATTATAACCTCTAATTAAGCAAACGTTCATTAGTATAATTGTTTTTTTATCCACAGGCATATTTTTGCGTGGTGATTTTCAGGCGATCAAGAAACCCTGACTATCATGGGAACATCAAAGAAAGAAGGTCACAAAGACATGCAGAGGTTTACGAATTAGTATAATACTAACTCAAGAATTCAACTGTGAAAAAGCGTGCAGACACTACGTACAATAATCACTTTTCCCACCTCCAGGATAAGCTAAGCACATTTTCCACGTCCTTCGTGGCAAAATGAGACGTCATCTCACGTGCTATTCTCAGTTTTTCCTGTAACGAGAATTGCATCCAAACAGCACTTGGAATTTAATTTTATTGCAAAGTTAAGCTTTAAATAACAAAATGGGGCTCAGGTTAGCCATGTGAGTTAAAGCGTTAGCCTTAATCTCACATGGTAAACCTAGAGTGGCGAGTTCGATTCCCACACTTATTTAATGTTTTTCGAGCATTTACCAAGCCAGACGGTAAATCCGTGGATTAACCAACTGCCAAGCGGTAAAATCTTGAATTTCATCTAGATTTCGGATTTTAACCAGTGCTCAAGGTGAATCCTAGGATTTACCGGTAAGTCCTGACATTTACCACACTTCGGGGTATATATATATATATATATATATATATATATATATATATATATATATATATATATATATATATGTATAAAGACGTATAAGATAGTTGGGCATCGTCTGAAAAAGTACTCAATCAACGAGAAGGTGAATGTATTTTTTTTAAGTTCACATTTTCGGGCACATTTGCTATTCTTCAATACTAAAGAATAGTGCCATAATGAAGAAAAGATTTATAACACATTAGTGTTTATAGCTTATTAATTACTTTTTTAAAAACAATTAGATAACGAGGAGCAAGAGTACATCTCCGTTATTATACGTTGGACGTATTAGTTTTGTGGAAGCAATCATATTTCAAATTTAATTGCCCGTATTTGGATACATAAATATTTCCTCTATCATGAATATTAACCGAGATATTTGCTTTTTTAGTTCCAGCCTTAGCCCTCAGTTAACCCCCACTCCTACTCATATCATATTAATAACTTGTTATGAACTAGACTGTTCAAAACCTTAAATACTAAATATTGTCTTCCTTGAACTTTTACTGAGGTAGGTACGTGTGTACTACGAATTTGGTATTGTGATGTTGTCATCGTTTTAAATTTGACGTTCTTAACATGAAAATTACTTGTACTCGATATTTAACGGCTTCATTCAACACTAATGATCTTAATAATTAATTACCGAAATCGGACTCTGAGTGGAGGAGTTGGCTTAAGAGATGGGGAATTTGAAAATTCAAAATATCCCCTTTACTGTGAGTCGGATCGGAAAATGTAACAGAACCAATACTGTTAAACTATTGATGCTTTATAATTGTTGTTATTCACATTTTTTCGTAATTCAAATATTAAGTGAGGTATTAGCACGTTCTTGTTTTCAGTCTACAGTAAAATCCCACTTACATTTCGACCTTGAAATAAAGCTTATAAAGCAAGGTGGCATTACTGGTGTGTCATATATATTCGTGGGAAGTCTGCTTAGTTCACTTATATATGCATCTTAAGGACTCCGTTCCGTCAAAAGGGAATCCTTTATTTTCACAGAGAAAGATACACATCCAAAGGTTTTCCCACGCCATCTGAACAATGAGCTAACGCAGTTACAGATTCACTAATGAGGGGAATGATCGAAAGTATCATCATCATATCATCATCAGAATTTAAGTATTTATCATTCCATCATCAGGATGTAAAGGTAGTGGCCTTCAACCATTGTGTTCTATCGGAAGCTGCTCTTTTCATATTACTATACCCACCGAAGTCCATAAGATGCTTGGGGGTTTCATAACCATCCTATTCTCCTAAATCCAATAACCTTGCGATCAAATATATTTTTGACGAGCTCGTTGTGCCTTATGATATGCCCTAGAAGTTTTACTCTCGTTTTTTCCATGGCCTTGATATGAGTTTTGCTATCACTTTCCTCGTTCAGAACTTACCCGTTGGCCTTTTTTGGGGCCAACTTTTTAAGGAGGTACATATCCATACCTCCATTCCTTCAAACAATTATGTTCTCTTTTGAGAACAGCTCGACTTTTGCTCCAGTGAGAAGGGAGAGGGAATTTTTATAATATTATTACTATGATTATTATTTATTAACGTCCACTTTTTGCAACTTAGGCTAATCGGGACGGGTTATCTACACGTTTCCACCCTTTTCTAGCCAGGGTGGGATTTTAGGACGTTATTTAATGAATTTCGTCACTAAATAATTTCCTTTGCCCAGGCAAGAATCGAACTCGCCACTCTAGGTTTTCATAATACAAAGTATCTCTGTTATAATGAGTCAGATCGAAAAATTTTATAAAGCCCAACTTATTGCGCATGTAGTTGTCTATCAATTTTGTTATCTACATGTTTTCACTGTTTTGATTATTAACCAAGATATTTGCCTTTTTTAGATTTCGTGCTTTTGTAAAAACCCCACTCCTACTTATTCCATATTGACAATAACCTGTTATATCATGAACCACTTTGTATTAAGCTTGAAAACCAAATATTGTTTTCATAAAACATTTACGGTATGAGTTACATAGTGATATGTCGTCATCAATTATGATTTCTCGGTCTTGACTCGGAAATGATTATCTGACAATAATGGATATTTAACAGTTTCATTCAACATTAATTAAGATATACGTTAATGGCTAAACTTTGACTAGGAATATGAGGGAATTTAGAGGAGAGGGTAATTCCATAATTCAAAAGTCCGTCACGCAGGGGCTGCGTCAACTGAGCAGATTTCCCAACTGCGCCTAGTATTTGCATTTTTCTGGAAACTTAAAAGTTCAATGAGAACAATAATTGGTATTTAAGCTTCAAATAAAGTGCTTCATAACGTAATGGAATATTGTTAATATGGGATGAGTAGGAGTGGGGCTTTACTGAAGACCGAAAACTAAAAAATGCAAATATCTCAGTTCTATACAATTTTTCGATCTGACGCGATCTGAAACGGAGATATTAAGAATTTTCGAAATTCTCACCCCTCTAACCCCCCCCCCTCACCCATGTCCGATTTCCGCCATTAACTAACTTGATCTTTCTTTTAATATAAAACGAATATATAACAAGTATGGCAGCGATAGAACAAAAATTGCGACCGCTAGAGCGGTAACCGATATATCTAGATATAGAGATATATATATATATATATACAGTTTTGAACGGACCTCATTTTCGTTATCTCCTGAGTAGGATGGGTAGGATCGATGGACATTTGAAGAAAAATTTCAAAAATCGCGTCATGAGTACGTCCTCAATAGCTGATTTCCCCTAAGGGAAATCTGCTAAAATATCTCCTTTATTATGAGTTCGATCAAAACTTTTATAAAACCAATTTGGTTAAACTATTGGTGTTCCACAATTATTGTTCAATACATTTTTTCATAACTCAAATATTAAGTGAGTTGTTAATACTTTCTTATTTTCAGCGTTAAGTAAATCCCCTTATCCCACTCATCAGATTTTTACATAGAAGTAGAACTTTAAAGTGAGAAGAGATTAGCAGTCTGCCTTACTAATCAATAGGAAATCTGCTAAGTTTACGCAGCCTCTGCGTGACGGATTTTCTATAATTCCTGGTAATCCATTAATATTACGTATTATCTAATGGGCAAAAAAAGACTATTTGAATGGACTACAACTGTACGCTTCAAACTTCCTTTATATCCAGTTGGGCAAGCATTCCTTTCCAATTAGGATTTTCAACGTGAAGTGAATATTACAATTTTTAAAATAAAATTGAATTATGGTATAGTTTCCTCAAAAAATGATGCCCACATAAATGTTACTAATATCTATTCAATGAATATTATTTACTATTACAAGCCAAATTCTGAAGAGGCATATTCATATTTTATATTGCATAACTGTTATAAATCAATGATAAATGATGATAAAAGAAGCCGGCACATAAAATAAATTTAAATGTTTATCTTTTAAGTCAAACTTCAAAATCTTTATTTTTGTCGTAATCTATCTTTATCAATGAATGTATTTTTTCCGATTTTTTTTTATTATATTGTCGTATTAATTTATGACGTATTAATCCATGTATATTTAATTTGGGACGCCTAAAATTCTCTCAATCCAATTTCTTCGTAAAACATATATGTAAAAATCATAGGGCATTGACTTTAGGAATTAGGAAAAGGCGGTGTTATTAGTCGGATAGAAAAATGTTTTAAAAACATACTGAAAATTGCATGCAACTACTTTTTCTCTAATCCTATTATTTGTTTTTTTTTTAGTTTTCTCATTTCAGTATACACTACACATTATTTCAGAATAACATTAAGCCAGTATAACGCGAACCGTCTTATTTCTAGCGTAAATACAAAGTATTTTATCTATCAGGCAAGGAAAAGGGAATTTAGAGAAAGGACAAAACTAAAATTCGAAATATCATATAAAGCAATATGGTTGGATATGTAATGGGCTAATACTGTTATATACATATTTTCTCTAACTCGTATATTAACCTAGATACTTGAACTTATTAGTTTTTAGCCTTGTTTTAACCGCCACTTCTACTCAAACGATTTTTGTTTAAAGAAACTGAATTTGTTAGAAAATGTAGAGTATAAATATAAAAATGGGCTAGGAGGGGTGGGGAGGTAAAGTGAAATTAATAAATAATTATATAAAAAAAAAAAGAATACGTGAAACCCAGAAATACAGTTACAAGAAGAGAAATCCTCTGTAGAATTAATAATTTCGCGTAAATAAAATATAAGAATAGAAAAAAAATGCATAATTACTTGGCTCTGGTGAGCCCAAATAACAAACGAAATGGACGATACAAGCTGAAAGAAAGAAAAGTATCATAATAAATTTATCTTACCTCTGCAACTATAGCACCGAGAAAAACGGCAAGTGAGGTGAGAGAACGGAAGATGTTAAAGGCAATGATTCAAAGAGAAATATGGATATTCTAAACAACCTCTAATAATAAACAATTTGAGCTCGTAACATCAAGGAAAAAGGGATTCCCACAGAAGGAGAAATAGTCCTTCGTAACAACCGAAACAAAGAGTCGATGCGCATGAAAGTCAACAATAAGCAGACCTCTCTCAAGAAACGCTCGTGTCAGAATGCCAAGTTCACCTATCCACTGGATGAGCTCGGACTACAGGTTCCTAGATCGCATACCAGCACCAAATCCCTTTAAACTAAAGTCATACGACGCTAAAAAAGAACCTCTTTGATTGTATCGTACATAATTATTTTTTAAAAATTAATTATCAAAAATAACGAACAGAATCAATAAACACCTGAAGTAGCTTACTTAAAACCAACGTGAGCGAATTACTTCAGCCAATTTTTACTTTAAATAGTGAGAAACAACCCCTCAAGATTTATAATTATTTATGGTAAATACCGGGTTGGACACCGCTGACTGTATCATGGTGTGTCTATATTAGTTCAATAGAATTAAATACACCCGTCACAGAACCCCGACTTACTAAGAGAATGTCCTTTCAGATTTAAGACTTGTAACGCATCATTGTCTGGAAGGAAGCACCCTAATAGTAATGCAGTGCCTGCAATATCAAATTTGGACGAATGAAACTCGGTATTCTATATTCCCGAAAGTTAAGTAAAATACTTGGTAATTGTCGATTATACTGGCTTCTTAAATAGCGGCGGTAATAGAACTAGGATTAATACACACACACGCGCGCGCACACACACACACACACACACACATATATATATATATATATATATTCAGTTAATGGCTGAAATCGAAACAGTGGACGCGGGGGGGGGGGTTAAAGGGAGTGAATTTCGAATATTTGAAATATTTCCGTTATTACACGTGGGATAAAAAAATTGTATAGAGCTAATCTTATTGAAAATAAAATGTTCTATAAATATTATTGTATACATTTCTTCTCTATCTTTAATATTAACGGAGATATTTGCATTGCTTATTTTTCAGCCTTTAATAAACCCCCACGCTGACTCATGCCATATTAGCAATAAGCTGTTATATTCTTTACTACATTATTCCAAATGTAAATACCACATATCGTTTTCATTGAAAGTTTACTATGTGAGATACATGCAAATACTCAGTGTGATGACGTGATGAATTATGATTTTGCGGACGTGAATTTAAAATATTTATTTCTTCTATACCATACTCGATATTTAACTGTATCATTAAACACTAAAGATCATTTTAGTTAATGGCTGAAATCGGGGATGGAATGGTTTACAGGCGATTTTGGAATTTCAAAATACCCCCCTTACTATGAGTCATGTCAATGAACCAATCTTATTAAGCTAGCCATGATCTACAATTGTTGCAGTATACATTTTTTCGTAACTCAGGTATTAAGCGAGTTATTTATACTTTCTTTTTTTCAGCCTTTAATACCTCCCTCCCCCCAACACAACCTTTATCATGTGTTTTTTTGCATAGAAGAGAATAAGTGATAAGATGGGATCAGCAGCGTGTTATACCAGCATGTATAAAATATGCTTAGTTTACGCAGCCCCTGCATGACGGAATTTTTTTTAACTGCACCACTGAAAATATATCTCTGAACCTAAGTGATATTCTCTTAAAAGGCAACTTATGTTCTTATGCTAGTTGGCAAACCCAGCATTGCCCGGGAAATATTTTTACTGAATAATTCATTAAGGAGCTTCATTATAAACATGTTTTACTTTACAGCACTCTGGGAAATATGAGATTATCTACCGTTTTTATTAAATTTCGTCTGAGCTTTATACTAAAGAAATAAAACATCATTCCCACCAAAAGTGTTCTCAAGCACAAGCAATCGTGCCTTTTCATGTAACGAATAATTTTTCATCATTTGCACTCAATGACGCCTGAAATCCAAATAATGCATTATTATTTGTTATTTTTGCATTTGTTTTTCTCCATCGAAGGTGACTTAAATAATATATTCATAAAAGTATGTCTGTTCACAGTTTTTATCATAACACCACTTATAGTCATCGCAGTTTATAAAAGTCCGTCACGCAGGGGCTACGTAAACTAAGCAGATTTCCTATGTGAAGTTTAGCAATAGGGAAATCTGCATACTGGTAACACAACACCACCATAAGTAAATGCAAACGGTAATGAGAAATCTTTCAGTTAATTTTAATAAACTCCCAACTGAAACGGCTTCTGAATTGTAAGAATAATTTATATTTTAATAACTCAAATTTTAGTAGCCCAAGAACTAAAGAAGGGGGGGGGGGCGAACAGAACGTATTTGCATAAATCTCACAAAGTAAAGAAGGTTAGGTAAGGTTAGAAACTACAGGTTAGGTTAGAAGTTTCCCCTAGAGCCGACTTACGAAAACGCCCGAACTAACCCGAACAACACCCGACCACAGACTTCATAAAAATGCAAATATCTCGGTTAATATTTAAGATAGAGAATAAGTGTATAAAGCAATATTTATAGTAAATTTAATTTGCAATAAGATTGATTCTATACAAGTTTGCGATGCGATGCATAATAACGGAGATATTTCGAATTTTCGAAAATCCCCTCTCTAAACCTCCCCCCTCCCACTGGTACGATTTCAGCCATTAACGAACTTGATCTGTCTTTTTACATAAAACGGGTAAATATAGTGTCGTAACGATCAAACAAAAATTGCGACCGCTATTTTATATTTATATATATATATATATATATATATATATATATATATATATATATATATATATATATAATTTTGAACGGACCTCATTTTCGTCATCTCCTGGGTAGGATCGATGGACATTTGAAGAAATTTTTCGAAACTCGCGTCATGAGTACGACCTCAATAGCTGATTTCCCCTAAGGGAAATCTGCTAAAATTTGAATGGACTCTATTTTACCCATCTATTAGGAATGATCGATGACCATTCGAAGACGTTTTTTGAAAATCGCGTAATGATAATAACCTCAATAGCTATTTTCTCATAAAGGAAATTGCTAAAAGTTTGCTCCTATTCTGTTGGTATTTTTTTTTTTTTTTTAGAAGAGTCTTAGTTCCTGTAAAAACCAGATAAAAAAAAAAAAAACAAGATTAACCTTACTATACCAGGTCTAACAATACTATAAGACTTGATATTGAAGAGGGGTTGTCTAAGTTCATGCAGCATGTGTGGCATATAACACGCCAGTGAGTTGCATGAATGCCTCTAATATTACCAGTTGTAAGCTGTTAGCCTTGCTATCTACCGCACTAATTATAGGCAATGCCATGAAATGAAGACTATATAATGCAGAATATATAGAAATAAAGAACAGAATGAGATATTATCAGCATGCCATCCGAGCACGAAGGAAATCTGTTTAGTTTTCATACGAACTTTTATTTCTCTGCGTTAATGAAAAAAAGTCCGTCACGCAGGGGCTGCGTAAACTAAGCAGACTTCCCATGTGAAGTTTTACAATAGGGAAATCTGCATACTGGTAACACAATACCACCGTGATTAAATACAAACGGTAATGAGAAATCTTTCAGTTAATTACAATAAATTCCCAACTGAAACGGCTTCTGAATTGTAAGAATAATTTATATTTTAATAACTCAAATTTTAGTAGTCCAAGAACTAAAGAAGGGGCGGGGGCGGATGAACAGAACGTATTTGCATAAATCTCACAAAGTAACGAAGGTAAGGTAAGGTTAGAAACGACAGATAAGGTTAGAAGAAGCTTCCACCTGAGCCGAGCAATGGCCGACCTAATCCGAACTATACCCGACCACAAACTTCATAAAAATGAAAATATCTCGGTTAATATTCAAGATAGAGAATAAATGTATATAACAATATTCATAGTAAATTTAATTTGCAATAATATTGATTCTAAAAAGTTTTCGATCCGATGCATAATAACGAAGATATTTTGAAATTTCGAAAATCCCCCCTCTAAACCCCTCCCCCTCCCTCTAGTCCGATTTCAGCCATTAACGAACCTGATCTGTCTTTTTACATAAAACGGTTAAATATCGAGTTTCGTAACGATCAAACAAAAATTGCGACCGCTAGAGCATTAACAGACAAATATATATATATATATATATATATATATATATATATATATATATATAATTTTGAACGGACCTCATTTTCGTCATCTCCTGGATAGGATCGATGGACATTTGAAGAAATTGAGTGCGACCTCAATAGCTGATTTCCCTTAAGGGAAATCTGCTAAAAAGTCCGTCACTCAGGGGCTGCGTTAACTAAGCAGATTTCCCACGTGCGTCACGTATTTGCATTTATCTCAAAATGTAAAAGTTCAATGAGAACAATATTTGGTATTTAGGCTTCAAATAATGTGATTCATAATATAACAGCTTATTGTTAATATGGCATGAGTAAGAGGTTTACTGAAGGCCGTAAACTATAAAATCCAAATATCTCTGTTAATAATGAAGATAGTGAAAATACGTACGCAAAAACATTTATATAACATTACATTTGCAATAAGATTGATGCTATACTATTCGATTTGACGAATAATAACAGAGATATTATGAATTTTAGAAATTCCTCTACTCTAGCCCACTCCCCTACCCACTAGTCCGATTTCAGCCATTAACGAACTGGATCTTTCTAATCACATTAGTAAATATCGAGTTAGGTAACGATTTAACCAAAATTGCGACCGCTAGAGTGGTAACAGACAAATATATATATATATATATATATATACTAGCCAAGGTACCCGGCTTCGCTCGGGAAATCATTTGGGACGGAAAGATGTTATTTTGTTTTTGGCAATGCTTCTATGTGTAGAACTGCTCTTCCCGTCTAGGTACCGTTTTAGTTTTCAGTGTATATCTCGTTTATACTTTGTTATACGGCAGAAATGAATATTACAAAAGTTATTTTAAATAACAAAATAAACAACTTGTGTCATGTGCATATATGCAAAAAACCAATAGAAAACGAAATACCGCTATTTTTAATTTCAGGCCTCCCTTACAACCCCCACTCCTGCCCGTCCCTAGAAATGTTAGTATAGCTTATTATAATAAAGGCGTTAGGGCTAATACGCATACTGAGTTTTATTGAGTTCGGTTGAGTCTTTTGTGCCAAATAAAATTGTTGACTCCCGCTATAATTTTTAGCGTATAACGCCTTTATACTTCGGTATACGACGATATTGTATATAACAAAAGTTTCTCTAAATAACAAAATAAACAACTTTTGATATGTGCATATTTGCCGAAACCCGAATAGGAAACGAAATATCACTATTTTTAATTTCAGGCCTCCCTTATAACCCCCACTCCTATTCGTCTCAGAGAATATTAATATAGCCTAAAGTCTAATTTGGGTTAGTAGTAATATACATACCAAGTTTCATAAAATTCGGGTCAGCCGTTTATGCGTGAAAAGGTAACAAACAAACAAACAAACAAACAAACAGACACGAAAGAAACAAAATGCAGATATGGTGTCTATGACATGTGAATCGAAAACTTATCGTGAAATTTCGAGAATAAAATCAATGTACAGACCGAGGTTACAATTTTATATATATATATATATATATATATATATATATACTAGTTCAGATACCCGGCTTCGCCCGGGAATTGACTTGAGGCTGAATGGTGATGGTATTTTTTTGCCAAGGCTTTACTTTGCACAATATTTTGACATTTACCCGTCCCAGTGTTTAGGGTAAATACCCGTTATTGGTATTTGTTAATAATAAAATTAATTGTTTATGTAAGTCTTCACTGTCCTCCAAATTGTCATATTTCCCGTCTCCTGTGCATTATGCATAGATTTCAGCTATTAAGGACAACATATTAACATTGATTTGAATTAATTTTTCCAGCTGAGGTACCTGATAGTTCAAATAAGAATGAATTGTTGAGCATATCAATATTTCTACGCAAATTACTTGCTCCACATATTGTTCCTGGAGAAATGTATAAAAAAAAAAAAAGTTAATCTAAATAACAAAGTAAACAACTTTTGTTATGACCTTCTTTGCCGAAAAACAAATAGACACTGAAATATTGCGAATTTTTATTTCAGGCCTCCCTTATAACCACCCACTCCCGTTCTAACCTAAAAAATTTAATATAGCTTATAATCATGGAAGAATTAATGCTAATTTACATACCGAGTGTTGTTAAGTTCGGTTCTACCGTTAGTGCCCAATAAAATAGTTGCTCCCGCTTTAGTTTTTAGCGTATATCTCGTTTATTAATGGTTATAAAACAAAAGTGTATATAACAAAAGTTACTCTAAATAACAAAATAAACAACTTTTGTTCTGTTCATATATGCCGAAAAATCAATAGGAAACGAAATATCGCTATTTTTAATTTCTTGCATCCCTTATAACCCCCACTCCTGCCCGTCTCTAGAAATTTTGGTATGGTTTGTTATAATTAAACCGTTAGTGATAATACATATACCGAGTTTTATTTATTTCGGTTGGATCTTTTGTCCTAAATAAAATTGTTCACTTCCGCTATAGGTTTACGCGTATATCTCCTTTATAATTCGGTATACGAAAAAAGTGTATATAACAAAGGTTACTCTAAATAACAAAATAAACAACTCTTGTTATGTTCATATTTGCCGAAAAACTAATAGGAAACGAAATATCGCTATTTTTAATTTCTGGCTTCCTTTATTACCCCCACTCCTGTTCGTCTCAGAGAATTTTAATATAGCCTAAAGTCTAAGTTGGGTTAGTAGTAATACACATACCAAATTTCATAAAATTCGGTTCAGCCGTTTATGCGTGAAAAGGTAACAAACAAACATACACGAAAGAAACAAAATGCAGTTATGGTGTCTATGACGTGTGAAACGAAAAGTTATCGTGAAAATTCGCGAAAAAAATCAATGTACAGACAGAGGTTACAATTTTATATATATATATATATATATATATATATATATATATATATATATATATGTTTATATATGATATTTTTGAAGGGACCTCATTTTCATCATCTACTAGGTAGGATTGATGGACATTTGAAGAAATGTTCCGAATATCGCGTCATGAGTACAATCTCAATAACTGATATTCCTCAAGTGAAATCTGCTAATTATTTACGGTATTGCTTTTCAAAGAAATAAAACAGAGTAGTTGGCAACTAATTAATTGGAAAATGAAGCAGATTTCCCACGTGCGATACGTATTTTCATTTATCTCAAAACGTAAAAGTCTAATGAAAACAATATTTGGTATTTAGGCATCAAATAGTGTGCTTCACAACATAATAGGATATTGTTAATATGAGATGAGTTGGACTGGGGGTTTACTAAAGACCTAAAACCAAAAAATGCACATATTTTGGTTAATAATCAAGATAATGAAACAATTTATATATCAACATTTATAGAACATTACATTTACAATAAGAATGTTTCTATACAATTATTCAATCCGACGAGTAATATCGGAGATATTAAGAATTTTAAAAATTCTCCCCGTCTATACCCCCCTCCCCCTGGTCTTATTTCAACCGTTAACGAACTTGATCTTTGTTTTTATATAAAACGATTACATATCAAGTTTGGTAACGATATGACAAAAATTGAGACCATATATACAATTTTATATATATATATATATATATATATATATATATATATATATATATATATATATATAATTACTACTAGGTAGGATCGATGGACATTTGCAAAATAATTTCGGAAATCGCATCATGAGTACGACCTCAATAGCTGATTTCCCTTAAGGGGAATCTGCAAAAATGCATATGGCCA
This sequence comes from Riptortus pedestris, assembly GCA_019009955.1. Classification (NCBI taxonomy): domain Eukaryota; kingdom Metazoa; phylum Arthropoda; class Insecta; order Hemiptera; family Alydidae; genus Riptortus; species Riptortus pedestris. The sequence goes on along the minus strand of CM032230.1, from coordinate 106,266,135 downwards.
TGAAAAACTGGAAATTCAAGTGCGGAAACAAAAGCCTCAGAAGGATAGTCAAATTGTGTACTTAGTAATTTTGAAGGATGCTCAGTGTGACGTTAATTAATATATAAATGTGTCGGCCAATAACCGACGACCAATAAAGGAGTATTTGTTATTCATCTTTTTAATTCCAAAATACATTTGAAAACATCTTTCTTATCTTGAAATTAAGATGATAACAATTATCATTTTGATTTATACTGTCTTTATCATGCAAATATAACGAAAGTATTTCCTTAAATTACGATCAAATATATATAGCATTTTGAACTTGAGATAAAATTGAGGTAGTCTTTTGGATATAAATTTAAACTCTATTACGCTGAGGCTGCACAAACTACGCAGATTTACCACTAGTGGAAATGGTACAAATATTACACGCAGAACACTGTATATCTCTGTCTGTGTGTGGGGCTAGGGGAGAGCCTGCTTTTTCTGTTTTAGCAGATTTCCCTCGAGGAAAATCACCTATTGAGGTCGCACTCATGACGCGATTTTCGAAATTTTTCTTCAAATGTCCATCGATCCTACCTAAGAGATGACGAAAATGAGGTCCGTTAAAACTGGATATATATATATATATATATATATATATATATATATAAATTATATATAATTGTATACATGGTCGAAATTTTTGTCATATCGTTACCAAACTTGATAATTTTGGACGAAAATGAGGTCTGTGTGTGTATATATATATATATATACTAGCTCAGATACCCGGCTTCGCCCGGGAATTGATTTGAGTCTGAATGGTGATGGTATATTTTTGGCAAGGCTTTGCTTTGCACAATATTTTGACATTTACCCGTCCCAGTGTTTAGGGTAATACCCGTTGTTGGCATTTGTTAATAATAAAATTAATTTTTTATGTAAGACTTCACTGTCCTCCATATTATCATATTTCCCGTCTCCTGTGCATAGATTTGAATTATTAAGGACAAAATATTAACATAGATTTCAATTAACTTTTCCAGGTGAGGTACCTGGGAGTTCATGATGGAAAGAATTGTTGAGCATATCAATATTTCTACCCAAATTACTTGCTTCATACACTGTTTCCAAAAGAATGTATAAAACAAAAGTTACTCTAAATAACAAAGTAAACAAATTTTGTTATGTGCACCTTTGTCGAAAAACAAATAGACAATGAAATATCGCGAATTTTTATTTCAGGCCTCCCTTATAACCCCCACTCCCGTTCTAATCTAAAAATTTTAATATAGCTTATAATCATGGAAGAATTAATGCTAATTGACATAGCGAGTTTTTTTAAGTTCGGTTTAATCGTTAGCGCCAAATGAAATAGTTGACTCCCGGTTTAGTTTATAGTGTATATCTCGTTTATACTTTGTTAAAAGACAAAAATGAATATCACAAAAGTTACTCTAAATAACAAAATAAACAACTTTTATCATGTTCATATTTGCCGAAAAAAAAATAGAAAACGAAATAAAGCTATTTTTAAATTCAGGCCTCCCTTACAACCCCCACTCCTGCCCGTCCCTAAAAATGTCGGTATGGCTTGTTATAATGAGAGCGTTAGTGCTAATACATATACCGAGTTTTATTTATTTCGGTTGGGTCTTTTGTCCCAAATAAAATTGTTCACTTCCGCTATAGGTTTTAGCGTATATCTCGTTTATAATTCGGTATACAAAAAAAATGTATATAACAAAAGTTACTTTAAATAACAAAATAAACAACTTTTGTTATGTTCATATTTGCCGAAAAACCAATAGGAAACGATATATCGCTATTTTTAATTTCAGGTTTCCCTTATAACCCCCACTCCTGTTCGTCTCAGAGGATATTAATATAGCCTAAAGTCTAAGTTGGGTTAGTAGTAATATACATACCAAGTTTCATAAAATTCGGTTCAGCCGTTTTTGCGTGAAAAGGTAACAAACAAACAAACAAACAAATAAACAAACAAACAAACAAACAGACACCAAAGAAACAAAATGCAGTTATGGTGTCTATGACATGTGAAACGAAAAGTTATCGTGAAATTTCGCGAAAAAAATCAATGTACAGACAGAGGTTACAATTTTATATATATATAGATATATATATATATATATATATATATATATATACATATTTTATGAAACTTGGTATGTATATTACTACTAATCCAACTTAGACTTTAGGCTATATTAATATTCTTTGAGGCGAACAGGAGTGGGGGTTATAAGGGAGGCCTGAAATAAGAAATAGTGATATTTCGTTTCGTATTGCTTTTTCGGCAAATATGTACATAAAAAAAGTTGTTTATTTTGTTATTTAGAGTAACTTTTAATATTATACAATTTTGTCGTATACCGAAGTATAAATGAGTTATAGGTACGCTAAAAACTATACCGGGAGTCCATAATTTTATTTGGCACAAAAGACTCAACCGAACTAAACGAAACTCCGTATGTAGGTTGGTATTAACTCATACTTGATTATAATCTATAGGAACATTTTTAGAAACAAACAGGAGTAGGGGTTGTAATGCAGGCATGAAATGAAAAATCGCGATATATTATTTCTTATTGGTTTTTCTGCAAACATTCACATAATTAAGTTCTTTATTTAGTTATTTAGAGTAACTTTTGTTAAATATACTTTTGTCGTATAAGGAAGCTTAAACGGCATATACGCTAAAAACTTTAGTTAGGCGCAGTTAACTGAACATCTGACTTTGCACCAACTGCTACTAAATTATAAGCTATATTAACAAAAATGCTCATAACAAAAACTGTTCCATTGTTATTTAGAGACACTTAATATATATCTTGGTCGTATAAAAATATCAATATTGTAGCCTGCAATTCATTCCAATGTTCGAATAAGTTATGCCATTCAATCTTTTAATTTAATTTTACCTCACCATTATATATTATGGCGATAAACAAGAACATTTCAATTGTATGAAGCATTTTAAAAACAAGTAACTGTTTCATGAGGAGCAAAGTATATCACCCCCTCCCCTTCGTCTGTCTTTCAGGGGAACATTAATTATCGGAAGTAAGCAATTTCTTCCTTTAACGTGTTTAAAAAATCAATTAATTCACAAAAAACGAAAGTATTTAAACATGCATAATTATAATTGAAAATAAAATGTGAATATAAGGTAATGTAAGCGGAATTGAGAGTTAGAATTAGTCATGTTCTGTTGGTTAACCTGGAGCGTCGGGGAGGGGTGGGGAGACCTTCCTGTAGTCTAGAACAAAAGACTCGACCAAACTAAATTAAACCCGGTATGAGTATTAGTACTAACGCCTTCATTATAATAAGCCATACCAACATTTCTAGGGACGAGCAGGAGTAGGGGGTTGTAAAGGAGCCCTGAATTTAAAAATAGCGACATTTCGTTTTCTATGCATTTTTCTGCAAATATGCACATGACAAAAGTAGTTTATTTTTTTATTTGAAGGTACTTTTCTGATATTCATTTTTGTCTTTTAACGAAGTATAAACGAGATATACACTAGAAACTAAAGCGGGAGTCAACTATTTTATTGGGCACTAACGATTGAACCGAACTTAACAAAACTCGGTATGTCAATTAGCATTAATTCTTCCATGATTATAAGCTATATTAAAATTTTGAGGTTAGAACAGGAGTGGGGGTTATAAGAGAGGCCTGAAATATAAATTCGCGATATTTCTTTGTCTACTTTGTTATTTAGAGTAACTTTTGTTTTATACATTTCTCCAGGAACAATGTGTGGAGCAAGTAATTTGCGTAGAAATATTGATATGCTCAACAATTCTTTCCAATTTGAACTACCAGGTACCTCACCTGGAAAAATAAATTCAAACCTATGTTAATATTTTGTCCTTAATAACTGAAATCTTTGCATAATTCACAGGAGACGGGAAATATGACAATATGGAGGACAGTGAAGTCTTAAATAAAAAATGAATTTTATTATTAACAAATCCACACCAATAACGGGTATAAATCCTAAACACTGGGACGGGTAACTGTCAAAATAGTATGCAAAGTAAAGCCTTGCCAAAAAAATACCCTCACCATTCAGCCAAAAATCAATTCCCGGGCGAAGCCGGGTATCTGAGCTAGTATATATATATATGCGCATTTCATGCAAAACTGAAGAACAAGTTCGTTAACGGCTGAAATCGGACCAGGGGGGTTAAGAGGGTGATTTTGAAAATTCGAAATGTATCCGTTACTATACGTCAGATCGAAAAATGGTATAGACCCAATCTTATTGTGAATTAAATGTAATATAAATATTGTTATTACCATTTATTCTCTATCTTGAATATTAACTGAGATATTTGTATTTTTCAATTTTCAGTCTTCAGCAAACTCTCACTTCTACTCATGTCACATAAACAATGCTCTGTTATACAATAAATCGCTTAGAATATAAGTAACAAATATCACTTTCAAGAGACCTTTATTATACATGCAAATATGTTCTGTTGATACACCCCTTTCTTAAGTTCTATAAACAATATACCCGAATATGCTTCAAACGCCCAATGAAATTATACACAACTCCAGAAAAGTAGGTTTAAAGGTAAATTAAAGAAATTTATGGTAGAAGGAAATTTTTATGAATAATATGAATATTCTCAAACATATTCCAGCATAAAATAAAACAGCAATATATTTGCCAAAAAAAAAAAGTAGATCAAAAAATAATTTATGATCGTGAATATTATCTCTAAAAGTTTTTCTTCATTTGTAATAGTTTATCGTCCTTTAATAATTTAAGACTAGTTTTAAAGCTTGTTAATAAATAAAAAAATACATGTTTTAAATTCAGAATGTTATTAAGATTGCTAACAAAATTAGGGCACATCAATAGCTAGATAACTTCAGATGCTCTTGTCCAAAAAATTCCTGGTCACCTTTGAACACTTATGGTATTTGCCCTTTCCCAATAAACCCAAATGCAACTGAACTTCAAAATGAAATGGTGTATTAAATTTGATTAGTCAGTATAAGAGTGTAGTCATCTATTGATCATTGGGCAGCCCATACCAGATGCTTAGTTGCACAATGGAAGCAACGAACTCACCGAATTAAAATCCCGATTCACGGAAAAAGTCCGTCACGGAGAGCTGCATAAATTGAGCAGATTTGCCATGCACTGGAATGATTCACAATATAATCTGTATTTTTCCCTTTACTTAGAAGCCTATGTAAACATAAATTAAAATGTGCGCTGAAAATAAGATTTTAGCGAGTCAGGTAAAGCCCAAAGGATTAAAGTGAGTTTTTTACTGAAGACTCAAAACAATAAAAAAAGTCCGTCACGCAGGGGCTCAATAAACTAAGCAGATTTCCCTCGTGATGAATAACAATAGAACATTTAATTTGCGATAAGAATGGTTCTATGGAATATTTTAATCCGACTTATGGTAACGGAGATATTTCGAATTTTCGAAAATCCCCCCTCACTGGTCCGATTTCAGCCATTAACGAAATTGATCTGTCTTTTTACCTAAAACGTTTAAATATCAAGTTTGATAACGATCAAATGGCGACCCTCCCCATTTCAATGGTACGATTTTAGCCATAAACGAATATAATCTTTAACATTGGAGGAAACGGTTAAATGCCAAATATTGTATTGATAAAATAAACATATTGGAATCAGGAATTAAAATCCTAATTGATAACATCACACATAACTATAAAGGTCGTCCGAAAATCATATTCGATATTTAAGCTAGAAACAAGTAGTTTCATTATTTATTGATAATATGAGGTGAGTAGGAATGACTGCTTACAGGAGGCTTAGAACTAATAAATACAAATACCTTGCGCCTTATATTCCACATTGGGGAAAAATGATTAAAACAATGTTCAATGAAAATTACAACTAGATTTATACAATTTTTAGATCCGATCATAATAACATAGATATGTAGTTCGAATTTACTTGTCCCTCTAACCCCTCCCCCTGCGGGTCAGAGTTCAACCATTAATGAACTTGATCAAGTTAATAGATGGATAGATAAGTTCAGTCTATTCTTTAGTTTTATACGAAATGCTTAATTGTGGAGTTTGTTAACGATAAAACACAAAATACAATAATATAAATTTAATAATAAATGCTTTATCTATGATTGCAATGTATTTGATGAATGTATATATGTGAAAGCAATTTATTCAATGCCAAAGACAGAAATGTCCGTCACAAGGGGGCTCCGTGAAGAGGCACCACGAATTCTCTATTTATTTGTAAAATCAGATTAGTAGAAGGGGGAGGGGTACTGAAGGCAGAACACAACAAAGTACGAATAACTCCCTTAATACTTGAGTTATCAAAAATGCATAGAACATCAATTGTAGAAAATCAAAAGTTTAACAAGATTGGTTCTATAATATTCTATCATCCGGCTCATAATAACGGGTATATTTTGAATTTTCTAATTTCCCCTCCCTATACTACCACTATTCCCGGTCCAATTTCAGCCAATAACAAATATGATCTTTGACTGAAATGGCTAAATATCGAGTATGTTCCGATTTTAGCCGTTAACGAACTTCATCTTCATTTTTACATAAAAAGTTTAAATATCAAGGTTGGTAACGATCAAACAAAAATTGCGACCACTAGTGCATTAATAGACAAATATATATTTCTACGTTTCAAACGGACCTCATTTTCGTCATCTCCTCGGTAGAATAAATGGACATTTGAATGCAATTTTCGAAAATCGGAAAATCGCGTCATGAATACGACTTCAATAGCTGATTATTTTTAAGGGAAATATGCTAAAAAAAAAAGTAGAAAATCTGATGTGGTTACCACATGACTTCCTCTTATTAAATTAAATAAACAAAATGTTTGGTTGCATTTCATTTAAAATTATTTCTTTTGAAAGTGCTATTTCCTTTCTAATATATCAGATCGAAAAATCCCATTGAAAGTAATTTAAAGATTTCTTTCTGACAAAACAAAAAAGGTTCTAAACAAGTTTCCATATCTCTAATGTAGTATTTACAGGCTTCACATTGTAATTGATCTCGTGAATAGATAAATCTGATTTTCACGGGACCGATAAAGAAAATAAAAGGGTCACAAGGACACGGCAGTGGTTTCCCATTGCCTTCTCCAGAACATCCAGCAATAAAGGCAACATGAGGAGAATTCTATTCACACCAGCAAAGAAAATTCATTTCAAAGCCCGGGTTGTTAGATAGCCATCCCTCTGTAGCATGTTACTTGCATAAGCTGACAAATGACAGGCATTAGCCAGTATGATTGCACTCACTACAACTTTAATCTGTCCCCCAGTGTGACTCACTGACATGCTAAAGTGAGAATTTAGACAGAAAGGGGAATACAGGAAGAGAATTTTTATTTTATTTTAAATTTTCTCTAGACCCTCTTAGCCGATTTTGACCAACAGTCTTTGGGACTTTACAATGCCAAATATTAAATTTCAACTCTCTAAGACTAGCCGTTTTTGAGCTACGAGATTCGTACTAGGTACAGACGTCAAGGCGAAACTAATCAAAATGGGTTCAAGGAGGTTCAAAGTGGATAATACCGTTCAAATGTGAAAACCGAAAATTTTCACGAATACAATACATCCTCTAGTTCGTACAAGGAAGTAAAAAAATAAACATATTTTCAATGAACTTGAATAACTTAATTCCAATTCCTTTGCGGGACATTTTCTTGCAGGGATTGTGTATCCCAGGTTATTTTAAATTGTATTACTAGCCGATTAAAATAGAGTAACGGATATAAACTTTTTATTTTTTTTTTTGTAAAAAATAACTTTCTTGATCAAGACGAAGGTAAATATAAACAATTATACGCTCAAAAATGTAGAATGTTAACCCCATTTAAATCGTTGTTGATCCAAATTTCAGGCGGCCCGGGAAAGTTCCAATACATTTTTCTTCGTTAAAGTATTGATGTATTGAGTTTTAATTAAAATAAAACACACTATAACGACTTAAAATTTGAATGTTTTTTTTGAAATGATAAAGACAATTGAAGGGAATTTTAAGTTAGTCATTATATGAGGCAGAATTATTGAAGGGAGGGGGTTGGGTGGAGTGTGGCCCCACTGCTGTGTTTATAAATGGCGACCTAGTTGCTGAATATTAGTTAATTTTGAGTTACTCTGGCAATCGCACCCTTCTAAAGGTCTTCTTTCGTTATCATGACAGAGCATGTAGCTGTGAAGAACTTCAGGGAGTATCTGAGGATACCGTCCGTCCAACCAAATCCTAATTATGGTAAGTTGAAATGCTGTCAGCTCCTTCGCCCAATGTCATCCGGTATTTCAGTTTTTTAACTTGATTTACTTCATTTTCTTCCAAACTGACTCTTTCCGTAGATTTAATAAGCCCTAATGAACGACCATAAATGTTTTACCTGCTGCTGTGGGTGATATCTTTGTCATTTTTTTTTAGATTATTTGCCTGTAGAACTCGCTAGAATTAACTGTCAAAACCCCTTTGAAGTTCGTGATATCTAGAATTTATATCATTGGCAGTAAATGACGTTATGCAATGTGTAATTAGTTCCATAATGTAACACTACTAATCACACATAAAAGAGTGAATATAGGTCTATTTAACTACCACCAAGCCCACTTTGACATCCCAATCTAAGAAGTGTATTCGAATAAATTCAATGTGTTGTTTACATGCCCTAAAAATAGTTAGCTAGCTTTCAGACTTTACATATTCAGGGCTCATACTATTCATTCCAAGGGTGTCAAATGAGATTGTTAGTTCTTCACTGAAATAAGTTAATTTTGACATTAAGTTGCCTTCCTTCGGTTTGAAATCTTGTTCTTATCACGCAATACTAAATTACTATAACATATTGAACATATTCTGGGGAAAACTTTAGAAAATTAACTTCACTTTGAGATGATAACAACTAATGGATGTTAAATATGTTTCTGATTTTATTTTCTAAAGTACAAGTGGTTGGTATTTTTTGTGATCAAAATATTTCACATCATATAAAGTAACGTCATTTTTTTTCTTATTGATGTTGACAAGTGCCACGTACTTTCCTGTCATCAACCTTACCTGTCATATTGTTGCCTCTGACAAATGATTATTTATTGGGATGAATAAATGTCAAATTAGAAGCTTACCATTTATTTAAAATTTCAAGACTCTTCTTTAAGTTACAGTTGTTGAATCTAATGGCTTTTCTGATTAGTTTTTCGGTGAAAATGTCTGTGATCAAGACTCAAGTTACTGAAATAAATGATTTTCAACTTGCTCATTTGTTTACCTGAAGTGTGCTAACTAAAGTAATTTGTTCTTGGAGCACAAAAATAAAACATCTAGCTTCTGTTTGTTACTAAGCGTATACATTTTTTTTTATCAAACTATAATATAAATGTGCATACTTATATTCATTCTTAAAATAAGAAAATTAATACCAAAGTTACTATATTTTTGTGTTTAAATATATTCAAAACCAGCAATGGTTCAATATGTTTCAGGATATATTCTAGCAATAATTACTAGCATTGCACGAAGAAAAAAATTCTTGTTTATACTTTTTACACATAAATGGAATTTTGTCTGAAATGATACTCTATGAAAATAGAAGTATTTCTTATTAATACCAACTTTTAGCTACTAATGTAGTCAAGAATCCACAATTTACCACCCTTTTCTTGCCATGGTGGAACTAAGGACGTTATTTTGTGTTAGTCACTTAATAAATTCCTTTTTCTCACGACATAATCGAGTCATCGACACCAGGCTTGCCAAGCACATTATGGCCAACACCTTAATTCGTATGGGTAACCTGAGCTAATCCATTACAACATAAAATATCTACAAACTAAGCAATATTTATAGTGCATTAATTGGATAAGAAGATGAAACCGACAAAATTCTAAATATACTGTAATTACTAAAAATTAGTGAATTATTTTTAATTTTATTACTTCAGTATTCAACTATTTGAGTGATGATAGAATCTCTGCATCAGACTGTTTTTACTCCATTTTAAACTTCATTGAAGCTGTTACTCAAGGATTCATTTTAAGATAGTTAAATCTAAAACTTCAACTAAAGGTCACGGTCATCACATTTTTTTTAATTAGTGCCACTCTATTTTATACTCAATTTTATTCCTCATCATACTTGTGAGTGTGGTAGAAGGCTTCACTATTGGGATGAGTGAGATTGTTTCTTACATTGTATTCGTAGTTATGACCTATGAATGTCAATTCACAATTTCTGATAGTTATTTATTCATATTTGTAACAGTTTCTGTTACAAATATGAATGCGGACTTTTACCCGTTTCTGGTGAATTCAACCACACGTATTCATCTCTACAGATGATTCCTATACCTATTTTAATGCAACACCAATTACATTATATTTGTCAATCAGGAGAATAAATTCTGAAATGAATATGTATAATATCTTTGTACTGAAATGTATTTTCTAAACACAATACATTCTTTTCATTTGTTTCCACCAAACCTAATATTAATGAAGATATTGACGAATATATGCTTTGACAATATACTAAATCTCTAAACCTGATTGGGGATTGTCATAGATCCTATGTGTTTCTTGGGATAGTTGACTTAAAAACATTCATTAAGCGAAGAGTTCATTAAAATCCTTCAAGACACGTTTAAGAATGAGTAATAAATGGACAGAAAAGAATTTAAAAAATATACCCCAGCTGAATTTAATTTTTCTGACAAACGTAAGAGATTTCTCATCAAATCAACAGAGTTTAATGGTGAATGATTGACTTAGGGCCCAGCTATTAAGGATGAGTAAAATTTAGTCTTGTGCATTAAAACAGACTTTCTTTTCTTGAAATCAGGAGAGCTCTCAAAGTGTGCATTTCATAATGCAGTGCTTATAATTTTGTACTTTGAGATTCAGTGGTAGCAAAATCATTGGTAAGTATCAATAAAATAAATCTCGTTCCTTCAAAGAGATTTCTTCAATGAAGTGAGTCAGATAAGGCATCCCACATTTCTACAAGAACTTCTGGTGTTTGTTTCTTGGCATCGTTTTCTTCCTTACTATTTGTACCATTCCAACTTAATGATATGAGTGGCTTAATTTCTAGTCATTTTCTCTGTTAACATTGTCAGAGTACTTTTTCTGTTTTTATGACATCTCTTGGAATCTTTTATTGGTATTGATTAATCATTTCACGAGTACCTCACATAACTCAAGTTTGGTATGACTGTGAGTTGAAGAACACAATTTTTAATCTCCTATTGTTACCATAAAGGAAGCATGAAGGGACATTTCTCAAAACATTTCAACATTACAAATGATCTTTGTAATATCCCTTACGACAAAGCAAATAGTAAGAGTTGAGTGTTACATTGAACATCTTGAAGAGAGGTCTCCCAAAGATCTAGAGAAAGATCTCAAATTTGTGCCACGGAAAACCACTAAAGAGAAATCTAGCAATTGAAGAACTCTGTACTTGAAAAGAAAGTCCAACAGCAGAGAGTGAAATGCAATGGTTGGCAAGCTGAAAAATATGATTATGTTATTAATTTGCGTATACTTTATGCTACTATAGATAATTGGAACATGTTATCTACAGGTTACTACCCTTTTCTAGCTGGGATGGGTGGGTCTAAGGATTTTATTTAATGAGTTTGTCACTAAATAAATTCATTTTGTCCAGGCGAGAATCAAATTTATCATTCTAGGTTTACCATGTGAGATTAAGATCAATACTTTAACACATATGGCTAACTGAGGCCCTGAAGAATACAAGAAGAAATGACAGATGTTAACATCAAGATCACCCCAGTAAAAAAAATAAATACAGTATAAACTAGTCCAGTGGAACCACATTAACCATCAAACATGAATACAGTCAATATTGATCAATTCCTACCAAGTTCGAGGAAGATTGTTGGGCAAATACACAAGTAAGGCATTCCAATGAGGCCTTTAATCTACTCAATTTCAGATTTTGAAGTACTTTGTGTGAAGATTAGACAAATAAAATTTAAATAATGCCATTCATGCATGTATTCAGGTTTTTATTTTTAAATGCTAGAAACTCTAAAATAAAGAGGGCTGCAAGTCTAATACTTACAGATAATCCACTCATGAATATAAACAGCCACTCAAATTTAATAAAAGTTGTCAGAGGTGCGAAATGAATTATTCTTTCTTTGATTTTGTGCAGAATAACTTTATAATTAGAGTCTCCTCATTATATAGTGTATTATTGTTTAATATTGAAGTATCTAGGAACTGTTTATAATATTTTTAGTTATGGAGATTTCCTTAAATTTTAATATTCTGTGTATTTTTTTTTTTTTTTTTTTAGAAGCCTGCTTACAGTTCCTCAAGAAGCAAGCAACAACCTTAGGGCTGCCGTTAAAAGTATGCTATCCAATGCCTAATAAACCCGTAGTTGTAATAACATGGGAAGGAACTGATCCAAAACTCCCTTCGATTCTCCTCAATTCTCATATGGATGTAGTGCCAGTTTTTCCTGTGAGTTATATTTCAATAACTTTTAGTGTTCATTCTTATTGAGCCGTTGTACTCTTATTTAATTATTTATAGATAATTTTTTAATTAGTATTATTCCTTTGTTGGAACACTTGGACCGACGCAACCAATCAAATGCACCAGCATGCGTGATCATAGCACTTAGTGCTATATATTTATTTAACCTCATGCTGGAAATTTATCACTTGTTTATTTTTATTTACAGTCTTCAATTTCATTCATTTTTCTCCATTTCTATTTTTTTTAAAACTGAATGTTTTTCTTAAATATAGCTATTAAAAAAATAAAGTTTAGGTAAGCAAATATTCCATTTAGGAATGCAAAATTGAAATAATAATATTTTTTTTGTCATACGGCCCACAGCACAGTATATACTCCTTTTGTTTTTTATAATTCATGATGATTTCCAGTTACCATTCTCCAAGTGAATAGAGTGGTTATTATGTGTAGTTAGTAACAGTAGAACAAAGGGGGGTGGTAGCTGTAGATGTAAACACCTTAATTAATACCTCTTGAGGGACCTCTTTTACTTGATGTGTTGCGCTTTATACGAGTACCACTGTGCAACTGCTCACTGGTTAATATTGATTTATTACCAGAAAATGTGATCAAGACAAGAAGTAAACCAACATGGAACATTGAATAAATTTTCAATATTTTCCTGCTACTAATCATTGTGACTTCAGTAAATAAAAACAATAGCTAGTAGCTAAGAACAGGTCTAGGAGAGACAAGAGTACCTCCACATTTAAATATTTTGATCTCTTACCACAAAAAAAAAAAAAAAAATGTTTACTTTTGTTCTGTTCTGTTCACACAAACAGAATTCTGTTCTGCTAATACCTGAAAACCACTAAGAGATATCGAAGGAAGTGTTGTGAGCTAACTCACCATCAGCGAATTTATAGAAGTAAATGAAGCATTGCAATTGCAAAAAAAAATTAGTTTTCAGATTTACATAGAATTATCTGTGTTGACACTCCCTTAATCCATCTATACTAGCTTCGGCGTGATAAATGTATATTGCATGCATAATTCAAAAAGACCTAGCCCTAGAATGTTGGAATTAGTATTTAGGACTTTTGTAATATGTAGTTCTGGTTTAGAGGAAATAAAAAAATATTAAATTTCTTTGTACCTATTAGAGAATCAGACAATTTGTATAGTTTTATCATCATAAACCAATTTATAAATTATGTTCTATGAATTTTTTGATCCAATGTATTGGAATGGAGATATCATATGTCACTTTTCAAATGAATTAATTTAAAATGATGTGCAGCAATAATTGTTGAATATTTAATTTATTAGGAGCAACATGAAGTTCTATGCCTTCCACATCAGATGATTATTTTTTTTTTTTTAAATTATCGTTTTGTATGTATAAATTGTGTATGACCAAGAATTACGAGATACATGTTCATATCGAAGAAACCTTTTATTCTAATCTCTAAACTTTTCTTCATTATACTTCGTAGACAAATTAAAAAAATATGTTACTCAATCACTAAGTAAATTTAACTTATAAGTGGCATCATGTTGCCTTCTAACACATCTTCTACATTTGATCTTCATGTCTACTTTTCTCCCTTTTTAGAATACTATGCAGCATGAATGAAACACTAATAACTGTTTTCCTTTTCTGCTAAAATTATTATTATTTCTTTTCTAAAACTAAGATAAATTTGAGCGTTCATAAATATATTATAATTAAGGCATCTTCGTACACACGTAATAAGTGTAATGACTGATATCATTATTCAATATTTGTTATCTTCTGTTGACACTTTCTTGTTTAATTTGAAATTCTTATCAAAAATTAAACACTATATATTAAGAATTGTCCTGACATCTGTTACTTTCGGAATCTTTCTAACTTTTTTTTTGTTTTATTTAATTTAAATATTCATACATCTTAATTCTAAAATGAAGGTTAAACGATGGGAAAGACACTTGCATGTGTAAAAGGTTTTATAGAAATAAAAACCATTTATAAAATTTTTTATCTTCTTTTGCAATGGTTATCAGCATTTTAACAGTCTTTTCCCATGAAATGTAGGTGCTGTAACTAAATTTTAGGCTTGCTATCAGAAAACACTATCTCATTGTTCAGTAAAAAAAAAATCACACATCCCTGAATTCAGAAAATATTAAAATTACAGGTCAAATACAGACTAATAATGTTTGGGCTTAATGGGATCATATTAAAATTTATATAGGAACATTGTTTATAACCATTTCATTTTCTAAGTCATTGTGATTTATTTTTTGTTGATTTTCATTTATTTGTGTTCTGCTTTATATTTATTACTCATGTTACCCAAATATTTTTATTTTCATTTATGCTTGTGGTTAAATCTGCATGAACATTCTTTTTTGGGTTTTCATTCACCTTATAGTAAAGGAAGTATAAGTTGGAGGTTGTGAGGTGCCCTCTAAGGAGGGAAGTACATATTCTGGTTATGCCCCTATAATAAAAAATGCAAATGAAATTCAATCTAATTAAAATGAAAAGCACTGTTATTGTGTCGTGAGTGGAAACTAGTGTGTTAGTTTCAGGACAGACTACTGATTCAAAGTCCATCTATCCTACTAGAGAGCACTTTACTTTTTACATAGATAGAATTAATCTTTACATGAAATTACCAGCCTCAAAGAAAAATTAATTCATTAAAAGTTTTATTATTATCAAGTAAACCTTTATCTTGCTGTCGATCCTTTATTGGAAGAATTAACCCAAACACCAGTATTCATGGGATACTTTTACTTTTTGATGCTATTTGTAATTAATTTCACTCAACTTGCTGAATTAAGAAATAAAACATTATTAAAATAACATCAGTTTTCAAGTTAGTTTGAGTTAGCAAGGGGTTTGGCAAACAGAGGTGTGTACAACATAATAGTTATTCGACCTTCTCTGCTCATAAAGCTGTCCTATTTGGATAACAGGGCCATCCTGTTGTCATGGTCTTTGAAATATGTCTGTTTAGATTGCATGGGTCATTACATTCAATCAAGGCATTCTAGTTATATCACGCTAAGAAAATGGCTTCAAAGTGCAGTTAATAGGCTGGGCAATTCATGGATCATTTATATAATCAATTAATTAGTGAATAATTATAACTAGTCATGTTTATTTAACATCCTGTGATTTTAATTATCTTTTTTCTTTCTTAAAACCTACTTCTCCCCATTAAATTTAATATGTTTTACTTATTTATTTTTATTTACTTCATTTAATAGAGAAATGTGATTCGGACCCGGTGTTTTGGAAAATATATTTTCCATTTTTCATTTATTTTTAAAAAGTGTATCAATCGAAGAAGAAAAATAAAGGGGAAAAAAATAATTGAGCCCTATTTGAAATGTTAGTACATGCTATGTTCTCTCGAGTGGATTTGCTGACATTTTTTAATTGATTAGTTATTACTTTATTAGCGTGTGCGTGAGTTCGCATGCATATATTCATATTCAGTAAATAATTGCATGGTTCACAAAAACTCGTAAGCACATTACATATTGTCTAGTTTATTCTGAAAATCATATACAAATAGTGTGATATGCATGTTTACTTTTGGCTTATTCCTTTTACGCAAAAAGTGTACAGAAAAAGTAGGAAGTATCAGTAATGTGTTAATAAAAATGGACTTAATCATTAAGAAAAAAGCTTCTAATTTTTAATGATTCATTGATAAAAATGTAAATATTCATCAGTTTAACATAATTTTCTATGATAAGTAAAGTGTGAAAATTATCATCATCACTTAATGTTGTGCTTATACTTATATATGGACAAAGATACTCATCTAATTGGGTCTAAGGTTGGGCAAGAGATAAAAATATGCCTAAAACAGTGTGGACTAGGTTTATTACAGATTGGCCAGGTTGAGGACTGAGGCTCAAATTTATATCTAAAAAAGTTAATGATTATACACTGGCATTTCTTTCCCGTCAGTCTTACCTGGGATATTGCTCTAATTTTATTGATATGTCACCTATAAGTCCAATACACATCCTCAGTGATAAGGTTGAAATATTCCTAAAGAGAGTACTGTGACGAATTAATTATTGAATCCATTTTTCTAATAAGAAATCTTTTATTATTTGTCGGTTGAGCTAGCTTCTCATTTTCCCATAAGTCTCCTGCCCCAATTGAAATTATTCAGTTCTTCTGCTCAAGCACCTAATTATAAGGCACGAGTTTGTTGTCAACTTGTTCTCTCAACCCTCTATAGCATAACAGTGGGAGTCAACCATTTTCCATTCTCAGTAATTTAATCCTCCAATTCAAAGTCCAGGAAAAGATTTTTACTTTTAAATTCCTACATCCTTTTTCAATTAATATGTACGCTCTTGGTGTGCTTTGTGGGAGCTGCAATAATATTTTAGGAAATTTAGTTTGCAGTTTTTGTAATAAATCAGGATATGCTAAGCCTCATGCCTCTATTCCAAATAGAGGGTTCCACCTACAACTGAATTGTTGAGATAGTTGCATTTTACACAACCAAGAGTCAAATTTTCCTTTTGACAAAAGTATTAAAATGTTTGTCAGTGTGATTTGTCTCTTACTAACAGAGGAATCAGCTACTTAGTAATATTTGGGCGGATTTTGAATTTTTCGATCCTAAATGTTTTTATTTTCATTTTGAATTTCCTTACCATTCAAGTAAAATTTGTTTAGCAGATTTCCCTTAAGGGATTATCCCTTAAGGAATATATATATATATATATATATATTTGTCTGTTAACACTCTAGCGGTCCAAATTTTTGTTTGATTGTTACCAAACTCGATATTTGAACGTTTTATGTAAAAAGATTGATCAAGTTCGTTAATGGCTGAAATCGGATCAGTGGGAGGGGATTTTTGAAAATTTGAAATATCTCCTTTACCACACATCGGATCAAAAAATTGTATAGAACCAATCTTATTGCAAATTAAATGTATTATAAATATTGTTCTATACATGTATTCTCTATAGTGAATATTAAACAAGATATTGGCATTTTTCAGTTTTCAGCCTTCACCAAACCCCCACTTCTACTCATGATACATAAACAATACTCTGTTAGGTAATAAACCACATTATTCGAAGCTTAAGTACCATAAATAGTATTCAAGAGACCTTTATTATACGAGGTAAATGCAAATATGTTATCGTCACTCCCCTCTTGAGTTCTTGGACTACTAAAATTTGATTGATTGAGATAAAAATTATTCTGACTCGTTACAAATTACAGTACTAGATATAGTATATAGATTAGATTCGTCACAATAATTAAAGTCAGGATGTCTTTTGTTTTTATTCTTCTGCATGGGAGAGAGTACTGAAATGCGATGTAAATTAAAAAGTGCTTGGAAAGCTCCAGAATGGTGGATACCTGGAAACCAAGAAAATAAAGCTCAGCTTTTAATCCATACCAGGTCAATAACACTACATCCCTGAGCACCTTTAAATGTACAATTAAATTCTGTCATTATCACACCAACCAGTACAAAAAATAAACCCATGACCTTCCATCAAGCTCATTAAGTCTCTTCCTTTTGAGTTAATGTGTCTAGAGATTTTCTTTTAGCATACATTGTTGTCCCCTCAAAGATAATATCCTCAAATGAACCCGTTGAGCTAAAGTCTCCCAAAATAAGAATTTTTTCTTGCCCAAAAATTGTAATAACATCTATGAGTTTCTCATTAAATAAATGTATTACTTCATGACTATCTAAACTCAGTTTCCAATAAGTAACACCTAGAAAATCTTCAAATTAATTACTAAATATTGAGCATTAAGTACAGTTTCTCATTACTAATCATGATGATATAAAACTTTTAATCTGATTATTTTTATAAAAAATTTATATTCAATTTTTTTAAAAGGAAAAATGGACACATGACCCATTTGGCGCTGAAAAGGATGCCAATGGAAACATCTATGCTAGAGGTGCTCAGGACATGAAATGTGTTGGAATTCAATACATTGAAGCCATAAGGAAGTTAAAGGAAGATGGAGTTAGGCTTAAAAGAACCATTCATATGTCATTTGTACCTGGTTAGTATAGCAACAGACTTGTTTAGCTGATATTTGATTCATATATTACTTTAATTGTGTATGTCAAGTTTTGGAAGTCATAGCAGATCTGACCCAATAAGGAGCAAGGGATTAATACTGCATTTTTTTAGCACTGGTGTGAATACACACAACACCACACCATGCATACCTGAAGGATAAAATGCTAAAATCCATAATTGAAATTTTACATCCTTCCCTTAAGGTTATTCTAATTTCACAGGGTACTTGCTAGTTAAATAGTTATAGTCAAATAAAAACTATTAAGAGTACTTTTGAAGCATTACCTCATCTTATTACTGACCCTTGTTTAACCATAATTTTTATTTAGTGTAAATCCAGTAATGCTATGGTTTATCATGTTAGTGTTGACTTGAATTATTTAATACTCTGTTAATTTCTTTGTTTTAGTAATGCTTTTCCTTTTTCTATTTAGATGAAGAGATAGGTGGTGAAGAAGGTATGGGTAAATGGGTTACTATGGATGATTTCAAACGCCTGAATGTTGGCTGTGCTCTTGATGAAGGAATGGCTAGTGTAGACGACACCTATTTGCTTTTTTATGGTGAAAGATCAATTTGGCGTAAGTATGTCTTCTGTATATTAATAAAATACAAACTTTGTTTTATTGATGAGTATATTTGGATGAATTATTAGGAAAGTAGTACCAGACAAACATTTGTACCTTTATTTTCCATGAAAATTCCAGTATTTTTAATGGCAAATGATTCCAAAATAATGTTTTCATGTATCTTGGTTGCCATAGTTTAAAATACTCCAAAGTATTTATAATTAAAACATTTTATTCAAATGTTGTTATACCTTAACATTTTTCATCCAAGGGATAGCAATATGTTTCATTTGGAGTGCCAATCATGAATATTATAAGTCTAATTGGAATTTCCGATTTATCACTGAAGTAGACCATGGACAAGTTTGGTAGGCCATAGTTTTATTACCTAACTTGTTTTCAGTTAAATTCAAAACAGCTGCTGGGTGCTGCACTGTAACTTTGATTATTAATTTCTTTTTCAAGTTTTTTTCTAATAATATATTTCTTTGATTGAACTGGAAATAGTTTTAAAGTGTCCAATTTTTTATTTATTTTATGATTGAGGACATAATAGAGCAGTTGCTGAACTGAGGTGTTTTGACTTCTTTGTATACTTGGGAGACCCAACTACTCTCCATGCGCTTATATTTTTTTTTATTATCCAGACCTAAAGAATATATTTATTTATTCTTAAGCTCTTTTTGCTAGAACCTTTTGTAGGCATTGAAGGACTATTATTAAGTTAAGACTTCTGTGTAAATACCTGGTCAATTATTACTATGGTTTCTTAATTTTGATTTATAGAAGTTCATGTTCACTGCCCGGGAACTCCAGGACATGGATCACTCTTATTACCTGATACTGCAGGTGAAAAGGTTCGCTATGTTATAGATAAATTCATGGACTTTCGAGCTAAGGAAAAGGAAAAGCTTGACACAAATCCAGCTTTAAGCATTGGTGATGTAACCACAATCAACCTCACCAGAGTCAAGGTAACAGTTGGGATTGGGAGTCATGAGGCCTCATTTTTTTGTTTACTGGGTTTTTAATTTTTTTTTTGTTTAATTTTCATTTATTTAATTAATCAGATGAAATTTTAGGGTAACTTTCAAATTACCCCATTAGTTGAAAATATATTTTCTTGTGTTTACATTTTCAATTTATCAAATACAATACTTAAAAGAGATCTTGATATTCAGATTTTTGTATTAGTCATTGAATTTGAGTACTTCTATTAATGTTTTCCACTCATTTATGGCTTAATGACTGGAGTATGTGTGACAGATTGAATGTGAATATTATATTTAAGGGGAACTTATTAATATTCATTAAATGATTTTCCTTTATAACTTATCATAAATTATTGATTTTCGTCAATAATGACTATTTTAAAAAATGCTATTTGTAGAGGACATTTTTTGTTGTCACCATTGTCTGTAAAAAAAATGTTAAATGGCACTGGCATTGCACAAATGCTTTTGAATATTTTTATAACCTTATGTCCTTTTTGTTCTTAACTGTTCAATCAGAAACATTTTATGTTACAGATATTTTCAGTTCGAAGGGATGGCTATTTATCCATGAGGGTCTCTGAATTAAATTCAATAAAATAACGTTTTATTTTTTGTTTCATGCAGTATCTCTGTTAAAGCAAGGTCTAAAACTCATATAGATCACTAATGATGGCAAAATTTTAAATTTTGGGTTCTTCCTACACGGTTAAAAAAGATTCGTTACTTAATCATGTTCGGATTGGTGTGTGTTAAATGTATGCATCGCATGTATATATTTAATGCTTTAATAAAAAATAGATTTAAATTATTTTAAGTTATTTTTCTTTTATTCAATGTACTGATATATCGTGTACAATTTTAATCAGTGTGTAATTTTTCATGTCTATCATTAGTGAGAGGTATGTAAAAACCTTTCTTTTTATTTTTTAATTAAAGGAAAAAGAAATATTTCAACATAAGATTTTTAAGCTTAATAAATTTAGAAGCCATTGAGTAAATTTTTCTATTTTCTTTTAAAAATTGCTATTGTTTGTTTGTCGTTTTCCTGATGAACTTATATTAGTTTTTCTAGGTTCGTTGGTCAGTTTTATTTTTTAATGTTTTGTTTATGTTCTTCACACTTTATTGTTTGTTATAGAAAATAATAAAATCAGTAGTTTTTGTTTTCATTTCATATTTGGGGATGGTGGGAGGGTTTTTGATTGTATTTATTGTTAAGGGAGGCGTTCAGAACAACGTAGTTCCCCCTGAGCTTGTGGTTGGATTTGACTGCCGTCTGTCACCAACAACAAACATGGATACTTTTGAAAAGTGGATAATAGTAAGTTTTATTTATTTATTTTTATCTTATCTAATAATTTTTAAAATATAATAACACTCTTTTGTAATCTATAAAAATATTATTATGAAGGAAAATGTAGGAATAAACTAATGTGACACAATTGCTAGAATTGATTAAATGGGGTCTTGATATGAACTTTAATGTTATCATGCTTTTCCAATAAGTCTTATGAAAATAATATTTACTCATTATCAAGCACTAACTTAATAAAGCATATAATGCACTTTTGATCAAAAAGTGACTGACTGGTATTTCTTTAATTATTCAATAAATAGCACTAAAATAAAAAACGTCACTGGTTTATTTGATCGCTAGGATGTCTGCACAAAGGCTGGCAAAGGAGTTTACCCCGAGTATCAACAGAAGCAGAATGCGAAGGAATTGACTAAATTGGACTCGAGCAATCCTTATTGGGTTTCTTTCAAGAAAGAGTGTGATAAATTGTAAGTCCTTTATATGTACTTTTTATTTAACTGGAACTGAAATTATTTATTTTCTTAGTATTTAATGTTCTCTGTTACTGTTATGTTCATTACATAATTGAATTTTGATACATTTTTGTTAGTAGAATATTGCCTTAGTTTTCATTTTAATTAAACTATAGTAGTTTGTATAAGAGTTAAACATTTAGAAAGTTATACTACATTTTATTATTTTTAATATTACTTTTAACAATTCAATTAGTCACAAAAGTACTTACCATCAAAATAATTGCTTCTTATGTTGTATTTGAATATTTTTTTCAGAGGATTGAAATTGAAAGAAGCAATATTTCCAGGAGGAACTGACAGCAGATTTGTGAGAGCTGTAAGTTAACTTCATATTTTTGCTTATTTCTCTATTCCTATAGAGTATACCCTTCCTTTACTTCTGACAAGGTCCCTTATAGTCTTGACACTACATCTATCTTCACCGGTCTATTAATCTTTATCTATTTTTCATGAATTGATGTAAATTCAGAGATTCAATGACCAAATTGCACATTTTAATTCATTACACTTCCTCAAAAATCACCTTACTCCTCTGATTATGGTGTATAAATATGGTAAGGGGCTTGGAAGTGGGAACACCCCCCCCCCTCTATAGGAATACATCATTTGAAATATCATTTTGATTGCTCATTAGAAAAATCAGTTTTTGAATTTTATAACTTCGTGGAGGTTGAGTTAAGAATGCCTGAAGATTATTAGTGAGGGACTCATGTTAGTCATTTGAGTTTACCCATTGAGCTTAATCTCACTTGATAAATGTAGAGTGGTGAGATTGATTCCCACCTTGCCAGTAGGAATTTAGTTAGTGGCAAACTCCTCCATGAATAAAATTCTTAGTCCCACTCTGCCTAGAAAAGGGTAGTAATCTGTAGATAACTCATCCCATTTAGCCATATTATCACAAAGTAGGTATTAATTAATAACAGTGATTATTAGAGATAATTTTAATTATTTTCATTTCTTTCTACCCCATTGGTTAACAATAATGTGTATGTATGCTGTTTTAATATTGTTTAGTTATAGAGGATTTTTTATTAAACCACTTTTCAAGTGTTTTCTTCCCTCTTCGTTCTTTTTCTGGATCATATCTTCAGTAAAAAGGTAAAACTGGAGCCTTCATTTAAGTTTTAGTTTCCATACTCATGCTGGCTGATTCCTATTATTATTCAGAATATATTACATGACTAGCACATAGTGATGACTATCATTTCTGGCTGTAAGTGGAATTTGTCCACTCTTCCTAGTGCCTCTTTATAATTGGATATTTTCCTCAAGAAAGTGATAGACAGTCTCATGATACGTGTTTCTGTGGAATTATGAAGTTCATTTAAATGAACTATGATTTAAACACAGTCATTTGTAATCAATAAAAAACAAAACAATTGTAAATACATGTTATTTTGATTTTAATTTACTTCAAAAGCCTAATGCAAAATATCAATATGTTAATATGAGTTACCATGTTTTAGATGGGAATCCCTGCATTTGGTTTTTCACCAATGAATAAGACTCCCGTTCTTCTTCATGATCATGATGAATATTTAAGCGAATCAACATTCCTCACTGGTCTTGAGATCTACACCAAGCTTATACCTGCCCTTGCTGGTTCCTGATCCCCACTGGGCAAGCGGGACAGGTCGCATTTTGAGTCCCGCTAGCCTGATATAATGTTACTCAGATAAATCATGTCATCAATTATTTTTTTCTGTAATTATCCAAGGATATCTCAGCTACTATATACATATAGTGTTTTTATTTTGTTAACATGTATTATATTAATATCTTGATCAATTAAAAAAGTATGTCTCTAAGTAGGAGCAAATGGATAGTTAATTCTAACTTCATAATGTGTCCAGACCATAATTCTATTGTTCATAATCAGTAATAACTAATAAAAATAATTTAACTAAATATTTCCACAGAAAAACAAGTTTTCTTTTGTAAGATTATTCATTATTTATAGTACCATGGAAAAGACAGGAAGTTAAAACTTCCTCTTTTTTTCATAATGCTGTACTTTGTTATTAAAGTTAAACATTCATTAAATCCCACTATATAGTTCTTCCATTTCCACAATAATAAACTTATTTTAAAACAAGATCATGATTTGTTATGTATTTATCTTCCTCTTACACTCACTTTTATTCATTTATTTCTTCTTTAATGATTATAGAGTATTGTCTGGTTCCGTTTCAGTTTATCTAAATGTTTCCCTTTATATATTATGAATCCTTATTATAAAAAATTAATAAAACATTTTTTGGTTAGTAAAATTAACATATTGACCTTTAACATTCTCTTTTAGTTAATATCTAATTTGATGGCATGAATGAAAATCATTATTTCTCTGAGATATCACTTGGATGTTACCTTGTTTTACCAAAGCAGTATTGTCTCCCATATTGCCAATCAAAAATAATTTTTAATAATCACTATTTTTAAGATTTTTGTTCTATGAAACATTAAACTTCATTTTAGCGGTTAATGGAATGCTGTATTGATTCGTTCCAAATTTTGGGAGTCAGGGCAATGCTGATGTGATTTAATCATAGTCATTAGTCAATATTTCAACTGTATTTAAAAATATTTTTGTTAATATTATTCTTGTTTTATTATAATACCTTGTTGATAAATATTTTATTGGATTTAATTCGTGTGAATTGTTCAAAAAAGTGATAAGAGTTTTGCTATATTTTAAACCCCCTACCTAAGAAATTATTCTTTATTTTGCTCAATTATCAATTTTATTGTGAATAGTCCTTGTTATGATTTGTTTCTATTTTTGGAAAAGAAGAAAAAAAAACCATTGGGGTTTTTCAAATTTTATTTTTTTATATATGTTAGCTTTATTAAGTAACGTATTTTTAGTCTCTTATTTTATAAAAAAAAAATATGCAGATTGCAATTAAGTAACAGCCCTTGATTCTTACCTGCAATGAAAATTAAATTTCTGTGCTCATAAATAACAGTTTTCATCTAAAGTCTTACAGTTTTAGTCATATGTAATTAAGTAATGAATATGCAAATTGAAATAAACCTACCACCCCTCTAAAGGAAATAAACCTACCATCCTTCTAAAGTATTGGATTAAAGTAAATTAAATTTAAAATAACTCAACATGAAATCTAGTATATCTAAGTATAAGAGGATTATAAAAAGTATTTATTATATCAATATTGCAGGCCCAACCTACATATATCTTTTAAATCCTCCTCTTAGAGAATAAATTAGGAAAGTAGCAGTAGTTATTTCTGAATTTATAAGCATTGTTAAAAAATGTTATGGCTGAATTAATAAGTGGAGATAGAACTGTTTCTACTATTTCTGGATGCTTATTTAATGTAAGTTGTTATTGTGAGCTAGGAAAATTTAAAATACATTCTCATTTCATATGGAGGAAAAATTTACTTTGAATTGTTTTTTAATTAATTGTGGTTAATGATTTTTCAGGACAAATAAATAAATTTACTTTATCTTGAATTTTGGTTATCATGAATGTTCAAATTTTATTCTGAATGTGTTTAATTATGCATTGCAACTTCTAGATAAATATTTTTTCCCATCCCTTGCAGATTCCATTTGTTTTTGTTTTTTAATGAAAAAAAAAAACATTCTAGATTTTCTTTATGCAAAATAGTTAGGGGAAATAAAATTGGGCCTGTAAAATGAAACTTTCATTCAAAGAAGTCAGCATTTTATGATATATATTTTAAAAAATTCTATAATGTAAACAAGAAAGTAAATTTAAGAAATGAGGAATATTATAAACAATATTTATGTTCAAAATATTTTTATTTTTTTTAGAATCAATAAGTAAATAACATTTGTATCCTGTTTTTTTAATTATTATAACAAAAATTCTTCTATTTCTTTAATGTAGAATGAATATATCACAATGTTTTAATGAAATTGTTTTTCATGTCATTCAATTAAGACAGAACTATTATCACCCTCATACCGTAGCCATTTAACATTCTTTTATTACAGCTTTGCACGTGTGGTTAATTTTAAGTAGTTGCTTATTACAATTGCTTGAAGTAGGTTTCACTTAACAGGGTACAGATGTTCTAAATTGTAAGGTTCTGTTTTATTATTTGATGCCTGAGAATCTGAAATTTATTCACTCAGGTTATTCATTTATCTTCTTTAAAAAAATGATTTTAAATTTAATGTTTATGTCTTGACTGTGCTTTGGTTAGGTAATTCATATTGGATGATTTTTAGGCATTGTAAGTTTAAAGTTTAGTAGTCGAGTTGCCTCACATTTCTGTGTTAGATGTAATATTTTTAAGTTCCATCTGTGAAACTATGATGTTCAAAGTACTTTTCATTTGTTAGTTCAATATCAGAATTTTATTAGCAAGTCATGCTTCATTTTTTATCTCTTAATAATTTTCTTATAGTGAATGTAGGTATTGTTTGTGGCCATTTATTTTTAGAATCTGCGGTGCAAAATAATTTGCATGGTCGCATTATTTTTGTATTAGTTTCTGTAGATTTAGAGGACTATTTGGTGCTGCAATCAAAATTTAAAAAGTCAGTATTTCAGTTTAATAGAATGTCTGTTTCTTTATTTCATTCAAAAGTTTCAATATTTATAATAAAGAATTGTTGAAATCATCAGCATTTTCTTGCAATAATTTAGTTATCCTTAAATAACAAATTCTGGTATATATTTAATCCTATAATTTTTCACTATTGTATTGAATTTAAAGCTAAAAAATAAGAGAACTGACATATCTAGTAGTCTTGGAGCAAGACTTTGGATTAGTTGAATGCAGCTTTTAAAAACAATTAACTTTGTTACCATTACACAGGATTGCTCAAGTCTTGTGATTAATTACACTTTTTTGATTTTGTAATTATTTCATTTATAAATCCAGATATTCAAGTCATGGGGCCACAGCGAAACAGTGTGCCCTTAATTTTAAAATGCTGTGACAGAAATGGCTTAATATGAACATAGGTTTTACTGTTACACTAAACTTGGTGTTTGTTCCTTCAGCGATATATTCACCCTTCTTTGCATGAATTCAGTTTTAATGGCATGTTTTTGAAAAGTATTATTAAAATTGTAATGCTATTGCCTAAGGTTGGAGTGAACTTGTTTCTGATGTGAAACTCAAATTTTACATGTTATTTTGATACTACTGTCATTTTTCTGTATGTAATGGGTGAACTTGTTTTCATAGTTTTTATTGGTTATTGTATGAACCATACTACAATTAACAATTTTCCTTTTGAGTCAATTTATATTACAATCTTTTGTTTTTTTACAGTGTTGTTAGTTTGTCTAAGGAAACTCAGAAAAAAAAAACACAAAAAAAAGGACATATTTATGTTATCCTGATTATTCAGGAGTTATGAGTTTTATAAACAGCAACGTTATTGTTGAATTATAAGTGATAAAAAGAAGAAAGTAATTTATTTTTCATTAAATTGTTATTTTATTACTTTTATTTTGATGATTGTACATTATTTATCTAAGTGAGCATTTTAAATAATGCATTATGTGTATTTTTATTACACATTTAGTGAATGAAATCTATATTGTAATAAACAGTGATTTACTGTTATGTTTCTTGATTCTTATAACCTTTACCATTTGCCCTTGAGACGTGAAGTTGAAATATTTTCCAGTTTGGTATGTTGGAGAACGAAGGTTCTTTTTATTTGCAAAGTACAAGGAGATAAAAAATGGGGAAAAAACTAATATTTTGGTCGGCACAACTTTGGTATTAACGTATTTTGATGCTAGGAGTGCACCAAGAAGGTCAAGATGAGTTTCGGTAGAGTTCATAGTGACAACTGTTTTGTGTGATCATCATTTTCACAATGGCTGATTTTCATGAGCAGTGTTTGACAGTGAAATTCTGTGTTGCTTCAATAAGTGGACCATAATTCTTAAATGTTAAAAAGTTTTTTATTGGTTTTCTCATTTCAAAAATGGTGAGATGTCAAACATTCTGGTTATCCTCCCATGGCCAGAACACATGACAATTTTAAATGAAATTGTCAATAAACAGTGTCCCGATTTAAGTCAGGTGGATGATTTCAATCATGCCAATTCACCTGCTCACACAGCCTTGTTTGACTAAAAGTCCCCCCCCCATATGCGATATATTTTTGCATCCTAGAATGAAGAGTGGTATAAAAGGAACATGTTAAGGTGATGAAAAAGATGATAGATAGATATGCTCTCTAGCATCAGAAAAGATGAATTTAAGTAATAATGGAATAAAAGATGAATTACGTAAGTGTATCAGTGCAAATAAATGTAGAGGACTTTGATGAAGATAGGCTTGTGTTTAAAATGTGAATAAATAGTTCGCTTTTATTTTGGGTACCCTCTTGTATTCTTAAATCTGGGTGTAGATTGATATATGCAGAGAACAGACACAAGTAAAAGAAAACCATAGTTTTTAAACCAATAGTATTTAAAGAAATATTTCAAAGAAAATTGGTACATGCTACAATCATTTTTTGTTTGATCGTTATTGTACTAAATACCTGTTTTAAATTTGCTTATAAATTAAAAAAATAATCTGTTGAATGGTCAGTATATGAAATAAGTTGAACTAAGGTAAAAATTTAAAATAATGAATATCTTCTTTATTAAGAATGGTATTGAAAAATTATATACTAGCAATCTTGATGATAAAACATATCCTACAATTTTTATTCTGTACATTCCTCTCTAACTTGAATATTAATAGAATTATTTATAATTTTCCCTTTTCATCAACAGTACACATCAATTCAGGGCTCAGGTTAGTCATGAGAAGACCTTGATACCCTTGGTAGACCTAGAAGTTACGAAAAATATTCTCACCCGAGTGGGTTTCACCAATATTGTTAATTTATCACTTAGCCACCTCACTTTTTCTAAATGCCTTTAACATTTTATATTCCTAGTAAAGTTTTCCTAGATTTCATCTCTTCGGATAAGCTTTTATGTTTTTGGTCCCGCGTGCTTCATGAGAGCCTATATAATTTAATTTTTCACGCAGGGCATTACTATTTTTTCTTCTTTTCTTTTTCATATGTTTCAAGAGTATTTTTCTGGCTCGTGGTTTAACTCAAATCAGGTAGCAGGCCCATTGATTATTACTGGTGGCTGATTTAAAACACTTGTGGACAACAAAGATCATGAACAACATGTAGTTTGCAGAAAAACATCAGGCATTAGAATTATTAAAACATTACTATTGCTTAATTTTTAGAAATACATGATTTTATCTAACAACATTGGAGACTGGTGAAGTGTTATCCTATTTATTAACTTTGCTCCTTTAGTATATCATTCAACACGAATGAGTAATCTATGTATATTATATGTAGTATCTTTTTAATAAAGTGTGTACTTAGAAATTTTAATAGTGTTCTGGAGTATTTTTAATAATGGGTGGGGTAGGTGAGATAATAGCTTTGGAGGTGTTTAAAATAGTTTCTATTGATGAGCTTGAGACCAATTTTGTCAGGAAAGGAGTTATTATTGTAGCATGGTACTTATAATGATGTATCTGACCATTGACATAATGAATAGAGAAAAGGTATCTATTAGAAATCAATTTACATTTATTCTTATTTTGTGACTACAGTAGTACAAATTGTGTATAATAACCTTGCAATGTATAATTTTTCAGTCTAAATATTTTCCAACCAAAGCTTGGCACCTCTGCTTGTACATCATAACTCATGATTTTCAAGATATTAAAAATTTATTGTAAAGAAAAAATCATTATTGGGCAGAAGATAAAATATTAATATTTCGAAAATGTAAGTGAAGACTGTTTATAAAAAACAAATATAAATAATTTTACTCTTGGAAGAGACGAACGCAACCTTAATTATTATAGAAGAATATACTTTAATATGCGGAGAAGTGAAGTTTGCAGCATGCCGGGTTTCTAAGGGCCTCCAAAACAATTACAGTCAATAAAATTTAAGAACTATTACACACGTTAACAGAAAACAAGGGCAACATCATCAATGTTTATGTGTATTAACATAATCATGGATGATGTCTTACTAATCCATGTCCCTGATTTTCCTACAGGGAGTTAAACCATTACCCGTGTGTAGGAGAAAAACATGCTTGTTAATAAAGTGCATATTATTAAACCATGTTTAAATATTGACTACACTTCTCCCAAGATATTGAAATTATTCTGACCAAATTAAAATCAGCTGTCCTAGGAATCAATTGATATCTCTGAAGACAATTTGCCAGTCTTGCTGAGATCAGGCTGGTCATATGATTTAATTATGATAATTTTATGTTTTATGGCAAATATCTTCTGAACATTTAGTTGAGTGGTCATTCACCTCCAGCAATGATCTATAGATCCAGGGCTGTAAGATTACTGAATTCAACTTCTTTTCAACTCCTATCACCATTTCTCCTTTATTCCCTTCAGTGAATTTTCACTTTCACCATGTGAATCTTGAACTCCAAGTATTCTCTTCTTTTTTTAAAATATATTTTACCCCCAATATTAATGCTTTAATTATGTTTTTAAACATTTTAGAACTGGAAAACAAAATTCCATATTTAAAAATAAATTAAAGAACTCCATACCTGAAAGATGGCTCAATATTTAATAGAAACAAAATATACATTATTTAGTTTAATTTTACTCATAATAAACATTAACTTAAACATGGTAAACTGATCTATTAATATTATTTTTCACCTCTTTGGTATCCCTCACCTTGGTCGGCTTCCTCAGCTCAGCAGGTTTAATTTTTTTATGTGATAAGGATCCCACACAAGTTTTCTTCAGCAAACTGAAGATCACTACATGACTGCCTGTGACAGTATTTGGGTGGAGGAGGGGAGGGTGGGAATTAATTGTTTTCTAAAGAACCCATTTGATGGAGGAGGTATAAGAACTCTTGACAATGGGATTTAAAATGTTTGGGATGAGGGACCTGGTATAAAACACTTCCTTTTTTTTATTTTGGATAACAGTCTCAGGAAAGGAAAATGTTTTTGCAAAATAGTGTTTTTCTTATGTTTAGTGTGTTACTTTATTTTCATTGGATGTGACATAAACAGTCCTTGAGTCAAGGTGAATATACATTTTGGAAGTTTGATAACACTTTCCTTCCCTGAGGTAGATAAATGGGTTCTACAAGCACTTGCCACCATTTAAGAAGAAACATGGGTTATTTGAATAGCAATTGAACAGTTTCAAATTATTTATTATACCAATACAATTTGTTTTTGAAGTTAATCCTTTCCACTCCAAGGCTGTTTTTGTTTTTATTCCACCAGCTCCATGCTAAAATTACGTTTTTTTACTTTTAGTGTTTTCCCTAAATCCCTCCTGTTTTAAAATTTTCCGCAAAAAGAGGTATTACACCATGTCGAGTATCACTCGACAGTGGAGCTAGTGGAACAAAATCAGTGTCGAGTGACACTCGACATTGGAGTGGAAAGGGTTAAGTTTCATAATTTTGGAATAGCAATGGTAGTAGTATTACATTGATGTTTCTATGGAGGATTTTGTTATTTAGGCATAAATAATATTATTTATAATATTTGGAAGATGCTTAGGCTTTTATTAGTTTTTAAATTTACATGATTTGAATATATGTATATCATAAAATATCTGAATCCAGTGTCCAGTGCACATATTAGAGAAATTATGATTTATATAAATTGTTATATTAGTTCAGGATAAATATATTTACATACATAAAGAAACATTTATCTACAAAAGCATAGTTATTCAAATATCTGTAGAAAAAAGCAGTCTTTCTTCTTATATAAAAAAAGTGATCAAATTCCTGTATCAGGTCTTGCAGTTTTATTTAATAGTAGTTTTTATTAGTGATTTTACAAAATTAGGTATTTTTCTTTAATTTGTAAATTTCTTTGAAACCTTATATTACAAAAACTATAATATACCAAAATAATTTATGTGTTATAGTTGTAGCAATAATGCTTTGTTGACACATGTACTTTGTTTTGTCCTGAGCAAAACATTTTCATTTTATGAAAATCCCAATTATGGGAAATACCAACATGTATAATATAGAACTAATATAGCCAGCTGCCATTATAAGATCCAATTATCATTTCAGTTCAGCATTTTAGCAATCAGTTCAACATCTGTTTTTTGCTTTCATAAGGAATTTTGTTAAAATGAGTAAGGTAAATTGCACCAGTTATTAAAGATTCAATTTCTGAAAGCCAAATTGTATTAATTGCTTCTTCATTACTATTATTATTATTTATTAACATCCACTTTTTGCAACTCAGGCTAATTGGGACGGGTTATCTACAGGTTACCACCCTTTTCTAGCCAGGGTGGGACTTAGAATGTTATTTAAGGAATTTCGCCACTAAATAATTGCTTCATCTTTGAATAAATTAATAATTGTGCCATGCATTTAGAAAGTAGTAGCAAATCCGGTCTGTAAATTTTATTTTAGTTTACAAATTCAAAGTTGTAAAAAAATATATATTTTCTCTATTGTTGTTAGGTTCAGCAACTACGTTTTTTTAGTATAGCCACTGATATTATGAGACATGCGAATCTATTACGAGTATAACAAAGATGGCAGAGTGTTGTCTTATGAAGTTTTTAGAAATTCTTTAACCTTTATTATCATACAGGTGGATTTCGTTGGGAGAAAATACACTGGACTCATTCCAGCTCACCTTAATGTGTGAACCACCTGTATTTTTAATTTATACACATATGAAGGTTTCATTCCTATTATACCAGTTGAACCTACTACACACAGGTGAAAAAATCTGATCTGATGGTAGCTTTCTATTCAATCCTACTTTTGCACACACTTTTTTAACAATTGAAACATTCTCCAAGATAGTTAGCTATTCATTACCTTGCAGTGAGGAAGGTAAACCAGTTAGACGATATTCACAAAAGCAGGTGTAACAAATCCGACCTCCTTAGATGTGTTTGCCTTTAGAGGAGGAAGTGCAGGTGAACTACTTCCTGCTAAAACACTGTCTAAAGAGGAATACTGCTTCCTGACCAAAATATTAATGCCTGGGACGCAGTAGCTGCATAAACTAAACAGATTTCCCACTAGTTGATATGACCATATCGATTACTACTCACCATGTAAATTCTACTTCTAAGTAAAAATCCCATGATTAGAAGAGGGGGTTTACTCAAGGCTTAAAAATAAAAAAGTATAAATTAACAGCTTAATATTTGAAAGAGTGCAGACAGGACACCGCTTCTAAGAACATTGAACACTTCTATGATTCATAGACATATACTAAGTAATCTGAGTAGATTTTGCATTTCCATGAAGATGAGAAGACATGACGATTTCTTATATTCTGTTCTTTATCCTTCTTGTAATAAGAACTCTCTGGAAACAGACTTGAAATTTATGCTGGACATGAATTATTTGGTGATTTAGTTACTTTAAATTAAAATTTCATGGGAAAGCGTGCATTTTAACTGATGGTTGAAAAATTAATATTCAAAATAACTTGCGGTTTGTGAAAAAAATGAAGTTCAATTGTGTTACAAAACTTTGTTGTGTAATACTTAATAATGTAATCATTTTCATTACATAACAGTTTTGAATTCGATGGATAATATCAGAGGTGTACATAATTTTTTATTTTACTCATTCTCTATTAATCCACTTTATTTTTTCAGTTATTAACAAGCTTAGCATTTAGTTTTACTTGAGCCAGTTAAAAATCAAATATGTTATCTATCAAATAGAAATTGAGCTTTCTAGAATATAGAATGTTTATTGATGATATCACCCCATGCATTTATCCATGCGTCTCACAAATTGAAGGTCTGATACAAACAATATGTTGTATTAAAGTTTGGAATAAGATGCTTAGTACATATGGGATTAGGAGAGGTGGCTCACCGAAGGCTGAGAACAAAAATGACTAATAACTCTACTAATTTTCAAATTACTGAAGAATTCATTGAACAATAGTAGAGTATTGAAGGTCATTACAAGTTTAACAAAATTGGTATCATTTTTTAAATGCACATAATAATAGTGAAGACATTTCTAAGTTTTGATTTTACCCCTTCTCTAAACCCTCACTCCTATTGGTCTAATTATATACATATATATTTGAATGTTTCTCATTTTTGCCATGTCCTCGGTAGAATTAATGGACATTTGAAGACATTTTTCAAAGCTCACATCAAGATGACATCCTCAATAGTTGATTCCCTTCCCCCTTATATTTAAGGGAACTTTTCTAAAATGCTTAAAACAGTATAGATGTTATATGTTATGTGTATAGATCATCTCTGCATTTCTGCATGAACTTATCACTGACAGTGTGTCCACATGTCAATAATCACTATGGAGGGTGGAATGTTTTGTTAAGTTCAGACAAACCTATCTGACCTCATTTAATGCAAAGTTATCACCATTGTAGATGAATTTATATCGAATTTCATAAGGATTACCTTAATATAAAATTCTGATCGAATGGAATTTATTTCTTGAGTTAACAGAAACATGCAAATAGATGGAACTATCATTAATCAGCCGAACCAGCTCTTGGATTCTGGTGATATTTTGTATATTACAGGGTAGTTATTTAATGTAATAGTTGTCTTCCCTATGGGTGAAGCTGAAAAGAGAATAGAATGAATCAGGAGTATCCAGCATAGCAAATGCCTATGACTGAGAAAGCAAAAAGCTTCACTTTCTATACAATGAGTTTGAATTAATGAGGTTTTTGTGTTTAGACAGTCTGTCATAGACTGACCATCTTCTGAGAATTTACAACATGCTATTCACAAAGAGATGTTTTTTGGTCTATGGGTCAAAAAGGAAGCAAAGCTCTAGAAGTAGACAGCAGAATGGATTGGGCTATTATTCATTGACTTTTCTGGAGAGTAATCATAATGGAGGATACCTGATGAAGGTTGCTCCAGGCATAGTGAATGAAATGACCAAAGAAGTACATTTTTAACAAGAGTATCTTCTGTTAAAGCTCATGGACATGATTTTTGAAGAGTGTATCCCACCCCAAATCTTAATTAGAATGGCCTAAAAGAAAGGGTAGGAAATATTTATGAGAACTTGGAAAAAGACATAATTTATATGTATTTTAGACTGAAAACAAAAAAAAAAAAAAGCAACAAAAAAACAGACAAACTTTTACGTTTATGCCTCTCAACTTATTTAAGCAATTTTATTTTATTTAATTATGAATAGCACT
Source organism: Riptortus pedestris (assembly GCA_019009955.1). NCBI lineage: Eukaryota > Metazoa > Arthropoda > Insecta > Hemiptera > Alydidae > Riptortus > Riptortus pedestris. The sequence goes on along the minus strand of CM032230.1, from coordinate 106,230,943 downwards.
CTTTTCTAAGTATGACCCAAATTTTGTTATTAGGCCAATCTCGTAATGCCCAATGTTAAGTGAAAGAAACATCTTTCTTATTTTGAGATTGAAGCTAATGGTAAAATAGAAAAATATGTATATACTTTATTATGTATGGCTGTGATAGTAATCCCCTTATTAGTTTGCTAGTGAAAATTTAGGTTCCACAGTTTCAGTCACAAACTGGAAGTAATGCAGAGTTGAGGCTCCCTGGATTTGTGAGTTTTGAGTACTGAATGGAAAAAGAAAAAAAAAAATTACATTGGGAGTACATTGACTTCCAAAATCTCGTGATGAATTTTTAATTAATATATTTTATACAATGATATTTTCATGCAAGCCAAATAACTAGGAATTTGATTTTTATGCAATAATTGTTTATCCTTTTCCAAATGGCACACTTTGGTCTACTCCTGCTTGTCCCTGATGGGACAAAAGCAATCCTCACGTCCTCACAAATTTGTACACTACACCAAACACCATAACAGACACTAACATGAGTACCAGAGCAGTCACTATCTTTGCAAAGGCATTTAGTCCTGATTCTGTGGGGTCGAGAGGTGAAGTGCCAGTACATGATCGCCGACGTTTGCTGGCGAGTCCCCTAGCTAAGGCTGGAAATGCTAGGCTCTGTGTAAATGTGAGCTTGTGTATGCTTTCAGAGAGAGAGTAAGGGCCCACTGACCCCCTTGCGGCCGCTCGGAAAAGAGCATACTCTAAGTCCAAGGCATCAAGGAGAGAGTATCTAGCAGTCATTGTTGAGCTACGTCTTCTATCCCAGTCGATCTGCCTTACGCTCGTGAGGGAAGAACCAGTGGAAGAAGAGGGTGAACCTGGTTCTGGCTCGTCTAAACTCTGCTCGGGTGAACTACACCTTCTTAATGTCCGTGCGTGGTCTGGATGCAGGAGTGATGAAGGAGATGGCAACCCTAGTCTGTCAGAGATGCTTGGTCCTCCACAGGGGCTAGCCTGAGAAACAAAACATTTTACATAGATCCATGATGTGTCATGACTCTTAGTTATTGGGTGGAAAAAGAATAATTATCTAATTTACATAAAAAAAAACAATATAATGATTTGGCCTCATTTGAATGGAATTTTGAAAAAAATCTGTATCTGATGTACATTGAGCACCGGGTGGAAACAAATATGCTTTATCAATTCATGCCGGATGGATGTTTGAAACAGCACTAACTTAAAACCATCATAATTTAGCTAGAAAAATGGATTATTCCAAAAAAATTGTTTTTCTATGAGGAAACTTTATTGAAAAAGTGACTGTCAGAAAATACCCTGGAGTGATGCTTTCATTTTTTTTTTTTTTAAGTGACCATTTAAGATATAAAATGGTTAAAATTTATTCAAGTATCCTAAATGTAAAAATTCAAATGCCTTTTTACCTCTCATACCAAACAATTTGACATACAATAAAATATTGGCATAAAAAAGTGTTTCTTTAACATTTTAAAATATTTCTTGACTAAAAATATTTTTTGAACTGAAGTTAAAGGCTGATTAGGAACTAGTTTTTTACTTACTTTGGTTTACTTTCGTAAATTATTTTAATGTGATTTAACTCCACTTGTTCAAGTTGGAGTTATTCATTTCTATTTATTTCTATGGACATCTCATGAATGAGTGAGAATCATCTTGAGTTATGTGTTTAGAGCTCAGCTTGAATGAATCAGTGTCATGTGCTCTTTCCAGGGTGTCTACCCGGTTTCATCACTTTGAAGTTGCAAAGTTGAAGCAGCTCTTGATGATTTGGAAATGCTCAAAACCTGCATGTGTCAGCATAGCAACCATCACCCGATGAAGCTAGGCGAAATATTGTGGAAGAGCAAGCAGCACTGCTAGGGCCAAACTGAGTTCTAAACCCGTAAAAACTTTCCAGTGTAAAAGTCTAAAACAGCATCTGTTATAGGCAATTTGAGTTACAAATTCTTCATATTTGACACAAGCATGGCCACATTTTGTCTCTTTTAAGTATGAAACTTATAACTTTTCAGAAACCTACCTGAACAGACTCAATCCCAGAATCATTGTGACCACCAGGCTGGTCTTCATCCGGATGGGGGAAGATGAATGATTGTCCTTCCACATGCCTTGGGGAATCCTGGCTCGGCCAAACCTGGAGGAGAGGAAGTGATGGCTTTGGAGCCTCTGGGTCAGATTCACCGCCACTTCCGACCGCAGACTGTTTCCTTTCTCCCCAAAGTCGGCGTAGATCCCGCAATGCAGCCGACATCTAATCCAAAAAGGTGGTTATTTTCAACTAACATTTGTAGTAATATATATAGCTGCTTAACAAATTGTAATCATAAAGTCATTACAGATCATGTATGCTTCATATTCAAAAATGAATAATAATTAAGACTATACCTTTCCTAATATATTTGAATATACTAATTCTGGTGATTAGTTACATTATTAACTACTAACCACAAGTTAAGTAATTGAATTGAGCAACTATAAACTAGTAGTTAGTAGTTGACAATGTACAACTACTTTTTGTAACTACATTAGAAATAGTTTTCATAACTATCATCAACTAGTTAAAAGAAATAGTTAATATTTTCAACTAAAAATTACTAGTTAACTGAAAAAGTAGTTACCTAAAAAGGTAGTTAATTACTAGAAACAAATTTTGATTTTTACTTGAATTGATTTTAAAATAAGAGATTTTTTATAGAAATCAATCCCTCCTTTCCAAATGATTGCAATAGCCCAATAAGGCTGACCCAGTAATATCATGGAGTACTTTTACAATCATCAGCAGTTAAAAGTTAAATAATCACAATTACCAACTACATGTCTGTTAACGCACTAGCGGTCGCAATTTTTGCTTGATCGTTACCAAACTCAATATTTAAACGTTTTATGTAAAAATAAAGATCAAGTTCGTTAATGGCTGAAATCGGACCAGTTGGAGGGGGGGGGGGGTTAGAGGAGAAGATTTTCCGTAACTGTTTGTTTCTCCTGAAAGTGGCTTAGAGACTCGTTACTACTACTGCTATTAGTAGGCAGATTTCTCTATTGTAATACTTCATGTGGGGAAATCTGCTTAGTTTATGCAGCCCCTGCTTGACAGACTTTTTTAACTTGCTCGTAGTTGGAAATATTTAACCATTAACTATAAATGAAATTAGTAGTAACTACAGTTGAACCAGTTGTAGTTAGCAGTTAGTAGTTACAGTTACATTTTGCCCAACTCTGAAATACAGTCACTACTCATGAGAGTTATTGACAGTTTCTGTTTTTTTTTCTGAATTATAAACATTGTTTGACAGGCCTACTATTGTGGTCAAATATTGCATTTGAAATAATGAAATAGTTTAAGTTTATTCTTTATGCTTTTCTTCAGGATTGAGTTAAAATACTTTAGGGTCTTCTGAGTTAAGGTTATGATAAAACAAAAAAGTCCGTCACGCAGGGGCTGTGTAAGCTAAGCAGATTTCCCACGTGAAGTTTTACAATAGAAAAATCTGCCCAATAACAGCAGTAGTAGTAAGAAATCTCTAAACCAATTCACGAGGGACGAACAGTTATGGAAACGGCCCCCCTAGCTATCGGCGGAAAGTCCCGAACATAGCCGACTCCTGCCGACCACACACACAATACCAATGCAAATATCTCGGTTAATATTCAAGATACAGAATAAATGTATAGAACATTATTTATATAGTAAATTTAATTTGCAATAAGATTGATTCATTAAACTTTTTCGATCCGACGCAAAATAACGGAGATATTTTGAATTTTCAAAAATCCCCCCTCTAAACCCCCCCTCCCGCTGGTCCGATTTCAGCCATTAACGAACTTGATCTTCCTTTTTACATAAAACGATTAAATTCCGAGTTTGGTAACGATCAAACAAAAATTGCGACCGCTAGAGCGTTAACAGACAAATATTTATAATTTTGAACGGACCTCATTTTAGTCATCTCCTGGGTAGGATCGATGGACATTTGAAGAAATTTTTTGAAACTCGCGTCATGAGTACGACCTTAATAGCTGATTTCCCTTAAGGGAAATCTGCTAAAACTGGATGTAGAGATCTGGAGTTTGAGAAAATCAAAGGACTGGTGGCTTGCCTGACTAGCTACTGAAGAAAGCTGTTGAAAATTTGATGGGACATGTACAACTGTTTTACCACAAAACTGGGAAAGAATTTGAAATCCCCTCCAAGTGGCTTCATATGTCCTACTATAGAAAGGATCCTGATAAGCTTGAAACATACAGGCGAACTCGCTACTCACATCGGGAGAAGCAAGATCTTGACATTCATAACAGAAATCCCTTTCTAGGAAAGTGACTTGGAGGATTTCACTCAATAGCCACTAGTTTATAGCCAAGAGTTTACCAGAGATGGTAGGAAGTGAGACAGCAGGATGACTCGAAAAGGATGAGATAGTGTTAAGTAGCCAAGGAGTGAAGACTGAAAAAGATGGGACGAGAGGGTGAAATGAAATTCTATCGCTCATGGAAGCAGACGTAGAGAAAGCTGCTATAGATCTACATTTGCAGTATTGCTTTTGAAGTAATTTACACTTCGAAAAAAGGCTGACTTTTGCCTGTCAAAAGTGAGTGACACATTTTTCAATATAAGTAAAAGTAAAGGACTACATTACGCTTCCAATAAATATGTGGCCTAATCCAAGTCAAGTTTGGATAAAGCATTTTAAAATCTAGATGGGCCCCTCATAAGGAATGTGTGCCGCATTCATTCTTTTGGGTGTGATTTGTTTCCGGCCCGAGGAACTTGTGTAATGACCTAGATGGATAAATTTATTTCTTTTAACCATATGCATTGGAAACATAGCTCGACAAGAATTGTAGCAGCAGAATGGAGAAAGGGTGCATGACATAACAGTGGAACACCCCTACCCCCTTCAAGCCTGCTGTTGAAGGTGGAATGTCACAGAGAATTTCACTCACTTCTGAAAGAAATGATAAAAGGCAACAGAGAGAAAATTTGATCACTAGAGTAGAACAAAAGGATAATTTTCTTTCTTTGAGAAGCCAAAACTTTTCCTACGAAGTTATCAAATACGTCCACGAAAATATATTTTATGCGGAACCGATTGTTTTCAAACAAATATCTTAAATATGGGGTTTAGCTAATAAAAAACCTGCAGTCAGTGGAGCTTTACCTCACTGAGATCTATTTGGCAAGTGTCTTTCAATACCCGTCGATGTCTTACAACGGAGCCGACGAATGGATATGTGGTGCATAAGCAAGAGTGGGGGTTAAGTTCGAAAACTAATTCATATGTATTTTTCCATTAATATATGACAAAAATGTATTAATTTTTTCTGAAAATAACTTGATCAACAAGAAATCCTTTTGTATTTTCAATATTTCGCATAATGACCTAGGCATTATGATTTCTGCCCTTAAATAAACTTCCGACTTCCCCTGATCCAATGCGACCGCTGATGATTTTGGATTTTAGTTTCCCATTTAATATTTAATTATCGAGTTTGCTAACAAAGAAATAAGAATTTCAGCTTTATGTATTTATTGCAATATACCTTCTACTGCCTTTAGGGGTAGAAAGATCTATAGTTTTTGGAACAAACGAGTTTCTGTTAAAAATGCAAAAAGCCTTTTGATGTCTTCTTCAAAGTTTCTAAGAAGTTCACTTAAGTTCGGTTTAACGTTCGAAGCTGTTCTTGGAAGATTGTGTATTTTACAATTAAGTAGAAGATGTACAGTAAGATGGACATTACAACAATCGCAGTAAATAACTATGTGTGTCCAATTCGGACACGGGCAAGAACAACCTCCTCTTTTCGGATTTTTCTACTAGTAGTATTCCATCGCTTTAACTTATCGTCATGTTTCTTCTACCAGTCCGACTTCCACTTTTGAAATATGAATTTTTGAAACTCTCGTTTCAAATCATCTTCGGAGATGAAGGTTACTGTTGTTTCGTCTTCTCGAGCACTACGAGCTTCCAAATCTGCCGTTTCATTACCTTGCTTAGGTAGGTAGGGAGCTTAGGCACAAAAAAGGGGTAGCATGTTTTATCTGACGTGTTTTTATTGTTCACAAAATCACATAGAAACAAAAGTCTATATTATATGATTGCATTCACAAAATATCTTTTTTCACCTGACCTAGTATATCATAGCCAAAGAAATTTCAAATATGACGATCAATTCTCTCCCTAACAAGAGCATTAACAGAAAAGTATATTGACGGTGTTGATCAGCAACCTCGTATGTCAAAAAAATTACTTTTACAGAAAACAAAAAACTAATTTAACCATTCAGTAAATTAAAATATTGATATATTACTTCCAGTTATTTTAAATTATAAATGAATAATATAAAATAAGTTTGAATAAAGCCTTGAAATAGACCATCAAGAACAGTACAATTAATATAAATATTCAAAAATCAGGATTTATCACATTTTTGACATATTAGGTTGCTGATCAACACTGTCGATATAGATAGATACTAATATATAATTTTGAGTTCACCTCATTTTTTGCATTCTTATCAGGTCGGATCAATGGTATTTCAGGAAATTTTTAAAAAATTGAGGAATGTGAGTACGTCCAAAGCTGTTTAACGTACAGTGTAATATTCGAGCATTTTCTATGACCTTTTAATATTCTTTATCTTTGCTATGACCTGAAATATGCCTAGTTAGAAAGAAGGAAGTTATGTCACTTGTAAATTAAATTTGGTAGGTGGGCCCATGAATGTAAATTATATTCTTTCATTTTGGAGGACTAATTTATTTCATTTGTAACCATAAACCTAGAGTCGTGGGATCAATTCCCCCGTAGGTAATAGACATCTATTTAGCGACGAAATCACTAAATAAAATACTTAGTCCCACCCTGGCTAGAAAAGGATGGCGACCTGTAGATAACCAATCCCACTCTGCCTATTAGTGGGCATTAATAAGACATGAAGTGGATCCTAATAAATAAGATATTATATATATATCGTAACCTACTAAATACAAATTTATTGACTTACCCATAGAATAGAAATATACCAGTTAAGTATTGTATAACATGATTGCTTTATAGTGCTATAATGCTTCAATAACTATCAATTTTCAAAATTTATTAATTTCTCTATCTAGTTCAAATTCTGCCTTTGGAATTAAAAAGGAGTAGTGCATTCATATGCTGTACTAATTTGGGGACAAAAAACTGTTTAAAGAATGGTTTGATTACCTGGAATCTGGGCTGGGGATCAAGACAAGTTTTAATTTTTAAACCCCTTGATGAAAGAACACCATTCGTTCAAATTTACGTTTAATTTGTATGCTGTTATCATTGTAACAAGTTTAACGGAATTTCCCTTATCCTGTCATTAGGAATAGACCATGACGGTCTCACCATGCGAACTTATAATAGCAAAAATATACTAATCGTTGGCTAGACAGTCGTTGAATAACTACTTCTTCAATTTTTTTGAGGTTTGAAAAATTAAAATTTTTATTATAATTGTTTTATTTGTGTAGGTATATATTTTTTTTATTTCTTATCTCTTCGTGACCACGCTTGGATCTAGTTAAATGCCTTGTTGTGCACTCGAGGGAGGGCTTAAGTCCCTGATCTGCCTTTAAACTTTATCCAACTTCTAACTCCTAACTCCGCACAGGTATCCATTACACTAATTAATAAAGATTAGCCTCATGCCTTTTAATTAATTCGCGCTACGTCCGAAGGAATTTCACACTATTATGGTCGTCCATATTAAAATATTAATGCCTCAAAATATTGCCGAAAAATAAGTTCATAATGAAGCAGTCTCTTTCCCACGAATGATTTATCTTGCGCAAGTTTTTTACCTTTTAAGAAAACTGGAAAATTTTCAATTATAGTTGAAATAGATAGTGATCAGGAAGCAAGAGAATCCTACATAACCCATATTTTAAGAAATTATGCTTTTAATTACTAATATTTCTATTATGGTTATTTTTAAAGGTTGCTTTTCATATAGCTATTCATATAGTGTAGGAATATGGAACTGTTTCAGGTTCATGCTTTCTCCAATAGGATTCACTTCTATTTTGGGAAGGACTGCTACAAGAAAAAAAAAACATTATTGAGAAAAAAGCCGAATTTACAAGATTTTGAGGTACCAACATTTATTGAGTGAATGATACAATAGTCATATACAAATGAGCTGGTCATAGGGGTATAGTAGAATAGAAAATAAAAGTCTGTCATGCAGGGGCTGCGTTAAATAAGCAGATTTCTCACGCGCGCCACGTATTTGCATTTTTCTCAAAACATAAAAGTTCAAAAAGAATAATATTTGGTATTTTGTCTTCAAATAGTGTACTTCCTAATATAACACCTTACTGTCAATATGACATGAGTAGGAGTGGGTGTTTACTGAAGACCGAAAGTAAAAAAGTCCGTCACGCAGGGGCTGCGTCAACTAAGCAGATTTCCCATGTAAAGTTATACAATAGAAAAATCTCCATACGAGTGCCGAACAGTTACGGAAACGCCGAACTAGCTTTCGGCGAGACCGTATAGAAGCGACCATAGCTCGTCCGTTACACTTCATAAAAATGCAAATATCTCGGTTAATAGTCAAAATAGAGAATAAATGTGTATTACAATATTTACAGTAAATTTAATTTGCAATAAGATTGGTTCTATACAATGTTTCGATCCGACGTATAGTAACGGAGATATTTCGAATTTTCGAAATTCCCCCCTCTAAACCCCCCCTCCCACTGGTCCGATTTCAGCCGTTAACGAACTTGAACTGTCTTTTTTGCATTAAATGTTTAAATATCGAGTTTTGGTAGCGATCAAACGAAAATTGTTCTCATTTCCAAACTTGCATAAGCGCGCGAATTAGGAAAGATCTATTTGTGCCTTAACAGATTTCCCTTAAAGGAAACTCAGCTATTGAGGACGAACTTATGATGCAATTTTTTGAAAAATGCCTTCAAATATAATGGACTCAAATGTATATATATATATATATATATATATATATTTGTTACCAATCTATCGGTCGCAATTCTCGTTTGATCGCAACCAAATTCTATATATTAGGGTTTCATACAAAACAATGGACAAATTCATTAATGACTGAAATGAACTGAATTAACTGGGGGGGAAGAGTTGAAAATTCGAATTATCTCCGTTATCAAACGTCAAACATTATCTAGGAACAATCTTATTCCAAATAAACTGTACTATAAATATTGTTATTTGCATTTATTCTCTATCTTTGATGTTAACGGAGATATTTGCATTTCTTAGATTTCTGCCTTCTGTAAACCCCCACGCCGACCCTTGTCATATTATCAATATGCTGTTATATCATGAACCACTTTATTCCAAGCTTAAATACCAAATATCGTTTTTATTGAACTTTTACTGTGTGAGATAGATGAAGTAAATATTGTGATGAAGTCATGAATTAAAATTTTTCGGTCGTAAATCAAAAATATTTATTTCTTCTATACCATACTCGTTATTTAATGGCTATTAGACTTATTAGTTAATGTTTGAAAACGGGGGTGGGAAAAGGGAGGTTTATAGGCGGATTTTGAGTATTTAAAATACTGTCTTTATTATGGTTTGTATCGCAAAATGTTATAGAGTGAATCTTGTTAAGCTATTGATGCTCTACAATTGTTGTTTTATAATTTATTCGTAACTCAAGTATTAAGTGAGCTATTTCTAGTTTCTTCTTTTCAGCCTTCAATCCTCCCCCCCCCCTTACAACTCGTTTCCTCATCGGTTTTTTACCTAGAAATGGAGAAAAGAAGAAAATTTGGTGAGATGAGATCACAAGTGTGTCATACCAATACCTGGGGCATTGCTTAGTTTTCGCAGCCCCTTCGTGACGGGCTTTTTCTTTTACTAGCTTTTTGTGAACCTCTTTCTACTCCTGCGTTTTTCACTTTAAGTGATTACAACACTAAACAGCTCATGAGTAACTTAAATTTCAAGGGGTTCTTACTAAGTAATAAGTATTAGAACGTGGGGGGGGGGGGTGGCAAGGTCATCTGCATGTCATTCCAGCACGTGGGAAATCTGCTTTCTTGCAAATACCCTGCGTGACTGTCTTTTGAAATTTCGTAGTTACTCATAAAAAATGTCCGTCACGCATGGGCTGCGTTAACTAAGCAAATTTCCCACGTCCGTCACGTATTTGCTTTTATCTCAAAACTTCAAAGTTCAATGAGAACCATATTTGTTATTTAGGCTTCAAATAAAGTGCTTCATAATATAACAGCTTCTTGTTAACATGACATTAGCAGGAGTGGGGATTAGCTGAGGTCTGAAAACTAAAACATGCAAATATCTCGATAATAATTAAGATAGTGAAAAAACATGTATAACAACATTTATTGAACGTTGCATTTGCAATGTGATAGGTCCTGTATAGCGTTTCGACCTAACGCATAACAACGGATATATTAAGAATTTTTGAAATTCCCTCCCTCTAAACTCCGTCTCTCATTGTTCGATTTTCAGTCTTTAACGAACTTGACCTTTAGTTTTACATAAAGCGTTTAAATATCGAGTTTGGTAATGATGAAACAAAAGTTACGACCGCTAGAGCGTTAACAGTCATATAAATACATGTATATGTATATATATATATATATATATATATATATATACACACACACACACACACACACACACACACACATATATATATATATATATATATATATATATATACACACACACACACAAAAATATATATATATATATATATATATATATATATATATAAACACACACACACTATATATATATATCTATATACATATATATATATATATATATATATATATATATATATATATATATATATATATAATATATTGCATCCAAGGGACCAAAACATTCCATAACATACTCCAACATAACAAAACAAAGTCTTCAATTACACGTTACGCACAGACACAATAAAACAGTGGCAGGAGCCATGGGACAAAACAAGAGTTATATATTATATATATATATATATATATATATATATATATATATATATAACTCATTTTCGTCATCTCCGGGGTAGGATCGATGCACATTTGAGGAAAAATTAAATTCCCCTTAAGGGAAATCTGCTAATATGTAAGTACTATAAGTGGTTGGTTGGTGTGGGGGCTTCATTGACGAATTTAGTAGCGTGCTATTGTGACTGATAGGAGGATGTAGTTACTAAGTGTGTGAGGTTAGATTGGACCGGTGTGACACAATGGAGGACGAAGAACTCAGCTGACAAGTGGAGAGAAAAGGCCATTGGCCATCCTTTACTGACAGTCACTTTAATGAATGACCGCATTCAGTTCTAACAATGCCTCCTGTATTATTTCTTGTCCATCCCCACAATTTATCTTCTTTGCGACCTAGAATTCTTCAACTTTTGTCGACTCTTCTTCTCCGGCAGTTGCCTCGGACAATGGAAAACAAATGTCTACATTCTTCGAAAGGTCCAATGCCAATCACAAACTCAAAGTATTCTTAACATTGTAGTTCCCGTATGCTTTATGCTTATTCTCATTTAAGACTGTGTTTATTCTACAAATGTCACTGTTTGTTCATTAGCTGATCGTCACATAGGCATGACAAGCGTTTTAGCAGATTTCCCTTGAGGCAAATCAGCTATTGAGGTTGTACTCATGACGGAATTTTCGAATTTTTTCTTCAAATGTCCATCGATCCTACCTAGTAGATGACGAAAATGAGGTCCGTTCAAAACTGTATATATATATATATATATATATATATATATATATATATATATATATATCTATATATATTTGTCTGTTACCGCTCTAGCGATCGCAATTTTTGTTTGATCGTTACCAAACTCGATATTTAGTCGTTAGTCGTTTTATGTAAAAAGAAAGATCAAGTTCGTTAACGGCTGAAATCGGACCAGTGGGAGGGGGGTTTAGAGGGGAGGATTTTCGAAAATTCGAAATATCTTCGTTACTATACGTCGGATCGAAATATTGTACAGAATCAATCTTATGCAAATTAATTTTACTATAAATATTGTTTTATTCTCTATCTTGAATATTAACCGAGATATTTGCATTTTTATTAAATGTAACGAACGCGCTATGGTTCCCGCCGAAATCTAGTTCGTAGATTGAGATTTCTCTATTGTAAAACTTCACGAGGGAAATCTGCTTAGTTTACGCAGCCCCTGCGTGACGGACTTAATATGTAGCTTTAGTTTTATGATTTATTTATATCCATTTCCAATTGTGCCTATACCTATAAACATGACCCGGTAAGACCCATTGTTTTGATTCCTTAAGCTACATATAATTTTATTAAATAATGACATTTTATATTATTGACTTATGATTTTTTTGTTACGTGCTTTTCATTTTGAAGTGCATACCGCTTATTAGCACATTTATCCTAACATAAATCAGCTGTTGAGGTCGTACTCATGAGTAGATTTTCGAAAAATGTCCTCAAATGTCCATCTATTCTACCGATGAGATGACGAAAAAAGTCCGTCACGCAGGGGCTGCGTAAACTAAGCAGATTTCCCAAGTGAAGTTTTACAATAGAGAAATTTCGGAATAGAGAGTCAAACAGTTACAGGAACTAGCTCTTGACGGAAACTCACGATTAGACCCGTTAGTCCGAGTCCCAAGTTAGCCGAACTCATTTCAGAAGCTGAAAACAGAAAAATGCAAATATCTCGGTTAATATTCAAGATACAGAATAAATGTATATAACATTATTTATAGTACATTTAATTTGGAATAAGATTGGTACTATATAAATTTTCGATCCGACGTATAGTAACGGAGATATTTCGAATTTTCGAAAATCCTCCCCTCTAAACCCCCCCTCCCTCTGGTCCGATTTGAGCCATTAATGAACTTGAACTGTCTTTTTTGCATAAAACGTTTAAATATCGAGTTTGGTAGCGATCAAACGAAAATTGCGACCACTAGAGCGTTAACAGACAAATATATATATATATATATATATATATATATATATATATATATATATATAATTTTGAACGGACCTCATTTTTGCCATCTCCTGGGTAGAATCGATGAACATTTGAAGAAATTTTTCGAAACTCGCGTCATGAGTACGTCCTCAATAGCTGATTTCCCTTAAGGGAAATCTGCTAATAAGGGCCGTTCAAAACTATATATATAGGACTATTAACTTTCTAGAGGCCGCAATTTTTGTTTGGCCGTTAACAAATTCCATATTTAAACGTTTTATGTCGGACCAGTCGGAGAGGAGGGGGGGTTTAGAGGGTGAGAATTTTGAAAATTCTATATATCTTCGTTGTTATTCGTCGGATCTAAATATTGTATAGAATAAATCATATTGTAAACGTGATTTCCTATAAATTTTGTCATATACGTTCTTTCTATAAATTGAATATTTACCGATAAATTACCATTTTTCAGTTTTCGTTCATGAGTAAACCCCTATTCCTACTCATGTTATATTAACAAAAAGTTTTTATATAATGGAGCACTTCATTTCAAATTTTAATAAGCTGTGTTGCAATGTCTGTTAACATCTAAAGTTTTTTTTTTCTTTACATTTCGTTTTTTCGCATGGAAGGAGGGCAAAACACTGGCAAATGAATTTGTTAACTTAAAAAGAAACAAGAATCACTGAATAACACATCTAGTCACAAGTCAAATATAGTAGGTATTACAAAACCAAATCAAAAATTCCATCGAACTTCGCTTTAATACCAAGTAATTATGGCCCAAACAAATAGTCACAAACTTACAACAGTACCCGCAACATAGAAACTTTACTCACTTTCCTTGAACTGTTTCATCATCATCATCACTGGCGCTACATCCCGCGAGGGGACAGGGCCTCTTGCAGCTTTGACCACCAGTCATCTCTGTCCTGCGCCGCCATCTTCCAATCCCGAATCCCCAGAATGGATCGGGCATCCTCGGCCACGCCATTTATCCACCGCAACCTTGGCCTCCCTCTCCTTCTTGTGCCATATAGCACCTCTTGCAGCACCTTCTTGGGGATCTCGTCTTCTGACATTCTCGCCACATGTCGAGCCCATCTGAGACGGCTTACCCGGATGAACGTCATTATATCCGCATCTCCATATAATGTCATAACCTCGGCATTAGTCCGTCGCCTCCAGATCCCATTTTCACAGACGCCTCCCAAGATTTTCCTCAGAATCCGCCTCTCAAACCTACCCAGAGCTTGTTCCTGCTTCTTATTAATTGTCCAGCATTCCGAGGCATATGTTAAGACTGGCCTCAGAAGTGTCGGATCTTTGTAGCTCGAGATACCACTCGGCTTTTAAAATGCTCCAGCTTGAACTGTTTGCCCCCTATATTTAAAATTAAAATCAAACCTTTAGAAAATAGAATGTTGAAATCCGATATTCATGTTATACTTCCGATATCGTATCTCCATAATCAACATAATATTGAATCTCTACTAGTAGTCATACATGTCGATATTATTAGTTCTACTGAAGGTAATAACATAAGAGCAGATAATATCACGTGCAAAAACGTATATATCTAAGAAGTGCCTTCTAACCATTTCCGTGATCAGGGCATAGTATGAAGACATTAATTCTAGCATGAAGGAGGAAGGCATGCATGAGGGTTTCAAAGTCATACAGTGTAAGCTCTTGCCTTCTGCATGTTACTAACCAACAACAAAGCGTCAAGAGGAACAAGACATTGGAGACAGGAACTTTAAACGAGGTTAAAATTGTTAGTCAGAAAGCTAACAACAAATTGCTAATGACAGGCATTATTTAATATCTGCATTAACTTACACCATATGTGGGCAACCACTGGCCTGGGAGGCGGATCTGCCCCGCGATAAGGTTTGATCCGGCCCGAGCGACATTTTGATAAACCCGATTAAAAAAATATATTACACTACTTACTCCAAATGAGGAAGATGAGGAGAGATTTGTGCGTTTGGCAGTACTTATAAATGGGAACAGTTGTTTTCAATGATGAAAGTTAATAAATCAAAACATCATACAAGGCTCACTCAGTGGAATTAATCCAAACATCGATGGATTAGTTTCCCAAAATCAAGCTCAAGTGACTCATTGATTTTGGTGTCGCTATTTAACTATCGTTGTTTGTAATAATTCCAAATTTTACGATTTAATTATAATGTTGTACCTATTTTTTTTTCCATTTCATTTTGTTATTTCAATAAATTGTATTATATTTATGTTGACGTATAATTTCATGTCTGACATCTATCGTTAAAAATTATGAACACTACTTTAAAATGCACTACTTTTAAAAGCGGTCGCGAACGTATATGTACTCTAAAGTTTGGCCCTCAATATGTCAAAGGTTGACTATACCTGACTTACACGATGGATGAGTAAGTATATAGGCTAGGGAAAAATCTAGTGTACATGAAGTGAAAACTTCTCTAAGCTGTCTCCTTCCTTTTTTCTCGTTAATACTCATATCAAGCCAGGATTCCCTTCTTTCTATTTAATGGAAAATGCTTGTATGAAACTCTAAGCAGCAACTCCAATAGGATTGTTTTTCTTTTCTTTTTTTTCATTTTTTATTTCTATTGGAAACTTTATTGTTATTTCTAATAGTTTTGAAGACTGTTCAGCTTACAGAGTCTATTGGGTTTGGTGTTAAATTTTCATTGCTTTATGTACATAGCAAGAAATCAAATCCTGTTATTGAATCTAACATAGGTATAAGTTTTCTTCCTGACCTCCTCTTTATTTATTAATTTCTTTTTTTAACATCTTACAGTTGTAATCAGCAAAATGGAAATCTTGCGGGGGTTTGATGGGGGGGTTGCGTAGGACTGGATAGTGGTTGTGTATACTCCCACCTGCATCAGCGCTATCTACTGTTTGCTGTCAATAACCTCCATACAATATTCCAACACTACAATGATGCTTCCTCTCTGACTGCTGCTCTTCAAAAACAAATACTACCTCGCAGCTGCTCGTGAGGAGATCATCTCAACTCTTAATAACAGTTTTATATTTTTGGCGAGTTTTCAGAATCGGAGCTACGCTATTTCCGGTGTGTTTTCAAAAAAGTCAAGCTAAATAATATTTGATTTCGGAACCACAACACAGAAGATAAAAAGTCCGTCACGCATGAGCTGCGTTAACATTACACAAAACGTTAAAAGATTATTTGGTATTTCGGCTTTCAAATAATGTTCTTCAAAATTAAAAAGCTAATTGATAATATGACATGCGTAGGAGGGGGGGGGGTCTACTGAAACATCTATATAAATATCTTCGTGCATACTAAAGATAAAGAATAAATGTACATAACAATATTTATAGTAAATTATATTTTCAATAATATTAGTCCTATACATTTTTTCAATCCGAGGTATAATAACAGATATATTTCGAATTTTGATAATTCTCCCCTTTAAAACCCCCTCTCCTACTGGTTCGATTTCAGCCATTAACAAATTCGAGTTTTAGTTTTTGTACGAAAAACTTATATATAGAGTTTGGTTACGATCAAATAAGAATTGCTACCGCAAGAGCCGTAACAGATGAGTACATCTTTATATATATATATATATATATATCTATATATATATATATATATATATATATATATATATATATATATAATTCAACTGTACGTGTGCATGTCACTGAACGCCTCCTAAACGGCTGGTCAGATTTGAATGATTTTTTTTGTATGCGTTGGGGGGCCCTGGATGGCTTAGATTCACAAATCAGCTCGGCAGATGGAGCAGCAGTGGGGGGTTGAAATTGCTCTAGACGTAATAAATATAAGTAGAGGACGAGACCTGTTTTGATATATTCTGGTAAAAAAAATTATTATTCATAATATTTAGTGCTATTTAGTTAATCAGTTTGGGCTGTTTATAACTCAAAAAGAAATAAATCCAAGAAATATTCAGGAAGATAAATCTTCTAGTTCTTCCAAACTTAAAGGTCTCTTCTTAAATAATAGGCTTAAATTTAAATTAAATTGGTTCATGAAGCTACGGGCCTGCCTTGGCTGAGCTAAGAGGGAAGTCAAGTGTTCAACTTGATACTGTTCCGTTCATGTAAATTCAAGCAGATACTCAATTGGCTCTACATACTGAGTAGGCGCATGGGATAGAATACCAGTCACGAATCCCGCGGATAAAGGGAAAAAAAAACTCAAGTTTCGAGTGCAATCCACGTTTAGAAACCTGTTTTTAGAGGATGAATTTAGCGTTCTGCCCTTTAGCTTCGCCCCTAAAGTTTTTTCTTCAATAAATAATATTGTTTGTGCATCCATATATTGTTTTTCACCCATTTATCTCGTTTTTCATGTCAGTGTTATACATATTTCATAATCTAACATACGATCAGACTCAGTATTGAATGTATCATATTACTACAGTGGCAATTGCGGATTTGGCGTTGGATGGTAGAGTTTGAATTGCACTGGGTTGAATCAATAAGACCATGCTCCAGTGCACAATTCACTTCGTGAATGGCGCTGACTAAGCCACTAACTCTTCTTCTCTACTCCCATAAAGAAATAATAGTGGCCTATGAATACAACTTTTCAAAAATTAACTATTTCTTACATAATGTATTGTAACTATTTCATTATTGGTTTATAGTTTTTAAGTTGTTATTTTATTATAATGTATGTTGAAATTGTTCTTATACTTGGTAACATTCAAGTTTAGTTTTTTTAATTATGACGTAGTTTTTTTATCACATACTATGCTTGTCAACATTATTAGAAATAATAAACGGTGTATTTTTTTTAAATAAAAGTTATTTTACTTGAATTAGGTGTTTTTATGTATTTTTTTATTTTCATTCGCTGTGCGTGCAAGTAAAATGGAGCTTTGTCTTGTAAAATGAGCTTAATATATAGGCTGTATCAAAAAGAATCATCCAATTTGAACGTCTATATTTTTGAAATTAATTAATGTATACAATATCTTTTTTTCTATGAAAGTGAACCTAAAAACATTTTTTTTTTTTACCTCTTCATTGGTGTTGAATATGCCCCCTTTAGATGCACAGGACTCGTCAATGCGTTATTCAAACTCCCAGACTGCAGCGAGCATGTCCTCAGTTACAGCTTCAACAGCTGATGTTATTCTATGTCTCAGTTCATTCATTGTTGTTGGTAACACATAAACAGAGTCTTTTATGAACCTCCACAAGAAAAATCAGTTACATTCATGCCCGGTGACCCAGAAATATAATGCTCCTTCATCACTCAGGGATGCTCCGACGATTTGCCTTTACACACAGAACCTGCTTCTCGTAATGGTTCATACCATCGTCTAACGCTCTGTGCTGTAGGAGGATCAACACCACATTCAGTAAGAAAGTTACTGTAAACATTTATTACTGACTCGCCCTGATCTAAACGTAGAACAAAGAAAGCTTTCTGTTGTGCAGGCGCTATTTTTACAAGAACTGAAGTGGGTGTTCACTAGAGCACACTGTTGCTCCCTCATCATTTAAAACTCGAGAGTACAGCACAAGTTGTATATCTCAAATAACATGATTTTTATAATTACATGATGTTATGATTTTTTGAAACTGGATTATTCTTTCTGATACTCCCTGTATTATACAGTCCAGTGAGGCCGTACTGATACTAGCCTGTGACACTTAGAAAAAGCATTTACTTACATATAATCTAGATTTCTCAGGTACTTCCTTCGCAAAACATTTTGCAGCTGTTTTTTATGAGTGTTATTTGCCTCCTTATATTTCCAGGGTAATTCATTTTAATTTCCGATTCCTGAAACAAACAAAGGTCATCAATATGAATTGCTGTATTACAACAATTTGTTTATATCTATAACTAAGATTTTGTGTGGTTTCTCACAACATATACTATTTTTTTGTATTATTAATATATCAATAATTACAAGAACTTCCAATTTAAATGATCTCCCTGCATCTTATCATTGAAGGCATCTTTTGGGCGACTTGAAGAGATGAATGAAGAAAACGTCAGTCAAGTTAACTCATTTAACACAATATTCCAGAATAACAGCAAAACAATAAAGGAGGAATACGTTGATTCAGCACCTTAGAGAATTGAATACATAAGTCAAGAAATGATAATGATTATTTTGGTTTGGGGTGTGCTATTTCTGAAGCATAAGTGTTGCAAATCTATGGACGTAAAAAATTGCCCGTGAGGGTGTGTGTATGAAAATGGTAATCATAAATCAGATTGAATAAACTAATATTCACGTCAGTTCTCAGCCTGAGAAGTGTTAAGGGTGTCTATTTCATAAACACACCCTTAATACTTCTACCTCTTAAACCAGGAAACCCCCAGAGAGATACAGCAGTTACAGACCAATTTCTTCAACCTGTAACAAGTATAAAATATTTGAAAACATGGTTATAAATAGCCTTAACTGGTTTTTAGATGTAGGTAATTATATAAGTCCTTTACAAAATGGATTTCGTTAAGGAAGAGGAACTCTATTGCCAATCTATGCCTATCTCAAAACTATTGATGCTCTACAATTGCCCTATACATTTTATCCTAACTCGTATTAAGCGAGTTGTACGTACTTTTTTTACAGCCTTGAGTAAACCCATCGGATTTTATTAATAGACATTGTATGAGATGAGGTCAGTAGTTTGTCACACCAGCTCGCGGGAAATCTGCTTATGATACGTCCCCCATCTGGGATGGAGTTTTTGGCCAATGCTGCTGAGAGTTTCAACTACCTTTCTGTGTTATTCCCTAAACGTTAACTATTAGTAGACTGTGGACCTCAGCTGTGATTTCTTTATAATCTCTGTGTTTTCTTCCATTTCGAATGATGTTCAAGACATAATCACTTGATTATTACCTTGAATTGCAATGAGTTCTCAAGCAGCTTGAGCCTTACTTGTAAGCAACTCAGTTTCTCGAAAAGTTAACTTCTGGCAATGTTAAAGAACTTAGGTCAAAAACCCAAACAAGATTTTCCCAGATCATTATATCAGGCATTACGGCTTTTTCCACTTCTTTCCTCCAATACAATTATAATATATTGTAGAATATATCGATGATATTTTTTTAATAAATAGAACATCACTAATATATGTATGTATGTGTGTATATATATATATATATATATATATATATATATATATATATATCTTCTTTATAACAAATGACTCGCTTCTTAAACTGTTCTAAAGTTCAGCCATCCATACTACTAAAATCGTTCAAAAAACAATTTTTTTCCTTCTCTAAAACATCCTATTTATATTCACCCCAACGGGTTCCCGAGCTTTACCATCCCTATGAAGGGGTTCCTTTTTCTCAAAATTTTATGACCAACATCTACGTGCTAAACTAACATTGTCAAATTTTGTCCACTTTCCGCAGTTCTACATTTGTTGCATAACAACTTAACAATGGTCTGTTGTTGTGCAATCAATTTAGAAGTAGTTCTAATGAAATTCAGAATTTTTTTTTTGAAAGTTGGTTTGATAAGTGGGCAAAATTTGACAAGCTGGTTAAGCCAAGTCAAAAAGTTGGTCATAAAATTTCGAGAAAACAAGAGCATTAAATATTTCCTTTTATAAATTACTAAAACTTTATAAAATCTTGTTAATGAGGCGAGGCCTACAATCGAAAGGACTTGTAATGAAAGGCGGCAGACATCAGAAGGCACTCAAGCACCCTAATCTCCTTGCTTTGTCAACCGTCAAGAGATCAATGTAGTAGGGGCCATTTCATTCAAGAACCTCTTTCGGACTAGAGTGTCAGCTCTCAAGTATACTCAAAGGACAATTAAATAGGGCAGGACGCTAAAAGAGACTAACAAAAAGAGGAAAGCGTCGTAGGTCGTTTCAGAGGGAAATAATTGATATGACCCCAGTTTAAAAGTACTATATATATATATATATATATATATATATATATATATATATATATATATATATATATATATATATATATATATAGTGTTATGTTTCGTTCGTAATTCGTGAGCTGTTTATTTGAGAAAACTTCAAGTTTTGATCTTGACTTCTTGACATCTTTTTTGCATGGAAAAATCTTTCTATACAAGGAGCGTTTATTAATATTAACCATTGGGATCAGTTTTATTACAAATAAATCAATATGTTAATATTTATGAAATTTGTATTTTATACAAATATATAGTATCGATGTTAAGATGTAGTATCGATGTTAAGATGTAGTATCGATGTTATTTTTTTTTTTGGAAATAATTTTATAAATAACCGTTCATATTTCCTCATAATTGTTTGTATGATTGATAATTGTATATATTTGTAAATGACTATTTGAATGGTATTATAAAAGTATTCAATTTATATATATATATATATATATATATATATATTATCTTTTACAGTTTTACTCTTATTTTCTACTAGCACGTGTGCACATACGAAAAAATATACCGATCTATGAGAGTACTTGAACCCGAACAACTTCAAAATGTTGCGGGATTGCATAAAAATCTATGGTATGCAGAATGCCCTTTAGTAGTAGGTCCATAATTAAAATTAATAATTCCCCGCTTCAAATCAACAGGAATCTGGGGAGGGGGGCATGGACTAGTTAATTGCTGGGAAAAATATGGGTAGTTATGTTATTCTGGGTTAAATATTGGCCGAATAAAGCCAGGTAGATGAACTGGTCTGGGTTAAATGTTTTTCGGCTGATGGGAGTACCTCAGCTAGTCAAAGTTAAAGATTTGACGGACCAAGCTGGTACCTTAATTAGTCTAGTTTAAATACCTTGCCAAACAGAGCTAGTTATCTGAACTGGGTCGGGTTAAAGAACAACCAGGTATTTTTTTGAACAAAGCTTGCCTTGTATCTCTAGTTCAAAAAAAAAAGTCCGTCTCGCAGGGGCTGCATAAACTAAGCAGATTTCCCATGTGACGTTTTACAATAGAGAATTCTCCATACTGGTAACACAACACCACGGTGATTAAATACAAACGGTAATAAGAAATCTTTCAGTTAATTAAAATAAATTCCCAACTGAAATGGCTTCTGAATTGTAAGAATAATTTATATTTTAATATCTCAAATTTTAGTAGTCCAAGGATTAAAGAAGTGGGGGGCGGATGAACAGAACGTATTTGCATAAATCTGACAAAGTAACAAAAGTAAGGTAAGGTTAGAAACGACAGGTAAGGTTAGAAGAAGCTTCCACCTGAGCCGAGCAATGACGGAAATGGCCGACCTAATCCGAACTACACCCGACCACATGTCTCACTGACTACATAAAAATGCAAATATCTCGGTTAATATTCAAGATAAAACATAAATGTATATAACAATATTTATAGTAAATGTAATTATGTAATGCAATAAGATTGGTTCTATACAATGTTTCGATCCGATGCATAATAACGGAGATATTTCGAATTTTCGAAAATCCCCCTTTAAACCCCCCCCTCCCTCTAGTCCGATTTCAGCCATTAACGAACTTGATCTGTCTTTTTACATAAAACGGTTAAATATCGAGTTTAGTAACGATCAAACAAAAATTGCGACCGCTAGACCGGTAACAGACAAATATATATATATATATATATATATATATATATATATATATATATATATACTAGCTCAGATACCCGGCTTCGCTCGGGAATTCATTTGAGGCTGAATGTTGATGGTATTTTTTTGGCAAGGCTTTATTTTGCACAATATTTTGACATTTACCCATCCCAGTGTTTAGGGTTAATACCCGTCGTTTCTGTGGATTTGTTAATAATAAAATTAATTTTTTATGTAAGACTTCATTTTTCTCCATACTGTCATATTTCCCGCTTCCTGTGCATTATGCATAGATTTGAATTATTAAGGACTAAATATTAACATACATTTGAATTAATTTTTCCAGGTGAGGTACCTGGTAGTTCATATTGAAAAGAATTCTTGAGCAAATTTCTCTAAATAACAAAATAAACAACTTTTGTTATGTGCATATTTGCCGAAATTACAATAGGAAACGAAATACAAATATTTTTAATTTCAGGTCTCCCTTATAACCCCCACTCCTGCCTGTCCCTAGAAATAGTATGGCTTTTTATAAGGAAGGCGTTAGTGCTAATACACATACCGAGTGTTTTATTTAGTCCGGTCGAGTCTTTTGTGCCAAATAAAATTTTTCACTTTCGCTATAATTTTTAGCGGATATCTCGTTTATAATTCGGTATACGAAAAAAGTGTGTATGACAAAAGTTACTCTAAATAGCAAAATAAACAACTTTTGTTATGTTCATATTTGCCGATAAACCAATAGGAAACGAAATATCGCTATTTTTAATTTCTAGCTTCCCTTAAAACTCCCACTCCTGTTCGTCTCAGAGAAAATTAATATAGCCTATCTCTCAAGTTGGACCAGACTGCTCACGGTGTGCCAATTTAATTTAAAATCGGTTAAGTAGTTTAGGAGTCCATCGTGGACAAACATCGTGACAGGAGATTTATATATATTAAGATTAAGGGAAATCTGCTAAAAGTACATACACGACGAAACATATCTTCCGCGTAAAAAAAAATTGTTTGTTACATTTCTAACATTAACGTTTATTTATTTAATTTCTAAATTTGTTATTTCTCACTGTATGCTAAATAACAAATTTAGATATATAGTCAAAATAGTTATTCATATTTTGTAAACATTGTAATTATGATCATCAGGGATTATGTGGGGAAAATATTTTTAAGTTATTGATTCAATGTGTAACAGTTCCATACTTGTTGTTTATGAAATACGTTTGTTCATAAGAGAGTCAACAAGTTAATAAATGCAGCTGTAACATTCAAGTTAAGAAAGTGAAATATGGCTGCTGGCTAAGAGAGATTATTGGAGTGGAAGGCTCTCTTGAGGCCACAGGTGATAAGGCGAGCACATTGACAAATGATACTCTTCAACTTATTCCATCCTATATTATCCTTCATCCGACCGTGACCTTTGACCTAGAAAAAGGTATTTTTTTACGTTTTTTAGAAGCTCCTCCCTCCCATGACCTTGGTTCTGAGAATTAGAATAGAGTAAAATCCCACTGTTTTTTTATTGAAGTCAATTTTTAATAAGGAGTCTCTTTTATCCCCCCTGTACAAAGCTTTCAGAATTTTCCTCTTACCAGACTTTGGTTCCTTGTGTAATTCTTTTAAATTGTCAAATCCAAAATAGTATTCTGCTGCATTACAGTTTGCATTTTTACTTTTGGCCTTGTTTTTTACATCAATCCCGTGTATTTTTCCTACAAATACTGTGTTGAATTCAAACGTCTTCTGTGTCCCAATTAAGCCGAACTGATGTGGATTCCAATTTGGCCTTCGTAAATAAATTTTAGGCCTTTTAGCAAATTTCCCATAAGTGAATCAGCTATTGAGGTCGTACCCATGTCGCGATTTTCGAAAACTTTCTTCAAATGTCCTTCGATCATATCGTTCAAAATAGTGTATATATATATATATATATATATGATTGTTACAATTTTTTATCGTTTTCAAACTCGATATTTAATCTTTTTATGTAAAAAGAAGGCCAAGTTTGGTAATGGCAGAAATCGGACAGGTGGGGGTGGGGGGTTTAGAAGGGGAGAATTTTGAAAATTCGACTTATTTCTGTTACTATACGTCGGATTGAAAAAAATATATAGAACAAATTTTATTGAAAATTAAGTTTGCTATAAATATTCTTATGTATATTTATTTTCTATTACGTGCAAATATGTTCTGTTGATGCCATGAAGTTTTTGGGCTACTAAAATTTGAGTGGTTGAGATGAACATTATTCTGATTCATTATAAATTACAGTACTAGATATAGTAAATAGTTTTTAATAAAATTAATATGTTATATTCAGATATATTACAGTAATTTGGGAGGGAGGTAGACCTGTTTGTTAACAATTCAGATTCTTTATGTTGAAAGATTATTAAATCTGACTGAAATATTTCGCATTACCGTTTGTATTTATTTATCACGTTGGAAATGTGCTTAGTTTACGCAGCCCCTGCGTGACGGACTTTTTCGAAGACGTCCAGGCTTTGCTTTATTTAGAGATCGCCTTGGCGGAATGTTTTTCATTTATAATTTTGGGGCCTTAAAAAAATGAAATGCAGACTTTTGAGATTTCACTACACTCTCTCTCTGAGAGGTAATTATTTACATAGAGAATTAAGGAGTCATTTGCTGCTTATTATAGTTTAATGAATACAGGGCTGGAGATGGGGAAAGGTTGCGGGTGGATGGAAGTCAGGTTACGTTGGGGTTCTCCTCTAGAGGTAACCTGCATAAAATATAAAGTCAGGAGTAGCATTCCAGGTCCCGAGGTCCTTGACGGGCTTTAAATTCTGCCCTAACTCAACTACTCTACTTCCAACAGCACTTTTCTATCCATTTTAGAAAATTGCCCGAAAACTGCCAGTTTTTTTAATGGCATTTGTCAAGGATTTAGGCGATTTTATTGATCTTCATTCATTGGAGTTTCCATTTGTTAGATTCAATTTACTCAGATAATACAGTTAGTTCTGTGGTGATATTAGAATTGATTATTATAGAAAACATTTATTTTCTTTTTCAACCAAAAGAGACTATGGGGTATGCTTGTGCTATTGACAGATTTCGCTTAAAGGAAGTCAGCTATTGAGGTCATACTCCTGATGACAATTTCAAAAAAAATTCTCAAATGTCCATCGATCCTTCCCAGGAGGGGACGAGGTCCGTTCAAAACTATATATATATTTGTCTCATAACTCTGGTGGCAGTAATTTTTGTTTGATCGATACCAAATCCAATATTTAAACATTTTATATAAAACCAAATGTCAAGTTGTAATCCGGCCAGTGGGAAGGGGGAGTTTAGAGGGAGAATTTCAAAAACTCTTAATATTGTCGATAAAAATATTGTATAGAACCAATGTTATTGAAAATGCAATTTTTTATGCACGCGTAATAGATTTTGTAATGTACATTTTTTCGCTGTATTCAGTATTAACCGAGATATTTGCGTTGTTTTAGTTTTCGGCCTTCAGTAAACCCTTACTCCTACTCACGTCATATTAAGAATAAGCTGTTTGTATTATGAAGCACTTTATTTGAAGCCTAAATACCAAATATTGTTCTTATTATACACATACGTTTTGAGATAAATGCTAATACGTGCCCGACTTTTTTTTTAAATTACGGCACTGCTCGCGTGCGAATAAGACATTAATTGCTAACAACACGTAAACTCCTTAAAACGCATAATGTTTCCTTTCCCGAAGACCAAATTCACCCAAATCATTGTATTTAAACTGGAAATTACACATCTTATGATGCTGTACGTAATTGTAAAGACAGCAAGGAAATTGCAAAAGGCTGAAAAAATAACCGGAAAGAATAACTAATGTAGCCAAATCACTGTGGTTGTCTGGAAATTGGCAAAAGTTGGAGTCCGAATACAAGTATATCTTGTATTCCCTTATTGGGATCATACACCTCACTCGTAAGTATGAGTCTTGTCGAAAATAAATATGGAATAAGTTAAAAGTCCGTCACGCAGGGGCTGTGTAAACTAAGCCAATTTCCCATGTGCCGTTATAACATACTTGTGATCTCTCGCCACGAATTCTCTATTTACATTTTTAAAAAAAACACGATCAGCAGAAGGTAGGGGAAGGGTAGAAGGTAACTAAACTCCGAAAGCAAGAAAACGCGAATAACTCGCTTAGTATTTGAGTTACTATAAAATGCATAGAAAATGGTAGAATATCAATAGGTTGACGAGATTGGTCCCATAACATTTTATGATCCTACTCATAATAACGGAGACATTTAGAATTTTTTGGGTCGGCCATCATAAAAACCACCACTATTCCAGGTCAGATTTCAACCAATAAGAAATATGATCTTTAGTGTTGACTGAAATTGCTAAATATCAAGTAAACATTTTCGGGGGCGAGGGTGACGAAGGGCTGAGAAATGGATGGTTTATCTGAAGAGAGGGACTATTGAACAACGAGAAAGAAAATGGAAATAGAATTTCGACTACCTAGGCACAAATTACTCTCTCAAGCTCGGTGCCTATTTAAAATAATTAAACATTTTCGGGTAAGGAACGAAAAATCTTTATTCATGGCATGACGTATTAGCATTTATCTCAAAACGTAAAAGTTCAATGAGAACCATATTAGGTATTTAGGCTTTAAATAAAGTGCTTCATAATATAACAGCTTATTATTAATATGAGTGGGGGTTTACTGATGGCCGAAAACTAAAAAAATGCAAATTTTTCGGTTAATATCCAATGTAGCAACAATATGTACATAGCACCATTTATAGAAATTTACATTTTCGATAAGATTGATTCTATACAATTTTTCGATCTGACGCACAGTAACGGAGATATTTCTAATTTTCGAAAATTCCCACTCTAAATTCCTCTTCCTAATTGTTTGATTTTAGCCGTTAACGAACTGATCTTCCTTATTACACATGAGGTTTAAATACCGAGTTGGTAACGATCAGACAAAAATTGCGACCGCTAGAGTGTTAGCAGACAAAACTTTTTTTCGAATATCTCTTCACAACTACAACTTCAATAGCTTATTTCCTCTAAGGTAAAATCTGCTAACAAAGCAAGTGTCTGAAGAACATAAATATTCCAAACCGATCTGGGAGGCATGTTGTGTCGATTCGTGGGTTCCCCAGTCTTTACACCTGGACAGCAATGTTAAGAATAGCTAAGCCAAAATTCAGAAGAGAAGCAGAACCAAACGGATAGGGAATTGTTCTACGGCATTATTTAGACTGGCCAAAAACAAAATATTGTATGGTGTAACAGATGGGGCGAGGAAAGGCCCGTAAGAAATGCCTGGATGAGCCGAAAGAAGACCTGCGGAGGTTAAGAGAGAGTAGTTGTGAGTCCTGAATGCAGATCTCACTGTCTTTTCTATGACAGTGAGTCCCTCCTATATTAAACACGATAATTTCTATAAATTAGTTAATTCTCTCTAAAATAATGGAGAAAGAGGTCGGCAGAAGAAGGCCGTAAACCAAGTTGTGAAAAGGTTAATAATTTATTTTATGTGGTATATATGATATAGGAGTAAGGTGGTTTAATTGTGGTTAGGGTGCCCTCGGTTGGTAAGGAACTTGTTGATCCATGCTTAATTACTCTACCCTATAAATAGGACACCTGTAGCCTCTATGTTCTCAACAATGCCTTATGTATTGAGTGGAATATATATACATTACACACAGATGATGCAATTGTTAGATAGGAATAGATATTTATTACAACACGCTAACAAGAGTAACAGAGTTATTCTAAACATCAATTCGTTAATAACCGTCCGATTCCGATAACAACTAGAAACTCACAAGCTGCGTTGGATGTCCAAAATTTTGCTACACTATAACATGCCTAGGAGCCGGAGATGGCATATGAAGGTTAGTAAAATTATGTATAAAGTTATATGCCTTCTTGTATATGTTTTCTCTTAAAACACCATAATTACTATACCTTCTATAAGTGCAGACTGCTTAAAGAGTAAAAGAAGGGTAATAGTCGTTCAGTCCAGACCCTCGCATGAAGTAAAGAATATATAATAGAATTTTAAAATGCAAAAACAATATAATAGCTATTCCATTAAATATAATGCGGTACACAATTTACGACAACTAACAATAACATTAGACGGTTAAATGGATTATGCCGAATTAAATAAACATTTAGTAGTGCTCCCCTTTGATTTGTATTCTTTAAATCCACAGAAATCCCTGAAGCATTGTACTGCGGTGTTATTCTTCTCCCAGCAATGGCTTTTCATTCGTTTGAGCTGTAGAAAGCGCCCTCAGCTTTCAAAAGGGAAGATGGAAATGTTTCTTGGAAGGTAACAGGTTTCGGAGAATTGGAATGGCTTTTAAATATTTAGTTATTTAATAATTCCCAAAGGTTTTCTTTGAGATTAAAATCGGATTTCTCTAGGGGACATTCTATTCATTACCTACTTTGGTACTCCATCCATACTTTTCTTCACTTTGGGCTGAACATTTATCAAGTCAGCTGTAGATTTTGGTCAATTTCATGTTATGACAGGTGAGAATGCCATGGAATATTTTTGTATAAATTGTTCCATCAATTTTCCACTCCTGATCCAGGAACGAAATAGGTTCACGCCTAAGCTTGATAGCTATTTACACCACGTCTCCTCCATCATGTCTTTTTTTGCTTCACATATTGTCTTCAATTTCGAAGTAACTCTCATCCGTGTAAGGGACTTCGTTCTAAATCTCTGCTTACTCTTACTTCACATGAGGAAGATGAGATGAGATTTGTGCATTTCGCAGTACTTATAAATGCGAACAGTTCTTTTCAATGATGAAAGTTAATAAATCAAAACATCGTACAAGGCTGACTGATGATAATTTGAAAAATTCTTTACGTGTTTGCATAAGTGGAATTAATCCAAACATCGATGGATTAGAATCCCCAAATTCATTGATTTCTCGTGTCTCATTGATTTCGGCATCGCTATTTAACTTTCGTTGTTTGTAATAATTCCAAATTTTACGATTTAATTATTATGTTGTACTTATTTTTTTCATTTCATTTTGTTATTTAAAGAAATTGTATTATAAGTGCATTGTCGTATAATTTCAAGTCTGATATCGTTAAAAATTATGAACACTACTTTAAAATGCACTACTTTTAAAAGCATCCCACATTTGCACATTAAAGTTTGGCCCGCAACATGTGAAAGGTTATCCATACCTTTTCTTAAGTATTAAGTTTGATTATTGGTAGATATTGTGGTTAAGGTCTTCAGGTTTTCTTTTTACACATAAATTAAAGTATTAATTTCGCTATTTGAATGAGAATTACCAAATTTTAGACGAATAATGTACACGATTGAATTTTACGTCCTTCACATTATGGCCTTGAATGAACGAAACGTGTTATTTTCAGCTTATTTGTGAACGCACATTGAACACTAAACGAAAGCCATGTTATTGACACTTGCTGTCAAATGGCAAATGCGTTACATGCTCCAGAGTAAAAGTACGAACAACACTGTCAATTAGACCTACAGCTATTAAAAACCCATTAAGCTGAGTACACTGTAACGCCTGCTGCTAATTGTAAACTGAACGAGGAGAATTGATTCCGAATCCTGTATAAAACACATATAAGTAACACATGATTTTTTTTCGGGTTAAGGGATAAATTCATATGGATTATTCTAGTGAGGGAAATGAACGGTGAATGCCCGTTTTAGTATTCACTTTGATGTCAATTTTAGGGCTACAATTTAATACTTCAATACTTTCCAAGGAACACAACTTTCCGATAGGAATGATAGTCTATAACTACATTAGTTTTTCCTGTTGATCCTGATTAGCCTTAGTTTCATATTGCTGTCAACTAAGACAATATGTAATAATAGATGACAAATAGACAAAATTGAGAATGGCGGTAAAGAATTGTAAATAAACTAAAGAAGAAGAGAAGTTTGAAAGTCCGCCAAGCAGTAGTTGCGTAAACTAATGAGATTTCGAAGTAAAAATCCGATGAGTAGAAATGATGTTTATTGAATACTGAAAACCAGAAAGTCGAATAACTCGCATAGTTGTTAAGGTACAAAAAAATCGATAGAACAAGATTATAGGATATTAGTAGTTTAACAAGACTGGTTCTATAACATTTTTCGTATTCATAATAACGCAGAAAATATGAATTTTCGAATTGATCCCCTCTCTAACCCCCCCCCGTTCTGTCTGGTTTCAGCCATTAACTAATATGATCGTTAGTGTTGAACAAAACAGTTAAATATCGAGAATGGTATAGATCAATAAACATTTTCGAGTTAAGAACGTAAAATCTTAAACCTCACAGAGTAAAGGTTCAATGAAAACAATGCCTCGTATTTAATCTTCCAATAAAGTGTTTCATGATATAACAGCTCTTTGTTAAAATGCCACGAGTAGGGGTGGGGTTTTACTAATGCTGTAAATTAAAAAATCCAAATATCTTGGTTGATACTGAAGAAGAAAATGTATATATTATCATTTATAGGAAATTACATTTGAAATAAAATTGGTTCCATTTAATTTTTAGATCCAAAGTATAATAAGAGAGGTATTTTGAATTTTCGAAATTCCAACCTCTCGAAACCCCCCCCCCATTTTTCATAAATTAACCACTGGCGAAATTTATCTTTAGTTTTACATAAAACGAATAAATATCGTATTGATATAAGATCAAACAAAAATATTGACTGCTAGAACAGTAACAGACAAGTTCATAAATATATATTGAAACCTACTCATTTTACTTTTAAGCATAAAGAAAACGTCAGCAACAGCCAAATTGGGGCTGGGGGGTATAGGTGTAATATTTAAAAAAAACTTCATATTATTTTCTTTATTATGAGTGAGATCGGAAGATTTTGTTAGTATGTATATGTGTACTTTACTGCTATATCATTTTATGTATTTCTTCGCAACTGAAATATTAATCTCCAATATAATCTTTAAACCAACTCTCCTATAAAATGATTTTCACTTAAACCATCTAAGCCAGAACATAACTCATGTCCACTTAAATATTGAACCCTCTTTATAAGGACTTCTTATTACTGGAGAAATAGAGAATATATTTTATTATCAAACACGTCTGTTTAGACAGTCCTTGTCTGACAGAATTTTAAACGTACTGCAAGTTGTCTCTTACACACACGCATGTATAATTTCTGCATAGTTCCGGAAAACTCGTTAGATAGCAGTTCAAGGACTTTGACTTGGAACTAAAATATATTCCATATATTCTAGAGAACTAAGAAAACCCGCTTATTAAGCATCTCTTGTGTGAGGGACTTTTTTTTTTTTTTAATTTAACATAACTACCTTGAATTATTTAATAATGTAGTGTAATTTTTTTTCGTTTTAATTTCGTAACTTTACTTTCGTTTTACTGTAATTGAATTTGTTTGAAGTTTATTTCGGTTGGTAGGAGTTTTGCGTGAAAAGAAGTTCACAGGTTGCTGGGCACAATACTATTCATAATACAGCTCGGCGCCTCCGAGAATGAGAAGGGTTGGATTGTAGAAGGAGCCTGAGGTGAGGGAGTTTTCCTTGCTTGAAGAAAATTAGACATGTTTTTTCATCAGAATAGCCCATTTCTTCTGTCTCAGTCTTTTTTCTTGTTATTTCAACACTACCAAGCTTTTCCTTTTGTTTGTATTTTTCATCCAGGTCAGCATACACAGTGTAAAGGTGAACATTTCATAACATTAAAAGGTGTCATACATTTTTCTTTCCCTTCAGATATACATTCAGGTAACTTTCTAATTAGTTTAGCTATGCTTATGTATCTGATGAGTGTACCTTCATTCCGTCATCATAGAGCCTTTGACTTTTTCACAAAACATGAAGGGAAACTGGGGAAGGATATGCAACTACTGTTCTTTGTATGAATAGTAACAAAAGAATTGTTGTATCATTAGTTCAACAGCATAATTTGTTCAGGGCTCCCGCTACCTCATGTAAAAAGTGTGCAATGCACACGGGCGCCATCCTTTAGGGGCGCCAAAACCAAGGGCCCAAAAAAAAATTAGCTTTTATTGTTTACTTCATTTTGATGTTTTAGTCTACAAATAAATATTACATTTAAAGTTCAGTTATTTGCTTTATTTCAAGCATCTACCTACCATAAAAAAAAAGATAATTCAAAATGCCTGAAGGGGCGCCAAAATCCTTTATTGCACACAGGCGCCAGTAGCCCTTACTGGGCCTGGGGGCCTGGATTTGTTTCATTAATAATTTGATAGCTATTCATGATTTGATTTATAAAAATTAATTAGGATAATAATTGTTATTACACATTAATAAACAGGCAAAAAAGGTCAGTAAACAATAAAAAGAAAGAAAACATACTGTTGTCATACCCGTCGGTGGAGACCGACGTCACTGGTTGATGATCGAGTACAGCCTGCAAGATCTTTCCACGGTGCCATCGAAAGCACAATGCCAGCTGTACTCGACCATCAGCCAGTGACGACGGTCTCCACCGACAGGTATGACAACAGTATCATTTATACTGTCTGTAGATAACCCGTCCCAATTAGCCTAAGTTGTAAAAAGTGGACGTTAATAAATAATAATAATCATTTATACTGGATGTACCAACGCTTTATTTGATTTCCCAGCAGGTAAGAAGATTGACAACATTAATAACTTTAATATGATTACTGTTATTTTACCTATTTATTGTACATTTATACACATTATTAAAATACAGAGCCTTATTAATTATAAATTAGTATACGAATCATATTATTGGACTAATTTTTAAAATATTCGGCCTTTTCGCTTTGAACTTGAATTTAGTGAAGGACAGGACGTTCTTTCACCCCCATTTAAATGTCTGATACAATATATGTAATGATATTTTTTGGAATAACTCTTACAACCACTGTAAACGAACTCAACATATATAAAGCACCTCATGAAAATCAAGCTGTGTGTGAATCGATAATGGAATATCAGTAGTGACTTAGTAAGTTATATACATATTTTATAGGGTCGGATAATTAATTATGTTTCTCCAAACTTACTTAATTAGATACACAGTATTAATCGCGCTCTGTCAGGATGCTCAATGACCCAGCTCAAGTTTATGGAACCCCTCCTCTAGATTTCCCACGTACTGGTATAACAAACACACTTGTGACCTCATCTCACACGTATTCTCTATTTATATGTCAAAAACCTGTGAGTAGAAAGGGGGCGGGGATTGCTGAAGGCAGAGAACGAGAATGTACGAATAACTCGCTTAATACTGGAGTTACCGAAAAATGCATAGAACAACAATTGTAGAAAATCAAAAGTTTTACAAGATTGGTTATACAACATTTTATGATCCGGCTCATAATAGCAGAGATATTTACATCTTGATATTTTATTCCCTTCCTCTCTACATTCACAATAAGGATATTTAATCAAGTTTCTAGCAAAACGATGATATATGAATTTTGAGTAACAGCACCACTGCTATACCTGCGTGCCAGTGTTAACGTGCGATGGCGACTCTCTTGCTGACTTGTTTTCAAGACAGCGGATTTGACATTCTACTGTGGACGAGGGGAAGGGCAAGGTTATACTTGCATTTCTTATCATTCCCCTTGGAATTAAGATAACTTTAAAAAAAAAATAATAATAATAAAAAAAAAAGATGGTTCTTAAAGAAATTTCTAACTTTCTTGCATAGCCATTCGCCCAGGTAAAAGTCAAAAGAACATACTTACTAATGTAAGTTTACTATTGCTGAACCATGTATCTTTGTAACAGCCGATTTCATTTCTGCAACTTCTTAGACTACATCAAAATACTGGACCTCTTTTTTTATTAAATATAATCCTCATGAAGTGTCCTTTCCTACATTTCCTTTATTTATACAATAATCCATACCCCTGCAAAGCCCATTATGCTATTTCTTGTGATTTAAGAACACGACTAAGTTGTATGAGATTCATTATTAAAAAAAAACTTACACGTTTCTAAAAACCGACCATGTAATATGAATTGAGTTGTTATGCGACGATATGCATGAAAAAATACTAAGTATAGCAGTCATACTTAGCATGTATAGCAGAGTTTGCATGAATAGTCCTGGTGTATTTTGAAGGATGTAGAACTCCATCAAGCCATCCTAGCTCTCTGTTCCCAGGAGCTCGATAAACTGAAGGGACCCTGGGGATATCAGAGGCATCCATCTTTGAATATGATCTCACTAATCCTCTCTATAAAGCGCTACATTCGTAGATTGTTCCATATACTCTGATTTGTCATTTCACAATTTACATGTATAATTGCTCTCAAATCTCATTTTTCTTTCCATTGTCAAGTATTCAGGAAACGATTTCGTACATATGTTATTTAATGTGGTTATTGGGGCTCCGGATACTCATGTGAATTAAAGCGTTGACCTTAATCTCAAATGGTAAACCTAGAGTGGTGAATTCGACAATATTAAATTATTTATTAACGCCCACTTTTTGCAACTAGGGCTAATTGGGACGGGTTATCTACAGGTCACCAACCTTTTCTATCCATGGTGGGACTAAGGATTTTATTTAATGAATTCCATCACTAAATAAATTCCTCTGCCCAAGCGGGAATCGAACTCCCCACTCTAAATTTACTATGTGAGATTAAGTTCAACGCTTTAACTCTCATGGCTAACCTGAGCCCCAGGATTCGACAATATGAATTTATTTAGAGATGAGCTCATTAAATGAAATCCTTAGTCCCACCCTTTGTAGAAAAGAGTGGTAACCTATAGATAACCCGTCCCAATTAGCCATATTAGCAAAAAGTGGCTGTTAATAAATATTAATAATGTGGTTCTTGGTTAACCAGAAGTGTTCATAGATGCTGTGGTATTATATTTTGTATATCAAGGCCTAAAACTAATATAACTACATATTTTAGCCTTGACTATCTGAAAATCGGCGTAATATCGATTTTTGCAAATGGAACCTGCAGGACATTGACATATTAGAAAGCTTATTCAACATATGTGACTTATAAACCATTTATTGAGGTGAAAAGCAGGATACTTTGAAAAAGAGACACAGTAATGTTATAGTTTATCTTTCCTTTTTTAGCTGTAGTTGCAAAAAGTAGACATTAATGAATAATTTCATTTTTTCCTTCTTCTAGGGAATTAGATTTTGTTTTTGTTTTTCGAAAAAAAATGTCTTGTTTTAACAGCACTTCCTACTGATAAATATTGTAAAATGCGCTGAACTATGGTCATTAAGCAGTTATATAAACGTATTCAATAATATATCTAAAGTTTTTTGGGGCTCGGGTTAGTTATGTGAGTTAAAGCATTGACCTCAATCTCACATGGTAAACCTAGAGTGATGAGTTCGATTCTCACCTGGGCAAAGGAAACTTTTTATTGACGGAATTCATTAAACAACATTCTTATTCCCACCCTGGCTAGAAAAGGGTGGTAACCTGTAGATAACCCGTTCCAATTAGCCTTAGTAATAATAATAATAATATCTAGTTTTTCATTCAAATGTTCTTTTGTAAAAGACTTCTTCTTATTATCGGTTACCGAAACCATGATTATAATTAGAGTTCCGTTATTATTGTTGCCTGAATATGGAAATTAGAAACGTTGGGAAGTTAAAATGATGACAGGAGTTGCGCATTGCATGTCTAGGTCTAGCAGGAGAAGAATAATGCAAATGCTTGCGTGTGCAATGAAAAATCGTCTTTCTTATTAAGAAATCTGGCATTACTCGGAAGCCAACTAAATGTAGGTCGTTGGAATTATTTCTTAACAGAGTTGAACAAATAAAATTGAGCTAAACATTAAAATGAAATAGCGAAATTAAATTTGTATTTTAATACATGTAATAGTAATGAAAAGCTTCATTCGTATCCGTTATCTCTTTACGTCTGTTTTTCTAAGCCAGGGATTCCCAAACTATTTTGGGCAAGAGAGCCCTTTTGGATAATGAACTGATCCTATCTCCAGTTGTTTTCCTTTTGATACAAAGTACATTGCGGTTAGTTATATTAAGACGGAAAAGGGTTAATAGAATGCTTTTAGTTATCTTTTATGTACTGTATTTTACTATTTACACTATATTGCTTTTTTGTGTTTTTTTATTGTCTTATTATTTTTGATCTCAAGAACTTGGATATAAGTATTTATTAAAAATACAGAATTGTTATTTGTTTATTTAATTTGTACAAGATGTAAATCTTTAACAAATAAATATATATTCTATTCTATTCTACGTTGTGGTTAGTTAAGTGAGTGTGTTTTCTAAACGCAAATATTCTATCAACCTAATTGAATGCTTGTTGTATAGTAAAATATCAGGAGCATGCTTCGACTTGAACCTGATTATGATTTCGTTCGTGTTAAATGGCGTATGTATATCCGTCAAATACAGAGCAAATCAAAACGTGCCTGACAGACTTGTACGCTCGAACTCAATATTTTCCACGAATTTGTTCACGCTTATTGATTTGCCGAGTTTTTTTAAAAGTACAAAAATCATACTTCCCACTAAAATATTAGTCATTCTTATAACGAAGTGGTACACCTAGGATAACTAACACAATACGACTGTATGTTTCAAATAAGAACTTGTGGTAATTAATAGTGATCGATTTTTAAGGCCAGTTGACTTACAAAATTAATTTTTGATTATTTATATACGACCCCAAGGAAACCAGCTTCGGCTAATTTTCGTTTATGTCGGCCCCAAGGAAGCCAGCTTCGGCTAATTTTCGTTTATGTCGACCCCAAGGAAACCAGCTTCGGCTAATTTTCGTTTATGTCGACCCCAAGGAAACCAGCTTCGGCTAATTTTCGTTTATGTCGACCCCAAGGAAACCAGCTTCGGCTAATTTTCGTTTATGTCGACCCCAAGGAAACCAGCTTCGGCTAATTTTCGTTTATGTTGTCCCCAAGGAAACCAGCTTCGGCTAATTTTCGTTTATGTTGGCCCCAAAGAAGCCAGCTTCGGCTAATTTTCGTTTATGTCGACCCAAAGGAAACCAGCTTCGGCTAATTTTCGTTTATGTCGGCCCCAAGGAAACCAGCTTCAGCAGCAGACACAATGATGGCTTTTTAGCAGATGTCCCTTAAGAGAAATATATATAAATATATAGATTACGTCTTGAGTCATTTTTTGATCGTGTGTTGGACAGGTGGTCTTATATGACTTTCAAATGAAATAATTTTAAATGAAATACACCAAAACAAAATTGTGCATTCAATTAATAGGAGTACAAGGATGTCACCTAATAGTATTTTTTCAAAATTGTTATGGAAATATCTACATTTTAGCAGATTTCCCTTAAGGGAAATCAGCTATTGAGGTCGTACTCATGACGCGAGTTTTGAAAAATTTCCTCAAATGTCCATCGATCCTACCCAGGAGATGACGAAAATGAGGTCCGTTCAAAATTATATATATATATATATATATATATATATATATATATATATATATATATATTTGTCTGTTAACGCTCTAGCGGTCGCAATTTTTGTTTGATCGTTACCAAACTTCATATTTAAGCGTTTCACGTAAAAAGAGAGATCAAGTTCGTTAATGGCTGAAATCGGACCAGTGGGAGGGGGAGTTTAGAGGGGGGATTTTTGAAAATTCAAAATATCTCCGTTATTATGCGTCGGATCGAAAAATTGTATAGAATCAATCTTATTGTAAATTAAATTTACTATAAATATTGTTCTATACATTTATTCTGTATCTTGAATATTAACCGAGATATTTGCATTTGTATTGTGTATGTGGTCGACGGAACCCCGCCATGTTCCGGACTCTCCGCCGAGAGCTCTGGTGGCCGTTTCCAGAACTATTCGTCCCTCGTGAATAGGTTTAGAGATCCCTTCCTACTACAGCTGTTATTAGGCGGATTTCTCTATTGTAAAACATCAGGTGGGAAATCTGCTTAGTTTACGCAGCCCCTGCGTGACGGACTTTTACGGGTTTACGAAGGTGTTCGGTGATGTCTTTCTTCTATTGACAACCAAAGCGAGGCTATTAAAGCCATCTAATGAGTATTTATTGATTTATTTATTTGAGCTGCCGCTAGAATGGCCATTCATCTTTCTTCAAACAAAAGAGAATATAAATGAACAAAATTCAATAAATATGGAAACAATTTTTATATATATATCACTTTTTATATATTTTGCACAAAATTAAATATAAAAAATTAGTAAATATACAACATAAGAAAAAAACTGTAAACAGGTAAACTGGAAGGAGTTAGAACCTGAATATATATATATATATATATATCACTGGGTGTTTTGAAACAACACTAAAATCCTAGAACTCCTAGGAATAGTGGGAGTGAAATGAATTTAGACTGCGGGAGATTAGGCAGAAATGTTATCTTTATCCTTAGTGGCTTTATTCGTGACCATTTTGAATTACTGATAATAGCTCCTCCTACAACTTGACCAATTTAAAATACGATCAGGGCTAAGTTAAGAAGGCAGAGTTGCGGCTTTGGAATTCCTGTTTTTGTCAAGTGGAGTAAGAAGTTCAATCTGATTGCACAAGTTGATAGCGGTGTTTTCCCTTTGTGCCCTCTGGCAGACCAGCCGATTATTCTACCTTGACCTAGATAAGGGCTCTTATCATGCTGTCTATTGTACGGTAATCTTGGCCAAGGCCCTTACCTCACTGCTTCACAATAATTAGTGTTTGCACCCCTAAATCCATTTATTACTAGCTCAATTGGACTTGGCAAAATTTAGATCTCATTAGTGCACGAATTTTTTATTTCACGATTTTATATATTTTTCTTATTATTGCAAGTCTCTTGACTCATTGAAAACTGGACTTCCTGTTTACGAGAACCATTCACCATGCATAGCCTGTAGTTACAAAATCATTTTTTATTTATTGATTTGTACGAAAGAGAATTCTGCTCTGCCTTGTCAGTTGATAAACCAGTTCAATGAACTAGAATTAGGTATATCGATTATCGGAAAATCAGAGCGGACTCCTGACCTCACAGAAGTAGAAATGAGTGCAATTTTGCAAGTCCTAAAACACGCTATTGGTCTGTACATAGTTAAAAGAAAAGTTTAATAATGCAATGGAGGCAAAGCGAAGAAAATGGAAACAACCCATTTAGAAACGTGAGCCAATTTGGATACCTATTGGGCATCAGATGTTGAGAAAAGTCCGTCACTTTGATGCGCGTAAGCTAAGCAGATTTCCAAGGAGCTGGTATATGACACGATTATGATCTTAGCTCACTATCTGTTCTTTCTTTCCCGTAATAACAAGCCTACGTAAACAGGAATCAAACTGTATGCGAGATGGGGAACGATTAGTGTCACAATTAATCAGTGAAAATTGGATGAGTAAAAACGGAGGTTTACTGAAGACTGAACGATTAATAGAACAATATTTATAGGAACTCGAATTTGGAACAAGATTGATTATTCAATTTTTCTATCCGTTTCATAATAACTGAGATATTATGAATTCTCAAGTAGCGTCCTCTCTACCCCCTCTCCCCCTAGTCCGATTCAACCTTCAACGAACTTGATCTTTACTTTTACATAACACGTTTAAATATCAGACACGACGGAAAGTTTAGACACTATCGAAAAAAATCGACTGTTCCCAAAAGAGAACAATATCGAGTAAAAGTAATGGAAATAATATTTTTTCCCGCACAATTTCAGGATCAGTTGATCTCAGAACATATTTAATGAGGTGAGTAAAATTAGACCAAAAATTGTAAACACTGAGAAACGGAGGGTGAGGCTTAATTGTAAAGGAAAGCCAAAAAATCATTTTTTCAAAGGCATCTGAAAGAATAAGAGTCGTGTAGCAGTATGAAGACAACAGTTGAAAAAAAAATCGGGTGTAAACTTTACATTTGGACAGTGACATTACTTGTCTTCTCTACTTCACTTGAGTTATATTTAATTGGCAATTTCTCCTTACTTACAAGTGCAGACCCAGAAGAAAGTGTCATTAAGGCTACATCTAATTTTCTGAAGTACTTCCTTGCGGAATATCTTGCATTACTAAATACGAGATTTCAAATATGCAACAAAATTATGTTGTGAATGTAACATGACACTTTAAAACAGACTGAGGAGGTGAATATCACGCGAAACTTTTAATGTTAACGATATTAATACATTATAAACCTCACGTGACTCAATAATTGAACTATTTAAATCTATATGAAAACAATTTTGGCCACGGCCTTATCATTTCCTATTTCACTCGCAAAGGCTAAATTAGCGCCAGCGTTATCATCTATTCAGGTTAGTGATTAAATCAATCAATATCAGGAAGATTTATATTTATTCTCGTGTGATTATACTGCATGGTCTAATCGAGATAATGTCTGGTTATCTCTTTCTGCCACTGACAGAGATTGAGGTAGAGTGAAGAGAAAATTGCGAAAATCCTTTATTTATTTCTAACGTTTAGCTGTCTAATTCTATTAAGGTGCTTCTTCACAACTTGTTTATTTTCTCTTGCATTTACGGTATTATTTTCTAAACCAAAGTAACACAAAAAAAGTTTTAATTTAATTAAAAACAAATGTTCGTTGCTAATTCAGTAAGTTTTCCAGCGGGGGAAAAGGGTCTACACACTTTGATTATTGTACTTTTATAGTAGTTTTGTAAAATTACTAAAATCATTTACTATTCCATTTCCACGCTTTTAGATACAATGAACGGGATAAGATTACTTAATAAATATATACTATCACACAGAAAATTGGTAAATGTTTAGGATTACAGCTATGAAAGTAAGGTGAAGAATGTTCTCTTTTTCTTATTAAAAGTTTGCAAAAAAGTATTTATCAAAAAATGGTTTTATTATTCAATTTGTTATAAAACTTCAAGAAAAATTACGGTAACTTGAGATATTTCTGACAATAAGACATTGAAACAATTTTATTCAGACTATATTTACGTTAAGTGAACTTTATTGGATTTAGTATTGTAATTATTTAGATTATTATAGAATATTATTTGCAAATTTATATGCGATAATTGGTATTTTTGAAAAATTGTTTTTTCTCTATATATTTTAAATGGTTTATGTTATATTAAGAAAATTTTGCTAACACACAATAGGCCAGATTCTTGGCTGCATGTCTTTACTTATGTACTTTTTATATACTTTAGGAGGGGGGTTTAGAGTGGAGGATTTTTGAAAATTCGAAATATCTCCGTTACCATAGGTCGGATCGAAAAATTGTATAGAACCAATCTTATTGCAAATGAAATGCACTATAAATACTGTTATATACATTTATCCATTACCTTGAATATTATCCGAGATATTTGCATTTTTCAGTTTTCAGCCATCAGCAAACCACCACTTCTATTCATGTTACATAAACAATACTCTGCTACATAATAAATCACATTATTTGGATCTTAAATACCAAATATTGTATTCAAAAGACCTTTATTACACGAGATACATGCAAATATGTTCTGGTGACCCCCCCCTCTCTTAAGGTTTTGGACTAGTAAAATTTGATTGATTGAGATACCAATTATTCTGACTCATTATTAATTACAGTACTAGATATAGTAAATAGTTCTAAAAATTAATACGTTATATTCTGATATATTTCAGTAATTGTTTTTTTCCGGTGTGAGGCGGGCAGACCCGTTGTTTACATTTCTAACCCAACGCTTCCTGTCGGCAGGTTATTGAAATTGGATGAAACATTTCTTATTTCCGTTTGTATTTATTCAAAGTGGTGTTGTGTTAGCAGTATGTATATTTATCTATTACTAAACTTCACGAGGGAAATCTGCTTAGTTTACGCAGCCCCTGCGTGACGGACTTTTATTATTATGCAGATGTTATTTGATCTCGTTAAGTAATCAAAGACAACTGATAATAGTTAAAATAATCATCGTTACTAAACTAAACTATTTCTTATTATAAATATATCAGAGTTTAGTTGGGAGTAAATTTCAATTAAGTAATATATTTGTTTCGATGTTCGGTTCGAAGCTGAGAGAGAGATATTTCAGGTAACATATTTACTTTATTGCATGTATATTTGTTTAATA
Source organism: Riptortus pedestris (assembly GCA_019009955.1). Taxonomy (NCBI): domain Eukaryota; kingdom Metazoa; phylum Arthropoda; class Insecta; order Hemiptera; family Alydidae; genus Riptortus; species Riptortus pedestris. The sequence continues at coordinate 106,188,319 of CM032230.1, read as the reverse complement.
CAGCACGCTTGGATAGAGAAAAATCTAATTTCCCTGAAAATGGCATGTATATTGGTTTTGCTGAAATACAAACAATTCCAAATAAAAAACTTTTATCGTCCCATATTATAGACAATTATTCCTCTAAAATTTGTGGAGTACTGTCCCATTATTAGTATTTATCCAACTCCAATATCTATAGATTTATTATATTCCTTTGTAATGGAGTTTGTAGTATTTTTTCAAAATATAATAATAAAATTCAAAACAATTTCAGTAGAAATGTAAGTAAAATAATAGCATAAAGATCTGAATATAATGTACATGAAACCTTATTAGTGAATCCTCACAGTTGCTAAGCAAAACTTCAAAGCAAAATGTAAATAGTATAGACAATAACAAAAATAAATCTACCTAGCGGATCATTCTGTTTCCAGAAAGCACACTTTCAATTTTGAAAACGTTTAAATAATCGACAATGAAACGAATAATATTAATATATTCTAGAGCAGTTCATCTTAAAATTAAATAACCGATTTTAAAGTATGACGTGAAAATAATAATCGATTCATAACCTGCTTTGGAAATCTCAGTTTCAGCGGCAGTTTTCGACGAATGTAAAGACGTTATTTTAGTACGAACTTATAAACATGTGGAATTCATGAATTTTCATTGCGATTTTATACACGTATATTAATGGTGTTAACTGTTGAAAGGAAAAGGCCTCCTAAGAGCTGGAATGTAAGCCACGAATGATATATCCCTTAAGGGAAATGAACTAAAATATACGTTGCCAATACAAACGAAGACTGTGGAATAGTGTTTTGTGTTGACAGCGGTGCCTTAGTTTCGTGGAAGGTTTAACGAGCCAATTTGAACATATGATTCATTTCCTTTAAGAGGTCACTGCTCTTCAGAGACCCAAAATATCCAATATATTTCGCGTAGCCCATTTGACACATTTCCTGTCCATAATAACCAACCCATGTTCTTGGGATTCATTTTCACTTGTATTATAGCTTATGCTTCTGTGTAACAACTAAATCTATTTCGATTTTCCCAATTAGCCTTATATTATTGTATTTTGATTATGAAGTATTACAGGTTTCATTATGTCAGGTACTGCACATTTTGGTGTCTAAAATATGCTGCTTAACCTTACTGGCTATAGCCAAATTCCCAATGCATTCATCACAAATGTATATGAAGGTAAAATTTGTCTGAAGGGAAAACTAGTCCAGAGTTTCGTCTAGGGATCATCCGCTCTCCAGACATCACAAACATCAGAATTTCAGCAGGCTTTCATGCATACTTTATACTTAACTGACGCTCGAATATTGGGAATTAGCAGAAGTTTTCATTTTCAAGTGTGATCTATTTCCGACAATTTTGAAAACTTTGGATTTTAATACTTAACTGCTTATTACCCAAAGTATAGTGAAGCCTAGCACTTTTACTCGTGACCTATTTTCCGAGTCCCCCAATTATATTGAGCAGAGTAACAGGCTACAGCTACTGAGGAAATGACAAGGAGAGGAAAAATGGAATGGATTATAAAGGAAATAAATGCTGATGTTTGTGATGTCAGCAAATTGAATGTTCCCTAGACGTAACTCACGTCTGCTATTTTTTGAAATAGGTTTACTTCTCAAGTGTACACACTGAAATTCTCAAATTTTACTTAACTATAACATGTTAACCAGAAGCGCATTCTATTAGGGGCTCAGGTCAGCCAAGTGAGTTAAAGCGTTCACCTTAATCTCACACGGTAAACCTAGAGTGGCGAATTTGATTCTCGCCTGAGCAAAGGAAATTATTTAGTGACAAAATTCATTAAATAACATCCTAAGTCCCACCCTGGCTAGTAAAGGGTGGTCACCTGTAGATAACCCATCCCAATTAGCCTGAGTTGCAAAAAGTGGTCGTTAATAAATAATAATAATATTGGATCGCAAGATAGTATCTGAAGGTATAGGTAGGATATGAAGGTAGTAGTGTTGTACTTTTATATTCTTTTGTTAAGACTGCCAAAGAGATAGGAACTGTGCGTAAAACAAGGAAGATAGGTAGATGTATAAATAGATTCTTCAAAGCATAGCATGATAATATATAATATAATATATCTACAGGAGTCAATAACAATGATAAATGCAATCATTCATTGATGAAGAAGCTCCTAAGATATATCATAATTAAATCTCTTTATTTTAGTTGTGTGTTGTTATGATTCCTATTCGCCATTTTCATATTCCAGTCATTCCTTTAACAAATCGTCTTCTAAAATTCAATTGTCATACTTCATTATTAAGTCAAACCATATAAAATGCATAATCCTATGGAGCTGAAATGTGCTCAAAAATTTAGCTTTATACCTAAGTGTAGTTTTTACTGAAACATTAGCACTATTAGTTGCTCTAGAAGCACCAATTAGCTCAGAGAAAGGTTCATTTGTAGCCTCACTACTCGATTAATGCTTGCATGGTAGAAAATGCGGAGTGTTAGCTATCTATATTTGTTAGAGATGTCATTTTTAGCGAATCTAAACGGTAGAGGAAAACTTTAAAAACTGAGTTATTCCTACTCTTCAGGATTAGATTGTGCTGTTGACCTAGAACGGATCGACTAGACATACACGAATACGAGAATTTCTGACTATTACCTAGCAGTTTTATATCATGGGGGAATGTAAACTCACTGGCAGAAACGTGGAATTACAAAGTGGGTAATAGTGATGGGCAACCACTAGAGAAAGCTTTGGAATAGAATAGTTGATTGATCATAGACTCTTCAACAAACCATTTTCCTAGAACTTATAATATATGATATGGCTTTATCATCATATACATATACACTTTTCATGACTCTGGTGAAGTGACAAATTTCCTATCCACATGAAATTCAATAATACCCCCAGTTCCAGCAGGATGCATGCATTCAACATAATTAAAGATGATTGTTAGAGTAATCATTTTTTTATCTTAATGAATAACTCCAAGCACTACAAATATGTAGGGAATATGCAACTTAACAATAATATGAGATGGGATTAATAATATGCAACACGTTAAACGAAAATAACGTTTTAAAATTGTCAAAAGTAAAATACAAATTAAGCTATTAACATTTATTTAGGGTATCACTAACAAATATATTTTTTTTTATTAACGTCTACTTGTTTGCTACTTCTGCTAATAGGAATGGGTTATCTACAAGTTACCGCCCTTTTCTAGCCAGGGTGGGACCAAGGATTTTATTTAATGAGTTCGTCCCTAAATAAATTCCTATTTGCCCAGGCGAGAATCGAACTCGCCACTCTAGGTTTACCATGAGAGATTAAGGTCGCTTTAACTCACGTGGCTAACTTGAGCCCCAAAAAAAGTTATCTACAGTTTAAATTATATATTTAAACTGTTATGAGTTTATTCTTTGGTGTTTGCTAGTGCTCTATTTGATGTGATTTTCTATGAGCAATATTTCCTAGTTGAAAAGCTTCTGAATAACATTTACAATATGTATCTTTGTAGGCATTTCTAATGTTGATTCTCAAATTAAGAGTATTAGAGTAAATAAAAAACAAAAACAAAACAAAACAAAAGAGCATTGCAACTCTTAAGTCCTGCTTTGGATTATGAGCTTCCAGAGTTTGTTTGAGCGCATTGCAAACGGCGTGTACACTTTCCGGTTAAGCGACGGTTTACATCTTACATTCTGAAAAAAAGAATATATATATATATATATATATATATATAAAATATTCGACCTAATTTTCACACAAGAGCTTCTTTGAAGGCGCTTTGAATGAAACCTTATGCGACAATTTTCTACATGATATATATTTATCCAGACATTTTGTCTGATTTTCCACGGTAACGGGTTATCAGATTTTTCTCATTCTCAAAAGATCAAACTTGCCAAGATTAGTAAGGTTAACACCTACTTTACCCTTTACAAGTTTATATAAGGTCAATCTTTTTAGAGAATAACCTTGCCCCTAATTAGAGCTTGTTGCCCTTCAAAGAAGATCTGAGGAATTAATATTCTTCATTCAAAATTGTCACCTGCCCTACCTTCCATTTTTTATTTTGTTTTAAGCTCAAATGCTATTTGTTAAATAAGTTTGTAAATCCATCCGTACTTTTGCTTTTGCACAGCACATTTCTGTTTGATAAATTTGAATTAAATTTTAATAATGCTTTAGGAAGGCATCTCTTCATTAAAGAATTCTCTTTGGCCTTCGTGGATAGAACAAAAAGGTTTTCTTTATTAGTACGGGCAGGCTCTAACTCAGTCTGGGTCGTGTATTGTACGTGTTTTTTTTTTCAAATGGGGTGTATTAAATGACTTTGAGTTTCCTAATTACGAGCCTTATAAAGGATTAAGTTACGACATTTAATTTCATATTTTAGGGGAGCTCTATAGATTTAAGAGACAAATAATGCATAAGTAAGGTTATCTACCATTATACACGTGTTTGTGCGAGTGCGTTTGCGTTATTTGCAACTATTGTTCAACATAATTTTCTCTAACCTTAGCATTTACGAATTTAATTATTCGATTTGGGTTTTCAGAAAAATCTTTTTCCTACTTATGCGATTTTTAATTTAAAACATTGATTTCACTACACGCCATATACACAGCTTAAACTGGATGCAATGTTTACTTACTACTTGAAAATCAAATGATAGATTCAGTCATTGTCTTCTTATAAAGATGCACATCATCTCCTGCAGTAGTCGTTTCTTTTATTTATCCAAATGTACAACCTTTTATGTATTACCTTATACAACTGCATATTTCTGCAGATCCGAAAGAACATATATTAGCTTTTGGTATCTATCTTGTGGTACATTTTCCTCAATTTCACCGTAATTGAAATGAACAGACAGGTTGCTCCGTGCATACAATGTTTCTCTGTAATAATTTGACCATCACATCTTTGATATGAAATTTGCTTCAAGTGTCCTTTGTAAACTGCGTCACTGGAAGTAATTTAACAACTACTTGTGGTTCAATTTTTCTTAAGCTGTTCCTTGTAATGCACCAATTAATCGTGATACGGAATGCCATTTTAATTGTTACTGATTTTGGCACTTGTTAGTAAAATCATCGACGGAAGTAAAATCATTATTTACAAGTAAATTTTGAATACTCTGAAGTTGAAAAAGCAAATTCTCCTCCAATGAAATTTCATTTGGACCTTCAATTGTACAGATATCAAAAATAAAAAAAAAAAATAATAACGGATTAATAAAGAGTTTTGGGTGGTAACCTGTAGATAACCCGTCCCGATTAGCCTAAGTTGCAAAAAGTGGACGTTAATAAATAATAATAATAATAAAGAGTTTTGGTTTCAGAAATTCACTAAACCATTCGATAGTTATGCTATTGACGGATCATTGCATTTCCGAATCTAGACAAGGCATTTAATGTTATTTGCTAAAAATCAAAATTGATTTATGGACACAGTTCTTGCGGTTTGATTGAGATACGGTTTTTTGTTAACCAAACATGGTCAAACATTAAACGGGACCTTTGTGTTAAAAAACTGGGATTATAGTGAGTTTTCTCCTTGTAATTTTCCATGTTGCTCGGATAAACCTACAAGGCCAAATCTTGGGGCTGAGTAAGGTATGAAACGACGGGAACAGGTGCACGTCACAACCTCCGACACCAGCTCAACTTGAGCTTTGATTAAGGTTCTCATTATTTCTTCGAACTTTAATTAATTGTACATGGTTTACATTAGAAAGATAGAATTTCAGCGATATTGATTATTTTTGATTTTTTTGATGTCTTCCCTATCTTGGCCATTTCGATTTTTACACATAAAGACGGACGGATGGAAACAATCTCAAGACTAATCCATTCGTGTAAGACAAAGTGGGTCTTTTTTACATTAGCCCCGCATTTCAAATTAGGGAAACTAACATGATTTTAGAAATACTTCTGAGATATTAGTTTATTAACTGTTACAATTTATTACCTTCCACAGCTGTTCCAGAACGTTAGTTGCATCGTTATTGATAAACATGAATCTAATTCAGCTCTCGAGTACTTTTTCAAGAGAATCAGAGGCTTTGAAACTTTACCAGGATTTCTGGATTATTCACAGAAAGAGGACCTGCACTAATGGACATTACGTGAAGTTGTATAGTACAGGTAATGTATGCCCCAAATGGAGGTGCCATAAGTTGAGTTGCAGAAATGAAGTCAGCGTCTTTAAGGACACATGGTTTGAGTCGCTTTCATATGTGAGTTCATCTGGCGAAGAAGGCATCAAAACGATGACTTATTTAATTCAATATTTTCAAGTGTGAGGGTTTATAGGCCACCAAAATAATGTTATTTACGTTAATTTTATACTTGCAATAATTGTGGCTTACTTTCTCTTAAAACTTTCTTTTATCAATGTTTATAATAGTTTATTAGTAAGAGTTTTATCACTGGTATTTCTAAAATCATGTGATTATAACCTAATTTGAAATGCAGGGCTAATGTAAAAAAGACCCGACAAAGTATCCTTAATGCTTCTAAATTCCAAAAAGATTTGATAATTGGAAAACTTAATTTATTAAACCTTTGCTATAACATGATACCTAAAAAGTTTGAAACGGTTAAACGGCGACGGACTCCAGTAAAGTAAATTCACTTATGAATTTGGAACTACACAGGATTGTTATCATGTTTTACGAGGGTAATGAGCTCAACAAAACATAATTAGGATGTGTGTATATTTCTTGAAATTAGTGTTGCTCTGGCTGTCATCAGTATTCCTGTTGAGCCTGGTTTTCCTTAAGCTATTATGATGGCTAAACAGCTCTTGGCCTATTGTTCCAGTACTTAGGCTTGCTTCTGTTCCTACGTAAATCCATTGGTTATATAACCTACCTTCACAATATTACCAACTTGATAACCAAAATATTCCTGTTTCTCAGTAGTCAAATCATTTACTTAAGACAACGTATTACCTTGAAGATGAATGATAAATAGTGAAATTAGTTTATGTGTATTTTTATTCATCGTTGAGCAATAAAAAGAGAATGTTCTACCTCATTTTTTTTCGAAATCGATAAATTCAATTATGTTTTAATTCTGGGTGAAAACTAAAAATTCCAAACATCTCGGTTAATATTAACCTTAGAGAAACTATGTATAAATCAACACTTATAGAAAACTAAATTTAAAGTAAGATTAGCTTTATACACTTTTTCGATACGACATATACTCATAACCGAAAATAACGTCATGAGTACAACCTGAATAGCTGATTTACCTTAAGGGAAATCTGCTAAAACTGCTACAAATAAACATATCAATAATTTATTTTCTATTGAAAGCCAATTCTCTTTAATACAAGGGAAAGAAAGTTGTAATGGAAAAACGTTCTGTGAATCTATTATTTTTTTTTTTTACAGTTTTAAGAAGTTTCTTTTTGTTAACATTTGTTTTTTTCAACATTTAAATTAAAAACTTCAATGGAACTCTGAAACAAATAACACCGTCATTTGCATTTGTTATCTCAATATTTGTAATATAGAACCTTCATGGGAAAGGAAAAATATAGAACTATTTAAATTAAAACTTTGTAAGCAGCATATTATAAAAAACATTGTTCACATATACGTAGTATTTATTTTTATCTTCATATATAAATTAGAAATTGATATCATTCACAAAGCATTATATCCAAAATAATAGTTGGTCACGTGTAAACCAGTAATATTGATTGAAACGTGCGATATTTGAAAATTAGATATTTATTTAAAACTTACCTTCAACAAAAATATTGATAAATAAATATTTAACTTTGGCAAATCATTAAAACAAAAACTTTTTGTCCGAGGTGAAACTGACATATACCATTCAAATGAAGAGACAAGTGGAAAATGAAGAGATTAGTTTCTGTTGTGAGATGAAACAAGCAAATTCCCCCACCACGTACGGTCCATAACAAGTCGTAAGAAAATGTACATTCGGCCAACCTCATCTGAGTCCCGTCAGCATCCAAAGTTTTAATTATAGAACAGAGAAATGTGTATAGAACAGCAATTGTAGAACATAATTTTGCAATAAAGATGTATTGCAACTTTTAATCGACTTTAATAACTATTAACAAGACTTTGAACAGGCAATTTACTCATTATCTTCCAATACTATCAGTCGGGTACTTTGTTATTCTACAATTATTTATTTTTTACTCAATTACAATATTTTTGGGGAAAAATCATTGATGTTCTCCACAAATTCTATGCATTTGAAAATTGCACTAAGGAGTAAGAAATAAACTACCGTCGAGAGAGGCTGAAATAAATCTCGCGTTTGAAGGTTAAATAGTGTCGTGAATGAAAAATGCTCGTTATCTTCAAAATTACGTAGAGCTTTAATAAACTTAAGCACAGTCTGATATTTAGCTTTTCCAATACCATACGGCATATTATCAGCATTGGCAAACAACTGTAACGAATTAGTCATTGTGTCTCCATTAGAGATATTTCACCTTAAAACTCCGTGAGTATTTGTTAAATAAAGTAGTATACAGTACCCCCTTGTGATGTGTTAATATAAGGTTTTTACCAAGTAATTTGTCTGTTTTTAATTTAGACTGCTTATAGGTTTTTTTCTTTATGACATAGGCTTATGGCTTTAATTTTTATTGGTTGACTATTTTTTAAATTTTCTATTGGTTTTCATCCTGTACATGTTTGATTTTTATTGTTTTGTGACTGTTCTTACATGGTTGACCATACTATGTTTGTTATTTTGTCTTAAGGTTTTTGTTTGTCAGCAGACACTGATGATGGAAAGCTGATTCTAAAAGTTCACTTTGCATAAATTAAAACATTAGTTATAGTTATAGAGAACAGGGTCTTTTATTGATCCCGATCATTTGGTACCTATACCGTCTAGCATTTCGGGAGAAATATATATTACTCCATCATTGTAAGCTCTGTACTACCCAAGCATTTATTTTTAAAAAAGTGGATTTAATTTATGTAATGTGTTCAATAAAATTGGTTTAACTTACCTGAGAGCCATTATTGCTGCATATCTTTTTAGGTGTTTGCGTTGCACAAGGATTTGCCTCGAAGTTTTCGGGGATTCCATCTATTTTGTTCGAAGATTTACATGCTATCAAGATGCCTGTAACAATAGTTCATTTTTAGTATAACAATACAACCCTTAATATTCACGATAATAACCAATAAACTTGAAGGATCAGGTTAGCCGTTTCAGTTAAAGTACTAATCTGTTTATTCCGTAAACTTAGAGCCGTGAGTTCGATTCCCACGTAGACAATAGGAATTTATTTGATGGCAAACTTACTAGAAAAAATCCTTCGTTCTACCCTGGTAAACAAAGGGTGGTAACCTGTATATTACCCGTCCAGATTTGCCTTAGTAGCATGAAGAAGGCGTTAATAAATAATATTTCCTTTTTAATGCTTTGAAAATATCCATAATCTATTTAATAACTTCAGTTGGTGGCAGATTATTTTGGACAAATCTTACTCCAATTGAAATATCATATGCATTATGGGAAACAGTATATACTCACGTCATTTGGAGTACAATTCGATTCCTTAATTTTTATATTTAAAAATAAAATAAAACACAAAATAATAGTGGATGAAATAAAAATTGAAAACGTTGAAAAAATACTTAAATGAACATTTTCTCCTAGTCTTAATGTTTTTGTCTCCTGAGATTTTCTTTCGAGTATGGGAAGTATCTCTATTTTTTGAAAAGATATTTTGAATTTATTGGCTATTGGCTTTCTGAGCAATGAACAACACGTTATTCCAATGTTTGAATTTGAACAAGGGTAAGTCATTTTATAAGCTCCTATTAATGTTTTGCCTCAAATGTATGAAGTTATAAGTGTTTGTAAAATTTGTGTTGAAAAATAAAAAATTATAAATTTCTTCATACTTCTTAGAGATACAGAAGATTTGATATATTCAGGACCTTTTTTTTTTTGTTTATCGTAGAAAGGTCTATATTGACAGAATCCACTGGAATCAAAATGTGATATGGGTTATATGACAACAATACTTTTAAACTAGTATACGCCTAAGCATACATCTAAATTAAAATAGTAGTCCTGATTGATTAAATTGTGGAACACTTTATCTGTAACTATAATCTGAAGTGCTCGTTCCCTGTTACGTTCGTTATGTCCTTTCCTCACTGGGGAGGTCCTTAATTACTATATATTACGACCTCCTCAGTGAGGAAGGGACACTTGCAAAGATCGAAAGAGGGAACGAACACTTCAGAAATGGATGGCCCTTGAAAGGTGGTATTTAAGCCACGAAAAATGTAGGGTACTATGAATAATTTTTGAGAGGAAAAAGGTCTTTTATTGGTGACCCTTGCCATGAAACTGTGAATAACATAAAAATCTTAGATCCAATATATGAAGAAGAATCCATTCAATGAAAATATCTTGCTTTCTAATAACTATTGCCAAATCTTGTACGGGACTTGGTATTTGATATGGTACGATTTTTTAAATTGGCAACAGGTGTTTCATTTGGCCGATTCCTGGTGTAGTTGATCTTTTAAAGGACATTTACAAAAGGTCAGCCGAGGTACTAGTTTTAATCCATCTTTTTGGTTCCTATGCATGGACATCTAGTTGTGCAATTAGCAGATTTCCCTTAAGGGAAATCAGCTATTGAGGTCGTACTCATGACGCGAGTTTCGAAAAATTTCTTCAAATGTCCATCGATCCTACCCAGGAGATGACGAAAATGAGGTCCATTCAAAACTATATATATATATATATATATATAGATATAGATTTATATTTGTCTGTTAACGCTCTAGCGGTCGCAATTTTCGTTTGGTCGTTACCAAACTCGATATTTAAACGTTTTATGCAAAAATAAAGATCAAGTTCGTTAATGGCTGAGATCGGACCAGTGGGAGAAGGGGTTTACAGGGGAGGATTTCCGAAAATTCGAAATATCTCCGTTACTATACGTCGGATCAAACAATTATATAGAATTAATCTTATTGCAAATTAAATTTACTATAAATAATGTTATATACATGTATTCTGTATCTTGAATATTAACCGAGATATTTGCATTTTTCTGTTTTCAGCTTCTGAGATGAGATCTGCTAACTTCGGGTCTAGTCGTGAGTTTCCGTCAAGAGCTAGTTCGGGCCGTTCCCGTAACTGTTTGCCTCTCTATTCTGAAATTTCTCTATTGTAAAACTTCACGTGGGAAATCTGCTTAGTTTACGCAGCCCCTCCGTGACGGACTTTTTTCCCATTTAGATTATCAAAGGGGTAGGGGTGGATGATCTATGGTTTAATACATCGATATGATGACATCTATAGGCCTCAATATAATAATTAATATTTAATGCCAATGGTTCATAGGAGAGGGAACGGCCTTCGTCCAGTTTATGCCACTAATTAAGATGTCCACAGCTGTAATCACTGTCACGTGCTTAAAGGGTTGACGTTGTTGCAGTGACACATTTCCTGGTGTCCGATTTCCAACCTTCTCCTCTGCCATCACTGACGTCATTCGGTCTCTTGTAATTATCCACATGTGGTCGGCTCGAAATAGTCACCGGATATTTATTTGTATAAGAATGTGCTACAAAATAAACATCAGATTATTCCCTGCCGTTCTTTCTTATTTTGCTTACGCACTGAAGAAACTCCGTTCTCCAATCTGTATTATTTTTACCTTCTTATACAAAGTAAAGGAAGTTCTGTAATCCCGAATATTTTTGGTTCAGATTTCAACGGAATTATTCGCTTTGATACTCCCTCAATCCATTTTTTTTTGTGGTGACATCTGTACTTATCATGATTAACTAAAAAAGAAGGAGACATAGAATGTAGAAATTTCATATAAGACTGTTTTGACATCTAGTTGTGTAATCCCCATTTAGATTTTCAAAAGGGTAGGAATGGAATTTGAGGAAGGCGAAAATAAAAAATAAAATTCACCGTACGTACTTTAACTATGATCTTATGTATTTCTATCGTAAATGAGCTTTATATGAACGAATCTTAAATTATTTAAGTCCATCAAAATATTCTTTATATTTAATTTAATAGGAGTATTAGAGATTCATATGGGATCTACAAGAGATTTTTTAAAATGTGAAAAGCCCTAAAATTAGGTCATAACAATTGGCCACATTGAATGTGACCGTGCCCAAGATATTAGGTATGTTGTACTAACGTTCCGGAAAGGAGAATTCAGGTTTCTTTTTTACTTCCTGTAATCAATAACAACTAAATAACAACAACAATCACGCGTAGCTCAATAACAACTGGCCTTGGAATGTTGAAGTTCTGTATTCAAGACTAGTGTAACCATCTGACTGTGCTCCTTATCTTTAGATTGTAATCGACGAGGGGCGAGTTGGTTAGAGGAAGCGAAAACGAAAAATTGTAAATTACTCCCTACCTTCTATACAAATCTCTTGCTGTTTGGTAGATCTGGATAATTTGTGTAGAACCGTTTTTGTAGAACACAGAAAGGTATAATTTCTGTGATATGATTTGATCCGACGTTTGAATCACAGATACCATATCTCACTTTCAATACAATTAACTTTAAATGAAGTGCAGAAAAACACTTCGTATATTTTATTTAATAGGGATAGTAGGAACACATGTGATACTCACATTAGATTTTCTTCCCAAGCATTTAGACCATAAGTGGACAACAACCGGCCCGCGAGACATTTTGAAAAAAACCCAATTAAATAAAAATATTAGACTACTTACTCCAAATGAGGAAAATGGGGAGAGATTTGTGCGTTTGGCAGTACTTATAAATGCTAACATTTCTTTTCACTGATGAAATTTAATGATTCAGAACATCGTACAAGGCTGACAGACGATAAATTGAAAAATTCTTTACGTCTTTGTATTAGTGGAATTAATCCAAACATCAATGGACTAGTTTCCCGAATTCAAGCTCAATTGTCTCATTGATTTTGGTGTAGCTATTTAACTTTCGTTGCTTCTAATAATTTCAAATTTTACGATTTAATTATAATGTTGTACCTATTTTTTTTCATTTCAATTTGTTATTTTAATAAATTATATTATAATTACATTGTAGTATAATATCATATCTGATATCTATCGTTAACAATTATGAACACTACTTTAAAGTGCATTACTTTTAAAAGCGGCGTATTTGCACACTAAAGTTTGCCCACAACATGTCAAAGGTTGCCCATAGCTGATTTAGACGGCCCCGATCATTTGAGCCAGGAGATTAGGGTACATGATAGCATATTGCGAGGGCTGCTTATTAACTTAGTTAGGCTGAGTCAGGTTTGGTCAATATGTACATGGGGTAGTAACCGGTGTGAAACCTTCTGCATTCAACACACACTATAATATCTATAGAATCAGATGTCTCTACTGTCCTGAACGAAATTTAACAACACAACTTCCAGTAATTTTATTGTTGCTGATCGGAGCGTGACTACGATTCTTCTGGTGTTACGATTTTTATTTAAATAGAAATTGGATTTAAAGTTTGTATGTGTGGTCGTAAAATTTGATAACAATTACGCTGCCTGCATTAAATGAAAGTCAAATGGTCTGTTCAAATGATTAGGGCTCCAGTTACAAAAGCTTTTCAGAGTCTATTACTTGAAAAGCTTAAATTAAACAAGTGATTTATGTATAGGTATATATGTAGTACTTGATGCGCGTAACTCTAAAAAGTTGACAAAATGTCGCAAAGCTACAACATAAAATGTTAAAAAAAATGAATGGGAGGTAGATAAACTAATATGAGATATCAGATGAGCAAACGAACGTAATGGAGACTATGAGGAATTTGGGGAAAGTGTATTTTAGTCCTCCTTGGTGGCGCATGATGACGAAGGCGGCCATTTTGTTTTTCTAACTTTATCTTTTTTAACACTTTAAAATTTCTAAAATACGCCATCGGTGGTTTTAAGCGAAGGCGGCCATTTTGTTTTTCTAACTTTGATCTTTTTTAACACTTTAAATTTGGAAAATATACCATCGGCGGTTTTAAGCGAGGGCGGGGGTATTAACGAAACAAGATGGCGGCGTAGGGGAAGCAACCTATCTACAAAACCGCCTTAAAATGGTTAATTAATAAAATACAGAAAAAGTCAATTCTTACCCAAAGATCCTCATCTTACTTGCCATCTCCGCTCTGCTGGCTTTAAAATGAAATTTACAGTTTCATTTTCATTATTTGTAGACTCATTACCCTTCTCACATTATATCCTTATTGACGGCCCAATTTCTCGGTACGGACAGTATCCAGGGGTTGCCTGCTTGGTATTATTAGACATCTGGTGTAATAATTGAACAGGTCTGGCAGGGAAATTAGGTATACATTAAATTCAAAGGCAGCGGCTGGTGTCTTACTTGGTTGGCTCAGACCCTAATCTCCTATTCTGTATAGTAACTGTGACCCTGCTTGCTCGATTCAGTCAGAATACATTATCTATTTATTTGAGTTATGTAAACAAACTAGAATTATGAGTATAAGTAATAGCATAGAGACTGAGGATTATCTGGCAACTAAAATAAATTACAGATGTAAAAAGTAATATGTCAAACGAAACTTAAACTGAAGTCAAAATGAAATCTTCCACCACTTCTTCTCCAAAAGATCTTTTAGCAGATTTCCCTTAAGGGAAATCAGCTATTGAGGTTGTACTCATGACGGAATTTTCGAAATTTTTCTTCAAATGTCCATCATCCTACATAGTAGATGAAGAAAATGAGGTCCGTTCAAATCTGTATATATATATATATATATATATATATATATATATATATATATATATATATATATTTGTCTGTTACCGCTCTAGCGGTCGCAATTTTTGTTTGATCGTTACCAAACTCGATATTTAGTCGTTTTATGTAAAAAGAAAGATCAAGTTCTTTAATGGCTGAAATCGGACCAGTGGGAGGGGGGGTTAGAGGGGAGGATTTTCTAAAATTCGAAATATCTCCGTTACTATACTTCGGATTGAAAAATTGTATAGAATCAATCTATAAATATTGTTATATACATTTATTCTCTATCTTGAATATTAACCGAGATATTTGCATTTTTATGAAATCGGGGCGGATAACGGATGAGAGTGAGTTTCCCTCCAAAAGCTAGGTCGGCCGTTTTCTTAACTGTTCGGCTCTCATGAAATTTCTTTATTGTGTAACTTCACGTGGGAAATCTGCTTAGTTTACGCAGCCCCTGCGTGACGGACTTTTTTTATTTATTTGGTTTATGGCCCATAGCGATGGTGATTGCCATAATCTCTAATTGTTAAGGGGTAATTAGAATAATATATTTATTCCTTCATGTACTTACCTTTGCTGTGCTTTATTTTTATATTATGGAAAATATTTCTTAAATATCTGATTGTTTTTTTATATCCGTGCTTTGTCTAAATGAATGTAATAAAAGGTAACCATTTTAAATCTTTTTAAGTATGCTGCAGACCTATTCTATTTTATACTGTGTGTTTTTGTCAATGTTTATATGTTTTAGATATGTTAGTATTTGTGGAATATATTGGCTGCTGTCAGTTAATAGTTCTGTCATATCATAGGGTATGTGAAGGTTTTTTCGTTGGATGCAGTCTGACAGTATGTGTTTTATCGTAAGGTGCTTGTTGCAGTATTTGCATATAGGGTTATCAGTACTTGTCGTTAAGTGTCTAATTCATAGACTAGATCTAATAGATCTAGCAGAGTAAATGTGTAAGAAAACCTCGCCACTAATATCAAACTTTGACTTTACACCATGATAATGTGCTGGACATAGAGAAAACTAGGCAATATATAATTATACTCTGCGTATAGTAATAAGATGACCTCATATAACTGGACAAAAAACCTTAAGCTACTGATCTTAGTTTAGTTGGGAAAGCCTTCTCGTGTCAGCCGCCCTTTATTAATTAGCTCTTGAATTATAACCTCTCCCTTTAAAGAAAGTTACGGTAGACTATAGTAAAGTTTCACATTGGAATTTCTCGTCTGAAAGTAACGTAAAAAATGCATTACTGTAGTATACATTAGTGTTATATATGTATGAGTATTTTCTTGAGCTCTCTATTCTAAAAATAATGTAATGTTCAAATACATGGTCCACGGAACAAGACATACCTTATTTGGGGTCGTAGAACCAAGAAAACAGAAATAGTCCCACCAAAGAAGATTAACTATCAAACATTAGGCACTTGACTTTTAGATATACTCGTCATTTTATTATTGGGCTACCTTTTGAAACCCCCTCATTTGTGATATACGTACCTTCAAAGGTTTGAAGGTTTCATCAAGTGAATGCTTAAGTCTGTTCATAAATCTAAGTTATTTCGTGTTAAATTCTAAGAATGAAGTAACTCACCACTATAAGATATTGGTTATAGCCCTCTCCTCCTTTTCTTGGCTTGGACGTCGGAGGCACTAGGAAATCTCAGCTGCTAATAAAAAAAATATCGAAGGGCTATCCTACTAATGAATCCATGGAAACGAGAGAAGAGAAATTCTCGCAGAAGGATGGCACGAGAGTTTGGAAGAATAAAAGCCCTTCACGCAGGGGCTGCGTAAACGAAGAAGATTTCTTACCAGCTGGTATGACACACTAGTAATGACAGTTTAGTTTTACATAAAACGCTTATATATCCAGTTTGACACCTATCAAACGCATATTACAACCTCTAGACCAGTAACAGACAAGTATATCTAAATATTATATATATATATATATATATATATATATATATATATATATATATAAACTGCTCAAAAATGAATAGGGATATTGGCTGTTTTGTGGTATATATGGGGCATAACATATTTTTATTTATTTTTATTATAAATATCATTAATATTTATTATAAATTATTGTCTTTTTTCCCCCATAAAAAGAAATTTAATTAAGATCTATTTAATTAAAATTAATAGGATAAGAAAAAATAACCAATAGAGCAGTATATATAATATAAAGATTCGATATATATATATATATATATATATATATATATATATATATATATATATATATATATATATATATAATTTTGAATGGATCTCATTTTCATATCTCCTAGGTAGGATCGAAGGACATTCCATGACAAAATCGCACAATGAGTACAACCTAAATAGCTTATTTTTCTTAAGGGAAATGTGGAAAAAATCCTCCTTTATAAGAAAGTTATATATATACTAGTATATTATAACACTAGTTATATGCTGTTACACTAATTATACTAGTGCTCCGAATATTATAGTTATCAGATGTTCGAAAAAGTCCTCATCAACACAAGGATTCCTCCCGTACCTAATAGCTCTATTATTCCATCCCCTCAGAAGAGTGCATTGGCTTAGAAATTATTACTTAGTAGTATTTTAATTATGATTTTCCCGTGACAGGGTAATTCTCATTTCTCCTGGAAGCAAAAAGAAACGAAGGTCACGAGGTCACAAGAGGACATGGCGTGGTTTTCCCCGTATTCAACGTGGTAACGTTATATAAGAACAAAGACATCAGAAAGGTTGACAACAAAGAGAAAACTTAATAGCGTTCAACACAGCTTAGAGACAACATGAAAAACGTTCTCCTGCAGCTACCGACCAAGAATTTATTTTTTTGAGCAATTGTAAATGGGCATTGTGGTTTCGTCAAATTCTTCACAAGTTTTAGCAGATTTCCCTTCAGGGAAATCAGCTTTTGAGATTGTACTCACAACGCGATTTTCAAAAAATCTCTTCAAATTTCCATCTATCCTGTATGGTATATGACGAAAATGAGGTCCGTTCAAGTTTATAAATATATATATATATATATATATATATATATATATATATATGTGTGTGTCTGTGTGTGTGTGTGTGTGTGTGTGTCTGTGGCCGCTCTAATTTGGTTTAATCATTAACAATCTCGATATTTAATTCTTAACATTTCCGTTATTATGCTTCGGATTGAAATATTGTATAGAACCAATCTTATTGCAAATGTAATGTTCTATAAATGTTGTTGAGTGCGTATTTTTACTATTTGATTAATAACCGAGATATTTGCATTTTATCGTTTTCGTCCTTCAGAGCTCCTTCCCCCACCTACCCATTTAACATTAACAATAAGCTGTTATATTATGGAGCATAAATACCAAATATTGTTCTCAGTGAATTTTTACTTTTTGAGATATATGCAAATATGTGTCACATGTGGGAAATCTGCTTAGTTTACGCAGCACCTATGTGACGGATTTTTTTTTTTATTTCACCGCTAATCGCTTAAAAAGACTATTGTATCAATCTTCAGAGCTACTTGCATGCAATCATTGCTAAAGACAGTAAGTGACTCACAAGGCGCACTGCATGCAAGTATCTCTGAAGATGGACCTCTTACCGCTGAAATAAAAAAAAAAAAAAACTTGAATTGGACGCTTTCTTCCAAGTACACAATATGCTTCACTTCCAACAACACTACTGTAAAAATTCCAATGGTAATTAAACTCCACTTAATCTAAGTAAACCATGTTGTAACAATGGAAAAAGTCAAACTAGTGTAAGAAACTCTGAGATTTCTTCATAGGGAATGATTGATAGTTGTAGGGATAGTGTGCTTTTAATAATAAAGATATTTCCGACTCAACATTTTTACTCTTTTCTAAATCCTTACTGTTTCAATCATGATTTTGGACTTAATCCGTAAGTATAAAGACTTTACATACGGAAATATCGATGAAAGAAATACTTGTAAACACTAGTGTGATGAAAATATAAATTTGAACAGATCTAATTTTCATAATTTACTATCTACGTTATATTGATAGAAATTTGAGGATATTTTAGAAAAATCGCTTCATAAGAACCTTAATAGTCAGTCCCTCCCACTATATAAAAAGAACGATAAAAGGAATTGACCAATACTCTGAGAATGGTAAACTTCCGTGGTCTCTCAATCATAACAACAACACGAATTGAATTCATAATAAAGACCATTGAATCATTTGTTACAAGTTTTTCATTCGATAAGAAAATACCGCCTTGTGAGAATAACGCCTTCACATCATTAATCACTTTGATATTGATTTGAGCGCGGGTGCAATTGATACAATACATTTGAAGAAATATAAGTGTTTTCTCACTAGTGATGTGCCTTAGTTGAATTCTCCAGAGATTCTTCATAACCCAGATTTTTCAGAGGTTGAGAATATTAATAATAGTATACTTACATTAAAACAATGTTCAAGGTGTTACCAATGGTTCAAGTACTGAAATGGAAATGGTTACAAATGGAGATATAAAGATTGAATGCACCGAAATTATCTAATTCCCATAGTGATATTCAACAAAAACACAAATGCCCTACAACATTAACTGTAAATATGGAGTCATTCGTTTGCTAAACTTGAAATTTAAGCAGTTAGACGAATTTATGTCCAGGAATTCTGTTATCTGTAAATGAATTATGTTATAGTAATAATTTATTATGATAATGGTTTACCAACATTATATAAATATTGGATTAGCGATACTACTAAATAATTCATTTATTGTCATCAGTATTATAGTCTTTAGCATGAAACGTGGAATGCCTTTTGGACGAATAATGACAAATTTATTATCATTCATTGGATCAAATTAATGAATTTGCAAATGGATTCTACGTTTTTATTGTCGATAAAATCCATATTAAGAAAGAAATTGACCAATATGTTTTGACAACGGAGTACACCCCTCCCCCCTCCTGAGGGTGGTATTAGTAGTAAAATATAAAATAGCTTATGTTAATAATATTCATTCCTTTCATAAATACACACAAAAAAAGTTCATTTCTGTTAAGCCATTTCCATAGAGAAGAATCGTGGAGCAGTCTATAGCGTCGAAAGTCACAACATCGAAATTTATAAATGTAAATAACGTTTTAGTACTGTAAGCTTTATTCTAAACACAATATGTTCTTTACATTTTCTCGCTAAAACCAATATTGACGAATATGTATTTTGACGTCAAAGTAAACCCCCTTCTTCGTTGAAAATTCGAGTACTCGTATACACTATGTTGATCCTTGGGATAATTGACTCTCAAATATAAAACTCCATAGAAATATTCCCAGCCAACAGGCAGACAAGAATTTAAATTTTGAAGCCATTGTTCACAGAATGGTATGAAACCCGAAAAAAAAAAAAATTATCCCCACCGAATTTAAACAGAAAATCAGACAAACCCTGGAGTTTTATTTATAAAGATTAAAACTTGAATAAACTCCGAACAAAGAAGAAATACCCTGGACCTATGTAGGTATTATTATCGTGCTCATATTATATTCTATGTGGAAGTAGTTCATGCGGTGAATTCAGTTTCATTAGATTTGTTCAGTTCAATAGAAACATAACTGATGTTCTTTAGTGTAGCACGTGAAATGAGATTTCCTCAATTAAGTTTATTGAGATTCCTCAAAGGCCATTCAGGCCTCATCCTCTATTAGCACTGCCCTTTAACAAAGATAAAGAACCAGACTGATAATTACAACCCTAGCAAAAACAAAATAGACATACACTGAACAAAAACAACTTTCTTGCAAAACAACCAGTTCACATGCATTTTATTACAATAATTCTACCATAATCACCTAATCCTTTTTTTAACAAAGCATTCTGTTTTACTGTATATATTATATTTTTCCAGTGACAAACTATCATAGAATTATGTTTCCATCAATACATGTAACCATTGAAATAAGTGACACTTTTATGAGCTTAGAAAACTGATCAAGAACTGAAAACAATATTTTTTATAAATTCATTTTAGGGCTGAGAATAATATAATACGTCCGTTACCCAGGGGATGCGTAACTAAGCAGATTTCTCGCATAATGGTAACATTCTACTGGTCTAATCTTAACATTTGTGTTCTATTTTGAAAGAAAACTCCGATGAGCATAAGTGGAGACTAAAAACTGAGAATGTACAAATAACTTGCTTAATATTTGGGTTAAGCAAAATGTGAAAAATTAACAAGATTTCCGGAGGAAAACTAGTCTAACAAGATTGGGTATAAAAGTTTTTTCGATCAGACTCATAATAAAAGAGGTCCGTCTAAAAACCCATCTTCCCCTATTCCAGGTTTGACGTCAGACATTAACGAATATAGTCTTTAGTGCTGAAGACAACGCTTAAATATTTAGTACGGTATAAATCAAATAAACATTTTCGTAGTGAAGTACGTAAAATATGTATTTTTGACGTTATAACACGAAATATTTGGATGTATCTTGACAACAACATTAGGCATCGATGCTTCGAATAAAGTGTTTGATGATATAACAGCTTATTGTGAATTTGGGATAAGGAGTGGGGTCTACTAAACGCTGAAAACCGAAGATTCCAAATATCTCGATTAATATTCATGTTAGTAAAAATATGTGTGTATATATATATATATATATATATATATATATATATATATATATATCAAGATTTATAGGTACCTTAATTTACAATAATATTGGTCATGTACAATTTTTCGATCCAACTTATTATAACGAAGATATATCAGTTTTTCGAAATACCACCGTTCTCTAAACTTGGTAATTAGTTTTGAATAACTTTTAAATGTCGAGACAAAAATTGCAACCTCTATATACATATATAACTTTGGATGGACCGTATTTTCTTCATGGGATAGATCGATGGACATTTGATGATATTTGTTGAAAATCAAGTCATGAGAACAACTTCAACTGCTGATTTCAGATAAGCGATATCTGTTAAAAGGCCAATAACAATAAATGTAAATAAATACAATAAATTCATTTATTTATTCTAGAGTGATATTACTTTCGTGTGGCTATCAGTGGTGTGTAAAGTTAGTATATTCACTCAAATTAAAAGTCAATATCATTAACTTCTGAATTTAGCCATTGGCTAGAAATTGTCCTAAGTTATGATCGACCAGTTTAAAAATACTAGTGTCGCATGCTTCACGGCAAACCAATACCTGATTCATTTCTTTTTTAACGATCGCCACCAGTGTTCCCTCTCTCCCGGCTAATCTCCTGTTTTATGAACTCTAGTTTCCCCTAGAGAATGAAGTCATCGAGGATGCCTGGAATTTATTGGAATAATATTGGTTTGAATGAGAAAATATAGTCCGTGTTGGTGAATAAATCATCTCTGAGATAAGCTAGTCGGTGCAAAGGGATGAGGATAAATGGGCGGATGTTGGGGGGCTACATATTGCCAGGGGTTTCCCTTTTGGCTTCTTTATATTTCCCCCTTAAATATATAGAAGCCCGGAGAGGTATTTCCCATTTTGGAGTGTTGTCCACCCTGCAGAGGTAAAAATGCGTACCTCTTCTCCTCAGATATTCCCTCATTGGATCTCCCCTTCCCTCTTTCTTACAGTGTTTCACTCTTCTTAGAAGCAGAAAATCCCTGAGTTGCTCTCATCCCTATACTAGATACAGATGTTACTATGATACACGCAAAATTCTGCTACACTGTTGTGTGGTTGGCGTATTTTAGCAGATTTCCCTTAAGGTACGATTTTTGAAACATTTCTTCAAATGTACATCGATCCTTCCTAGTAGAACGAAAATGAGATCCGTTCAAAATTATATTAATCAATTTTTGCCATATCGTTACCAAATTGATATATAATCGTTTTATTTACAAAGAAAGATCAAGGGTTAGATGGGGAGAATTTTGAAATTTCGAAATATCTCCGTTATTATGAGTCGAATCGAAAAATTGTACAGACTGTATCTTATTGCAAAGGTAATGTTCTATAAATATTGTCATACATTCATGCTCTAACTTCAAAATTAACTGAGCTATTTACATTTTTTAGTTTTCAGCATTCAGCAATCCCCCCACTCCTACTCATGCCACATAAACAATATCTTGTTATGTAATGAAACACTTTATATTAAACCTAAATACCAAATATTGTTCTCATTGTACTTAGGGGGAAATGTCCTCAAAAGGGAATCGATCTTACCCAGGTGATAAAACTTTATTATTAGGTCCGTTTAAAATATGTGTGTGTGAGTGTGTGTATCATTTTTCTGTTACCGCTCTAGCCGTCGCACTGTATTTAACACTATATTTAATCGGTTTATGTAAAAAGAAAGATCAAGTTCGTTAATGGCTGACATTCGACCAGTGTGAGGGGGGGATATTTCGAAAATTCTTAATATCTCCGTTATACGTCGGATCATAAAATTGAATAAAACCAATCTTAGTGCAAATTTAATTTTCTATAAACGTTATGTACGTTCTTTCACTATTGTGATTATTAACCGAGATATTTGCATTCTTCAGTTCTAGGCCTACAGTAAGCTCCCACTCCTACTCAGGTCATGTTAGCAATCTGTTATTTCATGAAGCACCTTATTTGAAGCGCAAATATCCAAATATTGTTATTATTGATCTATACACTTTGAGATAATTGCAAATGTTGCGTACGTGAGTAATCTGCTTAGTTAACACAGCAGCATTTCTTACATAACGTTAATTACTATGGTACTGAGCGACATCGCCTAGTTGCGGAGCTCTTCAAATAAATAAATAAAATTACTATGTTAGTCCTTCCGCTAAGTAAGCCATAATATTTTTATCCTGGTCGTTGGCGGTTTCGTGCTAGTATAGCCTTGGATCGCGCTGAAGATAGGGCACTGTCCTAATAACGCAATGCGCTAAAATATAATTTTATTTTACAGAGTCTGTACTTTATTGAAATCTTCAAAATATTATCGTTCCTCTAACTGAACTTCATTTCTTAGGAACTGACAGAACAAACAGAATTATATATGTTCTACTTTATTCTCTCCAAAATATTATAATTTCGCTTTAATCTCACTTGGAAAACCTAAATCCTTGAGTTCGAGTCTCAACTAGACAAAAGGAATTTATTTAGTTGCGAATTCCACAAAAAAAATTCTTAGGCCCATCCTGACGAGAAAAGGATGGTAACGTGCAGATAACCCGTCCCAATTAGCCGTAGTAGGAAAAAATAGGCGTTTATTAATTCCAACAAAACCTATACGGGATTAGAAAGCCTTAATTAACATATCTCAGAATCGTTTATTCTAACATTATTTTTAAAGGCAAAATTGATGATTAAGTTATTATCATTAAAACTATGATTCCTACAAGAGTAAACAACATTCGGAAAAAAAATATTTATTTAATTTATTCTAGCTTTACTACCTGTCCTTGAAGGGTTGAATTAGAAATGGTTTCTGGTGGAAATATAAAGATTCGATTTGCTTACACCATCCCTTCTTATTCATCACAGCAGGAATTTCTTTAACTTGTTAAGTAAATACACAGTAATTGTGTTATAATATTCGTTGTGTAATAAATGGTAACTCACTAAATTTATGTTCAGACTTGCATTTATGCCCGTAGAAGAAATAATACTGGTTTCACGGCAAAATCTGATGATTGGATAATTTTTAAACGAGGTGCATGAAAAGGCTTTGGACGATCATTTTAGCATTTATTATTGATCATGTGTTCAAATAAATCTAGCTTTTCCAGAAAAATATAACGATTGCATTGTTAATATTCGGAAAAAAAATATGATAAAATACTGATGACAGAAGTCAGAAGTAATTAGCTAAGTTACCCGCCATTGAGGGTTGAAATAAAAATGGTTTCCTGCGTTAATATAATTAACAAAGCCAATGCTAATAAGGGGATACTATCCACGCTGAGGAATTATAACTTTCTCTGAAATGAAAAGTTTCTTTATGCTGAACAGGCGGAAAACATCACAATGCCGAAACAACTTGAAAACAATAATATTAACTATTTTTGAATTTCTTAATTTCAGTGTTAGTAAAAATGATGAATATGCCGAGTAATGCCCGTAGATGGATTTAAAATAAATAAATGTGATTGCATATTGGGGTTTTTATTACCATCTTAATTATTGCTGATTGATTCAACATAATTATACTATAAATACTATCCACGAGTACTCTATTGTCGGTCGGGGCGAATACAGGCTATATATCTTATTTCTGCTTATATTGTTTTAGGGTGTGCATGATTGAAGATGATGGAAATGTTTATTCAGTTGAAAGTGGTTTCTCTGAGTCCATACGAAGGGACCTGAAGAGATGCTGGTGGTTGAAAGAAACCCAAACACTTCTCTCTCGACCTCTCTCTACAAAAAATGTTATGATAGCCGAGGGAGTTCGAAGAATAGAACAACTATAAAATGCAAAAAATGATATTAAATACTAAAGGTGTGTTCTGCGCGTTTGAAATGTATAACATTTGGCTAGGCGGGAATTTATTTATTGACGAACTCATTAAATAAAATCCTGGGTCCCACCCTGGCTAGAAAAGGGTGGGAACCTGTAGATAACCAGTCCCAATTAGCCATAGTATCAAAAGGTAGACGTTAATAAATAATAATAATAAAAAAAATGTTATTTCTTATGACTAGAGGAGTATACAAGGACTGTTGTTCTATTTAAAGAGTTCTAATTACTCTGACCTTAGGTCTCATTTATTGAAAGCTTTATGAGTGGGAATGAGTCTTGTTTTGTGTGTGTGTGTGTGTGTGTGTGTGTGTGTGTGTGTGTGTGTGGGTGGGTGTGTGTGTGTGTGTGTGTGTGTGTGGGTGTGTGTGTGGGTGTGTGTGTGTGTGTGTGGGTGTGTGTGTGTGTGTGAGTGTGTGTGTGTGTGTGTGTGTGTGAGAGAGAGAGTGTTTGTTAATTAATGTGTTCAGAGAAATGCACTTTCTATATTTCACAATTTCTTACATCTTATTGCCATTGTTTATCTATTTTATTTACTATAGGATTGTTCAGATTCTCACATAGTTATTTGGATTCATTAATTCGTCAAATTCCAATAAAGCTCATACTTTTGCTTGTGTAACACAATAGAAATAATAAAGATGAGTTTTTCACATATCCTACATTAATGTATGTATCTAATTATTCGCCTTTGTAGCGGCCGTGTTATAAAATAAATATGTTAACTGGAATTTTCTAGGCTTTCAGACACACATACGTGGCATTTTTCGTTAATTTTGATTTTATCACAAGTAAATGAAAATTAAATATACTTATAGCCAGGATGAGATAAGGGTTTGATTTAGTCAGTCCGTCTCTAAATAATTCTCTTTGGCGATAGGGACATCGAAGCCACGAGTCAAAGTTAGCCAAGAGTATTAAGGCAAACGCTTTGGCAGGCTAACCTGAGCCCCAATAATAATATGAAATATATAATAGTTAAGTATTAATATAGACTCTCTGAATGGGCTTCGTGGGTGAGTTAGGTTAACCTTTAGCTTGTAGAATATTGACCGAAGCACTCGGTTTCTCTCTCTCACTCTCTCTCTCTCTCTCTCTCTCTCTCTCAATCTCTCTCTCTCTCTCTCTCTCTCTCTCTCCCTCTCTCTCTCTCTCTCTCTCTCTCAATCTCTCTCTCTCTCTCTCTCTCTCTCTCCCTGTCTCTCTGACTCCTCTCCTATACTGTGTCTATTATTCCACTCTCACAGAGCCCATCCCTTCATCTTGTAATCTCCCACTGTCCTCTTTATTAACTCAATTAAGCTGGCCCGCGCTTAGCAAACTAATTTTCGAATATCGTTTCGGAGAATCTTCCTTCTACAAATGAGACTCTTGTTGCTGACTCATTTAAGTACACAACTTTATGTATTTTTTATTAAGCGGATTCAACTGATTAGAGAGTCGTTTCTAAAATAAATTGAACATTTTACTAAATTAATAAATAATTTGTGTTATCTTTTAAGGTCCATTAAACTACAGATAATAAGGTGAGGTTATTTAAATGTTAAGACCCTTTTCTAGCAATGGTGGAATTTCTGATTCTATTTATTGACTATCTAAATCAAAATTCACAAGATGGAATCTCACCCTCTCAAATGGCTAACCAGGGCCCCCACACCAATCAATATTTTATTAAAATCCCCCCTCCTCTGTTCTTCTATTTGTTCTTTACTCTTTGCTTACCACTTTGAGAATACTAAGCGTCTATTTACAGAGAATGAGTATATTTGTGCTCTCCATTACTCGACCAGGATTCTCGGTTAACAAACTGCAGTAAAACCAACTTCATCTTCTCTATTTGTATGCATGGATCATAATGGAGATATTAATACAAAACTCAAAGATTAAAATGGAATCCATGAAACCTGAATCACACTATCAACTCCTCAGGTATAACTGGAGTATTGAATTTTAAGTCAATCCCCATTTTTATTCATATTGCATTAAGAAAGAGCCATGCATATATTCGATTAATGAATAAGTTTAAGTGTACGAAGTATTGCAATATTTTCGGTTTCCATATTTCAACGGAAGCATACGTTTTGACCCCTCGCTGAATCCAGAGAATATTGGATGGTCAAGTTGAGAGAATATTTCATGGCCAAGCTGAGAGAATATTGGATGACCAAGCTGAGAGAATATTGAATGGCCAAGCTGAGAGAAAATTGGATGGCCAAGCTGAGAGAATATTGGATGGCCAAGCTGAGAGAATATTGGATGGCCAAGCTGAGAGAATATTGGATGGCCAAGCTGAGAGAATATTGGATGGCCAAGCTGAGAGAATATTGGATGGCCAAGCTGAGAGAATATTGGGTGGCCAAGCTGAGATAATATTGGATGGTCAAGCTGAGAGAATATTGGAATTCCTCCTCCGTCTAAACCACTCCTCCCCTATTTCAGGTTTCATTTCACCCATTAACTATTATCATATTTAGTATTGAATGACAGATAAATATAGAGAGACCCATTAACTATTACTATATTTAGTATTGAATGACAGATAAATATAGTGGTCCCCCCATCAGATTCTATTTTATTAATAAACGATTCTGACAAATAGAAAATAACATTGACTTTCCGCTCTCTATGAAAAATATTGTTAGTTTCAATTATAAAGTTCGGATTTATTTAGTTCCTTTAAAATCTGTTGATAACTCCTAATGACTTCCTCGCAGCCCTCTTAAAGTAAAAAAAAATGTTTTGACGAACTTTATTTTAAGTTAAGTATTTCATTTGAACGAAGTATACGATCTTTTCCCTTCCCATATTAGATCAAAAAATGTGTTATGGTTGTGTATTTGGGTTTGCATGTTGTTAAACTTTTGCTGTTAAGCTACCAACAATTCTTTTGATTACCTAGTTGGTGGCGATACTTAAGATGCTACCGTTTTGAATAACACCTAACATGTTAATATTAGGCAGCCAATTGAGTTTGGGAGATTGAGGATTCGGCCCTATTAGTCATGCATATGAATAAAATTGTAAAATGCGTTATGCAGCATATTGACATTTACTTTCGTTATTATAAAGAAAATTATTGTGAGATCATGAATGCTATGGAGGGAGTTGGAATCCGTTTAGAGAAAGATTAAAATGAAAACTTTTCTCTGAATAGATGGAGTGTTGTTCATAATTCCACAATGTTGGAGTTAAAGTAGCTCCCTTTGTTTTCCGTATCCTGTTTTCCTGCCAGGCGAATTCAGATTAGCTCATGTTAATTGGCAGAATTTAATTCCGTTATATCTCACTCCTACTTTCCCAGAAATTGAATATTTGCTGATTTCCTTTAAGCTATTCATCAGCTATTATGTTGGTGCTCACGAAGCAATTGTTGGAAATTTTTGTCAAATATCCACCACTTGTTTATGGGCATAGAGTCCTGCTAGTCCTTTTAATCAAAGTTAAATCGTTGAATTACGTGCATGAAATATGGCTACTGACTGACCAAAAATGATGTGATCATTCCACGTCTATAGCCTATTAGTACGCAAGGGATTTGGGGGACTTAGGGTCGCTTGACCAAGATATAAGAAGAGAATATTGGATGGCCAAGCTGAGAGAATATTGGGTGGCCAAGCTGAGAGAGTATTGGATGGCCAAGCTGAGAGAATATTCGATGTCCAAGCTGAGAGAATATTCGATGTCCAAGCTGAGAGAATATTGGGTGGCCAAGCTGAGAGAATATTGGATGGTCAAGTTGAGAGAATATTGGATGAGAGAATATCCGTATTCGAGATGAGAGAATATCCGTATTCGATGTCCAAGCTGAGAGAATATTGGATGGTCAAGTTGAGAGAATATTGGATGGCCAAGCAGAAAGAATATAGGACGGCCATGTTGAGAGAATATTGGATGGCCAAGCAGAGAGAATATAGGATGGCCAAGTTGAGAGAATATTGGATGCCCAAGCTGAGAGAATGTAGGATAGTAGACGAAACAAGAATAGACTGGCTTTGGATGACAGTGCCTAAGCATTGCGTGGGTTGAGAGATACCTCAATCTAAATGGTAAAACTGGGTCAGAAGAAAGTCCACCACGTATTTTGCAGCCCAAAAACTAAGCAGATTTCCCATGTGCTGGGGCGATTTACTACACATCTCACCATATATTCTCTATTTCTGAATAAAAATCTGATGAGAAGAAGATAATTGATTTAGAAAAAAATGTATAGAACAACAATTGTTGATCATCAAAGAGTTAACTAGATCGATTCTGTAACATTTTTCAATCCGACTAATAAATAAGTAGACATTTTTTGTTTTCCTCCTCCGCCTAAACCACTCCTCCCCTATTTCAGGTTTTATTTCAGCCATTAACTATTATGATATTTAGTATTGAATGAGAGATAAATATAGAGTACGGCATATGTCAAATAAACATTATTGAGTAAAGGACGTGGAATCTTAATTGCTGGCGTCATCGCACAACGTATATCGATGCATAACGTAAAGTAAAATTTCAATAAAATCATTATTTGGTATTTCAGCTTCGAATTTAAGTGTTTATAATACAACAGCTTATTGTTAATATGACACGAGTAGGAGGAGTGGTTTACAAATATATCGGTTACATCATTTTATACATAACATCATTTATAGGACATCACATTTGTAGTAAGATTGGTTCTATTCAATTTTTTGATCCTACGTATAATAACGGAGATATTTTGAACATTTGATATTACCTCCCAACACCCTTTAAACGCCTCTCGCCCCTCGTTCGATTCCAGCCGTTATTGAACTTGCTATTTTCCTTTACAATAAATGTTTAAATATCGTATTTGTTAACGATAAAACAACCAATACTAAAGTGTGAACACACTATGATTTTTGCCATCTCCTGGTTGGATCGATAGATATTTGAAGGTATTTTTGAAACGCGTGTCGCGTGTACGACCTCAATAACTGATTCCCTTAAAGGAATTCTGCTAAATATCTCAGCAATCCTGTAGCTCTGAAAGGAGTATATTGCTTTTATTCTACGAAATTCAATAGGGAACATATCAAGGGAATGGGATTATTGTTATTGATGTTAAGGAATATTCTGACAATTTTAGCTACTGAAATCCATGTTTTGAGGTATTAACACTCTCAGATTTGGGGATGGTTTGTACGGACTTGTACTTTACGCCAAACTTATAACCTGTCCCGGGGAAAATTGTAGCTTATCCATGAATGTCGTACGTTCTCATATGATCCATTTCTTGCTCGTAATTTTATGGTTTTCGTAAGATTGCTTTTTGTCTGTTTAGTGATCGTTATTCTACTTGATTGGAAAATAATTCGTGACGAAGTTGTTGGGGAAATATCAGGAGTTCTACTGTGTCAGTAATTATCTTTTCTACTTACTTGTCCGTGTTGGGTTATATAGTAGGAAAGAATCAGCCAAGAAAATATAAATATCAGAATTGCAAACATTACACATTATACACATACATTATTAAAGGAATTTCATAGTTGAGCTGAAGTTGATAGAAAAATACCACCTGCTAAGCAAGCAAAAGGATTATTTTAACTAGCAAGTGTTTAAATGGATTCCAATAAAATGTATACAATTTTTTTCCATTTGGAATGTACTGCTGGATTGGAAGCAATAGAAATGTGGATTTGGCGAACCATCAAAACAACTTGGACTAAAAAAATCCATTGTGGAAGTTCTAGAGAAAGTAAGTGAAAGTAGAAGACCATGCAAGAAAAGAGAGTAAAACGACTGGAGTACATCACATGGCACAACAATTTTATCACAAATAAATTTGAAGGGAAGGTTATTGGGCATTGGGAAAGAGAGAGGCCTAGAAAGGCAATTTTTGAAGACATCAAACATCTTACGGTATTCAGCCATTATTGTAATATGAAACGAGCAGCTTCCTAAAGAACCTAATCAACAAGTTCATGGTGGTTTGAGTGTAGTCCCCCAGCTTGTTTCAAACAAAATACATTTCAATAACGATACATTTCAATACTTTGTTTCTTAAGGAATTCCTCTTCCTTATATACTTTTCCTAGCTGCAGTGGGTAAGCCTCAATCTAGATGAGTTGTGGTGAAATTCTATCTGAGAGTGTCTCCTCAGTTATTGGGCGCTAATGGGTTTGCCAAGGGCCGTCGAAAAGCAATATAGCCGAGGCTATTGTGGCTGAAAGGACTCCAATAGGCGAGATGAGACCTGTGGCTTCAGTCACCGAATAAAGCCCCACTTGTTGGCTTTGTTGTAGCTCACGGCTCCGTGCTAATACTGTTATTTGAAAGGAAAGAAACAGCATTGTTGTTTCAGTTATCACAAATTCCATAGGTGTATAACCAAAATTGTTTCCCTTTTTTCATATATTTAAAACCTCAGAATTCAGTAAAATAAAAAACATACAATCTCAAGTGACATTGTATAGTTAAATTTTCAATTATACCCTAGGGATGAAATAAAAGAAAATGAATAATAATAAAAAATACGTAAAACCCAGAATAATGATTTAGAAATCCTCTGAGTTAAAAATGTTGCGTAAATGAAAAATAATATTAAGATATAGTGAGCTCAGATAATGAAAGAATTGGACATGTAAATACATTTAAACGAAAGAACACTATTATAATGAACCTCTGAATCAATTGCAACAGATTCAAATAGAAATTTGGAATCTCACCACTCTCCTACAATACACAATTTCTGCCTGTATCGTCATGAGGGCGAATTCCCATCAAACAGAAGAACGGGTCTCGGCTGAACTATTGAATAAGATGAACATGAAGCACGATTAAGTTAATTTATCCTTCTTCACTAGGGTTTACATAGGAATATAGTTACAACTTATGACGTCAAGGGAACGACGTACCCCCCCCCCCCTGCAACCAACAACCTGCTGGGGTCCCTGCAAACAACAGTTTCAAGCATCGGGTAGCCACGATACGCCAAACTCCGACCAATGGCTGTATTAGGTTGACTATCTCGGTTAATATTCAAGTTAGCAAATAAATGTATATAACAATATTTATAGTAAATTAAATTTGCAATAAGATTGATTCTATACAATATTTGGATCCGACGTATAGTAATGGAGATATTTCGAAATTCGCCCCTCTTAACCCTCCCCTCCCACTGATCCGATTTCATCTGTTAACGAACTTGATCTTCCTTTTTACATAAAACGATTAAATACCAAGTTTGGTGACGATTAAACAAAAATTGCGGCCGCTAGAGTGTTAAAAGACAAATATATATATATATAGTTTTGAACGGACCTTTCCCTTAAGGGAAATCTGCTAAAATATTCGAGATATTTAGCTATGGTCTCCGTTATCTGTTTGGACATCGCATACTAAAAGTCTTAAGAGCTTCAAAAAACCAAGTTTGTTATGACATCAATCAATTTTGTAGTGATCAAACGTGAACGTATGCTATGTTCATAAACGAACTATTCAAGTTGGTAGTTTATTGAAAAAGTGTTAAGTTTGACTTCCATGATTGCCACGATTGCTCAGGTGCCTTCTCAGACAGCTTTTGGATCGATCCCCACTGGGTGAGTAGGTCTTTGGAATACAGGTCAATAACATCATGTGTGGAGACCAGGGATTTCATGCAGGTTATGCATTTGGAAGAAAAAAGAAAAGCAAAATGAGAAATTTTTTATTGTTTATAAGATATAGTTTTAGAAGAAATGGATCTAACAGAGATTTTAGCAATAGCGATTCAGGAATTCTATTTACAGACAGCCCAATTGAAATAAATGAAATTGTGCACGTACACACATTTTCCTTCTTTGGCCTAATTTATATAAAGATTTTCTGAGATTTTGCTCGGGGTCGTTTAAAACAAATACCTTCTATGCTCATAAATTTTGTTTTTCACCCGAGAAAAACAAAGAAAATATATGAGCATGGAAAGTGTTTAATGTAATATATAAATTTTGAAAAAAAAAAATTATATAGAAAATCCTAGGAGTAGTTCCGTTAATGAATAAAACTGAACTATTTATTTACTAAGATATTTAAAAAAATGTACTTATATGCCTTATATCTTATTTTTGATTATAAATTTCTTCTTATTTTCAAAAATGTGTGTGTTTTCCGTTATTTTTTTGGGGTTTATTTTAACTTCACGGTCTTAACATTATCAAATAGAAACTAAATTATTCCCGAGTTTAAGAGCATCCGTGACTGAGGTTGTCTTTCCGGCTTTATTTTTAAAATCGTTTAGTCTTCTTTCAAAGCTGCGAGAACTCTCCTAGTTTATATTTCTAATTTATTATATTTTAGTTTATTGGCTAGACAATTATATTTCCTTTACATTGCTAAAAAAAAGCCTTTGTAGATTGTCTTTGTGGTAGACATTGGGGTAAATTTAAAGACTCCTGAGTAATATCAATAATTCAATAAAATTAAATTATTTATTTATTTATTAAATTATTTTTAATATATTTCATATTTAAAACGGCTCGTGGAATAGAACTATATAGTTAGGAAAATTGAGGGTGAAATGCATGAAATGAAAGGGACTGCTTTGTGGACAGGTTTATGATAGATGCTTCCCTTCCCTGTCCCGCTAGAATAATTCAACGGGAAAACTACTTAATCTTCCTCCTACCTAACTTTCAACTCCTCAACTTGCTGACGCATGATGATGTTAGTCGATAGGAGTTCCAAAACATCGATAAGTCCAAGCTCGATGTCGACTGGTTAAAATTGAGAGAAAGGGCATCATTTCCTGAGCGAGACGGGAGTGGTATTTTTTCCGGTGGGGAGGCAGAGTCTTTTATTTTCCTCAAAAAGAGCTCAGAAGGCTAGAAGTGTATCGTGTTGACTGTATCTCCTACCCTAGGATTTCCAACTTTTTTCTATGATGGATGGAGGTTAAATCTTTCTCAGAAGGGAATTTTACAAGCTCTCTCACCAAGATTGTAGAAAATACGCTTCTCGAAAATATGGCAAGAAAATCAGACATTTTAAAAAATCCTTTATTAAAAACAATATTCAGTATATAGGCAATTCAAAATCTTTTATTAACTGAGGACCACTTTCTATTACTTTGGATAATCGAGACTTCTTAGGAAACGAGAGGATAATCTACAGGTTACACACAGGTTTGAGAAGTGAGTTCGTCATTAAAAAATTTCCTATTGCCCAAATGGGAATCGAACCCATCCTCTAGGTCAACTATCTTTAACAAGGCCAACGCTTTGATTCACAAGGCTAACCTGATGTTCAAGAAAACTTTACAATAGCATTGACACCAAAGTTTTGAACGAAATAAATAAGCAAAAGAGTCATTTAAAAATAAAAGGTAAACATAAATCGAAGATGCCCAAATTATAGTACTTCAATTATTAGCAGAAAGTGCTGTAGTAAATTTGCTGTGTTTTGGTTCACTGCGAGGGGTGTATTTTAAATATGCATTACGTAATTTAACAAATTTTTAATTTACATATGTAATAGCAGCACTAGTTTTAAAAAGTGTACTTATAAGCGGGAAAAGGAGGAAATTAATGATATTTAACTGATGAATACTGAATAATTTGGGCTAATATTTAGAAAGTAGTAATTTCCTTTTTATTCAAATCCCCAAGGGAAGCTTGGAAGTTAGTGTTTTAATTGTTTAAAAATTAACTGGTTCGAATTATTATTATTATTATTATTCTTTGATAACAGTTTATATTCTAGCGAGCGATCGTACCTAGTATATATGTACGCCCCTTAGAAATTAAAAATTCAGTTTTGTTTCCTGATAAATTCTTAACTCTACGAACATTGTATAAACACTCCTGATTAAGGAAAAGAATCGTTTTTGAAGAAAATGCATATTATAGTTTATTGGAAATTTTGTTTATATTTATTGTACGTATTGGAGTCTAAATATAGAATATTATTAGACATTTCTAGGTACAGTTTAAATGTCTTTATCTCCAAAATAAAAATTCTATTGGTGATGATTTAGTTTTTTATATGGTGATAACGATTCCTGTTACTCTTTTGACTTTTGAACGGGGTCTCTACTTGATATTTGAAAGTCAAATCACAATCTTGGTGACTAAAGGCATCGGGCCTCACTATAAACGAATTATTCCAAGTTCATGTTCGTTCACTATCATCATTAGAATATTGATTGTCTTGACTGTTTTCCTTAGCATTACACAAATACCGTCTGATAGAATTCATGTCACAAATAACATGGGGTACCTGCATCTAATTTTACCTTCGACCTATCAAAAGAAAATGCTTATTTTGTGTTCACATGCATTAACTTCTACAGCGTCGTCAAGAAGTGCCTCTACGGCTCCAAATATCGCTCTCAGAACAAATTGTATTGCAAATTAAATGTACTATAAATATTGTAATATACATTTATTCTTTATGTTGAATATTAACCGAGATATTTTCATTTTTCAGTTTTCAGTCTTCCCCACTTATGCACATAAACAACACTCAGTTAAGTAATAAACCACATTATTCGAAGCTTAAATGTCATATATTGTTTTCAAGAGACCTTTATTATACGAGATAAATGCAAATATGTTCAGGAGACCCCCCCCCCCTTCTTAAGTTCTTGGACTATTAAAATTTGATTGATTGGGATAAAAATTATTCCGATCCATTATAAATTACAGTACTAGATATAGTAAATAGTTTTCAATAAAAATAGTATGTTATTCTGATATATTTCAGCATTTGTTTTTCTATCCGGTGAGATTTGGAACACCTGTTTGTTTACGTTTCAGACGTTTCCCGTCTGGAGGTTTCTTATTATTGTTAGTATTTCTCCACTTAATATTGCCGGTGCTATTGTGTTACCATTATGTAGATTTATCTATTGCTAAACTTCAAGGAGGAAATCTGCTTAGTTTAAGCAGCACTTGCGTGACGGACTTTTTATTTTTTTTATTATCTTCATTACTAACCGAGATATTTGGATTTATTAGTTTTCGGTCTTCAGTAAACCCCCACTTGGACTTATGTCTTATTAACAAGAGGCTGCTATACTATACTATTTGAAGCTTAAATTCCAAATATTGTTCTCATTGAACCCTCACGTTCTGAGATAAATACAAATACGCGACGCTCGTAGGAAATCTGCTTAGTTTACGCTGCGTGTTTATTCTACGTGACGGATGATTTTAGACTAGGAATCCCCAATGTCTGAGCAGAGTCATCGGATGCTTATTAAATAAGGGGTTTCTATGCAGTTTATAGAACCATCTGGCCTCTGCGACCAATCTTATTTTTATAAATGGTTCCTTTTCTGTAACTATTACTCAAAGGTAGTTAAATGTGCAAAGAATAGGCTAAGTTTGGTGTTTTAGAGCACGAGGTATAAAAAAATAATAAATGCTCCAAAATTAAAATAACGCACTATATTGCATAAATAAAGATAAATTAAATAATAAATACAAAAACTCTTCTAATAAAAAACGATAAAAAAATCAAATTAAAACTGTTAATTCTGTTCATTAGCAGAGAGCACGTGCACACGAGAGAGGTTGGTTATACACTGAAAAAAGGGTAGTCTATTGTCTGGTTACCGGCAGTGTAGCCCGATTGATTTATCCTAATTAATTCTTTTATTTTTTTTGGCAACATTGACTACCTGTGGCGGGTAAGCAACCGTTAGGGAAGGTTGCACTTGTGACACTAAACAGCTGCTACAGTGTTAACACCTCCCTGGTCAGTTTACAGCTTGTCTTATACTTAACTTTTCCCAAAAGTATAGTTTCGTCGTTTCTTAGATGTAGATTGTGAGCCCAACCATTACTGCGATATTTCCTGTAGAACATGTACTTCAACACACTGTCAGCATGCGCTGTGTTGTTTGAACCTGCTGTATACGATGACAAAGGGTTATCCATGTTTTTCGCAACTTAGAAGACGACTTGAGGTAGTAAGTAAGATAATAAGACTTTTATTTGCAGGTAGTGGTAACCTAAAAACATCAAAAGGCAAGTAACGATTTTTACATTGCATTAATTCCATTTGAGAGCCGTTCACGTTAATTTGATAAGTTTCTAAATATCCCCACTAACCGAAATACTTCCAGTAACGTAAGCCTGTAAAAGAGTTCAAGACAATGAATATTCTTTTTCTGCTCTACACCAGACGTCCTACTGCTATAGGTCCCCGGACTGCGCCCTAACCAAAGCAATAGTAATGATGAAGTGTAGCCTGATCAAGGTAGCCAAAGAGCTACCGAAAATACCTATTTTAAAATGTGACGCTGGAGAAGAAAAATCCGGTTTAGAGCAGAACATTTGGACCAACGAGGAATCTAGGGAACCATATAATGAATATGTGATCCAGATCAACATCATATAAATGTCTTCTCATGTATTTACAATTTCAGAAAAGGTGGTCTTTGAGGTGTCAAATACCTTTAAACATTAGTATATATCTATTTGGACTATGGTTACATAATAGAGGTTCTCATGCACAAAAAAAGGTTTAGAATGTTTAGTCAGAATGTGTGTTTTTATTCTTTATCTCATGACTGCCCAAAAACAAAAGGTTATCTTGTGAATCTACAAAACATATGTTTTACGACTAACCTATATCATACAATTTCAAAGAGATATAAATATAACAATCTTTCAATATAATATTCACTCCCTAACATCTCCCTCTTCGTGAAGATGAGGTACGCAAGGAAAGACCTCTTCTTCATGTCCAGATGAACCTACCTCCCATCTCTCCACATGTTTGGGCTGAGCTGGCGCATAATGTTTTGCAGACCTTACACCTCCCCACATACTTCTTGATGTCACTGGCCATTCCAAACTTAAAGACAACGTCTTTGGCTCTTCTTATGCATGATTCTGTTCCCTGATGAGAAGCATGTATTTTTTCCAACAGAGTTTCCTGCTTTCTCCTTATTTAAAAAGTCAAATGGTTCTGGCAAAGAAATATTACTTATCACTCTTAGCATTCACCTGAAACCATGCTCTTAATCACAAAAAAAAGGTTTAGAATGTTTAATCAGAATGTGTGTATTTATTGGTAATCTCATGACTGCCCAAAAACTAAAGTTTATCTTGTGAATTGTTCTGGTGGAATCCTCAATCCAATTTCAAGTAATTTCTCTGATGGCTTTGATGTTGGTTGGTCTCAAACAAAGAATGAGAGGTCCCTGTGGTTCTTTTCCTCTGTTC
Source organism: Riptortus pedestris (assembly GCA_019009955.1). Classification (NCBI taxonomy): domain Eukaryota; kingdom Metazoa; phylum Arthropoda; class Insecta; order Hemiptera; family Alydidae; genus Riptortus; species Riptortus pedestris. The sequence continues at coordinate 106,149,910 of CM032230.1, read as the reverse complement.
ATTTTAAGGAATATCATGGGCATACTTGCTCACCGAATCACTAGCATGCTTTGTCTTTAAATAGAACACAGGGCTAGTGGTTACGTAAAAATAATCATTCCAAATGATTGTTGCATAAAACGGTCTTGGAGCTGAAGAAATACAGGATTGTTAGGGAAAGAGGCAAACGAGAGTGTATTTTTCTAGCTAATTGGCTGTCAACTTTGACTTCCCCTGAACATTTAACAGTATTGATCACACCGTCTTAAAATACACTGGTTTATAAATGAGACTCGATGAATAACTTAAGTTTCCAAACTTCAAGCAGCTGTTAGGGAATGTTTTAATGATGATTCTCTGTAACGTGATTGCTACGAAATATTGTTATCGATTCATGAACCGTGACTTTACCTGTCGACTATCGTTAATCATTTCTCGTCAAGAACGCAACCCATTAATGAACAAATGAATGAATGATGATTTTATACACCGCTAGCTGACTCGTCGTTGTCGGATCGAGTTCAAATGATTTAACGTGGAAATATAAAGACAGGATTAATTTATAGAATAAATAATCCCTTATTTACATCTCAGTACTCAAATGACTGTAACATGCACAGAAACTAGAGTATTTAATTCGTATAACCATGAAGTGAAATGTGGGAATTGCACGAAATTATTAAATTTACGATTACTGTTTTTTTACCGTGAAATATAGATTAGCTGTTGAACGAATAGTTACGAATATACACTCGTTATTGGTTTCATAGACATATGATCTTCCGACGAAATATAACGATGACATCATCTAAGGATTAGTTGGCTAAGCTTAATTCAGTTCTAATCAGGATACAGGGATGCTCAGAGGAATTTGAGGTCGTGACTGAAGACGCGAGTGTTACCTGTGTCACCCGTTTTGAGGGTTGTATTAAAAATGGTTTCCAGCGACGATTAAGGATATTCTAAGTAAAACGTTCATCATGCCTATGGCAGAAGAACAAAATATGGTTGGAGTTGTCGAAATTCATTCATTAAAAAAAAATTTCATAACATTTCACAGGCATTCTCGTGAAACACTAATATTTGGCAATCAGAATCAAAAAGTAAGAATTTTAAAATTCATAAATTTAAGCAATATACTAGTAGTGTAAAATTAAACCAAATTTGTTATTTATATTTCCCAATGAATCCAATATTAACGAAGATATAGGTGAACATAAGTTTTGAGTTCGAAGTAACAAACACACACACACACACACACACAATAAAAAATACACAGATCATACATACAACGGTCAAGATAGCATCGCTTATAGCATACTCTAGATTAGAGAACACAGAAATGTCATTTATTGGCCATTCAGCTGATATATAATGGTAAATTAAATATACTAAAATAGAGCCTGTTGCCCCTCTATCTAATGTATTTTGCAGGAACGATGTATCTGTAATGAAGTAAAATTGGAATCCTAAATTTACATGTGTATTTATGTTATTTGGCATGGATGATTGTTGGTCAATGACGGTAATATAGGAAAAAATGAAGTATATATTTCATGGATAGCTTTCAGAATGAGCACCCGACATTTACAGAATATTATATTAGGTACTCTTGGCCCTTGTCATTCAGTTAGTAATAGCTACGGCATAAGGTTAGCAATGGATTAATAATGGATGTGTGTAATGAACGCATTGGAATCAGTTTATTCCATTACGTGTGTGTGTGGGTGGCTGTCGTTCACATAGTCTCCTAAACGAATTGGCTGACGTTCGGTGTAAAATTGTTTCCTTTCTCCAAGCAAAACGGTTCACAGCTTATAAAATTGGACATTTTGAACATCATTTTAAATATCATAATGGTCAGCACAAGTAAAATAAGTTGTCAGGATGCTAAAATATCTATTTGAAAAGGTAAGATGAGAGTAGTATAGCAAACAAAATCAGACAGTAGGTATTCTATTATACCAGTGATGTAAAGAGAGTATAATTTTGAGATATTCAATAAAGGTAACCAATTCATAACTCTGTCTTATTTATTCTTAACAAAAAACCTTAAAAAAGAACAAAATGGAAAACATACATATTCTATAAAAGTGAAGGTCGATTTGCTTAAAAATAGAAGTTACCTTGACCGTGAAATTGCTTAACTTATGCACTAATTTTTCAGTTGTTCTCTCTATATATCGGCCTCCAATACTTGGAATCGTAAAAGTATTCTGAACGTTTCAAAATATTATATTTCTTTAATCAGGGCCCTAAACCAAAAGTGACATCTGGAAATCGTTCGGCAGTTACTGTCTCTGTCCAGAGCTTTTCATTAATGGACATTTGAGGAAATTTTTCGAAATTCGCGTCATGAGTACAACCCCTAAAGGAAATCTGCTTATGTTGAACATTGACATACCTGCCGGTAGATGCCGTCATTCCTGACACGTGGTAAGCGCTTCTCGTCCGATTGCACCACCCTTCAAGCCGATGGTAGTTGTACTGGGTAGTCTCTTGAAATGTTTGTATACTGCCTTCATTATGCTGTTTGTTATCTTCATTTTGGGGAAGTTTGATTTTCTCCTCACATAGTTGCTTATATGTCTGTAAGGAATTAGCTGCCTGTATTCTAGTTGCCTTGGGTTCGTCATTCAGGTATAAGGTCTTCGTCTTCATGTCGTGTAGGGATTTCTACTTTGGGAGAATTATCTTTTTGTAGCGGTTACTTTTTTTAAAAAATAAAAAAAAACATGATAGATAAAATTAACACCAATGCTTGAAAAAACATATGATATAAAAAAATTATCTTAGTGCTAGGTTACCATAAAAAAAAATGCGTGTATCTCACAAATGCCTAAACTAAGAAACATTTTAAAAAAGGAACTGTTGTGTGCCCGCTTTGACCGTTAAATGTAATTTGTAGTGAACATGAGTGGAACGCCTGCAAGGACGCTTAGCCGCCTCTAGCACCAGTGAGTCACATATTATATTTACAAAAACTATCTCAGCCGGGTCGAGGTTGATAACCAACTATAGGTTATAGTGTTAGCATGTGTTTATTTCTTTTATCTTTTCAAATATAAGTGTTACATAAAATTACTGGTTAAGTTCATGTCTTAATATAACAACTTAACATTTTATTTGCTATTACTCTTTATTTCTCATATTTTCATCGATAGGGAAGCTAATCAATCCCATGCAAATATAAAAAACTTCCCGAAAATGGATGCAAACAACAGGAGAATGAAGAACTTCGTAAATACAAGAATTTCCAGAGAATACCCAGCACCACTAAGAACGGGCTTGAGGATGGTGCCATCGCACTGAATGTGCTTGCCACGTCTACTCGACGATTAGCCAGTAATGGCAGCATTTAAGACAGGTATGCCAATAGTATTATATATACCTGTGAAGCCAACTCACTACGTGATATATAAAATATTGACGTTATGTCTAAATGAGTGAACATACATTCCCATAATACTCCAGCATTTACATGACATTAAAATATACTCACAAATTTAGAAATTAATAGAAAAATTCTGTTTAATTCTTCTTAAATTAATTTTTTTTTTAACTCCAGTTAAAATTGTTGACTAAATATGTATTTGTGTGTATGTGTGTGTGTTTGTATGTGGTATAGAGAAAGTGGGAGCATATGGTTGTGAATGTTTAAGATATTAGAAAACTAAATTTGTACATTTTATTTATGTACATACTAATTATTATTTATTTGATTTTAGTTTTAATTGGAATTATATAATTGCTTTCGAAATTTTATTAGTCTTTATAGTTTTTAGTTATGAAGTTTCTTTATTAGATATTTTTTTTGTTTGCGAATTTAATGGTTCGATTTCGTTTTTGTTTATTTTTTGAATCGTTTGGTTGCGTTTTGTAGTTTGGTTGAGTTTTGTTATTTGGTTGCGTTCACAGTTGGTTTTGTTCTAATTGTATTGTTTAATTTTTTCTGTTACTGTTTTCATTTTTTATTTTGTTTATATTCATTATTTTTTTATGAGCAATACCACCTCGCTGCGAACGCTCCACAATAAAAATAAATAGAATAAATGAGCGAACAATTCCATTTGGGCTTTTAATATGCCAAATTATATATGGTATTAATATGTAATATGTGGAAATTTAAAGGCAGCCCCCACTACATCTAGAAAAGATAAATGATAAATATCGTAGGACTCTATGAAGTTCTCATGGGTTCTCACTTTGCGGCTGATAAAAAAAAAGAAGGAGCAAGGGGACGAACTTATTTTGCAACTGCCTGTAACACGATTAAAAATTGCTTTTTCATTAATCGAATTCGTGCGCATGAATTGCGAAACTTGTAAAGGAATTATCACTAATAAAAATACAAAACGGCTTATTAAGACCGACTGAGACCTATTTTTTCTATAGTGCCTTGAAGGAGACTGGTTCCCTGCCTGACATGTTCGTTGCCTTATCTATTGGATAAGGATAGTCAGCAATTGACAAATTGCTCTCTCCTGGGATCGATAGATCTCTTGTTTTATTCAGATAATTGAAAGGAAAGGGGTTGTTCGTTGCTTCCCATCCGGAGAATTGCAGTCACGTACAGATAGCCCTCTCCAATAGGGCCTCCAATTTAATTAAAGAAGAATTTCATTATTTGACAGTAATTTGAATTTGTAATGGGAAAGAGGGCTGGCGGAGTAAGGCGATGGAGATTCCATGTTTGCCTCATGCAGAAAGTTTCTCGGATCCTGCCTAGTAGTTAAAACCTTAGAAATTTAACGACCAACACAATAGGCCTCAACCTCACCAGATTACTACATTCTACCGTGAAGGGGGGTGGGTCTTTGGGATACATGAAAGCTATAATTTTCAAAAATGATTCCTTATCAATGAAGACTAATATTATGATCTTATGTAAAATCTCACTCACAAAATTAATTAACGCATATACAATAGCTATGAAATAAATTATATTAAGTTGCACATTGATTTAGTTTGTACATGTTTTTATTATTTAAGTCTATTTATCACTTATAGTTTAAGAAACTGAAATTAATTGTATTTAGCCGAAATCCCAGTAATAATTTCTTGAAATAGAAGCTATAGAGGATAAAATAGGAACTACAATATATCTCCATAAGAGTAAAAATAATTATAAATCTTTAAATATTTGAAAGCATTCACACGAATAATTCTATGAATAATATTTTCTATTAGCAGGTTTTCTTTAAGGGAAATCAGCTATTGAGGTTGTATTCATGACGTGATTTTTGAACCATTTCGTCAAATGTCGATCGATCCTGCCCAGTAGATGACGAGAATGAGGTCCGTTCAATATTATATATATATATATATATATATATATATATATATATATATATATATATAAAATTTTTGTTTAATCGTTATGAAATTCGATATATAAGCGTTTCATGTAAAAGGAAAGATCAAGTTCGTTAACGGTTGAAATCGGAAGGGAGAGATGGGGGGTTAGAGTAGAGGAATTTCGAAAATTCGAATTATCTTCATTATTATACGTCGGATCGGAAAAGTGTATAGAACTTATCTTATTGCAAATTAAATTTTCTATAAATCTTGACATATAGGTTTTTTTTAACTATCTTGATTATTAACCGATATATTTCCATTTTTTTAGTATTCGGCCTCCACTAAACGCCCACTCTTACTCATGTCATAATAAACAATAAGCTGTTACACCATTAAGCACATTATTTGAATCCTAAATACCAAATATTGTTTTCATTGAACTTTTACGTTTTGAGATAAATGCAAAACATGGGTAATATGCTTAAGTAAATCAGCACCTGTGTGCCGGACTTTTTTTCTTTACCGACCTCAAAATTTCTCTGGTATTTGTACAAAACCTTAAGACATAACTAATTGTCTCGTCAGTTACGACAAGCAATATTGTTTTTCCAGTAGTGAAACAAGATACGACATATAACTGCCAACTAGGCCAACACATTACATTTGCACGAATATATGACACATTCTGTCATTGTAAATTATTGTTGTAGAGCACTGGAAAGTGGTGACTCGTTGGCTTCCATCCAGCTGTTAGTGTCCAGCCAACTTTGTTATCAACCATATGAACACTCACATTATTCTTGATAAATATTTATTTTCTATTATTTGTTTAGAAACCCGTTTAGATTCAAGAGAATGGGCTATTATCACTAACAAAACTAGAATTGTATTATAGTCATACCATTTCTTTCAACGAATGTGAAAAATTGTATCCTTGTAAATTAATTTTTCAGTGTGTGTTCACAACAATTGTTTGTTGATTTTAATTAACTATTTTAATTAAATATTTATTTACGTTACTGTTATTTTCTTATAGGCTGATTCTGGTATTCGTGTAGTAATAATTTTCTTATTTTGCGATATATATGCTGGATTATTTCATAAGTTTTATGCCGTATTGTGGGCACCGCTGGTATTTTTATGGACACTAACCCGGGTCCCAACCAAGTTTTGCCCTTTTTGTAGTTTATTGTCCTTATACTACTGGGGAATAACTCAGTTTAGGAGACATATTTATTTTTTTAGTGAAATATAATATACAAATTTATTGCTCGGTTATTTTTACAGGGCTAAAAATAAATAAATACATACGATCTCATTAGCTCCTGTATTAATTCCATCTGACAGCTCTGTATTACATATTCGCGTCTTACTTAGACTAACAAGATTGATTGATCCAGCTATTTTAAGCGAATTGTGGCTATCTATTTCCATGGCCGTAAATAGATAAATGTTTTTTTTAGTCTGTCTGGGAATTTCGGTATTGACATTCTTGTAGTCTTATTTTTAACCACATTAGTAATGTTTGTGGATTTATTTAACTTCCCGGGAGTAGGATTCAAAAGAATTCACAGAAGTTGAAAGTTAAATAAATCTATGGTGTAGATCAGAATTCCTCTTTTTAAAAACAAAAATAATCATTTAAACACGGGGCTTTTAGTCTTAGTTTTTGTGCATTTAAACAGTTTATTTTCTATTCTCTCTCTTTCATTATTTAACTAAAGAATTTTACGTTCCATTGACTAAACAGAAAACTTTGGACCTAAACTACTTCTGACCCCCAGCCCAGCTAATTAATAAAAGGAAAATCTTCAAACTTGTTTAAGAAGTTCTTATTATACATAATAGAAGAATATCAAATGTTTGCCTTACAAACTAGTAGAATAGTATAGTTTTCTTTACAAAATTTTTCCCCTTTGGAACTATTTACTTAATGTCGACAAAGGCTTTAACTTATTAAATAAGATTGTTGTATTATATGATATTATTCAATAAGGGGAATGCTTCCAGTAGTAACAAGAAATAGCGAAATTACACAAGGGTTGTGTAGCATAAACAGATGTCCTAAGAGAACCAAATTAACTTAATAAATATATAGATTAATAGTCTGATTCTCCCTCTCCCTCTCTC